>CM048052.1:19797707-20997707 GCA_026259375.1 Verasper variegatus | reverse complement strand
GTTCGGTGGAGGTGTGACTCTCTGTCAGCCTGGCTACAGTGCTGAAAAGAAACCTTAGTCAGTCTGAGCGGGATCTCTTGTCCACTGCTTTGCAAGATGCTCTAGTTGGTGATGATGAAGATGAGTTCCTTGATCTTATGGATCGCATGGGAGTAAGAACAGTACCAACACAGGAAAGCTTGGAGTTGCTTCTCCAAGTGGCCCGCAACCAAAATATGCACTGGATAACATTGCAGCAGTCGCAGGACCAACTGTCAGGAACTTCTTCCCCAGTGTGCTGGAAATGCTGTAATAGAGACTATACTGTACAATGCACATTGCATAGGAATGCCTCTCTCACACTCACTCACATGTACACACGTTTCCCTTTCTTGTTAAATTTTTGCCCGGTTGTAGCCTTATCCGGCCTGACAGTCAAGATTAAAACAGCAGTGAATGTGAGACAGAGATAATAACAGGGAAGATGTGGTCATTAGCTCAGGAGGTGTATTATGAGCTCAGGGTGATTTCTTTTTTCACGACCAGTATTTTCTGTTTTATCAAGAAAGTCATCACCTCACTTAAACTGTTTGGGGCAAATGGTTGAACATTCTGTAAATGCACTTGAAGGACTACATAAGCAAAAAACAAATATGAAAATGTGAAAAATTGTTTACTGCGTTTGTGTTTTTGTGTCTTTCATCTAAATATACCAGCTCAGTGCAGTTTTGTAGACAATGTGAAAGTCTCTAGCTGGTACAAAAGACATCATCCTCTAAACATGTTTATTAAATGTTGTTGGCAGGGAAGTCAACAACAACATCTCACAGCCGGCTTTACATAGAGACAAATGTTATGTGTCCATATGGGTCCATCTCGGAGGACGGCTCACATTGATTAAAATAGGCTTGCAGCCCCGTTGTCCACCTTTTCTATGGTGGGAAAGAGGCATTTGTGTTTTAACAATGTTTTGTTTATGACTAAAATTGATCCAGAAAGTTTGAATCTTTTATCTCATTAATTCAGAAAAACAGAGCTTTGTTTTTTCTCAAGTGAATGCAATACGCTTCCGTAGTTAAGACATAAGTAAAAAAATATTACTTTTCTGATCCCAGAAAACAGTGATAACATCTTTTATTCTAATAGTACCTAATAATAACCATATTGTAACAGTATTCGCTCACGTCCTTATTGACTGAACTCAAATCAGTTCGAATTTCAACATGAATTGAATTGTTATTCTTGTTTCAAAGGCTGCATTGAGTTCCACTGATTCCTCCTAAAAAAGCAGTGGCTCCTGTTGTACACACTGACCTCAGTTATCTCTCAAGTGGCCGAGGGTCTTGCCACCGCCGGCTTTACCTTGAGACAACTTAAATCTTGGTTGGGTTCTGCAACTATAGAGAGTAATTAAAAGCAGAGAATGTTCTTATTAAGTTGCCTGCACATCAGGTCTAGGACAGAAGGTTAATTGCTTTAGATTACTTTCAGTCACTGTGACACAGCATTTGTGAAATGAATATTAATTGTGTTTGGCTGCCTTCATCCTTTGGCCTGTAACCTATAACTCTTTCAACCCATTTTAGATAGGAGCAATCACCAAGTCTGAAGAGAAAGAAAGAAGGAAGGGGTTCTCAGATGCTTAAGAAAACAAATGAACCGCAAACTCTGTTGTTATTTTTCAACACTTTGATTCAAGATGTGTGTTGAGTAAACTCCTGAGCTTTAATTAAAAATCTTCTGTTAGACCCAAGTTATTTGACATTTTTAATGTGGATTTCTGATATTCACACTCACACACAATAAATGCATCGCAATCTGCATAAAGTACATTTCAAAAACAATATACAGAAACATTTTATTGGCATAAACTGTCAACAGCAAAGAAAAACTTGATGATCATGTCCTATAAATCAGACCCATGAGCAAAGGTCTCAAATGAAATCTCAATCCTAAAGCATGTGTTTGGTGGTGTACTTCTTTAATGGGCTGTTTCTGTAAGCTTCATCTTTCCCAACTGAGGCTGAAGTGGAAATCAATAGTAAGAGCTCAATAAACAACAGCAACTAAGAACCAAGCCATGCTTTAAAGGTAGGGTTGGTCATTTGTTTCTGAAACACTTTTTTATCTTATTTGTTGAAATCCCCTTCCCGTCCCAATGGCCATCAATATCAAATAAAGTCTTCTGAAAGCATTGAAAGAAAGCCGGTGTCTGTGGCCCTCACAGGACTGTAATAAACACAACCAATTATTGAATTTGGGCCGAATTAAGTGATTGGCTGGCATACCTGTCTGTCACTAACTCTACTTAGCCTGCCTGCGCTCACACTGCCCGTGCTGTTACTGCACATGCAGAGTCTTCACAAGCTGGAGAGACATACACCGCTGTAGCAGAGGCGATAGCCAGAAGTTAGCAAGTGTCAGGGTCAGTGTGTGTTCAAGTGGCGTAGATGTTGGGGTGGGCTGTATCGCTTGCATGGGTGAATGGTTTTTTTTTTAGGATTACCAACAAGAACACTCTTTAACAGAAACTGAGTAAGTTACATTCTTAATCAGACATAACTTTGTAATAATGTTGTGTGATAAAATCCCACAAAAGATATGAAGGGGGGTTATTCCTGAATTGTAAAGCCCTCTTATAATGCTGGTATGATATTAGCATACCAGCATTATACAAATCTTTATTTAAAAAAGGCCACAATAAAGTTGCAAAGAAATTCAGAAATTCTAAAGGACAGAACATTTTGCAGCATGAGAAGAACAGAAACGGAATTGCATGAAAGGTAAATCAAGCCAAACATAACTAGAATGACAGTAAAGCACTTTCCCCAATCAATTCTACACATGGTTGTTTAGTTCTTATGTCTGAAGACCGCATTGAATTGTCATAAAAAGTCCTAAAACCTGAATCATAAACATCAGCCCACATAATATGCCAGATTTAAAAAAAATTCAGAATTATGCGTTATTCTCTCGAAAATTACAACTGTTGAAAAATGCATTATTTTCAAATGTTCAAAAAGGGAGAAAAATGGATCTGCCCCTTAATTTGCATTGGCACATAGATTTAAAAGTATCTTCTCATGCCAATGTGCAAGCACCTCCACCAAGTTCGGTGTTTTGTAGTTCTTGTGTTGTCCTGCTTAAAAATAAAAAGACAAACAAACAAATAGACAAGCAGACACAGTGAAAACATAAACTCCTTGGTGGAGGTAATAAACTGATGGCATCTAAGAGAGGAAGAGAGTCTCGGTGAGCCTTTAATATTTTTCCTGGTCTTACATTGTCGTACCCGTCTTCCATCAGCCTCTCTCCAACAATTTGCCAGAACTGGTCCTTAGCTCAGAAACTGCTGTGACAGCTCCACTGCTACTCAAGAACCTCTCTCCCTCTGATCGATGGGGCCTCTTTATTGTGTTTGACTATAGATTCTGATTCACTGTCAGCCTGTTTATTCTGCCTGGGTGGTGTCTTCCAAACCTCTTCACTGTCAAATATAAAACACACATCTGGGAGGATTTGTTGAGGCTCTGTGGGCAGGATGATGAATGTGCCTCTCCATTCCCTCTCTCTAGCCCTCCATTTTCTCCCAGCATCTACTCCACAATGAGTGACAGCTGCATAGTTCAGCAATAAGCTCCAGAGCCCTTTGGCCCCTTGGCAGTCAACATAGCTAAAGGCAAGTCTCCATGTGAGTGGCAGTCTGCACTCACCAAACTGCCTGGGAGGCATCCTGCTGTTGGCTGAGCGGGTGACTGTCAGTGTTCGGAGGGGAAATCACAACTTATACTGTGTGTGTGTGTGTTTACTGATACACCATAATACTCATAATAACATAACTAATCTTGAGACTGAGTATTCACTGTCCCCCTACTCTGGTCTCCACAAATCACAACATGTTTATCGGAGTTTTATGACTGAAAACAGTTTCCTGACTTGAATGGAAACAAGTTTTATGAGAATGGTGATGCAGAATGAAATGACTGTAATGCATGTCCTGTGGGACGCAGTGCTTCAAGGAGCTGCCCCTCAGTCAAAACCAACTGCTATATTGTCAAGTAAGCAACTAAATGCAGGAGATGAGAGCAGAGGCTGCAGTGTCCTGTAAGGTAATGATGACTCATACTACCATGTCATCATCACTAAGGGACAAATTTGTATTTTTTCTTGCTGTGGTAACAATGTTTACATGATGAAGTATGGTGCTGCTAGCTCAGCAGTATACATTCATATATGCATACTTATATATGTATATGCGGTTATCAATTTATTTAGTTCGAATTTATCACTGGATTTGGCATTAATGACTAACTGAGTGTGCTTTTTAAAAAAACAATAGAAACTTCTTCAATGCTTTATCTCATACTAAGGTAAGATGAGATATATCACATAAGATAACAGGACTTTACAAGGGGTTTCACTCAGTGGTAACAGAGAATCACCCTGCAGCTCAAACTTTAGCAGCTTCAAATGTCTGAAACAGAGATTGACCATCCATCATATACCTTAAATTGGAAAGTATGCTTACTTAATTTGGGGAGGGAGATAGATGAGTAGAACCACTTTTATGTAAGTTTGTATAATCTGTAGATATACAATCAGAAAACAGAGAAGCATGTAACAAAACTGATATGTCCTGTGTACAAAAAAGACAATTCACCTTTTCTATCGGAGGTTATGTGTTATACTATTTATTTGCATGAAGCAGTAACTTCCCGGAGTCTCTGTCATCCCCTGTTATTTCAGTGTAAAAAGATGGCTAACTGTTTAAACTTATGAGGCTATATTGCTGTGTCGTAACTAATTTGGAATGTAGGTATAATCCTAATTTTTTCACTTTATCATGTTAACACAATCTGTCACCAGTTTGTGACAATCTAACAAACAGGCTTTTAAATATAAGAGGTTGGTTAATATTGTCCAGCAGCACCACTGCTTATTAATAGACTGAACAGAAAAGAACAACCTCAGCTGGATAGCAATCTGTACACGCCAGACCACATTCGGAGGGGGTCTGGGCCCCAGGTGTCCACATTCTTTTAGCAGTGTGAACGTGAATATGGTCCTGTCACATTGAAGGACCACCTACTCAACTGACATCTTCAGTGTAAGCAAAATACATACACATACCAGCGCCGGAGGCCTCATTTAAACTGTAGCAACAACAACAACAGCATAAGCAATTTGCTCTGCATTGAATGTGTTATGATTTCTTCTTCTTCTCCTTGCTGCTTCCTACCTTGCACTGCATCTTTGCTAGCCAAATGATGTGCGTGTTTATCTGCATACAGGGCAGGGAAGGGAGATACAATCGGAGATCCGATCACGAGACACATGTTGGGCTGCATATTAATGCCAGGTGTGAACGCACACTCAGAGCTGTCCACTTGAGATCAGATCACAAAAACCACATGTTAATACCAAATGTGTTCGGGGCCATAAATCAGAAGTGGTGAGCAATAGCTGACTACAGCTGATTTTAGCTGCTTGTTCAGATGTCCCTAATTTTGGCAACAACTGAATCTTTGACGAGAATAATTTGCACTTCGCAAGGTGTTAGAAGGCACCATATTGTTGTTAATGGACACAGATATAACAAATAAGCTGCACCAAGGCAGCAGTAAATCCAACCATGGTAAATCTTTAATGTGACCCATCATGAAATTGAACAGACCTTCCTGGAGATCAGTGCTTGGGATTGTATTTGTGCTGATAGCATGTCAATGTGTGACAGAGGATTCAAATAATATGCATTCATTCAGTGTCTTTTCAGCCAGGACTGTGAATGTCACTTTCATTTGGATTCCAAATGTAAACTAGGCTACATACCATGTGTTAGAAGTTATGGAGCTGTTACAAACAAAACACACACAAACATAGTTTCTTTCAACAATCATTGAATTTTCAAGAAATGCATTTTAGGGACAAAGGTGATGCTTATAACCAGACTGCTGTTCTTATTTCTTCTTTTCTTTTATCTTTTATCCTTCCATATACGGATAACAGCACATTTAAGATGGCTCCATTCTTCAATTGTTTCAGTGCATAAAGCAGAGTGGTAACACTGCTCTGCGCTGAACAATGAAGAAAAAAAGCACACTATTCCCAAAAGTCAGCTACTGTGCCCTTGCCAAGTTGTTTTTTTCACAGTTGATTGATTTCAAAAAGGAGAAACAGAGACATTGTGTTCAGCGAGGACTTTGTTACTCTGCTCACCCAATAATTGAATTACTGTTATGACACCTCCATTTAATTGGGATAAAACTCAACATCTGCTTAAGTTTGGATTCCTCTCCAGCATTAAAGTGATTTATGCCGACTTGTATGAGATGAGGTGATTGGGAATGTGGTGTTTTGTTAGAATTCATAGAAAGTAATGAAGTTCGGTGAAGTGTTATTGAGAATTGAATAACTTCCTGCAGCCCTTGGAACTGGTGTCCAGAACGCTTTCCTGATTTGTCTCGGTCTCACACCTATCCTGTATTTCGCCTCAGAAGTAATGTTTTGTGAGTTTGGTGAATCATTGAGAACAATTCAAGAAACATCCCCACATAGTAAACATATAGGTCTAACTCAAATGTCCCAATGTACGCACACGGCCCACGTGTCCGCACTATTGACTCCAAACTTTGTTTATCTTTCACACATGAACAACACAGCTGGAGATTCTCCGCTCAGACGTGTTCACAACAACACGGAAATCTCCTGCATGTTCAGGCCAGGGGTGGAGCAGCAGGCAGAGGCAAGACTTAACATATTAATTCTGCTGCAGAGGTCCTGTGCTTTTGTTTCCAGCACATCGACACCGGCATCTGCCGCTATCAGCAAATATATTTATTCAAAATGTTAGTGCATAAACTCCATAGATAAATCTACACCAACCTATCAAACAGAAAATGGGATCCACTATATATCAAGAATGAAAAACAATCCTCACATGTCATCTCTACTATCAGTTAGCCATGTGAAAGTGAACAAATCAACAGGTTAGCTGAAGCTATCTTAAAAAAATTATGTTTTCCATTGTGTATTTTAGCGTGGTAGCTCACACTCTCAGACTCTAACTGAACTCAGAACTGCTTTCTAGTGATGTTCTCTCTCCTTGAGTCTTTTGAACAGACCCAGGATCTGTGTAAATGTTTGCCCAATTTGAAAAATGTTCTGCAGTCTGATCTTTGCCTCGGTGAGAGCTACCAACAGCAGACTTAGTGTTCAGTCACCCCTTTCCATTGACTTTGCATGGAATCATGCTTCAAGTCAAAATTGAATACACCTTTACACTTGCATCACAATACACTGCTGTTCACAGCTTGGCAGGAATCACCACTTTATCAACTATTGTATTATTTATCCATCTATACATCTATTACTTACATTTATGCTGAAGAATATGAGCAGCAGCATCATAATCATTTAGCATATGAACATCCTAATAACATCGTCAGTGATAATAGGTCTCTGCTGATTAAGTCAACACCTATGAACTATTGTCGATTTGGATACAGGACAGACATTGAGCCCTGAGCAGCCAGAGCCTACCATTAGATTAGCACATGTGAGAGTACAAGTGCAAAGTGCAAAGGGTGTTACCATTAGCACAGAATTTCCGACACTGTACACAAAAGATGTTGCAGACAAGGCAGGTAGAAAATATGACCACGTCATCTGCATACCCAAAAAATATCAATTAAGCCCAAAACTACCACCAGCAGCTGTTTTACAAATGTTGGCCCACCAACAAACTGGAGAAACTACCCCATCCTCAGACTGACTATGTAATTGTCTGTCTTCTGTGTGGGTTCAAGGTAAATTTGTACGCACTGTCACAGGCTTTGTAAATGTTTGCAGTCATCACAAGTTGCTTATTATTCACAGGATAGACTCTCAGTACAACTTCATCCAATGTTTGAGGAGAAAATCTAACTAGATCAATAAGTCAGCTGCTAGATTATTTACTCATCTCAATGCTCTGCATGAGATTGATTTTCTCTTTTTACCCCTTTTCTTTCCTCGAGCAGAGTTGGTTTAAATTGCATGTTTACACATTTTTCACAAAACAGAAAACCTTTTATTTATATAATACCTCATTTATAATTACTCAGTTTTTCCTTTCTTTTGCTATTTTTTATCTCCCAACGGTGTGTGTGTGTGTGTGTGTGTGTGTGTGTGTGTGTGTGTGTTGTACTCATACGGTCTGTTTTAATTTTGTTATTATTTATTGATTTATTACAGCTTCAGTCTTCACAGTTCATGTACCCAAGTACAGAAACATAAATCCATTGACACTAAATATCTTACATTCAAATACAAACAATTCTATAGTCTTTGTACAGAGGTCATCAGTGATTTACATCACAGTAAATCTCATACTGTTACAGACTAAGATAAACAGCTTCTGAGAGTGAAAATGATCCTGAATAATGCGGCAAATAGGTGAAGCTGGTTGCACTCCTAAACTTTCTCCTGATCTTGAAAATCTGAATTTCATCACACATTGATCGTCTCCGTCATGCTTTTGATTTGGTAGTTTTACCTCTCACATCTCACATATGCTTAAAGCAATATACGGTCATACAGAACTTGCAGCCGCCACTGACGAGATTCAGTCTTGATATGCTTAGGAATTATTTCAATACTCTTGATTATTCTGGTTGAATTAACAGAGGCATTTCCACTCAGACATTATGAGCATCAATGATGCGGTGATGCCCTCTTTTTGAAAAGTTCCTCAATGAGTTATGTCATTTTCAAAAGCCCTGCATTCATGTGCAGGTTTATACAGCCTATAGCAAGCGAAGTTGTGTGGTACTTCTGGAGCAGACACTTTTTTTTTCTCAGTGAAGGAGGTAAAAAGGCTGCAACAGCTGCAAACCTGTCAGACTATTCATTAGAGTCACTCTGCTTGTGCTGTTGAATATCTATTGAATTCAGATTTGAAACCCAGACTTTTCAGTGGCCAAGATTTACTAGTTTCCAGTTAATGGCTGGTATTTTGGTGGTCAGCCTCTTCAGTATGAAAGGACATCTTAATTCTGTTGGCATCTCCTCTCAATTCAGGGCCGGCCCCCTTTGGAGGACACGGCCCAATTGACTCCAAATTTTGTTTGTTTATGAACAACACAGCTGGAGGTTCTCTGCTCAGACTTGTTCACAACTGGCTACTGGCTGGTATGGCAGTTCTATGAAAGCAATGTGGCCCAGTCAGTAGAACAGACATCATTACCTTTATGCCTTTTTAAACTAAACATCTACTGTCTTAGGCAGCAGAGAAACTACATAAAATGCAATAAAAGTAAGAAAAAAACAGAATAAAAGGAGTTAAAACAACACAGTAGCACCAGAGTTACAAATCACATGTTAAAAATGCTTTCCTATAAAAATAATTGTTGAGCAGTGATTTAATGACAGGTAGCGAGTCCGGGAGTCTAACTTTTTTCAGGTAGTTCCAGAGCCTCGGTCACCCTGAGTAGCCATCCTTATAATAAGAAGAATTACTTTATTTGTATAGCACTTATCTAAACAAGGTTACAAAGTACTTCACAAACAAATCCATGGTAAATATGATGAATGAACTAAAATAAAAGGTATTCAATTCAGTTCAATTTTAATGGCCAAATAATAACATAATAAGAAGAAACCCAACAGTTCCCACAACTTTTGAGAGAAAAAGTCCCTTGACCTAGGTGCAGCTAACAAGGACAGGCTGGCCGATCTCAGGTAGGGAATACGATTGTAGAGAGTCAAGAGCCGCGAAAATGTAAATAGGGGCCTGCTCATGTTATTAAAAGAATCTATAAAATCCTGAGTTTAATACGCAACCAGTAAAGGGATGAAAGGATTGGCGTGATATGAGACCTACGGTTTGTTTTAGTTGAAATACGAGCAGCAGCATTTTGAACAAGCTGCAAATTAGTGCATTGCAATAGTCCAGACAGGAAAAGACAAAGGCATGTATGAGCTTTTCCAGCGAAAGATTTTGTAGGTGGAAGTAGGAGGAATTAATTCCATTAACGTGCGTTTAAATTAATTTGGGAATCGAATGTGACACCCAGATTTTTAGCTATTGTTTTAATATTGGTTGCCAGGGGACCAAGAAATGGTAGGAGTTTGCCTGCTTGCTGATCAGGACCGAAGATTATTATTTCTGTTTTGTTTGAATTTAGCTGAAGAAAGTTAAATGACATCCATTCCTTAGTGGCAGTTAGGTACTCTATTAAGACACTCAAGTGGGTGACGCTGTCTGGCTTAAAAGTGGTCGCCACTTACTTCAATTGTTTTGGATTTGGCTCCAATGCTGTTTACCCCTGAAACTCCATAAGTGTTTTGTGGACTCGAACACTTCATCCACCCCTCCATCCGCATAGTTGTGAGTAGATAATGAGTGAATTTTCTTTAACTATACCAAATAATGTCTCTAAAACCCCCAATTTTTTTATTAAATAAAAAAGTTAACCCCCACTTACTGAGAAACCAGGTTTTGTGTTGCCCCATATGGGTCGACCTCAACTCTCATTGATAGCTCTTCTTCCCAGAGATAGACTGAAAGTATATATTAAGAGTTATGATGAGGGATGGCCATTTTCCTTCTAAGTCTTTCAAAATATTGAAAACGAATTAAGACAGCAACACACTTGATGCAACCTTTCCACCTAATGTTTTTCTTTATTAAAATGGCGGTAAATCCATTGGAGTTTTATGGCTTATGTTTTGAACGCATTGAGCAGGACTTGTATGTTGATTTTCAGAGTCATGGTGTGAGGGGCGTGGCCTTACCAAAATGCCTCTTAGGCCTTAATTACAGAGCAACTATCTGACTGAATTTGTTATTGGACCAGGTTTAAGTAAAGTAAAAGGCCTAATAATCATCAACATCAACATGTGAGTTCTTCAAATATTCTTAATTTCCTTTCACAACTTCAGCTGCATATTCTTGTCTTTGCGGTGACATTACTGAATTGTGATGACTCAGTGACAACTTTCCAGATGAACGCCCAGGCTGTGATCAACGAGCAAATGTGACATTTGCCCCCACTCACACACCCTTTCATACTTGATCTTGATCACACTACTACCACTTATAAAAAAGGCAGCTAATCAGTAACTTGCTGCATCATCCGTCTAGGTGACATCTTTAGTGGCCTATTTGAATTTTGAACTTAGTTTTAAGATACCAGAACATACTGCCATACCCCCCCCCCCCAGGTTTTAATGAAACTGGATCAGTGCAGTGTGTGATATTGATTCATTTGGACAGTTGGTGTCATTTATAAGGATGGCAGGATAAAGGATTACAAGCATTCATCAAGATGCCTTCCAGCATAATCAACCAGACTTTTTAAAAGCTGCAGTCTTCCACCAACAGGGGGCAGGACAGGAGTGACACAATGATTTACATAAACAATGTCTTATATTTGGAATTAGAGATAAAATGATTAGTGTATCTACCAATTGGCCCAGAAGGCCATCTGTATTTCTAATCTAAGCATATTTCTGTTATCATAAGAATAATTATAAGAAGTAATTTATCTAGAAAATTCCAATTCGAACACACATGAACAACAAAGCTGGAGATTAAGAAGGCAGAGGCAGGACGTAACATACTAATTCTGCTGCAGATATCCTGGGTCAACACTGGCATCGGCCCTTATTACCAAAAGCTCTTGTGGCATCTTCATGTGTGTCTTCTAAGTACATTGCTCCACGTTTTCATCCCAAATACATATATATAACTTTATTTGTATATCACTTTGCTTCACAAAAATCCATTGCAAAAATGAATCAATAAAAGTAAAAGGTATTCCATTCAGTTCAATTTTAAGCGCCAAATCATAACATATTAAGGTTGAGACCTTAATATGGGAGAAAGGGAGAGACCGTGGCTGTGACTCATGGGGTAGAGTGGGTTGTCCTCTAATCAGAGGGTCGGTGGTTTGATCCCAGTAGTCAGAGTACATGTGATTGTGAAGGTTGTTGGTTTGATGTGAAATTAAAGTGATTCATTTTTTAACTTGTCAACGAAAAATATGTGAAAAATGTGGGTGAAATTGTAAAATGTGACCGAATATAAAACTATATCCCACTGAAAACCAAAAAGACCTTTACACAGAGGTGGTACTGAGGCACAGGTTTCACTGGTGGAATCTGACAGGATGATCGGTTTGGCAAATTATTATAAAATGCTCAATAAGGATCTACTGATTATAACTTATTTCTGTGGGCTTCCGTTTTAGCTGTAAATGTCAGTGGAAAACCATGAAAGCATATAACATTTAATGAAAAGCATCGTGAAGTTTGACATTAAACAGCCTGTAATGCTTCATTAAATACTCAGCAGAGGGTCCGCTCAGAAGGGACTGGCATCCTGGTACTTGCATGGACGTTTTCAGCCACATGATTTGGTTAGATGTCAGAAAGTTACTGAATGAAACTTTGAATATCACTTCCTATTGGACACACATTTGAACATTAATGGTGGAGTTGACATTTAATGAGAGAAAATGCTTATGAGCCATTCACTTGGGATGGACCTGGTTGACCGGTAAGTGTTTGGGTTTTTGAAAAGGTCATGAGGTGAATATATTTATCTTACAGACACTGACAAAAAGAGACTCATTAAATTGCCAGTGTGTCTTTTAATCATCTGTCAAACCTTCAGTGGGAAATTATGCATGACAACCCTGACTAAAGGACTTTGTTTGTCGCTGCTCATTCATTTCTCTTTTGTCTCTCTTTACATGTTACCTAAAGCATTTGTATTGCAGTGCTTGCAAACTTTGATTTGACTTTGTAAAGAATGTCAGTCTACTCAGGCCAAGGGTTAGTTGAAAGCTGACATTCTATTTCTGTACCAAATATGCTCGGATTTGTTTACCTACAATTAACTCATCTTTTATGCTTTATTTTTTTGTCTGGAAGACACACTAAATTAACTTTTGTTTTGCAAGACCAGTATTAGGTTTTGGACAATTCGACAAAGAAAACCTTGACCTGATACTGGTGTGAGATGAAAAGTCTCAGGTTACCAAGTCATTCTGCTGGTATCGAGGGTGCTCTAATGTTAAGTACCCAAACCACAATCTTTTAATTAACATACAGTACAAGTACAGTACTTTTGTGGCTGAACCTAATGGAACCACGACATGGACTTGACGACGGATTACATTCTCTCTTGCAAAGACAACTTCCACAGTTGCTTTTCTCTTCTCTTGACATTGGGATAAATAATTCTCCCTGTGGTCTTGGAAGCCGTATTATAAATATTCTATCTGAGTCTGTGTTTGTCAGCAGGAAGTGATGTCTCAAGCAAGATAATTTTGTGAGTTGTGAAAGGCTGTTTGGTCACAGTCCAATTCCCATTAAAAACACTGCAGGGAATGGATAAACACTAGATTAGAGAATGAGGATGTGTAAATCCCTCCAAAGACTAAGCAAATGACTCAGACATGACAGATGAGATTACAACCCTGGGGTTCAAGGAAAACATCCTTTGGGTAATTGTTTGAAATGTCAGCAGTGCATTTAGAAATTGAATATAAATCAGGTAGGAATAAAGTTCAAGCATTTATAATGAGCCTGATTTCAGTCACGTCCATTTCAATCAGCCTGTGATGACGTTTGAATCGTAGCGGTCTGTCAGTTTAGTGATAGACAAAAGCAGTCTGGAGGAAACTGATGTCAAACCTTCAAGAACACATCAGTGTCGTGCTGGAAGTTCACACAGCAACTTAATAAAGATGAAATTAAATTAACTTAGGGGATGAAACGCACATAGTGAACTGATGCTTGATGTATAAAGAGATAATTGATGATGTTCAAAGTTAGAAGGCAAAGAGCCAAAACCGTGGCAGCCAAATCCCAGTTTCTGATATGTAAATAATTTAACTAAAGCAGTACTTTGCTGTTTTGCATTTTGAAAACCTTTTTTCGACCATCCTTCCTGTTGAAGCTCTCCCCACACAAGCTGAGTTCACATGGAGGCACAATACACCAAACTTATATTTTACACTGAGTGTGCATCAACAGCATGTATGATGAACCTCAATCTATTTGCTATAATTTTTCAGGGATAAACTGCACCCTTAAAGGAATAGTTCAACATTTTGGGAATTAGAGAAGAAGGTTGCTACCGCCCTCATATCTGTCTGTTAGAAATTTTGTGTAACTATATCATAAGACTGGAAGCTATGGGGTAGACTAGCCACAAACTACATCAGCCTACAATCAACATAGTATTGGGTTTGTTTAATCCAAACTGAAGTGATAAGATAAGCTAATAGGCTGCCTTTTATTCAAGACTGGAATGAGACGTATCAACAGGAAGTTAACTGTTTAATATGTCATATCTTGTGCCTCTAACTTTTCTGTCTGATTTTCCCTCAGGTCTCATTGTGGGTTCTTTGACCGTGTGCTGGCTTCCCAACCAGATTCGTCGTCTCATGATGGCCGCCGTGCCCAAGTCCCGTTGGACTACTTCCTTCTTCAGGAGCTACATCACACTTCACCCCGTGGCGGACTCCTTTTTCTACCTCAGCTCTGTGCTCAACCCATTCCTTTACAATCTCTCCTCCAGGCAGTTCAGGGAGGTCTTTGTTCAGGTACTGCGGTGCCGCCTCACTATCGAACACGTGAACAAGCGAACCTTGAAGAGCTTACAAGCTGCTTCTGCGCGCTCACAGCGGCCCCTGTTGATTAAGTCATTGCGTCGAAGCAGAGCAAACCACACCACGCAGGGGACAAGAAAAAAACCCTCCCACTTTCACAAGCTTTCAGAAGGATAGTGATGTAAGAGATACTCATACATCAAATACTGAGGCTGTACAGTCAGCTTCAGTTCTCCAAATAAAGACAGATGAGCCATCGGAGACTGAAATATAATGTGCTGTAGCCTACAATTTATTGTAACACAATGAACACTAAAAACAAACATGGCGTTGAAACGTCTTGGTCACCAGGACACTTGTGCTGTGCCATTAGAAATAAATAAAGACATATTATTTATACACAGTAAACACAGTAGTCTACAAAGTGTTAAATCATGAATTTCAACAACAGATTGCAGTCAGCTGACTATGTGGCAATAAAAAACCTTGCATTTAACATAAAACGGTACATTTGATATGAATTTGGTTAAAGTTAAACGGTTGGGATGTGTGGGTGCTTGTAATCTTTGCATAAATATTCAAATTGAAAGCTGATGTTGAGTTCAAATTCAACTGATGTTCATCATCTCCTGTAACAACAACAGCACTCATGAAAACAAATGGTTAACTCACTCACAAGCCTGGTGGTAACACATTTTGCTTTCCTGTTGATTGCAGAGGGTGGAACTGCAATTGTGTGGTGATGCAGGACTGGCCCCAAAAACACCCATTCAAAGAGCCTCACGAACATCCCAAATTACTCATTGTATTATCAAAATTAGAACCTTTAGGTCCAATCAAATTTGTATTTTTGTATTTTAATGCACTTAGTAAATTAAATTAAGAATAGATCAAGGTACATAAGGTTGATACGTAGGCTTGAAATAATAAATAAAGTCGTTAGAATCCTGCATGTTGTTGTCTATAACATAGACAACAACATGCAGTCCTTCATGCAGTCCTTCAAATTAATTGAAGTAAATGTGTTCTCTGTCCATGCCACTTTTGGGGTCATGGCAGAAACAGATGTTGCCATTCTTCCACACAATGAGCATTATATTATTCACTTGTGATCATTTTGGAACCACATGTATTCAGGTGATGATGTTGCTTAGCTTGATGTTGTTCCACGCTCTGACAGTTGATGGTGATTTAAAACACAAAAGACATAGAATTGCATAAAAAAAGATGGGGCCTGGAAACCAGACAAATCTGATTGGTTGTAGGTATATCCAATGACATCCAGAGGAGTTTTGATCTGCTAACATTGCTAATATCTCTTGGAAATAGAAAATGAAATGACTCATTACTGAATGTTATTAGGTCTAGTGATGTGACAGGGGTAGGGGTATAAGAGGACAGTAACACTTTCAACACATGCGTTACACTTACTCTACATGCTGCCTTTAACTTTAAGGTCAGTTCAAGAGAAAGAAGTCATGTTTAAAATCATCAAACCAGCAAACAACACAATTTTCATATTTCATATTTCAAAAGCAACAGAATGCTACCATTTGATGAGCTCTATGTGTACAATATTTTTCAAGTGAAGCAAATCATGTTACCTTCTATCATAGAAAATAACTTAATAAGTTATCTCAGTGGCCTTAAGTCTCTTTCTAAAGTGACTCCAGGAGTTGGTGTAGTCCATTATCCTGGACAGTCACTGACAGCCATTCCAGATGTCCCTTGACAAATTCATTACTGTTGTGCCACCTCTAAGCATACTTGTAATTTCAGAAATGAGAAGTGATGCCATAACATGTTGTTAGTTTGAACAAGATTTCAGTATTTTAGCATGCCCTTGTAGCTCTATGTACAGCTCTATGTGTGAGCAGAAAGTTATTGTTGTTTCAGAACTAGCAGAGAGAAGTTTCAAAATGCAACAGAACTTTGTAATTGCTTTCACTGATGTTACTGACTGTTACAGTATGAATTTGTCATGAAAATATGCTGGTTCTGTGAGGTGCTATATTAACAGGCATATACATCTTTAACTATCAAATACCATTTTGACATGACTGCAGATTCCTGCAAATCATTTAATAATATCATGGCTGCACATAGCATACTCAGTTCATACATATGCTGCAAACTTGTTGATTGTTAATGGTTTTCATATAGAATAAATCATGAAGTTATTTAATCTGGAGATCGAGTGGAGAATGAGTGATGAGGCTTAACTTACTTATCTTTCCTGCAATAGATCTTATTTGACCTTGCAGTGTAAAAAAGACAAATGTGCATAAGCCACCTGCTGTCTGATAAATAGCTCCAGGCCCACAGCACTGTGCTTTTCCTCCTCACTTTACCCAACTCCACTTGTAAGCTGTGAGCGTGAGGAAAGAAATTTCCAGTGCTGTGTAGTGTTGGAACTCTGAAGGCAAGCTACGACAAAAAGCAGGGGAAGAAAGAACACAAATACTGTACAAAGCTTCAACATGCCTCATAGAATATACATTTCAAAGTGTACATCTCAGCTTAAACAGTTCTGGTTCATGTCTTCTGTATTGTGAGCAGCAGAACTTTGTTTGTTCATGCCCCATGTGAAGGTCTGTCAGCAGAGGGTGAGGGACAGTAGGAGGATGTAGACAGAAAATACAGGGAGCAGTGGCGTGGTCAGAGTGATGGCAGCGGACGGTTGGGGTCGCCTCTTCTGGCGTGGTCCATTACACAGCGGTGTGTTACAGCAGGTGATGCACACCGAGTTGAGCTTTCCGGTACAAAACTGCTGGTAGCCAGAGGAAGCAATCAGACAAGCTCCAGATGAGGCGCAGGACTTGCGGTAGTGGATCCCTGAAATGGACAGAAATAGACGAAGAGAGAGAGAGATGGAGAAAAGTCTGTGTGTGAGAGAGACACTGATAAAATAATTGGGATGTATTCTCTCATTAATGGAATTTCAGTTTAAAGAAAACAATAAAACAAGGTTCAAGAGAAGAAAACTAGATCATAAATAACATCTATTGATTGGGCTGATGCTCCCAAGTTAAGTCATTATTTTGAGCAGTTTTCTGTGTCTCTAAAATGGTGTGTCTTCAGTTGATATGATACACAGTAATTGTCAGCACAGTGTTAACATTCCATGTATAATCATTCCATGTATGAGTATAAATAAAGCCCTATTAGCTCAGAGCTAACATTGCTAACCAGCAGCGAGGTGGAATACTCCTAAAGTAGGGAGTGGAAATGAGAAGGGCCACACTGACAGTGGACCAACAGAAACATACCCCCCCCCCCCCTCCCATTTTTGTCTCTCCACAGTTCCAACAATGCTTGCTCATATTGTATGGTCTCTAATGTATTATGTAAAACACCTTGAGGTCATGTTTGGTGTGATTTGGTGCTATACAAATAAAATGTAACTGAAAAGTTGTATTGAAATCAACCAGCAGCAGCACTTGACCAGAAGATAAAGATTGATCCACACTGCAGCAGAACAGGCAGTGTGGATGATGTGATGTGATTTTCTTTGATGCCCTCAATCATTCAGCCTTAAAGCCTTAATCTCTCACTTTACATTTTACTGGGCACACAACATACATGCAGCCTTTAAGGTGCAGTGGTGAACATAAACATTGCAATGTCTCTACTTGTATATACCTATATACCATGTTATTATATTATATATACACATTTTAACATTTTCAGCCCTTTTTGTTTTGTTCTGTTATCTTCTGTGATAAAAGGTTTAATAATAATTCAACTTAATGATATTAAAAGCTGCAGTCTGATTTTCTTCGCACTACAGTTCTCTTTTCTAACTACTCACAAATTCTACTCCACATCTTTCCTTGACCACATTTGGTTTTCCATCAGAGTCAAGGAATCAAGGTTAGGAAATGAGATTATTTTGACTTTTCAACTTCAGGCTTTAACTTGTCTAAACAGGAAAAAGGCTGCATTCTATTAAGATGCCAAAAATATAAAACACAAAAACATCTAATCCCAAACAACTTGAGTGGAGACATTTGCATTGAATTTGAGTCTGTCACAACTTTCCAACATATGAAGTTTTGGGTGGCTGTGGCTGAGGGGTAGAGCGGTCGTCCTCCAACCAGAAGGTTGCTAGTTTAATCCCCAGTCTTCCCCATCTGCATGCAGAAGTGTCCTTGGGCAAGATGCTGAACCCTGAATTGCCCCTCATAGAACAACAAAGTCCTACTAATAGATGCACTGTGTGAATGTGTGTGTGAAGGTAAAACTGTACTGTAAAGAGCTTTGAGTGGTCATCAAGACTAGAAAAGCTCTATATAAATACAAACATTTTACCAAGCTTTGTTTTACCAACACAAGCAATCAAAGAAAAGCACATATTTTCGATAGGTGAAGGTGATTTCATTTGAAATGTTTTGTTGTGTATAGATATGGTGACTAATATGATTAATATACTGGATATCTTAAGCTCATGGTTGTTGACTTGACACAGAGAGTATCACCATGCACTAGACCATATAATTAAAGCACCTGTTGGTCATTTTAAATAAAAAGTACAATAACGCATCTGCTTTTGGGTCAACTTGTGATGCAAACTGAATTTTTTTCAATAAGGAAATAGGTTTGAGTGCTGCTTGTACAATTTACAGAGAATCTCTGACAATATTCAAGCAAAATTTATATTTTAACTGAAATATCCCTAAATGAGCTGAGTCAAATCAAATCAGATTGGAAGCTTGTGAATCAGAAAAAAATGTTAATGCATCTTACTAGTGTGAGGGGCCTTGTGTTGTTCGTGTTGGTCACTGGGATACCTGAGCAGAGCTATCATTAAGATTATTAACTGCGCTAAATTGTAAAGGTAAAAAATGCGTGCAATAAAAAAGACAACATACATGTATAACATTACATATATTGTCAGTTTAACCCTTATTGTACATACATGGGGTTTGATGAGCCCATGCATACATTCTGTCCACTAAATTCATCATAATCAGCCAGAATAACTTCAAACCCAACTGCAGGCTTTTTACTACATCAGCTAGGGAGCATTACATGACCTGTCAGGATGCACTAAAATTACATTTTCCTCATGATGAAATCGGACCTGCAGATATAGATTAAGATATAGTGGACAGGCTGTCACTACTTCTACCCACAACTGAGCCACAAATAACACAGAATACGCAATGTGGAGATTAGTAAATGAAGACAAAGTGATTTTAAACATAACGCTTTAAAGCAATTGTTTATGTACAGCCATTTAATCTCCTAATTCTGACAATAATAATGACAAAATGTGATGTGCACAGAAGCAGGCGCCTTTTCCTGCACAGAGTTCTTTAATAGAACATTTGATTATGTCTCACATGCCCTTTCCTAATTCTGTGCACTTGTTTTGTAAGTAGTAGAGGCATTCCAAGACTTGAGATCCAGAGGTTGGGCTAAGAGTGTTGCATTGGATCTCAGCTGAACTCATTTCCATTCCCTCTCGTTAGACACTTTAATCCAGTATGTAGCAATCTGTTCTTTAAAAATCTGTCATTATCTATTTATGCATGATTCAATGTAACTTATCAGGAACTAGTTAATGAATCGTCATTATTCAGTTATTGATATTAATCCCAACACACTGATTTGTGAACCTTTCGTAAGATCTTTCACTGTGCATCCATCTGTGCCCACAGAGACCTTCATAAAGCAGCTTCGTTTTGGTAAATAAAAATGCTAAGATCAAAAGACTCATGACACCCTCATGCAGTGTGAGTGTTACATCTCAAAAACTTTCAAAAACTAAACTTATAAAGCATTTACAGTGACAGCATCACATATCCTCAAAATCTAAATCCCCTCTGAAATCCATCACTCTCAGAGAAGACTTGACTCATCTCCACCAGTTTTAATCTGCATTACAATGATATTTGGTTAGGTAGACTGGGAATTCAAGAGGAGCCCCTCAGCTGTTGGCGATATCATTTTATCTCTATTTTGCCCTATAAAGCATTGATTTACTTGAGATGCTTGTTGGATCATGGCATTTTTTTTGCATTGAAGATTAGTGGAGGGAAGCTTTAACATTTTGCTGACATTTTACTTCAAAGAAACCCCATTACCCCTGCTATGTTTCACTCCTCTCTCCGCCTGAGTGCGGCAGATGCAGGTGTAGCAACAGAACTGCATCTTCATTTACACTGTGATTCCTCCCATGTATTATCAACTGAAAATATCAGTGGAGGTCCCAGAAGGTGTTGAGAAATCGAGTGGAAACAGTGTGAAATCTTACAAAGAAGAAAATGTCCCATTTTCTGTGGAAATTTAAATCCTGACTCACACCGTGCTTTTATCTCTCATTTTGGCTGTCGGACAGATGGATCAGTGGATCTGAGTCAGCCTCCTCAAACCTTAAAATGGCTGTTGTTGCTATGAAAACAACTCAAGAAGAAATGTGGGAGAAATATATGGAATAACCCAAAGTAATAAAATCAAGTGATTGTAAAGGGGTTGTAAATATGTTGGCTTTTTTTAAGGAGTAATTGGAAAATAACAAGAGCCAAGTACACAGGCAGTCGTTGTAAAATGAGATGTGGTAAAAGGGTTGGTGACAGAGACTACAGATTTAACAGCAATAGAATTCAATAAAAAACAGCCCTGCTATTTAAATTGTGCACCTTTTTTACCACTTGCTTGCTATATGAGTGCTTTTACACATATTTAAATAATTATTGGTTTTCTTACATCTAGATTGTAATGTCAGGAGGGGGCTCGTCTCAGCTCTACATTTATTATTAGCTTAAGCTGCTGTAGACCTAGTGAATGTATTCTGATCTGTTACAATGTGGATCCAATGTTAAACAAAGGATGTTGACACTGTTGTAATTGGGTCTAATAATCAGTGGTGCTGCCCCCGTTGGATAGCTTGAGACCTTTTTTTGAGTTAATAATCCATCTGAGGATTTGTCAGGAATATTGAAGGGTAACATGGCTCTTAAGTCCCCTTTCTCTGATGTTTTTGTCTTTCTTAGTTTTGGGGTGTTTTACTTCAGGGATCCAGGCGTCCCCCTCTCTTTAGCAGAGGTGACTTCATTTTCAGTTTCTGTTCGTCAATACATTACAGATCTCAGCTTTATTTCAATCAATGCCAGAGGTCTCAAGATTCTGCATAAGATAATCACCATATTAGAAATGTTGGGCAAAAGACTTTACTATGATTCATGAATCACATTTACTGTGCAAGCTGGTCACGTTTCTCCACCTTATATGTGAAGATTCTCAGTTATTGCACACAGGCAACTCAACTTGCTTGGGATAATGAAGATGTTTCACCTCTTATCCAAAAGGTTTCTTAAGTTCTAACTGACTAATGGGAGTTTTCGAGTATTAAACATTTAAGGGTCTGTAAAACACGCAGGTTGTTGAAACCCCCACCAGCTAGGGGGGTTTCTGGTCCTCTTAGTCAAGGTGTGAATGGCTGTTGATACCTGGGTACTCTTAAACTGCTTTCAGATATGCACTGAACTCCAGAGATCCTCCAGAGTTTCTCCACAGGGGCTGTATGTGTAAACTCAAATGTCTGAGTGAGAGCCTCCAGAGGTTCAATGGACTTTCTCTGACTGGCACCCTAGTATAAAGTCAGTAGAAACTCTGGAGGAGCCGATGTGAGAACACAGCTGGAGATCCTCCGCAGGATTCACCTCAAGGGAGCGGGTGGGTTGATAATGCTTGTAACATGTGACACGCACAGAAATGAGAGAAAGAAATAACAATAATACAAATATCACTTGATAAAAAGGTGGAGCCATACACGTCAAAGACAAAGATGCCAAGAGAGTTTTCGGTGATAAGGGCCAATGCTGCTGTCGTGCTCCGCAGTTACAACCTGGCTCTTGGACCCTCCTGCTGCACCACCCCTCACTTTAATCCTCTGGAAGATTTGTTGCTGTTGTGAATGCGTCAGAGCAGATAATCCCTGCTGTCTTATTCACATGTGAAAGGAAACCTCTGGAGAATGTCCAGAGCCAATTCTCTGGAGCTCTGATTGGGTATTGTGCATTGGTACTTGTGCTGAGATCATTTATGACTGCATTGAAGGTGGCTGACAGTTGGTGTCTTAAACCACCACCTCTATTAACTAATGGTCTGCAGCTTGACCAAAATGGCTTCTTTCACTCTTGTTTCAAACCATCTGTTTTCTTAGTTCTTTGGCTTTCCAGAGACTCTTGCAACATACAGAATCACAATGTTGTTCCATTTGATATTATTAAATACCCTGTACAAATTCTTAAGTTTAACCATCCTGGTTAAGATGAAATGTGATATGATTAGCTACCAGGTAAATGAGAAGAGGCGGGTGACCAAAGCAAAGATAGGAAAAATCAGTTTATAGTGGAAATTGTTTGGTTTCGACCTTACTATTTAAAGAACCTTGAGATAATGTACATTATGAATGTATAATATGATTTGGCGCTATTTATAAAATTTTATTTAATTTAATTTCAAGGGAAAGTTTTTTAATTAAAATTTGGAGAAACAAACAAATTCACTCAAATATGAGGTGATTCAGTTCCATATGCCCCAGTTATGAGCAAGGTGCCAATATGTGGTGCTGAACAAATATCATCACAATGCAGCTCAGACAGCAGGGAGGAGGGAAACACTCAATTTAAAAAAGTCTAAAGTGCTTGGGGGTATTTCATCTCATGTGTAAATGGGGATTCTAAGATTCAACACTTCAATCTAAATTATTCTATTGAGTTCATTTATGGGAAAAATGGTGAATTCTCTTATCAGCTTTAAGCCCTGAGAGAACTAGAAGCTTCAGTCTAATGGCAGTCAGCATTGTCAGAAGACTACTTAGTCCAATATGTCCATGTGTTGGAGAGCCTTTGATCAAACATGTCAGTTTATTCGGGTGAAACACAGTTAATCATGAAAATTAATCACAAGACATGGCGACCCTTTATAAAGCCTGTTAGGTCAATGTAACATTTATTTACCAACTATTAACTTAATAACTAAAATTTTGGAAACTTGAACTTAACAACTGTACTGTTGAAGAATATTTTCTAATCCCCTTTTTATAATTAACTAATCAAGTTGCTAGTCCCCTAGTTTCACTCTTTCCTTATGTGGCCAGGCAGGGACTGAGAACATACACAACAAAACAAAAGGTTAACGTGCAAGAATTAAATCCCCATTTCAGGACCATGGATAGCGCTACCTTTTCAGACATGCAAAAAACAATTACTTGGACACTTCAATACTCAATAGAAAAATAATCAGAAAATGCAAAATGGCACACTGTACTGTCTGCATTACATGAATGGGCTATTCCCACACATGTGCCAGCAGCGACAGTGTTAGTCCATCATGGCTCATGTTGCAGTACTTTCCTTTTACTTTATTTTATTTAGTCTTTTGGTAAAGCAGCATTTATCATTGGGGAGAAATACATTTTGTCCCCCAGAAATCAAAATAATTAATCACTGGAAGGGATATAAAAAAATTGTGGGTGGGGGGCAGGATGGGGGTCACCCCATTCCCCCAAAGCACAAAGCTATGGGGTTTATTATCCATCTAAATCAAACTTGACTAGGCAGGGGAATTAGATTGCAGTTGTTATATGAGCCAGCATAAAGATGTCATCCAGATAAATGGTCAGTGGAGACAATAAAACAGATAGCAGGTATTTTGGTGATAAAAAAAGAGAATTTCATCAAGACATAAAAGTGAACAAGTTCTGGGCTGACGTTTCAACACTTGTGGGTGGATTAATCAGAAATATATTTTTAGAACTTCATTCAACAAATATTGTCTCTTTAGATCCATATGTCTTTTTCTAAAGAGCTTGACATTACTACATTGAGCTGTCGAAACACTAAAGATAAAATGTATTCCCACCTTTTGATTCAGTTGTGTGCATAGACAAAGAGGCAGCTAAAAAGAGCAGCCTCTCCCCGAGCGAGCTGACATGCAGCGTTAGTGTCTATGCTGTCAGTCTGCTCACTATACAAAGACAAGCGGATTCATATGAAAGCCTTAGGCTATAACATGGTAGTTGTTCCCAAGCACACCACATACAATACGATTGATCAAATTAAGTTAGAGTTAGCGTGAGGATGCACATTGATACACAGCTATCAAAATATTGTAAAGTATTTACAGTGCATGGAAACATCTGATGTGTACCATTCCTACAGTTCTGCATGATTTATCTTTTGGGTGATTTTTCAAGGCAGCAAAAGCACCTTGCTGAAAATATTGAAAGCATTACTGCAATATCTTGCCCTAATGTGAATGAAGGGTGAAATCAATAAGATGGTGTTTGCATCCTCCGGCTATATCCTCAACATATCACATCAGCATCATCCCAAAAATGTATATCTTTCCTGTTTCTATACCATGACCTTAAGTGTAAGTTTTTATAAGTTTCATGCTGCTCTGACATAAATATTTTCAATATCCATATAATCCAACAAGAAATTTAAACAATATGAAAAGTTGGAGTGTGTAAAAAAGATGTCATTACCCTGCACACCAGCATAGCAGATTGTACCGAATTTGATGCCATTACATCAAGTAGATTTTTAGACATTATGCAATAAACTACAAATCTTATTCTCAACTCTTGATAGGTCAACTGAGCGTATTAGTAGGACGTTGTGAGCCAGCTTGTGCAAGATGGCAGCAGCAGTATCCAGGACATTTTGAATTGATTTTTATGCAGTGGGAGAAAGTGAAGACACATCATAGTTAATTAATTTACCTTAGTGATGTAAAAGTGAGTGGAGGTGTTGAAAGTATTGTGATTTCCCTGCTGGTTCTTTCAGGTGCAAAATCGTCAACCCATTTACCACAAGAAGTCAGTGAGATGTAAATTTTACTTCAAAATATATTTTTATGTTTAATTTCATGGTGACATGGTGGTGCTGTGGTTCGTACTGTCACCTCACAGAAAGAAGGTTGTTGATTTGAATCCCTGTTTGGCCGGTGCCCATAGGTGTAAATGTGAGTACCCCCCCCCCCCTTGCCCAATGTCAGCCCAATGGCTCCAACGACCCTGTGAACACAACCCCCTTAAAGGATAGATGATAAATTAATGTTTAATTTAATGTTGCGAATGTTACGAAGCATCAGTACAAAATTAGGTCCATGGAACCTTTCTTAGCCATCAAACTCCAGCATTCAAAATGACTTATGCTAATAAACTTTAGCAGTCATGTACAGTCCCTCTGTTTAACAAGATGAATGTAAACTACTGCGACTAACCACATTCTCATTTCCCTTTTTCTGATACAGTAAATTAGCTCTTGCAAATTGCAAAAGCTAATTTAGATAAGCCATTAAATCAGAGAGACAAGAATGTAGTTGCTGCTTGTCTCGTCTCTGCCCTGTGCTGCACTGTGGTGTCCTCAGCAGGAAGAGCAGTGTAACCAGGACAGTCAGTTTTCTACCAGGTGTGGTCGGGTGGTTACATAAACAGAACACGCTCAATGACTGTGTATTTGCTCAAATATTCGGTTTCAGTTTCAGCAGTTTGTACTGACCTGAACTGAACTATAGGCTTTCAGGACTGTCTCATTCTGCCTCAGGTCATAAGCCCATGTGACAACTCTGACCCAAAGAAAGCTCCAGAATCACATTAGCATGGTCCTTCAAAAACCTCAGCACATTTAAAAAGAAGCTCGAGTAAACTGCTCTGCTCCTGACTTGATCCTAAACTCCTGATCATCAAAAATGGCATTCCTGTTTCATTCTTCTAGTATAAGCAATCAAACTATTTGAATGTCTTGATTGTAGACATTTGACTGAGTGTCCTTCAAACAGCATTGATGCCTGAACAATCAGTTGAGATACAGCAGGCGGTGAAATCCAGCTCCAGGACCACACTCCACACTCACTCTTCTATCTGTATCTCAGAGAGGACTTCACAAAACAAAATAATTTTCTGCTCAGCCAGGGAGAAGCTGTTTGCCAACTTCCATCAGCTTCACCTGCAACACATCAGCCACTATTGTGTGATTTTGGTGATAATCACACTTATTTGTCTTGTCATCACTGCTCCTCCTAGTGTGCTGCCTCTGTGGATACTGTGGGGATAATACATCTTCAGGATGAGGACAAACTGCATATTTATGCACACCACAGTGACAAGTAGCTAATCTGAGAAATCCCTCTGTATATTATCAAACATTGCTCTTGCTGCACAAGGAGGTAGAGTGTTTGTTACTAGTGTCTAGTTATTTATCAACCTTATACTAAAACTACTTATTTTTCAGGCAGTGTGAAGAGATTCTTTAGATCAAGGTTTTGAAAAAACTGAAGTCAAATAATTTGTAATCCATGAAACTTGCCATAGCTGGGGTTACACTTTTTGGACTTCAAAGCACTTGTATCTTCACTCAACTTCATAAAACTAAGTAGCAGCTAACAATCAAGCAGGCCTAATGAGAATGTACTGCACTCGCACTGCAAAAGGCAGTATATATTGTGTATTTATATATATTGATGAAAATCATCAGAGTTCCTATATTTGAACTATCCAGTTGATTGAACTTATAAATGTATTTATATTGTGTTTTTCTTGTCCTGATGACCACTCAAAGCACTTTACACTACAGTTTGCCATTCACCCATTCACACAGTTCATACAGTGCATCTATTAGCAGCACTTTTTTATTCTATGAGGGGCAATTCAGAGGGTCAGCATCTTGCCCTTCGGCATGCAGATTGGGAAGACCAGGGATCAAACTGCCGACCTTCTGGTTGGATGACGACCGCTCAACCCCCCCAGCCACAGCTGCCCATGTGATGTGAGTCATGTGCTTATTTTGCCTTAAACAGGAATAAACCTATCCACTTGCGAAAAACTGACATGTGCAGTAGAGTATTGTCCCAGCAATGTTGTAGTTTAACGATAAGCACTTAAAAGGACTGACTCTCTATTTAGATTGCATTATAGATGTTTCTTGGCATGTGCCATTAGTATTTCAGTAATATTACAATTGTCTCGTCATAATGTTTCCAGTTATAAGACCGTGTAAACACATTTATCAAGTTGGGTCAGACTTCTTAAATTCCATTTCACTTACCAATTTAAGTTAAAACAATTTGAAAAAATAAAGAAAATAGCAAGTTTTGATTTAAATCAACAGGTAGCTATAAAGTAAACATAACGAATAGTCATGTTTACAATTTCTTTTAAGAAGGATTTACTTACTTACAGTGCAATAGAAGATAGGTTTGAATGGGAAGCCAAGCTCATCTAATGCTGGCCATCAGAAGAACAGACAAACTCTGAGAGTGTGTATGTGGTTTGACGAAGGACGTCTGCTCTTAAATGATGCTTCGATATTCTGCAAGCCACCCTCTTCCTTCAGTGGACAAGGATAAATGCAGATGTATTGTATTTCGCCCTCTAGATACAAAAGTGCTAATCTTTTGGCTAGGTGGATGGAAAATAGCTCAGTTAAGGTTGTACTTCAGTGCTTCTGCATCTCCTTCATCTGTTATGTAGAACTGCATGCAAAGTCACAGGCTCAATCAGGCAATAATTTGGCAAGAACACTTAGGAGGAATTGAACAGCCTTGATGATTTTTATTCTTATCACTGAAGCAAATTGCACATTGGTGGCAGTCAATCTGTGAATGTTTCCACTGCATTTCAAACAGCGATAAGTTGCGGTCATTCAAATCCCTATTTTCATGCAGAACAGCAATAATGATAACACTGGGAGATAAAGGCTGGGATGTACATGAGCATTCAGGCAGAAATTTTCTTATTAAGAACTGTCGACACTATAGTGTGTAATGTCTGCCCTTTTGAATTGGAAAGTACATTTCTAAAGGCAAGAGCTTATTGCTTTTGCTCATCAGCAGTTGGAGAGAGGCAATAAAAATGGCCACCAATTTTTGTTGGGTGTGAAAACAAAGCAGACCTCAGACAGAAGGGGTAAGATTTTGTGTCTGGGTTCTTACCCCTATAGCACGTAGACACTTTAAACAGCAGACACATTATTCATTACTTCAAAAGGCAGTAATAAACTGCAAAACTCATAAAATCCTGGCTGCTGCATAACCCAAACTTATGAGTCTGAACACAAGGAGAACCAAATCAAAGCTATACATGTGCACAGCATTTTGGGAAAAATGTTCCAAACCTACAGGATATGAATATTTACTAAACAAGATGAATATATGTGCACAAAACAATGTGAAAGACCTGTGAACAAAAGCTGTGTCCAAGCAGCCAGATGCAACACTTTGATCTGATTCATGCAGCCAGATTGGATAGATGCTTATAACTATACTGTCTAGCATCTAACATTTGTAACATGTAGGGCCCAGTGAGTAAGATGAACTATTTATTTCAGACACTTTAAAAAACTGATTATCATTTGTGATTAAAGGTCCAGACACTGACAAAAAAGCTAAGTAAAACACGTAAGTACTGCCAACATAGGTTCCCTATCATCTGATCAGTGTGGTTGTGGGTGTCTTCTCATTCTGATGAACCCAACTGATAGCTGTAGTTCGATAGTTAGTGGGTGGTTTAGGACACATCCTGAGTCCTTTGAACAGCACAGCCAGATTGTCAGCTTGTTATATTTTTTTCTAGATAGATTGACTGATATAGATAAATTAGACAGTTCCAGACTTTATTTACGGAAGGTTTTCCTTTTTAAATTCAGGGAAAGTCGTTTTTGCAACACAGAAGAACTAAAAAGGTTGTAATATTCCAAACAACAAAGAAAGGGTTTAAACATGTTTGATTGGTCATGGCTGGAAAACACAGGTGTTTGTAAAAACAGTTCCAGTTTGGCTTGATGGTGTGACACTGAGACCAGCATGAGCAAAGCCATGATTCATTTCATTATTTAATATTCACCCTTATTTCAAATCTGTTTTGCTGCTTGCAAACTCTAGCTGCCAAATGCTCCATTATGTTCACTAGTAGGTAACTACTTTGTTTATATGTTGCATGATGCTGCACTGGTACCAAACCGTGTTTATCAGAGCTCCTTCACTGATAAGGTTGAGAGTAGTCACGATGAAGCTGTGGACTGTAAAAAACAAAACAAAGATCTGAAAGAAAATGCTCTATGGAACTCATGAGGACCTACTGTCTGTACATTTGTCCCCACAAGTGACCCCTTTAACATAACATATAGACATGGATTCCATTGCTAATATAAAAGTATAGATTAAAGCAGATTTAAGGCTAATTTGATATTTGATCCATCATCAACAGTGACTGCGGCACTGGTTATATTGGTTGTTATTGTTTATCTAAATGTAACAGTAACAAAAGAAGCTTTGCAGAAAAAAAGGCCCATTAGGATGACACAATCAAAGGAGCTCCAGTCAAACCTCCAACAAACATATTCAGTTGGTCCCTCCACAGTTTCATAATGATTTGAAATTCGTTTAGACAACCTAGCAAATCTCTAACTTAGTGTTTTGCACTGTTACATCATGCTCTGCGCCCCACTGTGACTCTCTCGCTCTTACCTTCTCTCTCATTGCGCAGCACCAAGAGAAATCCCAACCCTGTCAGTGGCCCATTAAAACATTCATGAAGATTTACCATCCTCAGCAGGTGGGCAGAATTCAGCACAAACTCAGCAGGTACTGCTTTTGCTGAGCATGTTCACACAACAAGCATACAGTACTCAGCAGATGTCAGCCTAACACTGGCCTCAGAACATACTGTGTGTCTTCCCTTTCTGCACCTCCATGACTGGTCAGCTCCAAAAGTTAATCACATGGAGACACCATCGCAATATTCCCCAAAAGATCCTTTAATGATATCCGGCTTTTAGGTTAATATAATATTTATATTTTATTCATGTTTTCATTCCTCATTGCAGAACAGACCTGAAGTTTTGTCTCTTCAGTGCCGTTGAATGCTTTAGTGACATTTAGGTGAGTTGGATGCATTAAATCAAATTCCACTGACAGACAGCCGGTCATGCAATACTTTGGTGCATCTTAGGTGAATAAACATGTTCCCTGGTGGCACATAAAGCTCACAAAGACAAAACTGATCACCAGCATTATTGACAAACAGGAACATTCAGGGGTTCACAGTGGGATTGATGTCTTTTTAAGCGACTTAAATGACTGACATACACAACAAACACAACCACTGTTACAACTGCTACTAGCTGTCTGATTGATTTGGGTAATACCCCTGCATCTGCACGCTGACAAGCATTTGTGTTACCATAGTTACCAAATGATTATAAGATTGCTTTCAGAACAGACGAAGCTTAGTTTTTTAATTGATGCTAAAATCCCACATCTACTATCACCAAATACTGCGGCTTGTCAATTTTTCTTTTAAGCCAAAAAACAGAATTGTCTCCTCGCCATCACAATCTCTCCTTTGTTATAAGTTATAGGATTTATAATGGTCAGAAAAGTGTTTTGCAGAACATTATTATCTCACAGCCGAGTTGATATTGATCCCCAAAGTTGGCCCTTCTTACAGAGAAAGTGCTGCACATAGATGCATAAATGTGTGTGTGAATGGGTGAATGACAAAAACTGTATAGTAAAGCGCATAGAAATACAGACCATTTACCATTTTCTGTGATATCACATTCACAGGAACAACAACACAATGCTTCAGGCCACCAGCACAGACACACTAGAGTCTGCATAGAAGCAGACAGAGACCTCAAGCAGTCTCAATCTAATAAGTGTTTTGTTCGTATGATGGCTTTTTCCCCAGTTTAAATGGACTGCACTGACCTCCTCAGTGAAGTGATATGTGGACTTTTCTTTCATTTCTCGAGCTTCCACAAAGCTTTTTTATGCAAAAATTATAGTTGTACAAAAAAACATATGGATGGAAACTCTATATCAGCACCTGGCAAATATCACAGAATGTAAAATCATTAGCAACACATCAGGTTTTTGGAAAGACAAGCTCACACAAATAAAGCACGGCTGTCTGTATATGCATGGCATGAAACTAACACATGCTCTACACAGATGGAAAGAGAATTTATATCCATGCCAGCAATTTCAAGTACTGACCTGCAGCTTAGTCTTCCATCCTTCACTGATAGTTATAGAGCTCTTAAGGGCCTCTTGTCTCTGCTGACCTCAGAACTGTTTGATTTCTGCTCGCAGCCAAATCCTTGCTTCTGGCTGCCTGTGTTCTCTTTCTTTGTGTTGTCTTTGTGTTATTGTAAACGTCAAACATGCCAGCAGCATTTCTAATGATCCAAATATATACAGTATAACTGCCTATAGAACAAACACACTAATCTTGGTCATGAGCAACAAGATGATGTTTGAAAAGTACAGCAAAGATTTCTTTCCACACCTAGATTTTAGGCTAAATTGATTTCAAGCCAAAAAATAAAAGACCACAAGAATCCAAGTCAAGTCCCTTTGTTGAATGTTGAGATCCCTGCTCTGTATCACAACCAAAACCTAGTCTATTGGACTTGATTTTGAAGCCAGTCGGTCCAGATTTCAAAGTAACCTGTTCTTAATTCCAGTTTATTGACAGAAGAATAAGCAGGTTTAAAAAAGAGAGAGGTGGAATACTGAACTCTAGATGCCACTCACCATCATCTTTCACCAGAACCTCCTTCTGGCACATGTCCTGCACATTCACGGTGCAGTTGACGATGAATTCTGGGGTGGAGCAGTCATGTGTCATCTCCTCACACTGGTAGCACTGAATCTGCAGAGCCAGCCCTGCAAACACATGTTGTCAATGTTTTAATCTGTACATTATATGATTTAAACTGGTTATATTGCTTCCACCACCAATCCTCATTTTTCAATTACACATGCTATTTATTTTCTCTAAATGCAAATGATAAATGTTGTTTTAATTGTGGTGACTATTTTCTGCTCCGACCATTTTAAACTGATGCCACAGTTATGATCAATTATTGAGCAGTGTTTGAGTGGCTGGTGACACATGTCTCATACCAGCATGTCCAGCTTTTCACCATGTCTTCCCTTGAATAATACATTTCACTATTTTCACTATATATTTACTGTTTATTATTTATTATTATCTAAGGAACAAATGCAATTATAGCCATAAACAGGTTACAAGAGTGCTACTTTAAAACCCACTGCATTTCAGGGGGAATGTGGAACCTTTCACTTCACTATATACCTGAGAACTAGTGTGCAGATTACAATTTGTATCCAAAAGCTATGAGCAGCTTAAAAAAGAAAAAAGACAGTGAGTGCCACGTCAACCAGCTAAGTTAGAATACTACTCCACATAATAATAATAATAATAATAATAATAATAAGAAGAAGACGAAGAAGAAGAAGAAGAAGAAGAATAACAAAAATAATAATAATAATAAATTGCATAAGTGGTATTTACAATGTTGAATTGTTCGGATTTGAATATTTCACTACCTAAGAAAGAGACAGACAGAGGAAAACGCACCATTATATTCGACTGAGAAGAAGACTTATTCAGGGAGAGGTGCCATACTTGAATGAGCAGCCAAGCTGAGCTCTATCTGTATCCGAACTTACCTGGTTTGTTGTAGCTCGACGCGCGGAAGCGCAGTGCCATTTTAAACTTTGAAGACTAAAATCTATCTGTTAAAATATATATATAGGGAGTATGTTGATGGGACCCGCTATTCAAATATATATCCATCCAAAAAATGAGTTCCTTATCATCATAACGAGAAGACAAAATCAGAATAGGCTACAGAACAGAAAGAAGGATAAAGGTAGATTAGCGCGCATATCCAAACTGTGCGTGCCGCGTCTCCCAGTTTAACATGGACCAAAAATCAACACCTCCCTCTCTCAAGTACGCACGCCACATCTCCAGAAATAAGCTGCTCTGGAAGTTTTGCTTTGGCTCGACAACCTCAAGAAACACTTGAAATCCAGTGAAGAGGCGAGAAAGAGGAGCCGTGGCACCGTACCTGAGCTGGAGAAGAACAGGAGCAAAGTTGAGACGGTGACAAGCCGCATCGTGCGCTGAGAGGAACTCTGAGCACAACCATGGGAGATGGATGTTGTGCAGCTCTGAGGCGCAGGGACGGAGCATCTGGCAGCCGGACTCTGAGAGCCTGACACCTCCTGCTTCACACGTCTTATCCACCGCTGTGCACGCACACACGAGTGCTCACACATGCACGTGCATGACTACATCGTGTACCACGAAAGACTGTGTTGCTGAAGTATGTTCAACCCGGTCTGTTCTCATTTTTATTACTATTAGGGTTAGTATATGTTATTTGTGTGCATGCATTGGTGCTGCAATGAGCTCCAAATTCCAACATATTTAGATATTCTTTGACCCAGTGGATGGAATCTAGCACACTGTGATATCACTAAAATGTGACATTACAGTTAGATATGGCAAATACAGTGTGATGTCAGGTGACACTGTGTCATCAGTGTTTAATGAGGTCAGCACAATTACTAGTGGTTCCATCACATTCCATCACAGTTGGATCAGTACACTGACGTTACTTTTGAATGAGGTTGGACTCTGATTTCACTGTTAGATGAGGTTGGACAATGTGACGTCCCTGTTAGATGAGGTAAGCCTAGTGTGAACTGTGAGTGTTTATTGCCAACACATAAAATAGGCTGTGGTTGTTAAATGGGCAAAAAGCATCTCTGACTCTTATGCAGGGGGGCTGGAAGCTACGTCCTGTCACTCACCTGCATTTTTCATTAACTGTAACTGGGATCTTTCTTTAAGCTTAACCAAAGGTAAGGACAGATTGCTTGACTTTTCAGGTTGCTCAAAAGTGAGCAAAAATCGGTTGTTTGTCGTCGGAGGTTTACTTGAGCTTTGCCCTCAATGGAAACAAACACAAACCTATGAAAGTTTAAACTGTGTCTGAGGAAAATATCAGAGGCAGTGGAATGCATAGTATGTTAGGTATAGAGTTTGCTTGCCCTATGAGGTCAGCAGAAAGGCGCCCTGCTGTCTGGTTCACTGTAATGCAGCATGGTACAGAAAAGACATTCTTTAGGCATTTCAACTAAAACAATACACTTGTAGGATAGTGTTTCACAAAGTCTAAAGATGGATTTGTCTCCTCAGTGGTGCACAGTGTGAGCTAAAACCTTGCTGAACAATTCATCCTCTACTTCACACTGTTGAGCCCGACAACACATCAGCCTGTCCTTAACCAAGCCCCAAACTAATTTATAGCGTACATGCATCACTACGCCCACCAGCCCACTGCTGCATAAGGAGTAAGACGAGGTCAGTGCAGAACAAACCCAGACGAGGGACAAATGCTGATCTGCAACAAAGGAGGGTCATGTTATGCTTTGTCCTTTTTGACTGTTCTCAACACAAGCAGATTTCAGCCCTCTGTCTAAACTGCAGCACTCTGATACAGAGTGGTGCAGATCAACCCTATTTTAATTAGTGGATGAAACAGTGTGTCAGCGCTGCATCAAGGAGCTGTGAAGAAGTTGTTTGTGATTTAACTGTGCTAATCAGAATAGTTGGAATTTGGAAAATTACACATTAACACACAATTAAATATTATGAATACCTACTTTGGTGAAACTTTAAATTAGCTAAAAGTTATTTAAATTACACTTTAAGGCAATGAGAAGATGTGTGTCGACAAGTGAAGAGCTTTTTAGCCTGAAATGATATGTCCAAGATAATTAAGTGAAACTATGCTGGTGTTAAAGTAAAAGATGGGCAACTATTAAAGCTGTCACTTGAATAAAAGATGGTCCAGTATTCCCCCCCCCAAAAAATCAAATTACTTTTTCTGCATTAGAATGAGATTCACTTAGTTGAGTGCAATACTTAGTAGATTTGAGCTAAATGTGCAGATATAGTTTCTCTCTGTGGCAGCTTCTGAGCAGGAGTGTCATAACATGACTGATGGCACACTGGGAGGCAGTATGCATAGAGCTACACCAATCAAGGCTGACTGACCACCAGATCATAAAAAGCTCTCTGCATTCACAGTGTGAGCAGCATCTTAAAAGTGGAGTTAAATTCATGTCCAAAATATTTTCAGTTCTTGAGTGAACTATGGGACTTTTTGTCCTTGGAAAATATCAAGTGTCTATAAATCAAAAGGAGGTCATTGTGTCAAAGACAGTAAGTGAGTTAAGTGAGTAAAGCATGGACTGACAGCTCTAATGGCACTTATGTACAGGAACCTTTATACATCCTAAGAGGCTCTCTGTTTACCTGATTTCCAGTTATGTCCAATATTTAAACATTTCTCTGTTGTCATCAAGGATGTTTTGCATCACCTCATTTACATGGATTTACTTCAATTTGGACTTAATGAACTGACCTTGACAGATCTGGCAGGGTGGCTGCAGGACAAACCTACACTGTTCTGAAACTATGATTCAAATGTCTCATCAGGTTTACTTCTCTCTGTGAAAAAGAAAGCTGAAGCAAGTGAATAAAAGTGTGTGTGTGTGTGTGTGTGTGTGTGTGTGTGTGTGTGTGTGTGTGATTTTTCAGTTTTCTAGCTCACTTTTCCTCACTGACCTGAAATCACACATTGGTACTTGAAATTAAGTCAGTTTGTTTCATAACTGCAGCTCAAACATGCTCATCACAATAAATCAATGTACTTGTCTCCTGCTTCTATTCAAACTCCCTTTAAATCTACAGCTGAACACTTCATCTACCCACTAATTCCACAAATGTCAGGCAGGAAAGACATTATTGGCTGCTGGTTGCCAGTTGTCAACTGCTGCTGTAATATATCCAGGGATGTAGAAGATTCTATTCAGCCTCACAATTCCCATTTCTAAGGCACATAATCAATAATAATATCATTTATTTAAATGATTTTAGAATTACATGGTTTTCAATATGATTCGTCTTTTTTAATTTTCCTCTCAGAAGTTTGAGAGGCCCTGGGCAGTGCCTGTGACACATTGGTTACTATTCTGCAAATTGTTTAGTTTATTTCATTAAAAAAACACTTGTCACAGTTAGCTGAACTCAGTGTTCATGTAGAGATGCCTCTGTAGAGCTTCCATCTTTCATGCTGGCAAACAGGTTGGCTACGAGCCTGGAGTGAATGCTCAAACTGAGAGGACACGCTGTTGGCATACAATTACAGTGGGTGTTTTATTTAGCCAAATCACCTCAGTGAAATACAACAAACCACAAGGAAACAACAGATGTAATGTAAGTATTGAAATGGTTTATTTTTCTTTCTTTTTTGACACAAAACAAGGAATATAAGTAATATACAGTTCTCAATTCATACCGCTAAGGTGACTGTCACACAGGAACATCATATAGGGTACTGAAAAAAACATTTAGAGGGAGGATTACTGTTAGAGTGAGTAACATTATGTGCACTAAATGGTTAAATTACACTCTTCAGTGCTGAGTACAAATACAGGGCATTAGAGTACATGTAGAAAAATACAATACTCTTTTGAGAGTAATGCTCTTCATTATATGAGCCACTTTAAAAACACAGACATCATGCTCCATCTACCCGTATCGGTGCAGCCAATCTGTTCCCTGATCCATTAAACCTTGTATCACCTGTGCACGCTACATATTTCATTTAATAGGCCTGTGTGCTTCTATTGGCATCAATACTACTGCTATTTTACAAATATTACCTCACATATACATGAAGCAGTTTAAAGAAGAGGTAAATACAGTAAGATGGCATGACTAATGGCATTGTGCAATGTTACAGTGCTTTATAGTTCTACATCACATGTAAACTGTCTCTAGTGTGTTGAAGAATATGGCTATAATCACCATGATAAGTCTGATATGTAGATTTAGTTGCATTCATTTTCTGTATATGTGATTAGCTCAGAGCAGTGTTTGGCAATATGCATTTTCACAAATATCTACACATGAAAGGTTGGGAGCTGACAAAGGTGTGAGAGGGAAACATCGTAAAGTAGCTATGACTGTCAAATATGTTGAGATGCATTCATGACACCGAAAACATTACTAGCATACATAAGAGAGAGAAAACTGAGTGACCGTGGTGCGATATGTAACAGGTCAGTGTACAGACAAAAACAGACAAGAGGACAGGTAAATATCTTCAACCATTACAGTGAAATCTGATGGTTGCAGTGAAATGGTTGTATGTGTTAATCCACAGCATCTATCATAGACACTCATTGTTTGTTTTTTCCCTGAGTGAGCACAACAGCGTCCACTATGTGCCTACTAGGTGCTTTAAAGCTAAGGTTAGGAACTGGTCGGTCTTGATGTCATAACTGTGGAAAAATGTGAGAAAAAAAGCGGAATACAGTGCACATATGAAGAGTTTCATTTTAAGAGGATTTTTTCAAAATATCAAGGTGCAGGTGTGAAAGCCAGTCTCACAATAGATGATATTGTGTCTTATTACATCAATATTTAACAGTGCACATCACATTTAACACGTCAGTTTATTCCGACTCTTGTGAAGAAACTCTGATGGATATGATGATGGACATCAGATTCATATGATGCATTTGAAGGTTTGAAAAATCCAGAGGGTGGTTGCATGCAAGTTAATATTAACAATGTAACAACAAAAAAAGCTTCCAACAAGTAAGTGCAGACTTAAAGGAGTCACAATACGCAGCCAGGTGTAGAACTCCTGAATGGAAATCAGTAGTAAGTGCTGTACATAAGATAGCTCCGGATATTTTCAGGAAAGCATAGTTTGTAATCTTGACAGTAAGTTTCCATCTGCTGCTTTGCTCCAAAACATATCAGTGGCATAATTATTCTAGTGTAGAACTTCACATGTGGCTGAAAACTGTAAATGAACGAGCTACATAACCTGCAGGGTTTTAGTGGAGTCACTAGTCTCCACAGCTGGCGCCATTAGAGAGGTCTGGTAGCAAACTGTCTGTGCTTGTAAACTCTTATGTAATCCTGCATTAAACAAAGGTTTTTAGAATTCAAATGTAGTCAAGTGACACTGTGATGTAACAACCACTTTTAAACAGTGGTTGAGCATCTTCTGACTAGTTGTCCAAACAGCCCATTAACAAAAACCCAACTGCTTGTACCAAAGGACAAAGTTACAAGCAGCTGGTTGATGCAGTTGTCCATCAGCAGGTCAAAGAGCTGACACTGTTTCTTAACATCTGGAGACCAAAACACAGAGAAAATTGTACTGTGTCAGAATCAATGACACATATCAATGAGAAGCTACTGTTCCTCTGTGACTGCTGGAAATGAAGGTGGAGAATTGTTTGCTGACACAGCTTTATGAGGCCATATAGTATGTCGGGGCAACATGTGTGTCTTTTTGTAGAGTTACTGGCCTCCTGAGGCCAAACTCAATAGACGCAGCTTTGACCACCAGTTTACTAAATAATGAAAGAGTTTGCTGAAACCAGCTTCAGGGATGTGTGTGTGTGTGTGTGTGTGTGTGTCTAATACAGAAGAGTGGACAGTCTAGTAATGACAGTCCCAGTTTCCAAGGACAAAGCTTCAAATCCATGTTGTCTGTAACTGGTTAATTAAGTTTCTTGTTAAAAAGGTCTTCATTGGACTTTTCACATTGTTTGGAAACATATTTGCTAAAACGAAATACACAATTCAAGCACTATTATCATTTCTCCAAATTAACCAGATGAAGTAAGTTATATATATGTAATTTGTAGGTGACAGGGTTGCATACTGTCACACAGTATGAGAACACATTTTAAATGAGAATATACGTTTTTAACAATGACAGTTGTGTGCTGCAGTAGATGCATTTAGTAAGTCAGGGTTATGCAAAGTTGATTTTCTGATCAGACCTGCACATGTACAGCTTCACTGTTTGTAGGTCAGTTAACATGCACAGCCACTTACATCAGCTTATGTGCAACTCAGATGTATTTATAAGTTGGTAATGATACATCAGGTAGCTATGATAGAGACATAGAAACTAACCTAGCATTGCAGTTAAAATGTGATTGTATCATGTATTTAAAATTGCATGTTGTCAGAGCAAAATAAAATGAACCATGTCAATGTAACTAGTGATTCAGTAGAGTTGAACGTTTAGAAGCTGAATCAGCCGCTCATGGCTGATGCCAATGAGCTGCAGATCTCCAAAATGGCTGCCAGAGTTTTCATTATTACACATCAAAAGCTGCTGAGGATCTCAACTCAACATCAAGCACATGTGGAAGACTGCAGTGCCAAGTTGTGAGTGTTTCATCCTCATACACAGACACAGTGTCCAGACTGTGGGATTTAAGGATCCCCCATGTGAGTTAAAGTGATAAATCCAAGTGATAATTCGACTCCCCGTTTCTAGTTTGACTCCTTCAGCCTCGGGAACTCTGAAATGGAAAAAGGTGTAGAGCAGAGTGAAATGCTGTGGCTCTCTACTATGCAAATAATACAAAATAAAAAGAATCTGCCATTTCAAGCAAGTTAATATACTCTTATAAATAGTTTATACAATGCAACAACAGGCAGCGAAGGCCCTATTCATACAGACTATGGGCATAGTCTGGGAAAGAGATGCTCAATAGAACATTTCAGTTTGATTGTGTGTTTATTTGCCCAGATAAGGTTAAATCACATACGAACATAAGCACAATTCCTCTAAATGGGTGCCAAGAACCTGCAGAGACACACTTCAGGAGCTTCATAGAAAAGAAAACAACTCTCCCTATTTGAAATGCACGTGGAAAGTTTTGAAGTGTCTTTGAAAGTAAATTCAACATGTATTAGTTCATCTCATAGTAGCAATTTGGTTTGGATGCAAATCGAAAGAGACAGTTTGTGATTTGATTGCACTGGGCAGACATGGTGAGACCTCCTTCCCTGCATGTTAATATAAAGTTACTTCCCCACAAAAGTGAGCTGTGTCAGTAAAAATGATACCAGGACTGATACATAACATTCACATGGTCATGAATACTGTTAATGTTTTATAAGGTTGTGCAGATTATTAAACATTTGTATTTACACTTGAATGGAATTGACCTTTGACTTTGCATGTGTGCACGCGTGTGTGCGTTTGTGTGTGTGTGTGTGTGTACTGGTGGCTCTTGTGTAACGTCAGACGTAGAGCTAGTTTTTTAACCCACAGCCATATCTCACAATCTACACGCACATGCACACACACAAACACGCAACTTTATGCTTCTAGCTTAGTGAGGACACTCATTGGCATAATACATTCCCCTAACCCTAACCTAAATCTAATTCTAACCCTATAATGCCTGAACTCTTAAACAGCCCTTTGTAAATGGTCTGTATTTACATAGCTCTTTTTTAGTATTGATGACCACTCAAAGTGCTTCACAGTAAAATAATTTGCCATTCACACACATATTCATACAGTGCAACTATGGTCAGCACTTTATTTCAATGAGAAGTCTGCCCTACCTCTCAGCCACAGCCTCCCACTTTAAAAATAAAATAAAAATATAAAATATCTAGAAATATGGCAAAGTTTATTAGACAGTCAGAACCATGTGCCAACCCATCTCCCCTCTCCATCCCATTTTTCTCGGCTCACCCCAACCAGTCGAAGCAGATGGCCACACACACCGAGTCTTTGAGGTGAGTTTTCCTCTCCACAGTCAGTGTTTGCTAATATCGGGAACCGTTGTGTTTCCGGTATTTGGGAATTTTAAAGGTCTTGACATTCTATGTTAAGTGCCCTGAGATAATGTATAGTATGATTTGGGGCTATACAAATAAAATTGAATTGAATTGAAAAATGGGCCAGAAAGTGTGGACTGGCCAAAATGGTCTTCACAAAGATATGTGTACAAGTGAGCACACACGCACACACACAAGCTGTAAATGCCAGCGTTAATGTACTGTGAGAAGATGCAAATGATGTTTGGGGAACTTGTGTTAGTCATGTGTTTAGTCACCACCATTAAACTACTCAGTGGGGATTGAAATGAGTGTCGACAGTTAAGTTTATCATTTTGAGTGCAGTTCTGAGACAAATTATACTATTTCATAGGAAGACAAACTTCTCCGCCTTTATAACAGTGTTGCCTTTCACAGTTCAAACTGTTTGAACTTGTCTGATAAGGCTACTGGAGCTGCTGCTATTTTTATCTTGATATTCAGTGAATATTGAATTGATTTGGTCTGAAATCAGAAAATGTCTGCCATTTATTAGGTAAAAAGGGTCATTTTGACTTTCAAAGACGATAAACTTCAAAAATATTGTTTTTATCTTTATTTTGTAACTCTCATGTATTTAACACAAAATAATGAGGTCAGGGAATGAAAATACGAACAGTGGAAAAACACACTGTTGATGATTGGTGGGCACAGATGATGACATAGGTTTTTCAGCTTTACATCTCTTCCTTTATCTTACAGTTGGCAAGCTGAAGTCTCGTCTGCTCTGTCTGTTGGCTCGGGGTGGCTCGTGTGTTCGATTTGATATAGGTTAACTTCTTTGGTTCCATTCCACCTGAAAAAAAACACATAATAAAATTCATGTCAGAGGTTTTCTAAGCAGCCAAAGTTAATTCCCCTGTCAACAGGAGGGTCCAGATGTGGAATAAGGCGAACAGAGTGACACTGACAGACTGATGTCTGGCATCTTCAAAAAGAGCAAGATTATCATTCAAAATTGAAAGTGGCAGGAGATGTGAGTGACATTGAAAAAGCAGAGGCTGACATCTTGAGAGATGATCAAGTTATAATTCTTACAACTACTTCATCGAACTGTAACAATGTGCAAATAAAGACAGGGTTTAGTTTGACCAGACATGCTCAAATCAAACAGCCACAGTTCTCAAGTTCTCCCTCAGGAGACAAATGTTTAAATATGCATTTCACCACATAAGCATGAGTCTGACGCAAGGTTAGCAATCTTAACTGTCAGTTCAGAAGATTCTCAGTGTCTGTCAAACTCTTTGCAAAGTAATCCAACAATTTAGTGAAACATGCATGACCTATGAGCGAGATCGTCCACCTGACCCCTCTGTATGTTGAAGCTATGCATGTATGCAATAAGGAACAGACCTAACTTTATTGCTTTACAAGCATGGAAGCTAAGCAAAAGCAAAGAATGTATCAAATGAAGAACAAGTAAGATCAGGACATGCAGCTTTAACTTTAAGCATGATAGCATGTACGTTGCATCCAGTGCATAACTAAAGGAGACATGTTAAGGTTCTCATTTATGCACAAATCAGCTGGAAACATTAAAATGCCAGCCAAAACTTTTGGATCTACAAGTTGAAGGCTGGAAATAAAGCACCCAAAAAAATCTCTAAAATTCAAATGTGCCATGTAAGAAAAGAAACATTGTAGTTGTACAACCAACAGCAACTCAGGGGGACAGGAGTTAAAGGGGTCAGTATGAAAAAGCTTTATTTTGACCAGGCTCTCACTCTTGTGATGCCAGATGCAGTTTTCTTAACAGTGGAAATTGGAGAATGCAAGAGAGATGGCAAAAATGAAGCCTGCTCTTCGCTGTAGCTCTTGCAGCAACAGATTTTTTCTGTCTGAATTTGTCTTTCAGACCTTCAGAGTTCTATTAAAAGTATCGTGCAAAAAACTTGTGTATTAGATGAGATAAATACAGTTGACTGTATCAAATAATTAATATCCTACATATTTCAGCTCCTGATTTGGCTTTGGCTTAGTTTTTCCAGTCAATGATCTCCATCCCCAACAAGATGCCGGTTCTTCCCCAACCACAGCTACAGACAATACAATGATGGCCACAAAAAGTACATCCAAATGTATCATGTGGCATATTAGCACCAGACTATAAAATACCATATTTGATTAACCATTAAGTCAAATGTAACTCAAAAGAATATGCCTCATGTAAGAACCACTGGTACGATTTAAGACTTGTCATATAAGTCGTGCAGTTTGAGTCAATGCCTTAATGTTAATTAATTTGGGGTTTAAATACATTACAAAATGCCATTACCAATGCAACCAATGTTAAAATCCAGTACTTCCACAGACTGTGCCACTCCTCTATGTTTTGACTTTTCTCCCAAGGTTTGCTACATCAGGTCTTCACAGTGTAATGGAATTCTTTCTCATCAATCTCCATGACAATCACATTCTCTAGACAGCCTCTCATCTCCTTCCCAAGTCATGGACTACTTTTGAGCATGGCTTTTTTTATGTATCTAACTCCATATTAAATATTTCCTTCTTTTCCTTCCCTCTTTCAAAATATAGCTCTGAAACTGGGCTGACAGCTGTCCTAACATTTTGTAATTCTTTTTTAGTCAGCAATACTGACACTGGAAAGTGCTTTGCTGATTTCTGACAGCAGGATAGGATTTGTGAATGAAACTTGGTAGTATTCGTTAGTAATGGTGTTGCACAGAGATATGCTGATGACATTCTTTAAGTTGAAACTAGCAGTTTGTGACACGTTTGTGCCATTATATCTGACTTGGGTCACACATTAAAAAAATAAGATTTGGCAAAAGAGCACAAAAAGTGTTTCATTGCATAAGCCCACAGCACAAAATAGAAAACCATCATCATTACTGCTGCAGTCCAACAGTCATGCTTCTTACTGGTGCTTTTGTGGCTTTACTTTACCTTGCGGTGGTCTGGGGAGCCTGCTCTGGGGATCACACACACTGGCAGAGGTCACAATAGGTTCAGAATGGGGTTGGATGGGCTGCAGGAAGGCCACAGTGGGGAAAGGCACTGACTGGATACGGGTCATGGAGGAGTCAGACAGGGAGTTTAGCACCCCTGCATGGCTGCTGTCCTTAAAGCTGGAGGGTATTCTCCACCGGGGTAATGGGGAGGGAGACACGTCCTCGCTGGAGGAACCGGGGGCACTAGGAGGACTGAGGGACTGTTCTGGGGTTGATGAGGATTTGGGGAGGAGGTGCAGGATGGAGGAGAAGAAGGAACAGGATTCAGGAAGAGGGATGGTCCCAATCCCACTGTCCAACGTTCGCATCTTGCAGCCGGAGCCTACGGCACAAGGAGAACAGTTGAAGTGGCTCAGGGTAGAGGGAAAGAAAAGGAGCAAGGATAAAACAACAGGGTAACCATGGTTGAAGTGGTGCTAAAGAATTCATTCATTTTATTTATTTTACATCCTCTGGACTGTGAAATGAGAACTGAAGAGTCAGTGAAAGAGCCGTCATTATAAAATGAGGGCAGCTTCACCAATCACTGATGATGTAGTATAACATGATTGTTTCCCTCATGCCTACTTATTAGTTCTTCCACATTATGATCGCTGCTTGTTTGAGCTCTAAGCACTTGATCTCTGCATTGTACTCTGATCCTGTCAATAAAGACAACCAACAGATGGTTAGTCTGTTGTTTTCTTTTCAGTCACTCTTTCACTTGATGATGACTTCCTCTTAGAAGCCAAGTTGAAAAATAATGCTTCAGTACAATGTATTTACATATGTTTGAAGCAGGGTAATGATTGTGTTTGCTAATTACACCACGCACTACAACAGTGACTCAGCCAATGCAAATCAAGCCCACTTGAACCACTGCTTTGTATTACAGATGTTGTTTAATGGGTGTGTGACGATTAGCATGCACTGATCACACTGTGAATATGAAATACACGTCATGGCTTATGAAATGAACTTCAAATACACCGCAAATGTGTGTATTTCGTTTGCAACACATGAATAGTAACTCATATAGACCCATGAACGTGTTATTTCTTTACTTTAAGATGTGGAGTATGCATTGCTCAGTCTGATGTTATGCCTGCAGAATTATGCATCATATCACAGTCGTTACACTAGGAAACCTTGGTTAAAGCTTTGTACATTTGAAATAAGCAGAGTGAGTATCATTGTTTGAATCCGCTCTTGTCATGCAGGCTTATGTTTTAATATGTAGCCTGTAGCAACAACCTGTGGGCAATCACACACTGACGCAAAGGCAGCTGCTTTCCCCCTTTATTAATTAAGCACACATGAGACTTCACACCCTGTTCTGTGTTTTTCCAGCTCTTTTTTCTTTTTTTTCGTCTTTTCATTTTTTAGCAAGAGTGCCCAAGTTAATTGAGTTATTCAGATATGCCACATACTAAGTCAGGCTGTGCTGGAAAATATTAAAATGAGAATTGGGAAAGAATAAAAGTTTCATCGATAAAGTTGACACTATTTGTTGCCATGAAAATACAGTGTTAGGCAAAAAAAAACAACAACACAGAAATCTTTATTGCTGCTACAGTAGAGCACTTATCTCAACCCAGGCCCAATAGTCCCCTTAAATTCAAACAAACTGCAACAAATCCCACACACTATATAGAGATATAAGTCTCAAAAAGATGCATTTTCTTCATTAAGATCCATGAAAAATGTTAAAAAACATCCTGTCTCGCAATGTTAAAGAAAGTGAGAAAAAATTATTTGACCCACCCTCTGATCTGCACCAATATTTAAAGGGTGTTTTCCTGATCCATACCAACCTTGGTGGAGTGCACCAAGGTGTAATGATAATTGGAATTCGTTTTTATAGTATTTTGCATACAAAAAACAAGCAAACAGTAGGCAACAAAACAACCACCAAATAGACCCTAACCTAACCCTTCAGTGGAGGTAATTAGGGGGAAATGATATTCTATTTAGCACTGTCAACATCTCAAGCTTTATCTGTAGGCTAATGGCTCCGGCCTGATAACTTTACGAACACCTATGACATTCATCTATTACAACTAAAATGTAGCTTTAGGTACCCACTTACATGTCTATTAATTAGAAACCACTTATTAAACAATTATTCAGCCAACTTAGTTCTTATCCTATCCAAAACAAAATAAATTATTTATTTGAGAAGCCATAGAAAAAGAGTCATTATTGATGAGTTGGTTCTTGAGATGAGAGCTAACAAGAACCACTGTGACAATATATTCAATGGAAAGGCTGAATCACAGGTGCTGAGAGTTGATTGGTTTCAACGAGTATTTAGCATGGACCATGAGGTTGTTGTGCTCCTCAAAGGAGCAGATCAATAGCAGGCATACCCTGCCCTTGTTGTTATGGTGACAACAACACAACCTATAGAAGAGTACCAGTAAGAGGTGTGCTCAATCGCCGTTCACATGGTAATAAAAACAAATGGTGATTCATAATGTGGATCAGTCAGAACAGACTTTGGTTAGGTTAAGGCACAAGAAGAACTTGGTTAGCAATCATCGTTTGGGTTTAAACAAATAGCCGTCACCAGCAGTAATGGGTAAAATAACTAATATCAGTTTTGTCTGCCCATCCATCCACCCCAAGCTACTTCTAATGCAAACTTTGTCACTCTATATGTCGCCTAACATGCTCTTACACTCTATTATTGGAGGTTGCAAACAAAAAAAGCGTAACAATGGGTCATAATAACCTGCTTGCATTGACAAGCTATGGGGTTGTTCTTTATGGAGGACAGTGTCAATGGTGTAGAATTAGGTTGGTTCAGTTATTGAATACATTTGTATGTATGTCTTAACATGTCTCAATGCTGGAAAATGCCTTTGCTCGTCGACATCAGCTTGTCTTCGAAGACACCTTGTCAGAGAAAACTAATCACAATGAACATCAGCAAAGAGTTTGAACAGCTACCAAGTAAAAATCATGTTTCCACAATCTCACCTGGACAGAAAAATTAGAGCCTCATCTTTAAGGTACAAGTGTATGAGGAAAGTTTGTACACTTGTCTCCTGCTTTGCTGGTGGTGGCCCTTTTCTGTTGCATTGGCTTGAATTTAGGAGGATAGCAATGATTAGTTTATAGAAGTATTGGAACAGGAGAGCAAAGGACTAAATGAACTTTAATGTATGATGTCAAGGACGGACGCCTGATGACTAAAATGAACAGCCAATATTGCGGTTGCATTTTTTTTTCTGTGCTTATTTTAGTTTATCTCATTTTATTTCTAAACATCTGGGTTAAAACTGCTTTGTCAACATAGCATGAGGTCCAACCACGTTATGTGTTGATGGCATAATTCAGACCACAGCTGAAGGCAAAGTTAATTCACTCAGTTGAATGTGCTTAGCTGGTACATTGCAGAAATGTAATGAGGTGCCTAACCCCTAAAGGCAGGCGACCGTCCATATCAAATGTGTTTGATATTTGCAGCACTTTGCCAATGGCGTCACTCTGACCGGTTAAATTTCTAGTCCTCTACCTGAGCAATGTGGACAGTTGTTATTATTAACTGTGCATATAACTGTGTCTTAATTTGTGTCTTTCTATACTCAAAGTTGCTATTTTGTGTGAAAAAGTGCATTCACACTGACTGTTCATTGTAAGGAACCTTCTCAAAATGTTCAGAAAAGTGAGTGAAAAATGATGGGAACTCCTTATGCTAAACAGTCACCATCTCGGGTACATAGTGGAAAGGGAGGGAAGACCAATGTACTTTTATGTATTTGTGAATATAGTGGTAGAGGAAGAAGGATATGGATATAGATAGTGATTTAATTTCCACGTTGTATGACAGAGGGGGCACACGCAAGAAAGTGAATGTTCATTATTAAGCCATGTGAACAGAGCAGCTGGTAGGTATTTTGCTTCTGACAATTGTGGTCACATGTCGATAATCACAAGTGCACAATGGCTGTGTTTCATTTGGGACACAATACCACAATTCTTCAGGGATTGTCCTCTGTACACAGTGTACCCCATGTCAGTATACAGAGTGAAGTATCTGAAGAATATCTGTAGTTTCTCCCTCGCCCATCCTCTTTCTTTTTAACTAGGCTAACTTGAGCTTGGTTTTAATTAATTTTTTGATGCTACAAAAACAGGGCGAGACGTCATGATTGACAGCTTATACTTATTTTCAACTGGTCTGTCAGCAGTATTGGCCAAGACCTCATTACTGTAGCTCCACTCCACTACAGGGTATATAAATTTGACCCCAAATGACAACATCAATGCAAAATGGGAGCACCCATATGTAGCATATTTTGGCTTTAATTTTGTACAGTGGAAAGAATTAGAGATACCAGAAACCCCAAAACCCTTGTACATGTGGTTTGATCAATTTCATAAATGAAATCCTTCCAAGGGGCCATAATATTACTTAATTTGTAATAACATACAGATGGTCCACTTATATACCAATTGACCCAAAATGCTTTAATATTGGGAAACTAGGGTTAGAATACCAGGGCCACACAGCACTCTACTTAGGACAATTTCTTCTTCACTCCACCTAAATATATGACAACACAATCCAGACGATTTGGTTCCTTCAGTAGAGTGGTCTACGGAAAAACTGTTAAAGAACATTTATTATGGGTCCATTTCTAAGCCTGTTTGGGAGGGAGCTTGGCCCCAATATTGATGAATGGGTTCATCCTGATTGTTTGAGCCTGTGCATGCATATTTTCAGAGCATGGATCTATGAAGATGAGCACCACACAATATCTCAATTAAACTTGTGGAATACAACCATAATGAAATGGTTCCTATTTGCCCTGATTCAAATTGACAGTCAAAACAATATATAATCTAAATGTGGAGGTAAAATGAATAAAAGAAACGCAGAAATGGAGGGAAAAGCAAACACTGACAAAATTCTGAATCTTGTGTGTTTTCCCAACATATTTGTCATGTTTATAACTTACACATTTTTTTCATATTTGGTCTTCACTTCTTTCTGCAAACTGTAGAAGCACAGATGAAACCTTGAGGGTAACATACTCAAAAGAACACAGCTAACAAGGTTTTTAACAAAATGAGGTAAGTTTAGTTTTCCAGGTACCAAGATGTTGAGAGGAATCCGTTACTCACTATTTGTAGTCACTATAAGCAATTATGGACAATCCAACACAACAAAGAATAGGAAAATCTGACCTATTACTGCAGCCTGGTTGGGGGTCTTCACAGTAGATCCATTTTCACTATCAGCTCTCCCGCTCATAATCTGTATCATCATGTTTTTGTACAAGGGAAGAAAAAAAAAGAAGTTACATTCATCCTCTTCTATACTTTTCATCTATTCCTTATCATAGAGTAGGTAGTAATCTTTTTGACTCTGGCTGACAAAAACCTAAAATTCCTCTCCTTTGATTTTCCTATCATCCAGTCTTTTGACTGACATGTGGTCGCTATGCTTTTGAAAGTTTGGAAAGTAGGAGGAGGGATGTCAGGTCTTCTACAAAGAGACAAATTGCAAACACAATGTGGTGTATCAGACTGTTGATAAAACATACACACATTCCACATACTTTTGAAGCTGTGAATGAATCACTTGATGAATTCTATTTTCTGGAGGAATAAATAAACTACAGTGAATATTATGAACTTAATTCAAATTTAAAGTTCTTAAAATAAGGGTTAGTAGTGAAGGAAAAAATGATGAAACTGTGTGTAAGAGGGTTTGAGGGACAGTTGGAGAAATCTCCCTTTAAGTAGTCCTGCAATGAGTTAAGAGTTAAAACCTGACTCTACTTTTGCTGCATAGTAAAGTGACCCCCCTGCAGAGACCAATCATGAACACAAATGCTAACGCACATTCCTGGTGGACTACATATTTAATGTCTCACTTGTACCTGGGGAAATGCCTCACCCAACATAGCCCATTGCTTTAGTTTAGGGCAGGACTGATTTCAGTCTGAATGCCCCTTAATAGGCCTTTTTCACAGCAAATATTTTGACATGTCATAGTTATTCCATTAAGGAATCCAAGTAATTAATTTCAATATTCAAATATGTGCATTTCTCTGTCAGATTTGAAAGAGTCTTGGTGAAATTTGTATGATGTCACATCGACAATCACCCTGTATAACAACTTCCTATCTTTCAAGGACATTTTTGTATTTTGAACTAAAACTCACTGCATAACACTAAAATAACTGCCCATTTTATAAAGATCAACAAACTTATTTACCTTTGGGTCCCCAGTGATGTCAGCATGTCCTTGTATCTCATTCAGGGACATTCCTGGGCAGGGCATTGATATGCATGCTCTCACTGCATCGTGAGACTCTCTTCTACCCACGGAGCTGAAAGAAAACAATTTGTCAACAAACCACTACATACTGTGATCCTCTGGTCTATTGACTAACCATTCACATTGTGATTTAGCTTATAAATGACCCTATATCTTTTGAAAACTGTCTAAGACAACTTGTTTAAAATTACCATTTAAATCATTTAGGCAGGAGATTACCATACTGGCATTAGGCTATGAAGAAATGCACTGGAGCAAATGCTGAGATGAAATAAAATCAAAAGATGACAGTCATCACTGATCTACTGAATTTCTTACCAGTCTTTCCCATCACTTTTTCTTCTGTCTCTCTTTTTGTCACACTTTGCCTGCTTTCCTCCGAGAAGTGATGTAATCTTTTGCTCCCTCTTGTCTTCTTTTACTTTTGGTGGATCAGTCTTTTTGCTGCTTGGTGCAGGAAGCTTACTTTTACGAAAACCAAACCAATTTGCCAGAGTTGAACCAGATTTTTGTTTCACTTCTATGGTTCGCTCCTGTTCTTGACACTTGTGCAGGTTCTCCTCTATGCCGAGCATCACTTTCTCTTCGATTGTGGTTATTGAACTTTGTCTTTCTGGTTCCTCAGAGACTGGCTCACCAAAAGCACTTGAAAACTGTTGCTCAATCTGAATGCGCCTTGCCTGCTCTCGCTGGAGTTTAAGGGTTTGGAGTCTTTCACTGGAGGACCCCAAATATGAGGGAACCGCCAAACCCTCTTCAATCAAGAAGTTGTTCAAAAGGGATCGATTCATTGGACAATGGTAGCTGCTAGAGCAACTCATACTTCCTGGAAGGACATCACCAAGAGAATTTAAGGAGCTCCCGGAGTGTGTTTTGATCTGTGTCCGGACCTTTCCAGATCTGTTGAAGCTTGGCCTATCCATGTAGCGTGCACCAAAACTCTGGCTACGGGCCTTGGCCCCATTCATGCCCATTACTGGTTTAAGGAGAGGTCTGGTTGACACTGACACTGACCGTTTAAAGAGCCAACCTTCTTCATCAAAACCCCAGTCTAACATCACACCACTGTCTGATGCAACAGGTTGAACGCAGGGCTCCGAGTCCAGTGAGTTACAGCGGGTTTCAATCTTTCTGCGGGTTCTGTCATGAGCACCACAGTCATGTTTCATCTGGGGATCACACATAAAAGTCTGAAATGTCTGGACACTTTTTGTAATCGAGTTTGTGTCATCTTTGTTCTGTCTTCCGAATATGAGGAAGGTATTGGTTTCCTGTCCTGCGATTGCCTCATTAGATTTAGCATTTACAGGGAGAGCCATTTTAACAGCTCTTGAAGTGGAACTGTGAGAATTATTGGAAATCCCATGGTAGTAAACATTAGAATATACCTGAGGCAAGACTTCTGAAAGTTTTGGCTCACTAATGCTCTGTTGGGATCTTTGTAAGATGCTCTGATTTGGCATGATTGAGGGTGCACTATTTTCATCATAGCGTGGGGCAGCTCTGTCCATTGAAAACTGTCTTGACTCTGAAGTTTGAGATTCTTCAACTGGGACGGGTGTTGTCTTGGATGAATGGGTATGGTAGAGCTTAGCAGGGATACCTTCAGCACCAATTTGTGGGGCTGTTTGTTGATTGTCTTTTGTTGTACTGGATTGTAAAGCAGAACAAAGCTGATGCGATTTTGGCTTGGTGTTGCTTGACGTTGTCTTCCCAGTAGTAGAGCACTGACCTACAGATTTATGGGCTTCGGGTAAAGAGTCGCAAGTGGGTCTAAGAAGAAGAGAGGTGGTTCGCCCTGGGGGTAAAGGAGGGGGTTGGGACCTATATTCTGAAAGGGAAACATCACAGTGCTGGTCTTGGCGTCGTTGTTTTCGTGGGGAGCAGGGTAAGTTATCATATATGTTATCTTCCACACAGTTGTTGCTTGATTGAGTTCTTGTGGCTTGCAAAGAAAATTTTGTTGGGTTTTCAGAGCATTCATTGATTCCTGGAGGCTTAAATGTCTTTGAATATTTCACAGGGGAAGCAAGGGGAGAAAACTGCTGTACACTTTCAAGAGACTTGGAACTTGTTGATACGACAATATCCTCATTGTTCTCAACTTTAGATAATGCACCTTTGCTTGATCCTTGTGTTTTACTGATATTTGTTCTTTTACTAGGAACACTATGCCCACCAGGATTTGGCTGTCCTTTGGACCTGTGACCCTTTATAAGTTTTTGGTGGAGAGGTGAATGTGTGTGCTTAGCTTGCTCTGGTCCTCCATCCGCACTCTTGCTCCTCAGAATAAAAGCCTTTCTTGCTGAATCCCATGGCTGAGGTTTCAGTTTCCTTTGTGGAGATTCTGAGATTGAGATATCCTGGGTCTCACTGCCTACTTGACTTGCCTTGTCTCTGCAATGATCAACCTCCACTGAGGAGCTGCGCTGTCTGGCGTCATTCACACAGCTAAGAGCTCTGGTTGCAGTATGTGGTATAGAGGAGCTCACATCACTTGTTCCTCCTTCCATTTGCTTGATAGCAGGTCTGCCCTGTTGTCTTTTGACGTGATCAAGTCTGGATTTACGGTCAGTAGACTTTTCTTGGTTATTGTTTCTGTCACTGGATTTCATGTCTGATGCTTTGTGTTTTTCTAGTGAATCTTTATTCTTGTCATCTCTTAGGCTATCTGTTGGGCTTAAACCAGGTTTTATTGTGGGCCCCCCCAAAAATGAGAAGTTGTCTGTCACTGGTGAGGGAAAATGACCAGAATTTCCATTAAGTTTTGCTGAGTCTTCTAGCAAATTGCCATCATCATCTCTTGTGACATCCAGTTTCTCTAAGCACAGAAGCTCCTGTGTTGGTTGCTCACAGGAGTCCATACTTTTTAATTTAGATGAATCATCATCTGCATCGTCAGAGTCAGGAACAGCAATCCTTTCTTCAGCCTTGAAAGATTTACTCAAAGGAGGTACTTGTTTAGCTGTAGCCCCTTGCAGGCCACACTTTACACCAAGTGAGTATATGCCTTCATTAGAGGTCATACAGTCTTTGCAGTGTGGTACAGATGCATTTGAGGAAGCCTCTTTGGAGCTGGACATTTGGAGACGCTTTAGGCCTTTCAGAATGTGGCCTTCCTTCCATCCCAGCTCTGTCTGCTCCAAGGGTGCTGAATGATTGCTGGATACTGAACCTGTACTCATCCTTTTGTCCCGGCTTGTGGCACACTGTGCATTACAAGAGATATTGAGAATAAGTGAAGAAATATTAATAGGTGGAAAATGTTTAAGCCAAAATGCAATATAGATGCTACCAAACACTTGAAATTTAAAGACATTTTAATTGTAGATGAATGACACCCACCTGCTTTGAGAAGCCACGTCCTTCTGCCCAAGTGTGGGAGCCACTGGAGTACTCACTACAAGCACTGGATAATGACAATTCACTGCCACTGCCACTACCGCTGCTGCGTGGGCATGTTAGGCTCAGCAGGCTAGGCCACCTTCCTACAGGAATACCAGCTTTTCCATTTCTTTGGACCTCCTGTAAAATAATAAAAAGTAATAATTTGGACTGCAGTCAATTATGACATTTATAGGATATGCAATTCATCAGCACTGTTATCAGTTCATCAAAACTGAAGAATATTGCAATGGTGCGTATCATTTGCACCAGTGAAATTCATAATTCCTGGCGTTATATTCTACAGGTTATCTCTGCAGTGTGAACAATATACACAACCTAAGAGAATGCGTCATGGTCATAGATCTGAAAAAATCAATTTGCGGGATCCATAGCTGTCTCTTTCCATCCAAAGGCTAATTGAGAAATTGAAAAACATTTTCCTGCCCAATTCACTCCTTCTCCCTGCCCCTTAGCCCTTACCAAAATTTCCCAGAATGCCTTGCGAATCACTAGCACAAATGTAGTATTTTAATAATGATTTAAAAGTTAGGATAATGATTGTAATATCTTAGGTTTAATATCGTTTCAATGTATTATGGTCATTATTTCCCAACAACCTTAAAAGAAATCGCTACCGTTATACCTGCTATTGTCTCGGTAGCTAGCATGTTAATGTTATTGCTGATTTATGCACAATAATCCTGTATTTTCACATAATTTCATGTCACCACCCTGTCCCAATTTGAAGGGGAAGATTTCAGCCACTACCCCTTGGGACTCAGTTTCAAGGGGCAAGATAACCCTCGAAAACCAGGGGTAGGGAGAAGGGGTGAAATAGGATTGAGCCAATGTGTCTTTACGATTCTGTGGTCTGCAGGCAGATGGAGTATGGAGCCTTTTTGCAAGTCTGCTGTTCATTTATATTTCAAATGCAAAGGCACAATAAGCAATGCGAGCTGATGATGCTTTTGTGTTGGTCAGACTCTAAAAATCCAGACAAAATTAGAATTCACATAGGTGATTTTTTTATTAAAGACCTTTACAGTGGTTTCATTGTACTTTCTAAAGCAAGCTAAAAATAAGACTTCTGCCAAAGCCAGAGAAACCATATGCCCACCCTGTACAGAAAAAAAGAAAAATGAAATAGTAGACAAAGTTAGAGCTTGTAGTTTCTTGTAGAAACTAGAAATCACAAAAATTTCTTCAGCTAATGCAAAATGCTTGTATGTAAGGTGAAGACACACAATAGTATGGCTTTTAAACTGATTTTGGAAGTTTTGAAAGGACATTCACTGCATATTTGATCAAGTTTTCAAGATCACACTTTGTTTTTGTCTCCCTTCTTCTATGCCTTTGTATATACTCTACCAATGGTAATTTAAATAAAAAGGTAGAGCATTAGTCTAATAATGTGACATTATTACTGTATGACATTACTTAGTAATAGTATAGTAATGACAAACATTATTCATGTGACTGGATGTGACGGAGTAACTAATACTGGCAACCCAATGAAAATGAACACAGCTCTACTTTTCTGTGCAGCTTTTAGACACTTCAGCTCTTTGTTGGTTTTCCAGCTAATATAGATTGTGTCACGGACTTTCCCAGCTCTTGTCAATCTTGTTAAATGTCCAGTATCAACCCAACATGAAATGGCAAAAACATCACTAAACAGTGGTAGGTGAAAAACTAGCCACCTAAAGACCCAGATATATTCACCATATCATGTGGTAGAATGACTGATGATAAGTGTATTTATTTGTAGGGGAAGTTGTTGATAATCTTGTCTTTATAGTTATATAATACTTTGTGCTGCTCTTTTGTACCAGAGTTACCCAAACTTAAATTTATCATTTTAATCTCTTGTATGTTTCTATTGTCCTATTTTGTCAATACATTTTAATCATTTTGCTTTTGAATGGCAGCACTGCTAATAAAAAAACGTATTGTCAAAATTGGTTTAGAGAAATCAAGTCCTTATCAAAAACCTATTTGCAGGCCCAACAACTAATCTCTACAACATGCAGGAGGCAACTTACTATATAATATGTAATTCATATGCACAATTTAGCTTTTGGCTTCAGTTTTTAAAATTAGTTAAATAGCAAAAACAAACAAAAGTTTGTGGAATAAATTTTGAATTTGTTTATAGTAGAGTCATTCAAATAATTATAGCAAATAAATTAATCTATGAAGACGAAAAGACCCATGTTTCAAACCTCAGTATTTCTAAGGCAGCAACCAAAGCTGCATTTTTTTCATCATTAACTAATATCCAGGTCAAGAATTAGAGGTCCCATGCCTTCATCTCCAGCAAGGTGAACGCTTTCTTGTCTTGTGTTTCCAGGCCAAAGGGACCATTAGGTAAACTCAGGAGAACTGCGCACATTACTGCTGTTCTTAAATCTGCTGTTATAGCTTTAAATACAGTCCATAATCTCAGGCCAAAATATCTCAGGCTCTGATGTCCTTGAAGGACATAAACCAGTGCAGCTCTTAAATCTGTAGGAAGCAGTCAGCCAGTAAAATCTCATTGGGTCACAACCACAGAGTGGAGCTGCTTTCAGCTATATGCAGCTTATATGCTGCTGAAACACACTCATGAACTGCTGAGATGAAATATCCCCAACTCTCATCACTTTCAAATCTAAATGATCAAATCTGTGGTGCTTTTGCCCTCTAATGTGATAGATTTGTTTCTCTACTGCACTTTGATTTCCTTTCATACATTTAGGATAACGTACAACTGATTACTGCAACGTGAATAATTTCTGCATATTGTCATGTATTTATCCATAATTATAATGTATTATATTCATTTTTTATTGCTCACTACTTAATAGTTTAGTGTTTTTCTTTGCTGATGTGATATTTTATATATCTGATATATAGTGGTAAATAAAGCAGCCTTACCTAGGCTTGCAACAGAGCCAAGGCACATTTCACAAAAATGACAACGTCATCCAGTGTCATTTGATTATTACACAGGATAAAGGATGGACAACTAAAACACATTTAATTATGATTTTTGTGTTAAGTTATAATAAAAACTATCAAAAAAGTCATTTTTATACATTGAGATATCATAAAAAATGTACTGAAAAGGGTGTTACAGAATGTCAATGTTTTCATTTCATGGTTTTCAGATCCATGTGGAGGCCCCTCTGAAGGAAGCTAAGCCTGTGAAAGGAGCCTTTGGCACAATTCCCTGGCATGGTGCAGATACGGTTTGCATTGGTGCCATTTCCAATCACAGGGACCCAAAGGTATCAAGTGTTGTGACCCCATTTAAAATAGCATTGATCACTTGCAAGCTTGCGATGGCCAGCTTCCTCTCAAAGTCATTTGAGTCATCTGTTAGCAATAATTCATGTGAATAGGAAATAATTGCATGAGGGAGCTGGAGACCAAAGTGATTTGGTCCATTCATTGATATTCACCTATTATTTGATTATCCGTGCTAGCCTTTGTTTCACAAGCACTGAAGGAGAAGGCCACATTCGGTCATGCTAATGCAGATTAATCTTGGAACTAATTACAGTCAGCATGTCATCGGGTATCTGAGATTTGACACAAGTGATGCAGTTTAACAAAACTCTCAATCAGAGTAGTGCTTTCCTTAAAGTCAAGGGCAAATTTAAAGGTCTGCTGAGATGATTTCCCCATTACGTATTTCAGTGTTTTTCTATTTTGTAAAATAGATTTTTCTTAATATCTAATTTCTGTTCCCAGAAATTCAGACAAGATGACAAACTTTAAAGCCCCTTAAATTGAAAACAACATCCAGATCTCCTTCAAAAGATAGATAGAATAGTGAGGATAAACTGAAGTTTGGAAGAAATCACTAGTTCTCTGGCAAACTGTACATTACTTATACCTGTTATATTAGCAACCTGCTAGTTACTCTTATAACAGTAAATAACAAATAAATATACAAGCAGCATCAAAAAGTAAAAAGTGATCTATTTCTAAAGACACAATCAAGTCTTTCTGTTTCTGCTTTTACCATTTAGTCATTCGGTTGTTCGATGGATCTCACAAAAAGATGTAAAATCTCAGTGTCAGGCTTATTTTTTAACTTAAAACATCTCTGTCGAGGCTAAGAGGAAGAGTAAGTGAAAAAATAAATGCATGACACATTTATAAATAAAAAATTAAAATAACTTGTTTTCTGACTGGCTATGGTTCATTTTCATTTCAGTCTGCTGGAGAGAAGTGTTAAAAACATCATGTTGCCAGAAGAAAAAAAAAATTCCAAATTGCGCAAATTAAAGTTTTTGGAACTTGAAAGTCAAACAGGCCCCCAATGTGTAAATAAATAATTAATTAATTAAATTGCAACCATCCATCCAAGCTTCTCCACAGAGACTGTTGTTACACTCATGCTTTTATCCCAGGCATGTCACAGTGGCCGTATATGGCCGTAAATATCCCTATTTCCTTGTATAAAAGTAGTCCTGTTTACAATAAAAGTACTATACAGTATGAAGCTGTGCATCTTCCGCTCCTGCAAATATTTCACAATAAACTCCCTTTTTTTAAACAAAAGAATGGATTTGGTCAACATAAAAGCTGGAGTGCTTTTATTTTTAAACACATACAGAAAGTGTTGCAACCATTTATGTTTGTGACATAAATTCAACAGATAAACATTAAAACTCACGTTAAAGATAATTTTCTCTGTTTATTATGCAGTCAAACACAATGTTTATCTGTCTTTGTCACAAACGTATTTCCGACACTTCCCCAACCCCTTTTCAAAGTAAAAGCACTCCAGCATTTCACTTTCTGAATCACTTATTCATTCTAACAGGGCTTTGATTGTTATCCACAGACCGGAAATCGAGGTCTTCATACCATAGAGTCCTGACATTTTGTTTAGTACATAATCCAACTTGCATTGAAGGAATTGCAGTAGATGAACCTGCAGCTCTGCCACAAGTAGCGGACACACAGCTCGTGTGAACAACAGACAACCGACACACATCTGATCTGCGGCACAAGAAGGAACATCTCACCCAGTGCAACAGTGCGGCTTGCCCATGTGTTTTGTTTTTGAATGACAATTGAGCTATGCAGCAAGATATATCGGTTTGGGTTCCAACAATATAGAAAATTAACAGTAGTTGTGTTTTTTTTAGAAACATTCATAGTGAGATTAGCACATGGTATCCTTTCTGGTTAGTCCTTTGTCTAGAGGAAGTGTAAAATATAGGCATGTCCGGGACTATTGAAGTGGCAATTTGTTTTTAAGCCATTTCCAGGCTGATGACCAGTAAAGCACTCAGCCACAAGGACAATGAACTTTTGAGTTCACTTTAAATTTCACAGTCTCATCCAAATTTGTCCATGCATCTCTGTGAGCAGCCCAAAGCAAGGTTACACTCACTCAACCGCTCCACAGACCACAGTTTTCTCCACTCAAGTCTTTTCAAACAGTTCATCTTTACAGCTCTCCGCTCATTCATTATCACATGCATCAAATCCCACCCCATACACCTCTTTGCCTTAAGGCCCCTGTCATTAATATATCTTGCTCATCTACACCTTGGTGATTTTTTTCCCATGTCACCTTCATTTCATCAGCCCCCTTCCCTTGCTGCTGCTCAGTGTCTTGCCTGCTGGCCTGGGGCCTCATTTAGAACCATTGCATACGCACAAAACAAGGTCGGAAAGACTGCAAATGTTGGGATCTATAAAAACAAACTTAACAAGAGAATGCTAACTCTGACCCATGCGTACAGACATTTTGGAAATGGTTAAATGACGATGCAGACATGAGGTGGTGAACTGAAGCAGATTATCGATCCACTTCATCATTAAGATTAAAACCAACATCGGTATTTGTGGTGATGCTACATAACTGTTCCGTAAAACCTTCAATTGAAAAAGATGTAAGACAACTTAAAGCATTTACGTTCAGATAAAAAGCAAAGTTACAGAGCCGAGTCATTAATAGTTTGTAATAATATCTTCTAACATTGTGCGCGTATCATCAAGTCTGACTTTAGTTTCCATATAGCGTGTGTGTGTGTGTGCGTGTGCATGTGCGTGTGTGTCTAAAATCGTTGCAGTGAATTGACTGTGCTATCAGGTACACTGGAAGTTAGGATTCCACTGATTGCTCTGAATATATATATATTTGATTTTTATTTTATTTCAAGCACTGTTCTTTCCACTCATTGTATTATCCGCAGCAGCTGTAGTGTATCAGTGTAGTTTCTTTATTAATGCCATCACTTCTGTGGCCAACAAACAATCTTTTCGCTCTTCACCTCCACTAACAAACACTTTGATGTCAGTGTCAGAAAGTTGTGCTTCCTCTTGTTATCACTTGATGCCGTGATTCACCGTAGAAAACCTTTGGTCAGCAGAAAAAAATAATATTCATGAGGTGATTTGTATTGACCATGTATGGTTGAATATCAATCAATCAAATTGTATTTGTATCACAAACAAATCACAATTTGTCCCATAGGGAATAGGGGCGTGTAGAGGACGGACTTCGAAGCAGATCTACATCCACACGTTTCCAGGTGGACTGATTTATAAAAGGAACATTACCTTTAGGTGTGCGTGCGCATAGTTTTATAAATCTGAATCTTATTTCGCTTACGCCATTTCCGGCCTTTGTACGCATGTACACTTTTACTATGAATCCTACGCACTATTTCATAAATGAATCTAACTAGCACTGCTGTTCACGCTGGTGACAGTGCAGAGACAGGAGGAAGCACAAAGGGAAATGGTGGAAAACAAGTGGACTAACTGCACTATAGCTGTGCAAAGTGAGGTGTGCTGCTCCAGTCAAGGACTGTGTGTGATATCAGTGATAACAAATATATCTCAAGCCTTTGGTTAAGGAAAGCTGATTTAGCTATATTTGATTAAAACTACCCAATGATTGTTTGAATTGGTCAGTAAAATCAATCTTATCTGCACATATGAACTTTATGTGAGGCCAGTGAGGATTTGTGTTGTACATTGTACATACAGTATATGATCTCTTCCAGGCAAAAGAAGATGCATTTTCAGAGACTTCAAAAATAAATCGATTTTGTTATATGACTTCACAGAGCAGCAATTTAAAATACCAAAGAAAGCACTTCAAAGGGGCAAATTCATTTGACTTTATTATATATATTTGCCTCTGTCTTTCACTGCAGCCCTGCCAGTTTATCTAAGGAGAGAGACACCTTCCACTGTTTTAAAAAACGTCTCAGACCCTGGTCGCTCAATCGTCTTTCTGCCACTGAATTACAATAATATTGTGACGTACGAGCCTGCCACAGAGCCACTACATTTCCTACAGCTCGGGCACAGAGCAGGGAGAAGATGATGCTGTTGTAAACAGTACATGCAATTACAGAAAGACCCAGAAGAATCACAGTCTAATCATAGGAGCAAAATTACACATTGTCAGATCTTGTCTGTACATCATGTTTGTCTCCCATGATGCAAATGCTAATAAAAGCATCACAAATACCCTAACATTAGCTTAAACTGCAATAGCACCCAGAACTGGAGTCAATTCAGTCGATGGCAATAAAGGGGGTGCATATGCACACAAAGGAAGATCAATTTCAATAGATCCTAATTAACAGGTACAAGGACTAAAGAGTGAAACATAGGATCTTTCGTGAAGGAACAAACTTCATGGTGTGCCACAACTGTGGCGTAAAAAAACATTATGGACCATAGCAAAAGCATGTAATACCTTGGAGTTAACGCAAGCAGGGTTGTAGCTTGAGCGAGCATGCAGCAAATAGCCCAGTACACACCAATGTCTGTTACATTATTATGTGCTCATTATGATACTATGGCGGGACCAAATAGAATATGGCAGGTGGCCACAGTCTAGATGATGAACGAAAAAGGCTGCAGCAGATGTACTCATCGTGAGCAGGCTTCATTTAAAAATGTAACCCTGCAAACTGTCACATTGACATCAGACTACTGCCGAGACCTTTTTAAAGCTTCAGGAACAATGTTTTCTGTGGGGAAATTAGCTCCCTATCGTGCAAACTTGTGATTTTTTTACTTTTCATCCACACAAATCAACGTAAATTCTATCTATCACAAGAGGACAAATGAAAAAGCATAATTTTTCTCTTTTAAAGCTTTATTAGTGTAATGCTGTTATAGTGGGTTAGTTACATGCTCACATGGTTTATATTAGGACAGCTATACACATTTAATCCCTTTTTTATACTTGTGTGGCTGTGAACACAAAACTTCCCTCAGTGAAAAATAAACAAGTTGTTGTTATCTTGTGTGCTGTGTACAGCCTGACTGTAACCTCGCTCAGAGTCACTCAACTGGAGCAGGTGCCCTCTCACAGTGATTGAGGAAGCAAACATGCATAACTCACAGCGAAAAACAAATATTCTATTTTAATAATTCATACTTAATTACACCTGTTTTATCTAACAAATGGATACACAACCAGTGTTATGTCTCCAATAATTTCCTCTCCCCCTGGACACATGAAATTACTTTTTTCTGTAGCTATGTAAGTGTAGAGTCTAATGGACTTTGGCCTCTGTGCTGTGTGACACACTGATTAGTGATCTGATCTCAGCCCAGCATCTTTAGAATTAAGGGGCTTGTGAGGAAACATCATACCATGTCATACCATGTCTAGCACACTGACAGTGTTCTACATCAAAAGATACTTCACATGGCCAAGACAACAAAAAACATGATAGAAAGCTGTAACTTTGAACCCTCAAGATTCGCCAACTAAACCAGCGTGATCAAATCACATAGCAGATTCAAAACATTGCAGCACTGACACAGAGCCGCATGGAGCTTCACTCGAAAGTCCTGACATGAAACTCTGTGCTAGCTTTGGGTGTTGATAGATAAGATTGTGATATAATAGTTTATACTGTATATCAGATGTCCAAAAATTGTGTTTTACACGCGAGTCAAGATATTGAGTTTAATGCAATGCCTGTGCCATGCATTGCATTAAACTCAATATCTTCATAACTTTTGTCGTATTGAGTGGGATTCTGCTGATTCTGCTCTACACGCTGAATACAGTAAGGAGGTGTGGAGGAGGGAGAGACAAATGGACAGAGATTGACATATATATATATATATATATATATATGTGGGAAATGCAAAGATAGCAATGTTCTTATTTGTCTTATTGAGTACATACACTGTTTTGAAGAGTTGCATAGCTATAAAGAAAATAAAATGCTTATTTATTTTTAGTTTTCAAACTGGTATTGTTTGATGCTTACAAACTACATTTACATTTTCCACGATGAAAATGCTTTGTTGAATATGTATGTGTTTTTTATGGCAAAAATCCTTTTTGTTTGTGGTTTGTTTAAGAGGTAGCAAGTAGTCAGGCATAGTTTTGTTATATTTATTTCCTTTCCTTTGCAACTTCCTTTGTTCATTTTTCCCCCGCATTTTGTGATTCTGAGTTAGGTTTTCACTTGATTTATAATTAAAATAAAAGACACCTTATTTGCCACATCTGCTCTGACTACATCAGTTTATTGGTTGTTGTGTGTTACTGTCCTCCTTTTAATCCTAGTTCCACCCAGGGGACGTAACAATTATTAAAACATAAATATATAATGTGCAATGTTTGTGTAGCTTCCTATTGTAAAGGCGGCATGAATTCAAAAGGTTGAGTAGGTTGAGTGCAGATCAACCATCATACATTAAAAGCAGTTTGAGTTGTAAAGGCAGAATAAAGAATAGAGACTTTTACATTAGTCAGAAGGATAGAAAGTCCCAGTTAATGCTGATTCTTGCTGGATATGTAAAGTGGCATCTGCTTGCTAAGTTTACCATAACTACATTAGCATCTTTTGAGGCGATAGTATCTAAAGGTTGTATTTAAAACAGCCCAAAAAAATCATCATACTAGTCAACATGCTGCATACTGCTGTTATGTAAATGAATTATTTATCTAGAAACTCTCTCTGAATTCATCCATCCCTCATAACCTGAACTAAAATGTGTTTTGGCTGCATGGCACACAATTCCAACTGTGACTTCTCTCAAGAAGACAATCACTTTGAAATCAGTGATTTAAATGCAAGGCTTGTTTTCAAAACTTGTGTTTGTGACTTTGCTGGAGACAAATAACAACTGTGCTTAATATTCAGGCTTTAGGCGTGAGATCATTATCTTACACTACTAATGTAGCCCCCTGGATAACTGCGAATGTTGAATTAGGGAATCAAAGACTCACAATTTGGCACATTAAAAGGCTTTTTCTTCATGCTGCCAGCACTGCTGTGTTATTAAAATAGTAATACGTTTTTTGCTGTAAAAATCTGTCTTGCTGGTGAAACAGTGAAATCGGTGAGGACAATTTGTAACACAACATCCTCACAGCCACTGTTTAACTGTTTTATTCAAAGATAATACAAAGATGTATTAATCATTAGGGCAGTCTCAAATTCAAGAAAGTTACATGGTCATTTTTGCAGCTGATGATGATGATAATAATAATAATGAATTCACACAATAAGCAAAACAAATATTCTCTGAATAAAGTTGTCAGCCAGACAAACAATACAAATGTCAAATCAACAGTATTGAGACCTCATGCTCTGAGGTCATAAGTCATCATGTCCCGGAGGCATTACCAAATGTCAGAGACAGAAACGCCTCTGGACACAATAATACCTACAACAAATCAGAGCAACGAAACATTTGATGTGTAACACAACCAGCAGGGTCAGTTGGTTAAGCTAAACTTTTAGCAATTAGTCTAATACGACTTCTTTAGAGAAAATATATTCAGTCTACTACAATTTATGATTAAACAAACCTCAGATGGTTGTGATTGGCCCAATGAGTCTTAGGCAGATGAAAATCAGTCTGAATAGACATGAACTTGCAGACTGGTCTGGTTTCCAGGATAATCAAGATCTGGTTTGCATTTGAGGCTACATCTTTACTACTATGTTTTCATTTGACAACTGCATTTCAAACTAAAACGATCTCTGTCCACAAGCGTTTTTGTTCCGTATCAGTTGTATTTGCTGTCCATACTTACACACCTGAAATATATATCACATGACTGCTCACATACACTGGGCATGTGTGTACCGCTGTGTACACAGGAATTGCCAAAATATTAGCTTATCTCATCTCTGTTTCTGCCTGTCCAGACTAAAACGCTTCCCAAGAGTTTTCAAACTAAAATGGGAGCCAGCAGCTTTACCAAACTTCTCAGTTTAGGAGGTTCTAATACTCCAGAGGAATGTGGATGCCAAGTGTAACCATAGCAGTTGATGGGGTTTCTAAAGAAAACACAGTGATGTGGACGTAGCCTCAGTGTGCTGTTTTGGCAAAGACAAAGAAAGAAGGTCGATATAAAATTTAACTGCATTAGTTCCAATTTGCAATGAAGCCATTATCAAAGTATGTCTTAGCTGTCAATGTATCCTGTGATACTACCTATCTGGATTAAATTTAATGATGCATAAGACATTATTGATATTAACCTGACCTCATCAAGCTCTACCCTCATTTTAGAATCAAATACAATTACAGTTAAAATTATAATTTATAAAACCAAACAATAACCTATATTATATAAAGGACTATATCTTCTAGAAATAAAGAAAGCATGTGGACAAGTGGCACGCAACAGCACACACCCTAAGAGCATGCAGTGTGTAATACCTGCTGGTATAATAACAGCAAAAAAAACTGATTGCAGTTCAGTAACCTAACAATTATGTCAATTGCAGCTGTTTACACCAGAATGTAGAACCAGAATAAAGGCCTCCCAGACTGGGCTCAGCCGTCCATTGCCAAAATTCAGCACAGGATGCAAAAATAAACCATCTGTCCATCAAAGGTCTCCTCCATTATTAATTATTCATGACAGAGTCTCCAGCTAACTTCGGATTCATAGTTTTAGAGTTTTTCTGTTTTATAATGAATACATTTTTAGAAAGGAGCTTTTTCTACAATAAATGAATCAAACCTGTCTGCAAAGTTATGTGAACAAACCTAAATAATGTATATATAAAAAATAATTATCCAACCTGTGAATCAAAGGATGGTTGTTTAAAGGAAAATGGATCTCTACATGGTGTTGTTGTTGCTGTTGAAATAGTGAGGAAAAAATCCATGATTGCAGTTAGTTAGTTTACAATGCGGTTTTAAAAGGTGAATCGAACATAGTTTCTTTTTTAGCGTCATCATGACTTTCTCGAATACTTATTGTTAGTTTTGCTTTTCAAACAGACTCTTTACGTCATGTTTCATCAGTATGTAATGAACCTCTTCACATTGCCTAACCTTTTCTAACTGGTCTCCTTGACAACAAATCCTCCTTTTGAAGGTTTCTACTATGGTGCGGGACGATACATCATCAGCAACCAAATGTTGGCAGATATCATTGGTGTAGAGCCACAGTGCTCAAGTGTGTTATAATCACTGCTCATCACTGCAAAAAGGATTGGAGACTGAAGGCACAATTCATTAAAGGTACAAGTCTAAAACTAGAAACTCAGGATTTAATAACACTGAATCCATTTTTAGTGTGTCAATTTATTCCACTATCTAATTATCCTTTCCCACATTATTGTGCTCATGAAAAATACATTTTTCTTTTTTCCATAGCAAACCCAGTATAGTCCACTATATAGTGGGCTTGCCATTTTAGTGGTGTAGTGGTGTCTGAATGTTTCGGGAAATTTTGTATACCCTATATTGTGCACTCATTGTTTCCCTTAATCATTCAAAATAGTGTACAACCCAAGTGTATCACTAACCAAGCCATACATATACACAGGTATTTATATTTTCAACATTTTAAATTTATTGTGTGATTTCCCATCGGCCATTGTTGTTGTTTTTGTGGTTGTATGTCCTAATGTTGCAACAATAGCGTCATTTCCGTGGAGAGTAAATGTGCCAAGTAGTGTTCAAAAGCTTTTTTTTATGATGAGCTCACTATACAAGACCCTATACTGTGAAGCAGGGGTTAGTAAATGAGTGAGTGATTTCGGACACAGACATTCAGCAATCTGAAAAGTATTTATTCATCGGGGGGTTTGGCAATCAAATTTTCCAATTGACTCTTGTCAGCCCAACAACAGTCGATTGATGCTATATTTGTGCAGGATAGTGTGTGCATGCCACAGCGCAACAAGTGCCAACTCCTAGGTTATTTATAGACCTTTTCGAGGAGGCAGGCCATTATATTTGCAAAATAAATTGACAAATAGTCAAAACTGGTGACCAGACATATGTAAGTTCATGATTCAAATTTTTTTTTAGCTCTGTTTTGATCTCCACCAATTCCTTAAGCTGCTGAGTGCTCTTCTTAGTTCACAAGCACATTAACTGTATTTCCTGTTTATTGCTGGTCTGGTGACACAGTTGGGTTTTAGAGCTTTCATACTGAAAATAGATTGTGGGTAACTTGAGTGTGTGACATAGTCCTGAGAGTCTGTCCTGCTGTGTGCAGGAATAACCAGCATGTAGCCACAGCCAAGGTAAAGTCCATGTTGTAAGAGGTAGCTAAGTGAATTAAGTGTAAGGTTAAGCTTAGGTATCATCATAATGAAAACTGAAAAGGTGTGTGATATTTACTACCAAAGTCTTTTCATGCACAGTACAGTTAAACTACAATCTGGAAAGTGACACACAGGAGTACACACTAAAACCAGAGAGGTGCCGGGTAGAGCTGGGTGATAATTATCTGTGCGACTTCTACCACTAGAGGCTCCTGTCAATTAATTTGTCCAGTCAGGTAATCCATACAAATATTGATTACTGTAGCTATAAAGCTTCACAGTGCAGTAAGTAATGAAATAATCAGTTTCCATGTCATTACAATACAACAAGAAGGCCTGGGTTTTAACCTGTTATCCCGTACGTTCTATGGTTGAGGGCATTTTCATTAAAGAATCCCGTTCAGCACCGTCTACACCATCACTTTGCAGCTATGGCCTGATGAAAGGTCACTTTAGTGCACAAGAGCAAACCACTCTGAGACGTTGTTTGAGGATGGAGGAAAATAAGCTCCTGTTTTAAAGCTGTGCAGCTGAACAATTTAAATTGAATTGTGTTCTGGGTGGATTTGTCTCTCTTTGTGGTCCTTTTGAAAGTTAGTAACCTTTAGAAGTAGAGCACTGCTCATGTAAAATTCAAACAGCCTTGAAGCAGGCTATATCTGTCAGTGTCTGTTTGTATCCAGTGTGCCACGTGCTCCTACCTGGGAGACAGGAACCGTGGACATTTTGACACGTTGTTGAAACAGCACACTCAGTATGCGGTTTTGCTGCTCCAGGTCAAACACACGGGTCCGCAGCTTCACACATTCTTCTTTCAAGTCCTGTACACATCCCAAGGAACAGGAAAACAGACAGATCATGTTGACTACCACGATATTTCAGAGAACTACACATGCACCAGATGCTACTTCAACAGCTTGTCATTAGCATTTTAATGGCATAGTCATTGTTTTGTAAGGCACAAGTAAACTTTTATTAATGGCTATAAAGTCATAAGTCAAGACCAACAAATTCCATTTTATTCCTCTACTGATCTGTGTTCATATTATTTTAGCTTTATGTGTCAATTGATTCATGGTCATCAAGTCTCATTTTGCTAGTGGTCCTGCATTGTTACTGGTGTTATTTTGTTCTGTTTCCACACCTCCAATATCATTATATAGATTGTACTAATAAGTGATGCTGTGTTCACACCTAAGCAGTTTTAATATTAATATTTAAGGCTGTTCTTTTCTTAAGGGTACATACAAATTCATAAATACTTATTTTTAACCTCCATGTTCTCATCTTTAATTATAATTAAATTAACAACACATCAATATTCAAACATCAGCATACCTGCTAAGAATTTGATGAGTTATTAAACTGATTAGTCAATTTTCAAATACAAATGATTGAAATGTGGAAAAACCTGGTTGGTTAGATCGATTCAAGTATGTTGTTTGGAAAATAAAGAGTTGAGTAATACATTTTTTATTACAAGCTTATTAATATTTGGCCATAGGAGGAATTAAGCCATTTCAATGCTACTGTACATCTGAAGTCATGATTCATTGATATTTGTCTTTTTTGATTTTGTCAAGACAATTCAAATCTGATCCATGTCTCAAGTGTGAGTCCACCTCTTCATCAGAGTCTAAATTAGTAAAGAGGGTAAAATCCAACAGGTTGATACTGCAGGGACACTTCACACCACCACCAAAACTAACCCCACAGGATTTTAGATTTTCTTCTACTTTGAAAGATAATGAGTCAAGAGATATCCTAATTTTTCTTGGTGACATACTGCTACTCATTATAATGAAAGCCATCATGTCTCTGACTGATTCCAATGGTGTTATGGATCCACGATGTTTCAGTGCAGCAGAGACAAACCTTCTGTGTGAGGAGGGCCTGAACCACCTGGTTAGCCACCTTGAAGAGATGCAGAGAAAGAGAAAGTACAAATACATAAAAAAAATATTTTGAGTTCTGCCATTAGTTTTAGAAAGGAATCTCAGAAACTTCTTGAAAAGCGTATAGACTATAAATGAAAAAAATGACCCAGTACAAACACCATCAGAGAGAATCTAGAGGCATGTTATAATCTGCGAGGACAAATTGACAGCATGTTGCATCACAAACCCAGATAGAGTGACATCACATCTAAGTTGCCTGCAGTTAATATATGTGACTTTGTCCTCATCACATAAATAAACCAAAATACTGTCAAAATATCTGAACAAATGTCTTTCCTTTTATCGTTACCATTTGCTTCCCATGGTGTAATTGGGATGAGACTGGTCAGACTTTTCTATCCTGTTCACGTATTTACAGAAAGCAGAAGATTTTCTGTTATGTTAGTTTGTTTTTATGGCTAAAAACCAATCTGAAATGATGTCTCCACTGTTTATCTTGATTTCTGAAGTAGAAGCACACATTATACCTTGGTACTTAAATAATAACTACATTTCCACTTTTGTGTGCAGAAAAATGATTTCCCTGCACCTCTTTCATCCATCCATCAAAATGACTTGCCTCAGCTCATTCAGACCATGACACAAAGCCTCCTGAATGTGTTCCCCAAAGAAAGATTTGTGTATAATAAGACCAAAAAGCAACAGAGGAGAAATTAATCCCTCTGCAGAAACTTTGGTCAGAAATTTCAGTCCTCTGCCAAAATATGTTAAATTCGTATAGGCAGCAGTCTCCATGGTAACAAGCCCATTAGTGAAGGTGAAAAAAAAGTGAAAAATTGGAGAGGTTTTGCCAGTTGGAGGGAGATGGAGGAAAGATAAGAAAATTGATGGAGAGACAATCAAAAGTGTTGCCGGGGAGAGAAGAAGAGGGAAGGAGTGCATGTGATGTAAGTCTGTCTGTCTGAGCGGTGAGGATCGCTCCTGCAGCCCTCATTCTCAAATCGCCCAGGGCTCTTTGTCTGTCCGCTTCAATTAGAGATATAGCCTTCTCTTGGCTTTCCTCCATGGACTTCACTAACACTATAGATAATAGTTGGGGTGTGTATGTGAGACTCTTAGCTTCAGAAGCTGGGGTCATCTCTGACTGAGGCCTGACCCCCAGATAACTTTGTCTTACTCCAAGAGTGAGATAAGTAAATTGATCCTATTGGTGATATGGACGGTTTTTATGATCAGAAGAAAAGAGAAGGTGGAGCAGAGAAGGACAGAATCACAAAGAAGGAGAGACTGGAAAGTGTTGTGAGGACACTGAGACACACCTCATCCAGACAGCGTTCATACTGCTTCCTCTGATTGTCATTTTCAATCGACAGAGCCGAGTTCTCCGCCTGTGAAAACAAAACACACACAGATAAACTGCATTACTGCAACTGAATTACTTTAGAATGCACTGCTCTATGGAAGGTTTTCAAAAGTTTCATGTCTAATACTTGGTGGATACATGGTCATTTCAGCAAAATCCTAAAGTTCAATAATATAATATGTCCTCTTATACAAGCAGCCAGAGAGGCAGGCAGGCAGATGGGCTGACAGATCCAGAGTGGGAGAGGGATTTGTGGGTTCTCTGGACAACGATGGTCCTAAATGAATCAAGCTTACATTTGCAATATCCTGCAGAGCCTCACTGTGTCTGTAGGGCTCACTTGGGGTACTTAAGGGATAATTCAATTACTGACGCCGGTTTTGCCCGACAGGGAACAGAAAGCATTCTGGGAACTCAGAATGTGACTTTCCACCGAAATGATCAATCCAGTAAATCTGAAAAGCAGAGGCACCTGAGGTGTTTAGTTTTACCGACGTGCTGAGGGCAACTCTTCTGAACAACAGGTTCACAGAAAACCACACAAGCTCAGATATCGGCAGGTTTCAAAGAAGAGCTGACCTCACACAGCTCAGCATCATCTTAACTTAACCCCAGCTAGACAAATAGAGAACACAATTGCATTGCATCAATCAGTGTTTTCTGTTCAACTATCAAATTCCACTGAAAATTATTTTTTAGTTAAGGGGGTGACAGGAGTCAGTGACTCCTCCTCTGTCAAAAAACCACAACAAGCTCAGTCTATTTTTTATTATTAATCTTCTCACTTGTGGTTGTTGGAGCAGATTTTTCATGGCAGATTACATGGAAGGTACCCTGTGCCATGTGGTATGAAAGTACTTTCAAACTAAATGGAAAACCCTGTAATGTTTCTTTGGTTCAGCATCGACGTTTTATTGCAAATAGGGATAAATGAAAGGCAGCCACCATGAAGAGGAAACTGCATGAAAACCACACAGTTTGGGGCAACAAAGTAGACACAAAGATTTGTGTCGTTTTAGGGGCCACTTTGTTCTAAATGATAATGAGAGACTGATTATGCAGACTTTCATAGTAATACTTAGTACTATACTACTACTAATAATGTAACATTTTACACAAAAGCTGGTAATTAAACATGCACAGTTAGTGTGGCATTACAAGGAAACAGAAAGCAGAAATAAAATATTTGAATTTGAAGGTTTTGAGAAATCTATACATTTAATTTATTTGTCATTTCCTTTGTTTTAGTTTTTGTGTCCAACCACCCAACGTAGTCTTGTGCGATGGTTCATATGATCTCATCTCCCAGCATCTCTAGAGATGAAGGTGTGACACCCAGTGCCTTCTCTTGACATCTCCTCACGGGTAACACCACCGACGCTAAAATCCAGGTGAACTGTTTTTTATTACCAGTGCAGTGCCTGTTCTAAACCTGCCTGTTTGGAATGGGACGTTTGCTTGGCCTGTGGTAATGCTCTGGAACACACTTCAGAATCATTCCTTGTCATTTGTGAGTCCTCCTCCAACAGGCCACAATATACCGTCACTTTGTATTGTTTCCATGGTGGATGTTGAGTGCAAAGCTTTTAATAGAGTGAAGTTAGAATATGTTGTGTTCACTCTACCTGGTTTATCTGCAATGAAGATTAATTAGTTCATGTTTTTCATTAAATGAAACATGTTCACATGTGTGGCTTTTATATAACTTTGAATAATTTACTGAGCTGGTGATATTTTTTCACACTGCATGTCGGTTATTTTAGTAGTTTGTTAGCCAATCAACACAATTTTACAACTTTTCAAACTTTTCAAAATAAAAGTTCTGTTGGACAAACAACAGAATTATTAGGTAGATATTTTATAATAGAGCACAATGATTATAGCATAGGATCCTACACATTTCTGAGCATTGTCCTTAAAGTCATATAATATAAATTGGTTTTACTTATCAAATTAAAAAAAAAAAAAAAAAAAAAGATAACGGTATTATTTCGATAGATCAACATGAACAAATATGCAAATCACATCCAGTACTATAACTAAGAAAAAGGAGAATAAGAAAGAAATTTAGCTCAGATTTTAGTTGTAAGTTTCTTAAGGTTTTGTGGTAGGCTGCAGTAGATATAGCAGTGTGATCAATAATGGCTATATTAGACCATAACCAATCTCATTACCTTACCATAGAAGGTGTGACAACAGGGCGTGCTGTACATTCACTGGAACACTGACTCCAAATGTTAACTACCCTGTCAGTATTTTAATTATCACCTCCTGGATACCAATAACTACTTTGTCTGCTGCGCCCCTGCTCCCAGGATCACTCTTCAACAAAATGGGCTTGCATTATCTGTAGTATTCCAAGATGATAGATGCATGATGAAACACTGATTGTACTTGTTTGTCATCTACATGTCCCACTGGTAATTTCAAATGAAGCAACATAGACCATGATGATATGAATGACACATGCCAGTGGTTAATTTTCATTTGAGAGCTATTTTAAAGTAAAATCTGTCGATATCAATTGCACATTATATTACATATTTCATTTTTGTGTGTTCTTGAGGGATTCACATTTACCTCAGGCAGGTTTTGAATTATGCTTAGATCTTATTGATTTCCCTAATGATTTAAAGACAAGAATTTAGCATTTTAGGTCAACAAGACCCAATTGGATGCCATAAAAAAAACAAGTCACAGCTGTAGCACAGAGGTCTGCAGTAGATTTCCACAACACGCCTGAATGTTTTGATGAAGCCCAGAAAAGAAAAGACTAGATTACAATTCCGGTAGAGAGACAGATTTGGTCCAAAGACCACAACATGCTGACCTTTGCTACAGAGTAATGTGATAATTAGTTTATTGATCAGTGTAACAGCTTGTCTGAGTCAAATGTTATGGAAGAACTAACACAAAAGCTTCCAGAGATGAAACTGATCTTCATGTAGCCAGCACAGCAATGTGCAGTCCATGGAAAAACAGCTATGTTTGCTGTCCTAATTCCAATTCTAACAGGTAAAATGCAGTTAAACATGTGCTACCCTCAATATATTGATCAATCAGACATTTTAGGGGATAAAGGGAAAGGACGATGGGTGCAGGGAAATTAATGAGGGGGTGAGGAAAACTTTCTGGAAGTGTAAGAAGTGGACCATGCAATCCATTTCACCTCAAGGGCTCTGAGTCGCTCTAGCAGGGGATTGCTGTCCTTTGAATTTTCCTCAGATCCACCGCTGGCCTCAGGCAAGGTGGGCATTTCTGCTGCTGTGGCTGTAGGACCCTCTAAACTGTCCTGCTGCTTCCACATTTCCTCCAGGAGTTTGTCCTGGAACACAGAGTGTGGATCAAAGATGTGTGTCTCAAAGTCACAAAGAGAGTTAGAATAAATTCTACATATCAAATAAAGCTCCAGTTAACAACGTTGAATACTGCATAAATAAGATTTCTACTTTTCTGCACTTCAAAGTTTTGCTGTATCACAACAAAGGGTTTATTTGATCCAGTCATAATAAAGTAAAACCCTTTGTAAAACAACTACCCCCCTGTTTGAGTAGTTAGACAACACCCCTACGCCCCAATAGGTCAATGCTTCCAGCTTTAACAAGTGTCCTGCATCTTACAATAAATTCTTAAGTAATGGCCAAAATAAATGATAGTATTCATTCCAGTAGCAGAAATAATCTGGCCTCTGTTTCTAATAGTCTTGATAAATTCAGTATTTAAGTCTTTCATTCCACTGTGTGGATGTGTGGATCTTAGTTGATTATATATGTTCAAGTGTTCAGTTAGTTATTTGATGCTATAAAAACAGAGTAAAATGCTATGATTGACTGACATGCAGTTGTTCAGGCAGGTATAAAGGTAAATTATGTCACCAGCACAAGATTATTTTGTTTTTGTACAGTGGCAGGGAATGTGGAGGAGATATGTCTGCTGCTGAAAACACGTTACCCAAAAACATAGTAATAATGTAGCTCATGTGGTGAGAATGGAGCTTGTTCATTGGTGCAGTGTTTGTGTGTGTTGCCTCTTATCTCTTCTTTTTTTCTTACTATTATTTGAATTCCTCACTCGATCTTTGGTCAGGTTTAGGCACCAAAACCACTGGTCGCTGAAAGCCCACAGGATTGAGGAGGAAATGGAAATTCTTGTTTTGCATAGTAATCAGTTGGCTTTATGTGTTCTCATGCTGGATCACGTCCACAGCTATAGCTCTTTGTAAGGTCAGTCTCACTGGCTCAAACGCTCAGACAAGCTACATGTATATTTTATGCCTAGTGTGAAATGGCAGACAAAGTTTACAAGTGGCTGGTGAAGGAAGCACAACATTTAACCTAGCCACAGAGAGACAGATCATCTCACACTGCAGGTCCACCGAGTCAAGGCCAAAGAAACATTTTAGACTTCAGTTCAGTAGACGGACAGAAAAATTATTCCAGTGGGATGTTATGTGTCTGAGAGAACAGGAGTATGTAGGGGAGTCATGAGACAATATCTTCTTACAGTTTAAAAGCTTTCCGTAGTGATGCAGCAAACGCTGGAGATGGTTGTGGTATCGTAGTCGGAGAGGGTCAGATGTGATTTGTGTGTGTCTTTGTGATTCTGGATTTGTTAGAAAGGAATTAAATTGAAGCCTTGACTTCTCCCAGTGGGTCATGTGCTTTTCACTTTCATTTATTATTCATAATCAGGTTATTTTTAAACTGTTTTTTCCACAGACATCTGTTCATCAGGAACAGAACTCGTCTGCAGCAAGTCACATCATCATGATTGAGAACTGACACAACCACAACTCTTTAACTATCTGGCAGCATCGGGCAGCATTAATATTTCAGTGCAAACCACAGGACATTTATTTAGTTTTAAATAGTTTATAAGTTTCATGCCTGTTTTCTGGAAGTTAGATGAAGACATGAAATTAAATTACACTACAAAAATATTAAGGTAAATGCAAACTAGTCAGATCAATAAAAAAAATTGTGTCACTATTTTCTTGAATCTAATTCGACCAGCATGTATATGTACAGAGGCAGAAAACTCAGGCGAGCTAAGCTGATATGTGAGCCTTTTAGATTGAGATTTGCCTGTATAGAGGTACTTTAATGGGTACTCTCATGCTCTGTTTGTTTAGATGACTTATTACAGTGTTTTACAGTGGAAAAGAAGAGATCATTTCAACTCTGTATTTTGTATGAATCATCAAGTGTTGTACATTTTGTGCTTGTCTTGTGTTTGATTTAACACTGCAGGGTGAATTTGTTTGTATGCGACTAAGATGTTTAATGTGACTGTTTGTAATTATGCATTATTTAGCACTTTGCATTAATGATCAGTGTAAAATGTCTGAAACCAAATATAAAAAAAATACTTATTTTTTTCAAAAGACGACAGGAGGTATAGAAAGGATATAAGACTGAGGCTTAGTTACATAAGACCCATACCTAAACCTTGCTTAATGATTCATAAGTTCACACATTCATCAACATCTATAAAACTCATAAACCCACCAACCACCAGAGCTGAACATCGGAAGTGTGTGTGACAGTGTGTGCATCACTGTTTATACAGAGGGATTTATCTCCATCTGGAGACACAAAGTAGTTCTCCACAAAGTAAACTATTACATTAAAGAAGTAACATTTGAGGTTAACTTATACGTCATACATGGAGTTTAGTAACAATAATTTGAATGTGATATTTTTTTATTCATGTAATGTAAATAGGTCAAGAAAAAAAAAATTTGTCAATGTTCTCTTGGACTAATTAAATAAATGCTCACTGTGATGAGGGTTCCCTACAATACACTTCCATGACTGAATATTGATTGAGATGCATTTATGCTACAGTTTGTGAAACCATGCAACACCACAGCAGTCACTTTTGATCATTCTTCCCTTTTTTCTTTTTCGTCCCCTTTCATAATTTTTTTACATACACATCACAGGGCATCTTCTCACATGGGTGAGTTGTCACATTGTTAATAACGTCACCTCTAGAGGGCGATACTTAAAAGTAGAATACTAGATTTGTGCAACCGCTTGGTCTGATGTCATATCCTGTCCAGGAGAGGCGAGACACACTGTACACTGGGATGAGCACTGATTTGACACATTTCACACTCAAAAGAAACAAAATTGAACTCTACATTTTATTGTAATAATCTCATTGTCATTAAAAATCTAAATAGAACCTTTATTTAAAATGAGGGCAAATATAATATATGTGTCACAGCAATGTCTCGAAGTTAAAACAAAAGTGAGGCTAAATAATTTCAACATATCTATTGGTGACTGGATATTGTTTTTGTACCTTGTATGCTTTCATAAGGTCCAGTGGGTCCACCTTGGGGCCCTCCAGTGAGTCCTGGTTCTGAAGAAGTGTTCGCACCGTCTCCTCCATGCTGCATTCAAGACAAAAAGGTAAACTGTTCAGTGTATAGCCCACTGAATGAGAGGTTGGCTGATTGTAAGTCCTAGAAATGCTTGAATATATCAATAAGGTTTATACCTTTCAAAATAAATAATCATCAGGAATAATTACTATTTAAAAGCCATTTAAAGGGCCCACGATAATTGACTTTGATAAACAAAATACCCAATAGACCCGGTACAAAGCTCCACCAAAACTTAATTTTCCCTGTTGTTTGAATAGCAAATAGACTTGTGTCTCAGCACCCATGGGTGTGTTGGTCTTATAATGAAGTGTTTGTGGACTCAAACACTTCAACCCACCCCCCGTGAGTGGTGAGTGGATAATGGGTGAATTTTATATATAAATATAAGTCTGTTCAGTTCTTGTTAGTTCATACATGTATATCAATGTACATGTCAATCTCTTTGACAGCTGATTCCAACCTTGTTTTGTATTTTAAAGGTGGGGATGCAACTTTTGTTTACATTGTTTATCATTGACTGAGCCTTTATGTCACTAATTATAACTTAATTGTGAAGTTAACAGTGTCTGCAGTACAACATGATTTTTCCAGCCCAGTGGACACAGTAATGAAATTGTTAATTGGATGCAGAGGTTGAGAACGAAGGGAGAGCAAAGCTGATAAACATGGTGATAGAGGTTCTGATGTTAAGGGGCATTTCACTTTGATAGACCACCTTCAGACTTCATCAATCCCAATGACTGCATGAATATTCAACATCAGCACTGGATCAGCTCTCCATGAGATGACCTGACCCACAGTGCTTAGACTTTTTCACATCTGTTCCCAATAATGCAATGCTGATTAGTGCCAGAAAGCAATTTAGGAATGGTAATTATTTGAGATCTGCTGTTAGCACAAACCTCATCCACTGAATGAACAAGCAAATCTGCTGATAACGTGTTATGTAGCTAGACATGTGAATTTATATAGTACTTTTCTAGTCTTGATGACCACTTAAAGCGCTTTACAGTACAGTTTTACATTCACCCATTTACAAACATTCATGCAGTGATTCTACAAGAACACCACAGCCATCAGGCAATTTGGGGTTGAGTATCTTGCCCAAAGACACCTCAGCATGCCGAATGGGGAGGACTGGGATTGAAGGACAACCTGGTCTACCCCCTGAGCCGGAGCCACCCCCATTAATGGTGCATTACACTGTACACTTGACACAATATCCTTTGTGTCAAGATTTAATCCGAGGATAAAGAAAAAGAAAATTTTGCTGGGGGCAGCGGAAATTAAATGTGAACACATGGACATTTTATGATCTTACAAAGATGATATAATCAAAGACTTTTGTAAAGAAACATTACCAATCATTTAGCTTTGTTTTGGCCTCTGCTAACACCTGAGGGAAATGTCTGGCTCTTAAGCTGTTAGAAGCACCAGCTAGTAGCTAACTTTGTCTGTATCGTTCATGTAAAAAAAACGTGCAGCTTCAGTTTTCCATTCAGAATTACTTGATGCAAATTAAATGGGTTAATTTTCAAAAATGCTTAAAAGTCAAGTAGACAACACATTTGTAGACATGCTGTTAACGGTTCTGGCTTTGACCAAAACAAAAAGTTCACAGTGAAATGCATCACCACCGTCAAAGCTCTGTTTGGTTTTTTTTTGTTTAATTGCTCAGAGCTGTTGACCACATTGTCATTACCCTAAGACATATAAAAGTTTTACATTAGTCTTCAGAACAGCCAAAATATTGAAGTCGATGTTTGCTCAAATTGCCTCCCGTGTATCAGTGTATTCTTGTCTGGTGATTGTTTTTCCTCCAGCTGTGCATGCTTGATAGATAGTCATGACATTTAGCCCCGTCACTCCCAGAGCAGCTTTTTCCTGTTTGATTTGTAAAGAACAGCCATTAGCAGTAGCTGCTGACTGTGAGCACACGACTGGCATTCCTGCCCCAAGTCACTGCCGCTGACCTGAAACGAGCCCGGCCAAACTGAAAACAGCCAGTGAGGTGATCTCCAGAACAAGGCATCATTTGATTTTAATATGTTTTGTAAGTCTGGGGGTCACTCACACTGAAATTGCCTGCACTTACATAGCTGGGACAGAAGCACTTATGGTCTGAATGTGTACACCAGATAAAACATTGTAAAACTTTGAATTTATGATAGACCTCATGTGAAAGACCTCCTGCAGAAACTACAGTGAAAATGTTTCTATTTATAGGGTTACATTTTTTTCTGTTATGACAGAAACATTAATGCAGATACCTGCATTAATGTTATAGAAACTTTTGGTTTCAAATGAAAGTGTCAATACTGTAATTTGTTTGCCCCAATGTCTAACCCCTAATCCTCACATAGTTGTAATATTTCTTCAGATTGGACACCAGAGTCTGATCTGAGCTGTTTCTAATGACCATATCAGTAGTTTCAGTACTTCCTACTGGACTCTGCATCACAATATATTAACCATCCCGTGAAAAATTGACTTTGGCCATTTCTGAAAATGACAGCAGACGCATCACAACTCGTGCACTCTGAGCTCTCAGGATATTCTGAGGTCCAATGCATACAACAAGAGATTAACGTTCATGTAGACCCTTCTCTTAAACACAGTAAACAGCCTTGTTTGAAGGCAGCATAAGTTCATTGACATTGTTATTACAATCATCAAGTAATGTACAGAGTGCTGCTATGATGTTTGACAGGCTGGTCATTTGTCAACGCCCCATCTGGATCTATGAGAGGCTGCTAGCACTAGCTTGACCCGCTCCTTTGTGTAGTAATGCATGATGAAAATAAGTGAGGGCTGCTGATGACTCAGCAGGAACTGAAATCCCATTAAAGAATGTTCAGTGGGAGTTATTGCTAACATTAGGACAATCTTGCAAACCTCTATTATCTGTGTTAAATACAAACTTAACACAAAGGGTTCGCTCAATTCCTACTGTTATAAAGGGGGTGTGACCCAGTCAGTGGAGCACCACTGTAATTGATAGCGCGTCGTAATGTCAGTACTGGAATGTAAGTCAACAGCTGTCATGGGAATTGCACACCCAGAGGCTTAGAGGTGGTACTTGTTTATCCCCAAAAAGTTGTCATCCTCTTTTGGAATGTGAAAATGTTGAGCACAGTGGCTATAGCTTTTTTTTTTCTCACATTTTTGACTGCAATTTGATTACAAAATGAACAGCTATACTTTGGATCAAACCACATTAGAGCATTGTTTAAATGTGTTAGGATTGTTGATCTCTGGAAATAATATAATAATATGTTAATAATGATAATTCACAGAAAGAAAAGGTCATTTTGTGAATACATTTAATTTAAGTAAAATGAGAGACTAACCTAAAAAAACCTACAGACACATTTAGGATAAACACATAAAACACAGATTAATTTTAGTTTTTAAATTTCCAAAATAAAACAATGGCTCTCATTTAAGTAAAGTCACACAAGTCCACCTGATTCCTCTCAACATGCATGTTATTCTCTGTAATATTTATCCATTTCCCCCAGTTGGTCAACACTTACCCCATGTTGTTTTCCCACCGATGCTGCTCATTTGAAATGAGTCTAACCTCAGTCTGCTCAGTTCACATCGTTTTGTGTTTGTAATTGGGCACTGAGGGGAAAGTGGGTCTCTGCAGGTCTCTCTGTGGACCATGAGGAACGTAATGTGCAGCTGAGTGAAAAGGGGAAAAACAAGCTGTGCACTGTCCATGCCATCCCAGTCTCATGACTGCAGTCTGCCAGCAGACACGTATGCAGTCTGATTGTCCCTCTGTGTTGAACGTCACTTCAGAATCGCTGCTGAATGAACACTGAATCTTTGTCTTTGCATTGACAAAAATACAATGTAGTATCACATTGAAACTACCCAAGTCTTTTCTTGTCAAATAGCCCATTCCAAAAAAACCTGACTCAAGTGTTGAGTTTCAAACATTTATTTTAATTAATGTGAATAATACTCAGCTGTGAGTGTTAATTGGGGCTTAATTAATGTGGTAAGTAACACCTGTTGGCGTTAATTGATGATTAATTAGTGTGATTAGTAACACCTGTTGTTGTTAAATGAGCCCTAGTAAATTTGTAAATAAATAATGAATGAATTATGAAACAGAGAATATCCTATGAGACACAACACGATTAGATTGATTTAAAGTAATTAATAAGAGGGTGTGACTTAAACAAAACATGTTATTCAGTTGAAAATTGAACCACTATTTTTTAGGTAAATGTTTAGATGTGTGGGGCTTTTTAATAATTATAGGCCTATGTTTCTCTACAGTTGACTGACACCATTTACTAATTTGCAAGGAGAAGGAAAATAAATGTCTCCTTTTTTAAATACTGTGCAGAAGAACTAATATTGTCTCCTTGGCAGGGCGGAATTAACACACAGTCACAAATCATTGGAACCTCATCTCAAACTTCACTGAGCATATGCAGAATGGATGAAAGCTGGATCATGAGGTTGCAATGTAACAGTTGGCTGGACATAATGCTGGTTATTATTTCCCTTTATCACATCCTGAGAGGGGAAATCAATATGATGGAACACAGCAGTAGTGTTTCACTGCAGAGGTACAGACACTTTATCTCAAGTTTTAGTGTCCAATAAAACTGAGTAGATGTTTTCCTTTAAACACAACCTCCACATATAGTTTGCTTTCACATTAATGAAACTGTTTGATGTCAACTTGCAGCAGTTTATAACAAGAGATGTTTGGTATTTGCTTGCATTGCTGTTGGGTGATTTTGGTCATTGAGTTGTGGCCACTGCTTTTTTATCCATTACTTATTATTATCTAACCTATGAGACACTGTGACAGGGGGGACACTTTCTGAAACAATGTGCCTCACAGAGAAAATGTCGCCCTGGCCTAACAGTTCGTTAAATTCATTCAAGCCTCACCAATGTTAGAGCCGCCCCCTGATCCAGATCCACACCAGAATTCAATGGGTCCTTTGACCCATACCACAACATGTTTGATGGTAATCAGTTCAGTTGTTTTTCTATAATCTTGCTTACAAACATACAAATCAACCAACAAACAAAAGGACAGGGGTAAAAACATCATGGTGGTAGCAATGATCTAATGATCTTATCTAATTTGTATGAGTGTAAATCACAGGATATTTACAACACTGCCTACAGTATATATCACCAACTAGGCCAGCAAATAAGACCTAACGATCGATACAAAAGGAATGAATAAAGGAAACAAATATATTAGATTCCAATTTTGATGGTTGAGGTACAGAAAATGTTCTTGTCATTTGTCCAAACTCTCAAAGAGAGTTTTTTGTGTTTTTTAAAAGCAAAATTTAAATTCCACTAACTACTTTTTTGATCTTAAAGCTGCCACACAAAAGGCCAAACTTGTACTCAGCACTCAGTAAACTTGTAATTGTAGTTTTACCTAGGTGAAAGGGTTTAAATTAGCTATAACAACAGCAAGCCAGACATTATCACTATCTTGTGAAATGGATAATCCTCTTATCAGTTTAGCTCCAAGTTTCATATGTATTTTGCACATTAGCTATTTCCGACCACTGTTGCCCAAAGCCATCAAAAGATAACAGTGATTATTTGTGAATACAAAAAAGAAGGGTTGTTCTGAATGAGCCCCTCATTTGGCCTTCAAATCACATTTACTATAGAACTGTTATACTTATCACGTTGGTAACTAATGCTGAGCCACTAAACTGTTGCGAAGCAGTTCAAAATAACAGATTGAATCCTCAAGTATCCAGATTCCTGACAGTGTCTATGCTTTTATTCTTATTTTATCCCTGCTGCTCAGAATAACACGAGGAGGCTGGGTGATGATACATATTTTAAATAGAATGTACTTCTTTGATAACATGTCTTTGATTTATAGGTCAAAAACGTAAAATGGGCCTGTTTTTCATTGCTTGTTTTCAACAATTAAAAGTTGATGTGTGTTCATAGATTCCTTCTTCAGTTCAAAATCTGGTGCTTACCTCACTCATAATGCAACTGGAGAGGCAGCGGCTCGATCAGAGATTTGGGTCTGTTATGCCAGTGAAACATGCTCGACACAAGTCGGGTTGAGGAGTGTGCTGCACAAAACTTCTTTCTAAGCTAAATTCATCAGTGCTCCCTTAGGCCTGTAACATCTATAGTCAGGATGTAGTAAAAAATATCAGTATGCTGTGGTGAAGGTGGTACCTGGAGAAGTGCTGCTGCAGTGTCACCATCTGCTGCCAACCCTGCTGAGACTTGTCCCTCTCCCTTCTCTCCACGCCCAGATGTTGTTTGCTCTCCAGCTGGGGATTATTATTATGGATCAGTCTCTGCAGCGTAGCTGTAGGGGAGAGGAGTAAACAGTTAGTTTGTCGTTAATCTTGCATATCATAATCCCACTGAAGATTTCACACCTACAGTGCATCTGTTCAATCCTGTAACCCCCTCTATAATAGCACACTGTGTAAGCAAGTGTACTTGTTTGGAAATAAGCAGGACCAGCGTGCAGCCTCTCCTCACATCTCTTCACTCCACCTCACATACACTGGTTTTGAAATGGTGTCCCGATCTGTGCTATCCCCACAGCTGACACCTTGAGTTGGACAAACTCCCTTCTTATTAAAATACAAAACATTTATGACATTTAAACTGTGGCCCTGAGGCGAACTGTCACTTTGGAACCAAATACTTCTATCTAAAAAAAGAGTCAAGGAAGCGCTCACAGGTTAATATTACAATAACTATTTTATCTTGTGGCTGGTCCTTTGGGTGTTTTGTGCCACGTATCCAATTTTATTTTCCACATATTGCTATGGCCCGTTCATTGTATTGCCTGTACAACATCCTGATTACCCAGACAATAGTATGCTAATAACTGTCAATAAATGGCCGTGCTTGTTATATCTGTGCTTTGTATCACCTTAATGGGAATGTTCACTCTGAAAAACTATCTTCTTCTTTAGTATAAGAGATATAAAGTGTCCAGTAGAATTGTCTGTCAGTTTTTTGTTTTTTTTCATTTCTTACAGCTTGCTATGGTTCCAGCCCTTTCGCAACCAGTTTGGCTTCTTGTGACTCACTTCAACCATCACACACAATTACTTCTACTCCACCATGCTGAGCTGCAGTAACAAGCTGTTGAATTACATGAAGGCCTGCTTGATACAAAGTGCAGATTTTACAATCATTCAGATTGTTGTCTGTATGATTTTTGCACTAAAGCTGTTTTTGAATCATGTCCACAGCAAAGTCAGAACACTGTGCATGAACTGATAAAACTTATAATAAACCTACATCAGTTTTGACTGCTGCCACCAGTGTTCTCACACTTCTTGACATCAGAGCAGGTGAACAGTGGGTATCACAAATGACATTAGCAGTGGCTACCTTCTAAAATTGAGAGAGCCTCACCAATGAGGACCTTTTTTATACAGACAGCAGACTTTTGTAGCAGGAAAAGCTCAATTCCATTAATCCATGCCAGTGAGCAAATATGCACAATGCCAGGGCCCTGGAACTAGCTCACCTAAATGGAATGTAGTCATTGATAATGTTATCGTGATGTTATCATGTGGTTTTGCTGCCATGACGTTTCAAAATATCTGCTGGGACAAAGGTCTGTTGTCCCAGTAAGCAATGAGAGTCAGCCAGTATGACAACACCACAGAAATGAAGCAGTAATCAGGCCGTTATTAATGTAATTATTTACACTGGATTTGTCAGGTTCCAGTATCCTGGAAGAGGGAAAACCAAATGGAACTAAACTAGCACTGTCATAACTGTGATAAAGGGCTTTCCAAAAGCACAGGACCATCATTTTGATGTCAAAAATGAAGTGAAATATTCTAGCACTGAAAAATAAAGTACCAAGTCGAACTAATACAACACACGATGTAATCTTCTCTTTTCATTGTAGATGTCCAACTACTAAGTTAAACAAGATCAAGTGTTCAACTCTGCCCACAATGTCACACTTACTCATGTTTCCAATGAACGTTATTATGTGTTCATGAAGTGATTGAAGTGCTTGTTGTTCAGTGGAGCAACACAGAAGTCAACACACACATCCACACATACAGGTTTCAGCAGTTATCCTTATTGGGACTTTGCTTTGACTTCCATTCAGTGTGGACAGCCTAACCAAAACCCTATGCCTAATCTTAGTAGGACTTTAGGACTGAGCTTTGGTCCCCATGAGGTCTGCTGGTACTGACAAGGTCAGTGTTCATGTTGGAAAAGGTCATAAAAAGGTAACAAAATTTACTATATACACACACACACACACACACACACACACACACACACACACAGACAACAACAACATTTCCACTCGCTTTGCACTTCAGGGTCTCTACAATAGTCAGGGTCATTCAATTAGTTTAGTTTTTTTGATCGTCACTCCTAATCTGAGGACTGGTTCAAAAATGTTGACAGAGTTTGCTGTCGCCAATTGATAAGAAGAGAATAGCAATTCTTGAGTGATGGACAAAGTGAAGATAACCCTGAACCATCCTTCCTACCGGGACATGACTAATAATTTTTTGTAATTCCATTAAAGATAGAAATGTGTCTCTATCTATTATGTTATTTTGTAGAATGAATTAAATCTGCTCTTTTTTCGTTGTCTCTGTCCTTCAGCCCAGTCGAGCATGTACACACAGTGAATAATAGCAGGTTGACGCACAGCTGAACAAAAAGATTCTCTGTGCAATACAGACAAAGTCAGGGACAAACCCATTAAAGCAAACAAATAGTGTTGGTAGTGTAAAACGAACTGATAGAGTTGGATTGGTCTATGTAAATGTTTCCCAGGCCTTTTGGGTGTTGAATTTTTGATAGTAAAAAGAAGTGAGGGACGTGGTGGATGTAAAATGTGATTCAGCACTGCCCTCTAGAGGTGTAAGCAGATCACTACCACTGTGAAGCAGTTGGATCTAGGACCGCCTTACACTTTAATCATAAAGCATAAATTGAAAGGTTTTTGTTACTGGAAATTGGCTGTGCTGGTGTCAAGTAGGCAGAGGAAGATTGTGCGATGAATTTAAGAACTTCAGTAAGCCTGTAAAATACTATTTACATAGCATATCATCACAAATACCCATGTACTTGTTTTTATATCCTGGACAAATCAAAATACATTCAAAAGACAGACTTGTGTGTCTCCCTTGCATTGATGCTAGACATGCGACAAACAGGCAGAATGTAAACTATCCAATGACAAAAGCACATGGCAGCAATTATTCTTTAGACACGTTGATGGAGTTGGGTACAGACCAGTCCAGAGAAATTTTTTGGATTCTTTAAATTTAGTGCAATAATACTTCCAGGCCTAAGTGAGGAAACTGATTTCCGACCCCTCAGTTACACCTCCAACACAGACTGACTTGCATATAGTATGTTTTCCTCTGTACTAACAACCAATCCTTCTTTTTGTGTATTATTTGCATTAACTGTTGGTGGTAAGTGGCTTGGGTTTTTTCTATTCTAAAGATATTTCACATTTTTTACATTTTACACATTTTCTTGAATGAATTAGTCCACTAGTCCCATGAAATAGCTATGAAGGCTTTTGATCATAAATTACAAATTTCTCCTGTTTTTTTGCACTTACTTCTTCCTGGTTGGCATTATTCTTTCTGGGGTGCATTTCATATATTTGCTGCAGCAAAGTTTGTTTGATTCACAGGATCATTTTGAATCTGTCCAGCATTCTGCTGATACAACTCTTGACCAGGTTCTCAAAAGTTCATGGCACATATTGTAATTACACTATACTGGCTCTCCAATAAATTCAGAATCCAATTCCAAGTCTTTGTGCTCACCTACAGAGCTGTTATTGGTCAGACTGCTGCCTACACTGGGTATCTTCTGTTTCCTGGTCACTGACTGTGGCTCAAGGCTGAGGCTCCTAAATTTTGGAAAATCTTACGCTAAGGATTTAAGATCTGTGGACACTTCGAGAAAGCAGCTCAAGATGTACTTGTTTAGGTTTGGCTTTCTGTATATTTAAAGTTTCAGTGTGTAAGATTTAGCTGAAGGGATCTTTTGGCAGAAACTGAATATAAAATAATCCTAGCGATGTTTTCACTAGTGTGTTTCATCTAAATTGTACAAATTGTTGTTTTCTTTACCCTTGAATGTTCCCTTTATATTTAAATACTTTATATTTACATCTGGAGCGGGTCCTCTCAACTGAGGCTGCCATGTTTTTTACAGTAGCCCAAACTGGACAAACTAAACACCTTTTGAGTTGTATGACAACTGAGGGCTGCCACAGGCTCCTTCATGTTTGGAAGGAGAGGGTGAGGTGAGGGGTATTCAGCTGCAACATGAAACTTCACCACTAGAAGTCACTAAATTATACACACTGAACCTTTAACTGTGTTATAATTATTCTCTTTATTTGTTAGTGCTATATAAACTATGCACTTATTTAATTTCAATATACTTTCACTAAGAGAGTAACCTGAAATAACTGTTCTGATGTGTCGTATCAGTTAAAATAACAACTTTGTTGATTCAGTTCCAGTGCTGTGACAAAAGGGCATTTTCTGAGAGTCACTCCACTGGACCATTTCCATTTACCTAATTCTTTTCATTCTATTGTGTCAATAAGAGCCATCTAGTTCTCTTCCACAACTCCCATATTAACTAATCTGAGAGTAATGGTGAATAAATCATGCTCAACAAGTTTTAATCTAGTTTACTTCAAATTTATAAATGCCAAAAGGATTGATACATTTGGAGCTGCTCACACTGTTGAAATGTTCAGTCACGAGGGTTACATTTGGGGCCTGCACTACAAAACAAGTTCAACATATCCAGGATATCTTTTCATAATCTGGTTTCAGTGAAACCAGATTATGAAAACGATATCTGGCTATCCTGGATAACCTGTTCTGCAAAGCTGGTTATCACCTGTCGCAGTTTTATTTCCTGGTATATATTCATGTGGAGGAGGAGTTAATAATAAGCAACTTCAATGACAGATAATGCATTTGAGTTAATTATAGACAAACTGCATAACTGCAAAGAATCATATCAACTGGAATTGAATATCATTGTGTTTTTTTAAAGGGGACAGTATGTTTTAGTCTCACCTGTGTTGTTTTTTGTGTTTTCATATATTTATATAAAGTTTAATAAACACTTTTAAATTGTATATATAAGTAACTTCATCAGAGGCATGAATAAAGTACTTAATATGAGGGAATAACACCATATGTGTACACAATATGATCATGTAACGAGAAACTATCATGAATATTTGATGCCGTTAAAAAAGCAGAGAGAAGTAAATGTGTGATGAACTCTGTCATATTCATTCATAACCATGGGAAATATTGAACAGTTTGATGACCTTTTTCTAATAAAAGACATCAGAGGGTTTAGTTTTGGTTCCAGTTCATCACCCAGCCTCCTCGTGTTATTCTGAGCAGCAGGGATAAAATAAGAATAAAAGCATCGGCACTGTCAGGAATCTGGATACTTTAGGATTCGATCTGTTATTTTGAACTGCTCCGCAACAGTTTAGTGGCTCAGCATTAGTTACCAACGTGATTTACCCTGCTGTTAACCAGGTTTGTAACTCTGAAAATCCAGTTAACCCTGAGTTAAACCTGAATTTACCCCGATGACCACAAATCCTGCATCATGTTCCAGTCCCCTAGTGGCTTTGTGTTATAACATCAATGTGTTTCTCCATACGTAGCCAGTAGATGGGGCTCTTCATCCATTTTCCTCATTAGTCTTGCATTATCAGAGTTTATCTCTTGCTCCCTCACGTGTATGTCTGGTGGGTTTTTCACTTTAATGAAAGGAAAGGAAAAGGTGACTCAGCTGACTATAACACATCTATATAAAAGGAAAACTCCTCACACACAATATATGTTAAAGGTGATCCCCTGTCAAAAAGCATCTGTTTGTTGAACAGTTCTTATTTCTCTTCCTCTGAAGGTATGGAGTCAAGGCCGGTGCTCCCATGTCTTACCCTTGATTCTTCTGTAAGTGTGAATTTGTAAATGAGGATTTAAAATGTTTCACAAGTAGCTGTTAATGTTACACTAAATGTGTCTTACAGAGTGGATACCTCCTCAAATATACCCGTGGTGATGTTACTTTGGATCAGCATTGTCTAGGCTTCCTGGGGGATATATAGAAATTTCAAGTGCACATTGACACTGCACATAGAACACAACAAGCCACTGCAACGCATTAGGCTGAAGCGTCTCTATTCTTAAGCTTCATCCACACAGTGACACAGTTCTCTGGACAATATGGACTCTGTACATATGTAACAATCACCAACACAGGTCCATTCTGTTTCAGCTGCGCATCTCAATAGGAGTGAAATTAAAATAGTCACTATGTAGATATAAAGGATTTAGGCAGTGACTCAGAGAGTATCCAAAAATGTAACCATGGTGCATCAATGTATGTTGGCTGTCAAATGAATGCAGCTAAGCAAAAGCTATGATTTCCCCCCCGGAAATGTAGATGTGTTTTCCACAGTGGAATAAGATTCTTTAAAATTTTGTACAGATCTGACTAATAAATAAACTATAATCACAGCGAGGGCTAATTGTACTGCAGCTTAAGATAACACAAAGGAACACAGTGGGTATTCAGAACATTTGAGGTTGAGCAGCAATGAGTTTTACATTTTCACTGCGAACTGAAAACAGTATGTGTGCTGTAAGGTGCAGAGATGAAAAAGAAACAATAAACCTGTGGGACGAACAGCTAAGCAGTGAGCTGAGAATCACTGTTAAGGCCAATAAAGCTTAGGGGGGGGCTACAGAGTTGGGGAGTTATTCTCTCTGGACTCATCACTACCCCAGAGATTCCTTTTCACATGTCAGAATGATTTCACCCTGACACATTGTTATAATGAAACTGTCGATGATAAAAAAAAAACTCAAAACACAATCAGAGTTCCCTCCTTATACTGAGAGAAATCTTGCAATCACTTAAAATTACCTGTGTTCAGCAAAAATCGTCTGCTGAAGGAAATAGTCTGCATTTATACAGAATTTTCTCTTGATGAGCACTCCAAGTGCTTAACAGTACAGTACCCATTCACACATATTCATACAGTGCATCTATGTGCAACACTTTCTCTATCATACTCTCAACTACTCACACACTGCCGGCACAGCTGGCAGGGGCGATTTGTGCTTCAGTATCTTGCCCAAGGACTCTTCGGCACGCAGAATGAGGGAGACGGGGATCCAACCAACAGTTCAAACAGTTACCAAACAGTAATCTGGTTATGATGTAACAATCAAAGATACATTATTTTTCCACATAAAGCCTCTATCACAGTGAGTCCTTGCATATATCAATGTGCTATAAGGTTTCTCAGTGCCACTGAGAGGTGAATTGAAAATGTATTATACTTTTTAATCTCTGTTCTGCAATGCAGGAGAAAAACAAGGCTAGCATGTTTTCTCAGGGACTACAGTAAGGAAAGCTCTTCAGTGTAAATAGTGTAATTACATGTCTTCCTTTTGGGTGGGTGGGAAGGTAAATTGGTATAATCAAGGCTGCAGCCGAGCCTCTGGCGTTGATGTTGGAATGAATTAGGACAGGACCTTGCTGACATTTTGCCCCCTGGGTATTTAATGAATACATACTTCTCCCTCAAATCACATCCTGCTGATAGAGGGGCGAGCCAGTCCTATGACTGTACTGTACAACTCACACTGGGAAATGAGTAGTGCAGGAAATGTTGATTTTAAAGGTCACTTTGGGAACATGTCCAGATATCCAACATGGTTCCTAACCCACCACTGGAACAAACAACTCTGTGTATTAAACAGTATGTTTTTATTCCTCACTATCAGACAACAAAAATGTTTACTATTTATATTTCCTATCTTAAATGTCTTTCAGTACTATACACTAAGCCAGTAAAACTGTAATTCTGTTCATTTGAAAAGATCATTGGCAATAATACAAATACATAGCAGCCATTGGTAAAGGCAAACATTTCTCCAGTGCTGTCATCATTGTATTCATGTATGTAGACATAAGACATCAATTAAACCAGACAAGGGTAGTCTGCAGTATTGCAGCTCTGTGAGGAAGTATACAGTGAGGATTTGTGACAAATGTCAGAGAAACAACATGCAGGTATACTGTTTACCCTCTATGTTAGTTTACCATGATCACATACTGCTATTGTCTAATAGGCACTAACTTTTTTTGGTTTTTCTTTTCTGTACTCAGCTTTATTGTAAATGAGGTCCCTACCTCAATGTATTACCAAGTTAAAATAAAGGTTGAATGAATGAAAATATAAGAAAAAGAAATGATAATCAGAAGCAAAGTAGGCTTTTGGGCTTGTTTTGTCTTGTTAAATATTTGAAAATGACACGATAAATTTGTATCAGTATCACAATACAGAATGACAGAATCGTGATACCCCAACACCAAATTACTGTTGCCCCTGCTGTAGGTGCAGCTAATATTACTCCTACATTAAAGGAACAAAACTCGTTTTTCATTGTAAATCATGAACGTGTCAATCCATTTAAAGTTAGGGTAAACTGTTTATTTAGTATATCTATAGTCTTTCAACTACATATATCACATGCATATTTTGATCCTATATTGTGATTGAATGATCACACTAGTGGTAAGTTATTAGCTCAAGATAAATAATAACCATGAGAGTGCATACTACTCCACACACATTCAAGTTCAAATTCAACAGTCACAGGAGTTACTGACTGGAGACCATGACATTTTACATATAATTAAACATTAATACGTTAAGTAGATGTTGATGTTTTGTCAACACATTTTATCCTTTTGGATAAAGTTTTGGACTGCCTGTAACACATTAAATGACAAGGTCAGAAAGCTTTCAATGTATTTCCCTTCATTTGATTTTACAAATGCAAACCTTGTGTTGGCGCGACTAAAATCAGCAAATCGTAAAAGTCAGCATGCTTCATCTTCTTGTAAACATGAATTTCTATAAAAGAGTTGAAGTCAGTCCATCTAATGGAGCGACAGTGTTTGGATGGTGAATAGGACACGTATCATTACACAATCTAAAAGTTGAGAATAATCAGAACTCATAAAGACAGACTTGTTAACTCTGAGTATGCACAGACACTAAAATACAAATTAATATTACAATAACTGCAATCATTAACCAGTAAAGACTTGTGTTTTATCAACTTATTAACACCTAATACCACTGCCCTGTGGTGTTTACCAATGATTGAGGTATACTGAAATGTCCAGAAAAAATAGTCCACTCTGTTTCTCACGAAGCCATCCAAATCAGGACAGTATTTGAAAGGTTTTAAATTGATCTGATGAACATGGAAATATTATGCATCCTTCTCTGCTTCTATTCCATAAATAGTCCTTGGCTGAGATATTTTTAGCACAAAGCTATTTTTTATGCATCCTTGATGTTGCAAAGCCTCCAACTCTCTGTAATGCTGTTACCATTCTGTCGTTCCCAGCCTCTAATCTGATTCTGCAGCAAAAATGTTATGTAGCAGTCAAGTTAAATCTTTGATGAGGTGCTATTTATTGCAGATTTGGTTTTTAAATGTAACTTTTATTTATTCAGGGAATGATTTAGCAAAGCACATGTGCTCAGCTCCATTCTGCTGAACATTTAAATCAGACCTAAGGTCATACGTTCAAGGAGGCCAATACTAATATGTATAGTTTTAGAGTATCGGTAACAGATTTGTTGTTATAGTATTTAAAACCATTGCCAGACCAATTGAAAAATGTTGTATAGAAAAATAATATAGCAATATATTGTGTTATGTAGTGATAGGTTCAGTATGAGTTATTCACATCAGCCATTTGCAGCCAACAAGGCTCTTATACAGCCATCGCATGCTAAGTGCTAGCACCACCACACAGCAGACAGTGAGGTAGCCTGTGAACATAGAGGAGTATTTTGCTGTTAAAGTGCCAGATGCATGTGTGTGAGGACCAAAACAGAGCTAAAGGGAGACTGCATATTGGACATAAATATCTAGCTAGAAACACAACTCCAGATAAATTGCAAATTTATATAAGCTTCCTCATTGTGTAAATGGGCCACTTTTTGAGAAAATGTTTGCAATAATGCAATAGCAAGCATGCAAGCATATGTCAGAAATGAACACATTAATAATGTTGTATTTGGAAAGTAAATGTAGCATTTAAATATTTCACCACATGCAAATATATTACAAAAACCTAAATACCTTAATCAACTTCCCTTTTAGCTCTTATTTGGTCTCCACCAACATTTAAGAAAAAACATCTGGGTATTTATCTTTGCTAAATGCTTTATTCAAGTTGCTAATTGGGCTTGGGCAGTATAATAATATATATATATATATATATATATATATATATATATATATATATATATATATATATATATATATATAATAATATAAGTCAGTTAATCTGAGTTGTTTGTTAAACCAAGATTAAAAGGACATTATAAATACTCATACTTCAGTGACTCCTCTGAATGAAAACATTAGCCACTTTTTTGCCCACATTTTCCTGACTAGTATGGAGACTCCAGTGATAGCCCTCCCTGTCAAACCCTTTCTTTAACCTTAAGGCTACTGCTGAACCCATTTATTCGGCTGCACAATGCCCTTATCTAGTCTCCCAATCGAATGCATTAGACTATCTGCTTCAATGCACCAAACAAGAAATATATGCAGCAACAGACAATGGTTATCCCCTTGCCCTGAGCAACACTACATGCACTCCTGTTTCCAGGCTTTCTTTTCCACGTCAAGGTCAGGTTAGCTATGTTTCCACAATAATACTTTTTAAATGTCTTCAATTGACTCCAAGGTATTGTAGCATGCTGAGGAGACGATTAAGGTTGAATGATGCAAGATGTTGTAGGTCACACAGCATTAACAGAGGAGAATCTAGGAGACTAGACACAGCCTTATTTTTCAAACTGATTGCCATATTAGTGTAGCGGTTACAATTATGTGTCTGTGTGGTAATGTTTTTGTCATGACGGATAGGGCCTAGTTGTTCACTTTAGTTTTTTCACATTTTCCCAGCTGTCACATGTTGCAGCTCTCTTTTTAGCCACATCTCATGTTAACTCTTTCTGCTGTAGTTTTCTGATGAGCTAAGAATCTGCAGCACCATGATCAGTCTAAGAGACAGTCTGGTACAACTGGATACTGCTGTTCCTACTGCTGTCACCAGAGCTACACATACACAAACATGGTGTGGCCAAGCTCATATGTTACAGAACATGAGAGCATGGCACTTCTTGGTGGTGTAGAATCAAATTCTACAAAAGATAAACTACTGATTTTTTTGTAATTATTGAACAGTACACTTGATGGTCTTTAAGTCAGTTCAGGTGATGTGTATCATCACTCTTGACAAGAGCCCTGTATGCCATCGCATTTAGCATCACATCCCACTCAGACTGCAGAGACACCTTGTTGATGAAAGAGGTCTGAGGAGAATGGTCGGACAGCTTACACAAAGGCTATGGTACTTCAGGTAACCCTTCTTTATTCACTTACCACCAATCAGTCATCACTTCAGTGACACAGTCTATCTGAGTGCTGTTTCTGACCATGTCTGTTCCCTATGGCCACAGTTTACCATCTTCTAATGCATGATAATGCCCAATATCACGAATCAAAAGTCTCAAACTGATTTCATGAACATGATAACGAGTTCAGTGAACTTCGGTGACCCCTCAGTGACCAGATGTGAACCTAGTAGAAAACCTTGTGATGTGGTAGAACAGGAGATTCGCATGGAGCAGAACCTCAGAGAAATGTTTTATTTTCCATCTTGGGAATCCTGACCACAAAGAACTGAAGCTCCACCATTCATATGGTGTTCCTAATAAAGTGTTCACTGAGTGTATACCCATACAAGAGAAATGTCTGACCCAGACTTGTCTCTGTATTGTTGCCAGTCTTTTGTAGGTTGTAAATATTTGGGATGTTGGTGGTACCATCATTATGATGCCATACATGATGTCGGTTTTGGTTCAACTGAGATGTTTGGTCCACAGTTTGCATCCATACCATCATCAGGTGTGATTACTAACATTAGCTTCACACATGAATCTGCCCCCCCACCCCACCCCAGATGTGACCCAAATCTGATCACGCAACAATCACATTGAATCAAATCTTTTCAAATCAGATTTGGGCCACTTTCATATGTGGTTCTAAATCAGATACAGATCAGATATTTTGAAATGGAACCTCAGTCTGAACAAACATGAAACCCATATCGGAATTCATCCTAAATTGAAATTCCTCATAATTATGCGCAGGCAAAGTGAGGGGTGGGAGCTAAAAACAAACATGGAAGACAGCTGCGACGGAGGTAGTCAGTGGAGGGACAGTGAGGTTTTACACCTTATAAATACTTTGGGTGACACATCTGTACAAGACTTGAGGGGTTGTATTGTCTGTGTCTGTGTTTGAAAGCATATCAAAAGGAAAAAGTAAATTCACTCATTATATACTCGCCACTATGTCGATGGAGGTGTGGGTGAAGGGTTCGAGTCCACAAAACACTTTTTGAATCTCAGGGAAAAACAGTGTTGCAGCCAAATACCAAACATTTGAAGTAAATGGTGACCGACTCTTCAGACGTAACAAAACGACAGAAAGAAAACATAACATAACTGCTCCTGTGGTGTCATCCAAGTGTTGGCAAGCCCCGACATTCATATTCGACTCGAAACAAGGTCATTTACAAGTTGCTAATTGGGCTTAGGCAGTAGAATACAGAGTTGTTTGTTGAACCAAGATTAAAAGGACTTTATAAATACTGTACATTTACATACAAAGCAATTGGCTAATAAAGGCCAATAAATCTCCATGGTTAATCTCTTAAAACATATTCTATGTTCATTTCAATATTTTTGAAATGAACATAGAATAAGTCATTTACAGCCTGAAATGTCCTCTGATATCCTCCTCGGAGGCGCGTTCATGTACGCAGGGACACACCGGAAAACTGCACACACTCTCGCCCAAGGGCACTCGCGGGTGACCATTCATATTGTCCTGCTATGTCCGCTAGCATCGCCACTTCCAGTTGCTGAGTTCAAGGATTAAAACACGGTGTAAATGACACCGTTTCGAGTCGAATTTGAATGTCGCTATGTTGTGTTTTTTTCTGTTGTTTTATTATGTCTGAAGAAGAAGTCGCTTTGGCTGCAACACTGTTTACCCCTGAGACTCCTAAAGGGTTTTGTGGACTCAAACACTTCACCCACCCCTCCATCAGCATAGTGTTTAGTATATAATGAGTGAACTTTCATTTTTCTGTGAACTATCCCTTTAACTCACACCTGTGGCCTCCATGTTTATCACAGACTTCTTCTCCTTGTTTACTTTTGTACACAGCTTCCTGCCTGTGACGTCTTGTTGATCTTCTGTGCATGCGAGTCACATCAGGGCCATGACCAGTTGATGTTGGAGTCTGATATTGGCCATATTTTAAAAGATGATGTGAACAGCTACATAAAAACAACTCCTTCTGTCAATTGTCTCCATGAATGTCTTCCTGAAGGGACAATCTGAAAATGTGTAATTTCCTTATATTAAACAATATTGCACCCCTTCCACTTCTATGTAAACTTTTTTAACAACCCTATAGTGGAATTAAATATTTCTTTCTAACACTACTAAATCAGAATCCAAGGAAAAGCAAAAGTTAATATAATCATCACAGGTGAAAGGACTGAACTCTACACCCACCATCATAAACCGTGTGCGTAAATACTCAAGTAAATGAACCTACTGACCTCAAGTGTCTGATCTCTAGTGAGCTGATGCCCACTGGTTGTTGCTATGTGATACAAGACGTGCTGATCTGAGGTATCTCATCAACTTCTCATCATAGTGTGACAAATGAAGGAAATTAAACTAAAGTGAACTAACCTGACACTGACCAGAATGGGGAGGAACTGACTTGGTTAACTTTGTTTTTATTAGACTGGGCCATTTGGGATCTGGCTGAATAGAATGCAGCCTTCTTACATGTCCACTGTTCCATCCAAGCAGACTTGAGGCAAATGCTTTCAGAAACCAAAAGGACTTAAATAAATGATGTATACAGGTTTTCTCAGCTAGTGTCATCTTAGCCTACTTTCTTTAGTACTTTGGGGGGAGGCACAGTTACTTGTTGCTCTCCATGATATCTCGCAGGTCATACATTATACATGGAGCTATTCTGAATTTTGCATGCATACAATATGGCATTCAGTGCATGGTCACAGACACACTACGGTGCTCTGTGAGGCCAAGGAAAAGACTGTCTTTATGTCCAAGAAACAGAAACTGCATCTACATTCGTAGTGATTTGTAAACGTATTCTCACACACACACACACACACACACACACACACACACAGAGTCAAAATCCATCAGCCTGACATTTAAGCGTGCAGGTCAGAGCTGCGCATCCTCACCGTGCCAGTGGCTGTGCGTGTCCACGGAGACAGATGTGGGCAGAGGCAGGAGAAGAGCATATTCACGTTCACAGAGCAACCAAGAGCCGCGACTCCACAATCTGGGTCAGTGCTGCCGGAGCCATTCTTACAGGGGGAGGAAGACAGCCACGGAAGGGGGTGCAGACGTCACAGGCCCACATGGATCCAAGCATCCAGCCGCAGTCGCATCCTCCGTCTGCAGCTGCTCAGGATCCGGACGCAATGAATTCCACAGAGACTCCGATGGGAGCAAATCCACGAGCTTCTCACATCCACACACGACGCCAGCTTTCTTCTACGAGAACACGACCTCGTCTGCACGAAGCATCGCCGCCTCGCCCCGGTGAAACACTGGCTCTATTCCTCCTCCTCCTCCTCTTCCTCTCTCTGCCTAATTCACTGCTTTATCGCTCTATTTCTGTCTTCCTCTGACGCTCACCCATGTTTCCACTTCACTGCTCTCTCCCTCCCTCCCCCTCTCTGTGATTCTCAGCTGTGTCTCAGTGCTGCCCAGAGGATGCTGAACATGTGTTCAGGGGTGGGGGTTGGGTCTGCTGACTTCATAGGTGGCACGCTGACTTTCCTCACTGGCAGGTTTTGGGGACTGGCAGCGTGCAGCGCTCACGTAGAAGCGTCTCCCTGGCAGTTGCTTCAGATTAAATCTTCGGCTTGTTAATGCTCCTAATTCTGATTCAAACATCGGAGCTGTCATAAATGAGATTAATGGCTGGGATTAACTGCCACACCGCACTTGCTCACATGAAATCCATATAGCTTTTTATCCGTATAGCAAATCACATGCACAACATACATTATCTCAAGGCACATATCCAGACCGTATCACACTATAGAGAAACCCCACAACGAGCAGCTCAAAACCTCGTTCAGAACCAGACTCCATCTGCCTCAACCGGCTGGGATGAGACGGAGAGGTGGGCTGGAATAATGGGAGAGAAAAGGGGGGAGATACCAGGAACAGTTGTGTAACTGTTACATTTTAGATCTGTCACACTGATCGTTATCATGGAAATAAGAGTGATATTTATAGATGTAATAGTGTGATTAGCAGCACCCATTATCATCAATAATAATAATAATAATAATAATAATAATAATAATAATCTCTCTTCTCTCCCCTCTTTTCCATCCATCTCTCCTCTCCTCCCCATTTTTCCCTTCTCACCCCAACCGGTGGAGGCACATTGAGTCTGGATCTGCTAGAGGTTTCTTTCAGAGTTTTTCATCTCCACAGTCACCAAAGTGCTTGGTCATTGTGGGAACTGTTGGATTTCTCTATAAAAAAAACAGAAAAAAAGTAAGCTCTTGACCTTCTATGTGAAGTGCCTTGAGATAATGTTTATGTGATTTGGCGCTATACAAATAAAATTGAAATTGAATTAATTATAATAGTAGTTGTTGTCGTTGTTGCGTACTGTCAGATCTGGATCCTGCAGAGATGCAGAATGAGCAAGAGAGATAAAAAGAGAGAGAAAGAAAGAGAGAGAAGAGAGAGAGATCCATTGAGTACTACAGTAAAGAAAGAGAAGGAGGAGGGGATGTGATTAAATTCACTGTCATTTAACTAAACGGCCCCACAAGACTGGCAGAGGGGAAAAACAAACCCTACAGGCTCAGAACAGATATGCAGCACAATAGTGTTTTTGTTTCCCCTCTGCACTGCTGCCTCCTTCTCCACTTACAAGAGATGCATTTCTCCACATTATATGACAGTGCGGAGGGGAAGGAGAGGATGTGGGAGGCACAGAGTGTGTAGGGAAAAATGGACAGCCAGAGATCGAGGGGGAGAATAGAGAAGGGGAGGGATGGGGAGAACAGAGAAAGCAACAAGAAAGAGTGGGAGAGAGAACATAGAGCTTTGGAATATTTATAGAAGGCTGATAGAAAGAAATAAACTCCTCTATTTCTGTGCTGTGACACACGGTCGCATCTCGGATGATAGGCTGTCAGACGAAGTCATATCAAAGGGATGCTATGGTGCTTCTGCTGCAAGGGTGCACATAAACTGCAGCAGCAGCATGCAGGAAGATGCACGTCTTTATTTCAAGCAGATTACACCCACAATAAAATGGATCTTGGATGCAGGCTTCAGTGGGAGGTATCTCTGAAATGGATGTTGATTCAGGGATGTGATGTAGAAGAATCACTTCATCAAGGAAACAATGACCTTGTGACAGTCATAAGAGCCATTCAACTGAGTCGCAGAAACAATCAGGTTATTTGGGAGGCAGAGGGAGGGGATTTTTGTAAAATATGAATTTAGTTGGATTTCTTTTTAGTCGTCTTCTTCCTCCTGGTATGCGAGGTGTGTCTGTTGTCAAAATGAGCCTCCTTTCTCTGCTTGCTGAGGTAAAATGAGTTCAGTCAAAATTGATTTTATATGCAAGACATGTGATCATGCTAAAAATGTGCTTGCATTCAATTTTGTGTGGGGGTGTGTGTGTGTGGAGACAAGACCAGGATACCTCTGGGCTTATGCTGTGACCTAGATTGGGCCTTGATGCTCCCAAGCCTGGCAGGCTGAGTGTGTGTGTGTCTGTGTGTGTGTGTGTGTGTGTATGTCTGTTTGTACCATCCATAGAGTAAATTTGTGTGCATGAAGCTCAAGATACAAAAGAGAAAGACAGCAGAGAGGAGATAGAAAGGATGTATGTGTGTGTGTGAGTGTGTGTCGGCGTGTGTGTGTGTGCGTGCGCGCCTGTATGTACGCATGAAATGAAGCTGCATTGAAGCCTGCTGCATTGCTTGTGTGACTAAGAGCCTCAGCTGGATGGCAAACAACGTGAATGTTCATGCAGTAAGAGAGCTTATCCAAAGAAGCGTGCACACATTGATGAAAAATTACACAGCTTCTGCCTCACAAGGCAACCTTATGCAACGTCAAATGCTGCAAAATAAATAGTTACACAACATAATGAAAGGACCATAAATTAGAAGAAGATTGTGATTCACACTACCTTGGCTTGTCTGCAAAGCATAGCAGCTATTGGCTGTGTATGCAGAAGAGACAGTTCTTGCCAGTGGAATCAATACATTTTTTTACATATGGCATTAGATTAAACATCATCATATGATGCATTTGGCTTTTAAAACGTACTCCGACTGTGCCTTTATGCTGCAATATATAGTCCAAGTTATTATTACCTAATGACTGAAATCCATACCTCCTGTCTCCATGAATGTGCTGCTATTTAATGTATTATACTGGCCTTATGTAAGGAATGAGTGGAATCATCTCGCCCCAGTTAATTCCTGACCTGTCCTCTGGCCAAACTCGCCTCTATATTATTAAATGGTTAATCCTTTGCATCACAGCCTTACACTGTGTAAGAAATTGACAAGAAAATATTAGTTTCATATATTTTGTTGTGGTTAACAGCACAAATTATATAAACTGAAACATGTTTATCAAAGGATAAATGTTATTCCTGAATATTTCTAGAACATTCTGCCCATCACTTGTGATAAAAATAGCTGTTTCACACACACGTCATGCATGGTGTGGCTGATGGAGGAAGACTCATCAGTAAACACAAGCGTCCAATTTTGTTAAAACAGGAAATAGCAAATATGCACGTGTGCATGCGGACGTGTGCTTGCACACACACACACACACACACACACACACACACACACACACACACACACACAAAAGAGAAGATAAAGAAGAAATTCAGCAACCAAAATCTCACCTTTCACTTTCAGAATTATTGTAGGTACTCAATAATAATAATAACAGGAACATTTCAACTGATATTATCTATGATCAGTATTTATTTACTCAAATAGTTCCAGTAAAAATCTTATCAGACACAACTGCTCATCAACATTACAGCAGTGGAGTATTCATCTTTGAGCTATTTAAGGGAATCACATGGATCAATGCCATCAACAGATTCAAGTTAAAACTGACACGGAGCTGTACACAATCACGTGAACATTACACCATGAACAGTTTAACTGACCCTTTGCCAAACACTTTGTTTGTTTCCCCATTCTGAAGTGGTGCACCCAGACGAGTAGTGAGAATGAGTTTGGAGTTTGGTGAGTCCAACATATGCTGCAGGCATTGTTCTGCTTGGCTAAGCAACTACTGCAGTATCCTGGCATGACTTCCAAAGCCAAAGAGCACAGTGTGAGCCAACTACATTATTCTGAGGGAATTACAGTTAAATTAGACCCTCAGCAGCAGTAACATTAAAGGATCAGAAATATTAAGGTTACGTTAAAACTATTTTTTTTTAATGTAGTGTATTTCTGAGGCTAACTAACAATACAAGGATAACGCTGCTCCTTAGATTTCATATTTTCTAGATTAATCATCAGCTGCTGAGCATGCCTGGAGCGTGTAGCTTTAGCATCAGTATCATTATATTAGCATAATATCATGTATGTAGCCATGAAATATGATATGAAGACCTGGTTTTCTCATTTAAAGTCAGCTGGGAACATTTTAAGACAATTGAGAGTACTGAGTTTACAGCCAAGTCGCAGTCGTGTTGTTGGTAAATTAGCTTATGCTAGGTAGCTACCGCAAATAAAATCAGCTAGCGACAGCTGAAAAAGTCACTTTTGTGTACTTCTGTGCAAAATCAGACCTATTCAGTCACAAATTACTAGGAATTTTTAGTGGTAAACTGTCATTGTAAACTCATGTGCAGCACATGCATGAAAACATGATAAATGGTAACAGAGGTGTGGTAGATTTAACAAACGATGACTTGTCTCGATAATAAATCAAAGATTGTGCTACTTTATTTGAGGTTTCAAAGGTTCAGGCAAAGATTTTTACATACGGATCCTGTGCTTCTCTTTCCAGAATTCAGCAATCCCTTGAGACAGTGCTAACTCTGCTAAGCCCCTGCACTCATGGGGAGTGAACCCAACCAACGCTGTGCCCTTTGTGCCAACCCCCTGCCTCCCTGCCAGCTCCATGACTCTCGCTGTGATGAAAGAAGCCGGAGCATGATAGTAAGGCTGTCCTTCAATGTTGAAAGACGGCCAGGGTTCATCGGCACTCATGTGAGTAGGCGGACTCCCCTTCACGCTTTCGACATTACAGGCAATTTCCACAGCACCCTCATGTGGCAGAGCCAGCACCTGCACCCCTGGTAGGCCCCCAGGGGTGGACATTCTGATGGCTGTGGCGATGCTACGTCCTATGGCGATGTCCTGAGTGTCGATAGTGACATTGCAGTTCATGACGTATGGACTGGCCCCAACGCCTAGAGGACAGACAATGCAGAGATACAGAACACTTGTTTTTGATTTCCTTTGTGAGAAAATGTAACATACAGTTTTGTTAGACATTGCTGGCTGTTCATCAAGTATTTGTCTTTCTCTGTCCATAAAGAAGAGTTTTAAACCACAACCTTCTCTCAGGAGCAAAAATCAGTCTTAAAACTAGAGAAAGAATGATAATAATAATGTGACCAAACAATTTCATTTGATTACTCCTCGCACCACCTGTACACTGCTCGACAAACGTCACACGACAAAACTGAAAATGTTTCCAACTCTAAAATGAGTCACATGAATCAGAAATTGTTTCAAAATTGGGCTCTTTTATCTTACATATTTTATGTGAGTTTTGTATTGTTGGGGCAATTTTATTTGGCATCTGTTGTTTTTGCCATTAATATGGTCAAACTAGAGGAGAGAGGTGGCCTGTGGTCAGGCTGGAACAAACAACAATTTTGAATAAATACAGAGATAAAGTCAACAGCATTGTATAATCCTGGCAAAGAGACATGGTAACCTGCCCTTCAGGCTCAAACATTTACCTACATCAGCATGTCTGGGAGATTCATTTTTACATTTTTGCCCAGCTCTGTCTCACCTGTGAGGCCGTATCTTTTCTGTGGCTGCGGCCCCATGTCAACCTGGATCACCTGCAAGTCTGCCGTCTTCTTGAACCAGCCCATCTCCTTCCTCCTCTGTGCCAGCCCGCGCTGAAGGGGGGAGTCTGCCCAGCCAAACAGGAAGGCAGTGGTGCCATGGACCCTCTCTATAAGTCCCTGAGCCACAGCTGAGCCCGGACGAGTACACAGACATGTTAGTTAATTAGAAAAATGGAGCGCATGTCATCATATGCACTTTCAAAGACACAGGAGCCAGAGGAGCGTGACAGACTAAACACACCTGAGGGAATACAATTCAGACAGAGGGGAAAATACAGAGACATGGGCCATTTGTTACATGAATGCACACATACATGCACACTTGGCCACATGCTGAGTTATTGCTCATTCTTTGCTAGACAAGCAGCTGCTAAGTCAGCTGCTAAATTGTGAAAATAATCAGCAGCACAGGAAGCAAAAGATGTCACATCATTAGCCACTACCTCTTCGGACATTCTCAGGAAGGGCTGTGAGAAAGCAAACGTCCGAGTGAGAGCCTCCAGACTTTTCCCAGAGTTTTCTCTGCCAGGGCTCCAGTAAAAAGTCTGGATTATGTGAGAATGAGCCAATATAAGAGAACAGCAGGAGGACCTCGGCAGGGTTAACTGCGACCAATAGGGGGTGTTGATGACGTTTAAACCTCAACAGTAGCAAAAATGATGATAAGGTGATAGGACAGACACCTGTGTTGATGTGCTGAAAACAAAAACATGTGCTCTCCACAGCAGAATTAATACATTACATCTCACCTGAACGCTGCTGAGATTTCTGTGTTGTTGGGAACGCGTCTGAGCAGAGAGCCTACTGCTGCAATGTTTTTGTGTGGAAGTGTAACTCCAGAAATCTGGACCAAATTGTGCGGACATCCTCCGGAGTTCTTGTTTCAAAACGGCTATGATATGTTATATGTGACACAAACACAAATACAAACGCACAAATGGCATCTCACCTCGAGCCTCCTTAGCACAGTCCTCCACTCGCACCTCCTCCCCCAGTGGGTAGATGGGTATGAGGTCAATGGCACCCATACACGGGTGGACACCTTTATGAGCGCACATGTCAATCAGCCCGCAGGCTTTCTCGCATGCAGACAGAACTGCCTCCCCTGAAAGACATAAAACATATCAAACAAAAGGTGCATGAGCTTTACTGTCAAAGTGAAGCCCAGATGTGATGTGCGTGAAATACATTTTATTATCTGACGCAGTTATTTTGTTAAGTTACAGTTTTGTGCATTAGATTAGGCTGATTTATTTGTGTTTAAGAGCACGTGGAGTACAGAAGTGTAACCCTTGACAGCTTTGTCTACATTGTCAGAAGGTTGTGTTTCGGATTCGTATTCAATAAGATAAACCTTTCACTATGAGCTTTGCTCATCCAGACTTTTTGGTGTTTAAATCCCTGACAAAGCTTATTAAAGGATTTAATTCCCCACAGAGGATTTAAAAACAGGGAACAGAAAATGAATCCCTACTGTAGCAGCAGAAATACAACAAAGACAAAGTCTCTATCTTTCCCTCAGAGCAGCAAAATAAATGACAAAATGGCAAAAAAACATAAAGATTCACTACTCACTGATGGAGTCAATGCTGGCCACAATGGTGATGACAGAGCGGTTGTAGTCATGATCATTAAAGATGTTCAGCACTGTGGTCCCCTCTCGTCTAGCACCTGATGATTAGCAATTACAAAAATGTCTGATTTAAAATCATGTTTTGTTGTTAAACTATGAGTTTATTGCTCGACAGGCACTGTGGTCACAGTGTTTCAATTCAGGGGTCGCATCCTTCGGAGGCTGCAGTTAAAGAAAGATTGTGTCAAAGCAATGCAACTAGACTGTCACCAGTTGAAGGCTCCTCCAAACATGGCCGACATATCTCATGATTAATTGCGCTATTGTGACAAACTGTTTTCAAATAATAATGGCGGCAAAAAGCAAGGTGAAAACATCAGCAGAAATTTTTTTTGGATGTTGTTACTCAATCAAACAGCTAATGGTACATATGTTAAAATAAACAGCTTCATGACTTTTCAAATAAAACCTCCATAATTCAGCTCAATATAAAGCATTACAGCAACAAAACAAGCGTTGGGCTTTTACTTTGAAAACAACTTGCTAAAGAGGAAGGAATTCTGTGAATGTTGGCCTGAGGAGATCAGCACCAGTGATTCCTGTGAATGTCTGTGTCAATCTGATATGGTGAAATAAAAATAATCAAATTATCAGTTTTGATCAGCAGTTTGACCCAGTTGGTGACCGCAGCTGTAGTTTATCCGAGAACATAGAAGAAGCAATGGACGTCTTATTCAAATTTGAATAATATTGAATGTATGGGTCCAAATCTGACCAACCTCAGCACTGCACTTTCTTGGGTAATTTACAATACACATGCAATTGCCAAGTTTGGAGCTGATTAGTTAAATCGTTCATGTGATATGTGTTCCACATACATACAGACAGACAGACAGACCTATGTACAATTAGTAGGTAGATGCTGAAATATTTGAAATGTAAGTCATAACTCATGTGTCTCCTGATACAGACGAACTGTGTACTTGCCTTCGGTGTTGTACAAAGCTGCCGTGGCCACAGTCTCCACAAGGTCTTTCCTGCGAGCCTCAGAAACGTTGAGGAGACAAGCCACCAGTCGTCTGCCTAAGGAGCTGGAGGCCATGTTACTGCAATAGTGATGACACTGAATTACTTCTTCTTCTCTGCTGCAGAGAGTGCAGGAATTAAATAAATAAATAAATAAAAGCACAGTGATTTATAATTTTCCACTCACAACTAAAATTTAACTGGACAGAAATAGCCAAGATAATGAATGCATTTGTCTTCAAATGCATGAAGACAAATGTTCAAGTAAGACAGTAATGTTACTCTTGAAATGAATAGTTGAATTAACAAGCATTAAAGCACACTACTTCTCAGTTCAATACACTAAGAGGCTTCGCTTTTACTGTGAGTACTTGGCCTGGTACAACCAGTTGCCTATAGTGGCTTCTATTGGCCAATGTAAGCAAACTTTACAGAGATATCACTGTGTCTCACTCAGCTGACTCAATGACTCCCTATGACAAATTGTGATTCTGTAGTTTAAGCTTTTATCCATGAATCTCATAATAATAACCTTTGGCTACAAGTTGCTGTTCAACAAAAATGACAGTTTCACTTAAAATGTGACTGATATTTATTTTTAATTTTTGTACCTGTACATTTAAGTTTGCCCTTATGTGCATTTGTGGCAATTCTATCATCTTGGCTATTTGTCACTGATAGTGGAGAGGTTACTCTATGGCCATAGAATAGAACATGCTATGTGTCAACTGTTTATTTCAGATGAATAATTGCTTTTAATCAACAGTCCATTAGTAGTTTGAGGATCAGCCTTTAACCAAAGAAGAAGTAACAGATTCCAGCTCCTCCGGGATGGCACATACGTGCGGTTGCAAGAAGGTTTACTGTTTCTCCCACTGCAATCTCAAGAGCAGGGAGGAGATACCAGAAGACCAGCTGTTACACAAGGAGAGCTGGACAGGGCTGTAGAAGGGCATTAATGCTGCAGCAGGACCGGTATCTGCTTCTTTGTGCAAGGAGGAACAGGAGGAGCACTGCCAGAGCCCTACAAAATGACCTCCTGCAGGCTACAGGTGTGCATGTTTCTGACCAAACTGTCAGAAACAGACTCCATGAGGATGGCATGATGGCCTGACGTCCTCTAGTGGGACCTGTGCTCACAGCCTAGCACTGTGCAGCTCGATTGGCATTCACCAGAGAACACCAGAGGTTGTCACAGGTTGACCACTGGCCCCCATTCTCTTCACGGATGAGCACATGTGACAGGCATGAAAGAGTCTGGAGAAGCTGTGGTGAACGTTATGCTGCCTGTGACATCATCCAGCATGAACGTTTTGGCGGTGGGTCAGTGATGGTCTGGGGAGGCATATCCTTGGAGGGTCGCACAGACCTCAATGTCATAGCCAACGTTACCCTGACTGCTGTTAGGTACCGGGATGAAATCCTCAGAGAGATTGTCAGACCTTACGCGGGTGCAGTGGGCACTGGGTTCCTCCTGGTGCAGGACAATGCCCGGCCTCATGTGGCCCTCATGAGGGCATACAGGCATGTTGGGGCCATACACACTACTGAGTCACATTATTAATTTTTTGCTGCGATTTTCAGTGTGGTTTTGAATCCAGCCCTCAATGGGTCGATGACTTTGGTTTTCATTGACAGTTGGTATGTCATTTTGAGCTCAACAAATTTTCAACTTTAATAATTTGTTCATCAAAATCTGATGTGTAATTTAAGTCTTCCCTTATTTTTTTGTGTAAATCCGGTTAATATGTGAGTAACAGTAAGTTGCAGAGTCCAGGTTACCTTTCAACTGATGAACAGTCTTCTCCTGCATAGGTTAGATTTGGAAGTTCAAAGATTCCAAGAGTTGAATAGAGTCGTCCGATGTGGCCTGTGGGAACTGTTATTAAACTGAGTGGCGCTGCTCCATATCAGTTCAAAGTCCAGCCTGGTGTAAACGAACTCACTTCATGGACCTGAGGCATGCAGGTTAAAAACAAGTCACGGAACATGGTATATACCTGCAGTGGATGATATCTCTTTCAGAAGTGACATGTGCAGATCACGAGAAAAACACTCACTGAGTTTTCTGACTTCAGTGCAGCAGCCAATCCACGCTCGTCCAGCTCCACGACACAAGTAGCATGTGTAGCTAATGACGTGGGACTTCAGTGCAAGATGCTTCGCTCCTGTTTACAACCGACCGGAAAACGTCTCAGAAAGACGGAGCATTTTGTTTTTAACCTGAAACGCGGGTTTTTTTTTCTCACACTGTATTTAGTGTTATATTTTTTTAATGAAGTATTGTTTTTATGTACGTATGAATGCATATGTGAGTCTCTACGGATAACGTGTTTCATGACTGTTTTGCAGATTTTACATGCATGTTAAATGAGATTTTATTCATTAGTATAATCCTTTCTCTATTCAATCACACTTTCCTCTCACTTATTTCTATATAATTAATTTATCCTCAGCCCTCAACTTTTTAAAACCAGATTGAAAACTGCCTTTCACTAAAAGAAAATTACAAGATTATAGCATCATTGTATTTTGTGTTTTTACACGTTTCTATCAACTATATATGTTTTTTTGGCCTTCAACTTTAAAATCGTATATTTACTTATTTTATTTTTTAAATTGTTTTAAACTGTGCTTTTTACATTTCTACCTCTGTGTATGAAATGTGCTTTATAAATAAAACTGCCGTGCCTCTGTCTGAACGGAAATGGTGTGGTGGCTGAACACGGAAGTACAAAGAAGTGTATCCTCTCTAAGCTCCGGTGTCTGTGGAGCAGAACAGACATGCGCACCAGTGCCAAGCTGCGTCTGTGCTCGTGTTTAGACAAACAGCGCCTCTGCGTGGACAGGAAACAGTAAACACCGTCATCATGAGACAAACTCTGTACGTTTATGGTGTCAAACTGTCCCAGCTGGAGACAGACAACGGGTAGAGGACGGTGTGTAACGCGATATACTGTGGGTTTATCCTCTTGACGAGGCTCCGGGGCCGTGCTCTGATGTTAGCTGGCGCTAGCAAAGAACAGCTATCGTTAGTTAACACGCTAGCGTCCAGCAGCAGCAACATGGAGCGACTGCGGTGAGAAAGAAATCGTTTCCAATTTATTTGAGCGTCCCTGCTTTCCCCCGAGCAGCCTCGGTGGGTGTTACTCTGTCAACTGTGGCCAAAGCCATGACCTCTGTAGCAGCGACATCCTCCGGGCCTCCGGGGCTGCGAGCAGCGGCCAGCCGAGATGCGTGCTCCGGGAGCCCGCTGCAGAGGCTGCAGAGGCTGCCTGCGGTGCCCGGAGCCTCCCCGAGCCGAGTGAACGACCTGCTGCTGCTGCGGCCTCTTACACACAACGAGGGGGACCCCGAACCAGAGGAGAAGAGCAGCAGGCATGTTGTGTTTTTCCACGGAGATATACAGGTGAGTGGGATAGAGGAGGGATCTGAAGTCATCCCGCTGGGTGAGGTTCCGCAGACACACGATCATTGATTCGATCTTTATTCCAAAACTTTCGACTCTATCTGAGGTTATTTCTGCAGTTTCCCCCTCTCTTGTTGAGGGTCAGGTCAGAGGAAGTCGCTAATCGTTAAGCCCCATTAGGCAAATTGTGAATTGATAATATTGGCTATACACATATAATTTGATTGATTGATATTCACGGATGTCCACAGTGAACCTGAGACAAACCAGTAAACTCTTGTCAGAGGTGATTGTCTCTGCACAGCTCCAGTACTACCTGTGAGATAACAGCTGATTCAAGTTCAAACGGGATTGCTAGTTTTCTACAGACTGATTGTAAAGACCATAAACACTTAACTGTGTGAGTGCAAAGACCACATAGCTCACGTATTGTATATGACCAGTAAATATATAAGACCCTTGGTGTCACATGTTACTGTTATAGATTATCAGCAGAGGAAGTGATGTTTTTTGTTTGATTGCTTCATAAGAACCCAGCTCAGGGAACAATGACCTTCACATAATCACAGGCAGTAAGTGGGGAAGCACTGTTGGGCTTGTGTTCTAATGGGTTTGTTTTCCTCTCACTGGGAGAGTAATGAGTCTGCTGGAACTTTAGGACACAAATCTGAGAGAGGACTTCCCCATGTGAGGGCAGATATCTGACCCTGTAACACTGGATGGCTTTCAGCGATGTTTGATAACATGTGATGTTTATTTACATGGATGTTCATTAAAGTCTGTTTAGAGCTTAGTGATGAAGTCAAAGCATTTCACTGAAAGCAGCACTTCTCTCATCACTAAATCAAATCCTATCACACAGCATATACTACGCATCAGGAACACACCAACACCATGAAAATCAGGAATCATTATTTATTAGACAACTGAGTGTCTCAGCTCTCAATCCTGATGTTTCACCCTGTTTTTATAGCATGTATAACTAATTAAAACCAAACTTGTTAGAAAAGTCAACACTTGAATACACATAAGTGTGATAACAACTACCTAAAATGACATAAACCATCTTTGAGAAAATGTATTTAAAGTGTACTTTGACTTAGTCCCATCCAATAATCCCCCTTTTCCACTGGTCAAAAAATCCACTTATACCAGATAACATCTGGCTTGTGTTCACAGTGTGAGTGGATACAATCAGCATTCACTCCTTGGTCAAATGACTGCAGTAGTCACAGGTTTTCTTCAGATCAGCAGTGATGGAAACTCTTGTGAATGTGCTAATTTCCTCTTTATTTTTGCAGTCCAGATGCAGATGCTGCACTTCTGCATAACATTAAGATGCACATTGAACTTCTCTGCATTGGTGCACTATAGCCACCAACATTGTTCATATCATGTCCTCCAGAGGAGGTCAATGATTTTATTTTCATCAATGACAAACAACTTTACTGTTTAAGGTGTCCTGAAGAATGATCTTTTCAGAAGGAAACATCATAATAAAAAATAAAAAAATGCATATGGAGAAACTGCTCGGCGATCAGTAAAGAGGAGGGGTGTTTCTGAACATATGTGCAGTTGTGTGCCAGCCTTTTGATGGCTGCGGCTTTTGGATTGTGCAAAGCCGTGTCAGATATCCTTTGATTAAACTTTTTAGGAAGTTGAAGAGTTCTTACTCATCGAGTCCATGTGTCTAGATGAGTGACAGAAGCTCAGGCATCACACTTGTCTTTCTTTTCTAATTATCTAGTGAGTTAAAGAGCCTCCTTCATTAATTCTGGCTTTTCAAGTGTCCAGTTCCTCTGTTCACTGTCCTCATCTGCAATTCATTAGGCAACTTTCTCCACAAGTTAATATTCCCACAGTGTGCTGGTATTTCCCAGGAGATGCTCATATGCGCTGGACGCTGTCACCGCGACGTTTCCATATAAATAAAAAGAATGAAGCCTCTGTGTTCTGGACCACACACCGGACTGTGTGACAGCACACTGAGAAGAAGCTGCTGATGGAACTAATTAGGTGGACCAAAGGGCAGACTCACCACGGCTGTGACCAGCAGTGGTTTCTTTTGGTCACAGATAGAAAATTACATTTGTTAAACAATATTTTGCGAAATATCTTTGACTCGTATGATATTTTCATGGAGAAATAAATGTGTGTGTCCTGTCTTAAGGTTTTAAGTGTTTAAAGGCCCATTGACATGGCCACTGCAAATCCATCTCCTCCTCAGCAAGAGTTAAGTTATACAACATGCCCTCGTTGCATCGTGTGAAGCTGTGTAAGATCTGTGCTAACAAACAAATTTTAGACAGACTGGAGGATTAGCTGATTATACTTAGACACAAGCAAATGCAGAATGATGGCTACATGAACATATCCTATTTTCTGCGTTAATCCAGTGTGTGCAGGTTAAACATGTATTCAGATTTGAACAGTCTATTTGTGTGTGTTGTTTGTGCAGAACTTCCAGGAGGAGATGGCCGTGCAGCCTGAGGGAGCTCTGTGGCTCTCCTGGAGTCTGGAGCAGGTGGCCTTCACCCTGGGCAGACGTTTCCCCGACCAACACGTGTGGGTGGTCAGAGCCTCACGCATGTATCTCCACAAGTTCAGCTGCTACCGCAACTTTGTGGAGAGCAACATGTTCGGGGCACCAGAGTACTCCCCTGACTTTGGAGCGTTTCAACATCTCAGGTTTTTGGCTTTGTTTTCTGCTCATGTCTGCTGGATTCTATTTTACATGATGGGTTTAGCCTGTTTGAAGTGAAGACACTTTCAGCTCATACACTCATTAGGTAGAGAGGCTGACAAAGAGACAACTGACGTAAAGGCTCCATTCTCACACATTTAGCTTTAGAACATACATTAAGCACATTACAAAATACTACAATTAAACTGTGCTGTAATTATTGTGTACATGAGAGGTTTATTATGCTGAATAGAAGCCTTATTTTATTTACATGACTCAGATGATACCACATGCTATCATTTCAAAATAAAGTCCTTTTCATTTGGAAAGGTCTGAGTCATATGATAAAATGGTTCTCTTTCGTATCTGTCCTGTCAAATATGAAGCTGGAGCCAGTCGTCAGTTAGCTTAGCTTAGCACAAAGACTGGAAACAAGGAGGATGATGATTTTTTATATATACAAAATAATGCACACCTTACAGTACCAGTAATCAGTAAATACCAGGAACCAGTTGAGTATTAAAGCTGACGGAACATTCAGCTTCATTACCTACTTGTGTTATTTACTTGTAATTTATAGTTGCCATATACCTGTAGATGCTGACACACTGATCATTTTGAGCAGTTGAAACAATATGATGAATTTAATAAGTAGTACCAACACTATTTAGTTTGATACCCTTCCAAACGTAAACATGTTCATTAAATGCTTCAACACAAGCTGCTACAGCAATTGAATAATTTCACTATGCAACTGGCAACAATTTAAATCAAACATTTTAGTGTAAGATCCTTAATCTGTCCATTTGTATGTTGTTTATTAAATGTCTTTAGAGAGTGGTCTTTCAGTTTAGCAGCAGCACTTATTTCATGCTCAGATTTTGTCATTCTTTCACTCAAAACCATGTGCTCACACTCAAATTGCCTCTGCATCTGCTCAAACTGTATGCTTGAATTCAGATATTTTGGTGTTTGGATAGACCTCTGTGTCCCACCCTTATTGTGGGTGCATAAGCTTTAATTCTTTAAGTTCCCTGTATTGTGACTTGTTGCACAAAATACCCCAAGTGCAGATAGAAATCTCATTGCAGACGTTTCAGGTACATACAGAAGCAGTGTAAGTGCTAAAGCACAGGGAATAACATTTCTGAGTGCAAGAGTACAGTTTGAGCACAAGCAGAGCAAATCTAAGCACAAGCAGGGGCTATTAGAGTGAGGGTTTTTGTTGAAAGCATAACAAAATGTGAATGTGAAATCCATAAGTCCTGCTCTCCAAAGGAAAGACCACGCTCTTGAATAAAGAAAAATAACTTGCATTTGATGCCAGCTTTTTACAGACTTGTCTTAAATAGTACCAACAAAGTATCGAGGTTTTGTACCCAACATTAGTTGCTGTATAATTTTCGGATGCTAATTACTGATGATGTCAAGTTCTAAAAAACATGACAGTTCAAAAAGCTGTACTGTCAAAGAGAAGTGGCAAATAGTCTGAGAGACACAGTCAAAGGTAGATGCCTCAAAAATGTCCATATACTCTGAAGGTATCAACACATCTGCATGAGCTTTATAACAATAGGATGTACTGCAGCCTGTACTGCTGGCATGATTTCCTTGCACTGAATCTGATCAATGTTTCTGTTTGCAGGGCTCTACTGAGCAATGGCATGGAGCGAGCCAACCTTCCAAACCCCCTCCAGCCACAAGGAGGTGCTGATAGCATCCCCTCAGAGTTTTCACTGATGCTGGTTGGCTTCAGCAAAGGCTGCGTGGTGCTGAACCAGATGTTGTACGAGCTTGGGCGGGGCCCGCGCTGACCCGCAGATGTCCCCTTTCATTAAATGCCTCTCTGCCATGTACTGGCTGGACGGTGGCCACCCGGGGGGCAGTGAGACCTGGGTGACAGACAAGCGGGTGCTGAAGGAGCTCGCTGCCAGTGGGGTGTCAATTCACGCCCATGTAACCCCTTATGAGGTGTGCGACCCAATGCGGGCCTGGGTGGGCCGCGAGCATGGACACTTCATCAAAACCCTGGAGGAGTTCGGGGCCTGTCCAAGTAAGAAGCTGCACTTTGAGGAAGAGCAGCCCTCCATCGAGAACCACTTCAGGGTCATCCAGGAGTTTTGAGTGTGGTTCTGAGTGGCCATGAGCACATGAAGAGCACACACACACACATGCACGTCTCTCTATAGTTGTGAGGACACTCATTGACATAATGCATTCCCTAGCCCCTTACCCTAACCTTAACCATCACAACTAAATGCCTAACCTAAACCTAATTCTTACCATACCCCAAAACCAAGTCTTTATATGCGAGGAGCAGCCAAAATGTCCTCACAATGATGGTATGGCAAAATTGGCCCTCATAGCTATAGATGGACATTCATACACTTACACACAGAGAAACCTAACAGCTGAATGTCCGAACATCACTGAGAGCTTTAGATAGTTAGCTTACAGCCTTTGTCTTGTTGGCTGGTTTTACCTCAGCCTTCTGGAGATTTCAGGGCTCAGACTTAAGAGCATGTGACAGATGCTGGTGTGTTACGTTTCCTTTCTGCTGCTTAATGCCCTCAATCTGAGGTGGAATGATCAGGTAGCCTTCCTCCGTCTCTGCTTGGAGAAATGGAACATTCACTGACTTCTTTCAGGGGCTTTCCCAAAGGCTTTTTTTTAATTTTTATTAATCCATATTTGTAATAGTAAGTAAAAAAAAAAAGTAATGCAGCCTTCGAAAGCTGATGTGGACGTCCATTACGCTAAACATGTCTTCCTCACTGATTCTAGAGTGTCTAGTCAACCAGTGGCCGATGGATGAAGCCAAGTACACAGTCAGAACGTTAAAACTGGTTCTGTCATTCCCTCAGTGGGAAGAATGTGTCAGAGCGTTTCTGTTTGAATGTCAGGTTGCTTAGTCACCAAAATAAACAAATCTGCTTGTTATTGTTACTCTGGTCTAATAGCAGATGACACAATCTCCCCTCAAGGTTCAGTTAGTAGTGGAGGATGTGGAGTCTTGTTAACGAGTTCATGATCATGTGGACCTCAAGGTGAGATTTTCTCAACTGCTGTGTTCAAGAGTCAACTTTAAAAATCCTATGACAACATTCTTCGACATATTACCTGACTTCCTTTTGTTTTGTCACTTTTTTCTAAATATTAACAAACTTTAATTTTCTCAATTTACTTTTGATTAGATTTGTTTCCTCAACACATTTATATACAATATACAAAATTACCTTTATAAATAAAAGGTTAGAAGTAGACAAACTAATGATGTTTACGATGTAAACATTTGCCAAAATATATTCACAGGTTAATATATGAAAGGTATGTAGTACTTTGAATTAAATAATTTGACCATGCTCCCCATAGTAATGTTAATATACATATAGTAATGTACATTGCTGTATGTAAAATGAGGTACTTGCTCATTGTCTGAGATGTGATGAGACTGCTGCTTATGTCAGTGTTGGCAGCATGTGTATTAACTTGTACGTTGTCTTCCAGTCTGTATGTAAGCTTATGTAGCATCTTTGCACTTAGCTGGCGACTGCAGCTCATTTCACTGAATGTAACTTCAGGGCATTCCATTGTGTTTACTCGCTGTGTGTTAGCGTTGGGTTGTTTACCTACTGCACAGCCAACTGAACACACTGTGCTTCTAACCATCTGCTTGGTGACTGGTGCACGTTGACACCACGCCACTCTGTCCCGTTAACAGTTAACCAGTGACAGAGCATGGATCACGCCTTCAGCCCTGTTGAATCAGCAGGTGGCAGCAGTGTGGAGAAATAAAGAAAATAAAGATCTGAAAAACCAAACATGTTTTTTCTTTCATTGAACAAAAGACCACATGCTCCATCAGATATTTATTCTACAATCTTTAATGAGCTTTTTCAGTTTGTTTTGCAATGCCTACATATTAGCCTGCAGTTGATCAGAATACAACACAGATTATGTCTTTTCTTTTAGTCATTTCAGATGCAATGAGAATGCTCATACATTAAAAATATATATAAAATGCAAAATAAACAAACATCTCAAACATGTATTTGCTTGTGCTTGTGGCTGGTTTGACTTAAGTCTACAGTGACCTTCAGTCTGGCTGCAGTTACAGAAAAGACAAGCGTTAGGTGACATCAGTGGTAGTTCAGGACCGCCAGCTGAGCACCTCCCGTTCACACGATGAGCACTCAGGCACCGAGGCCACCGGGTGACTAGCTGCTGGAAATAACAGTACAGTAGCTGTACAAAAACCTACACCACAGCATAAGTCATGTTCAAGTGACAGATAAACAATTCCGGCAAACACAAGCTACTTGTGTCCGACCCGTTCACGCATTTCGTCATCCTGCAGAGAGATCCCTGACATCACTGCACTGCAAAACAAGTCCATCCTCTCTGCAGATCTGTCAACATCATCTGGTTGTTACAGACTCTGGTGCAACAGGAAAAGCAGCTTCATTCGTTTCTGTGCAACTGAGTTTGAAAGTTTCTTTTTCAAAGTTAACACTTGAATTGAGATTTTTACGGTGCTATTGCACGTCTAGATACAGTATTAGGTAGAAACATGTGACCAGACTTAAAGATGTCACTCTTGAGATGAAGTCAAATCCAAGCTTATTTCTTCGTACAGTGTAAAAAGAGACAATGTGACATCTCCTGCTACCATAATCTGACAGTATGAAGCTGGTTTGGAGTCGAAACTGCTCACTCAGGTTAAATCTTATTGAGGAGAAAACATCTTTTACAGTGTGGTGCTCCAGTTTGAAAGGATGACATCATGAAGATGAGAGCATGGCTGTGGCTGGAGACGCCCATCTCCCGCACAAAGGCCTTTGTCTCAGCTGGTGACAACAACAAACAAATACAACATGGACTTATTCCGTTTGGCACCTCGCAACTACAGGAGGAATGTTTGGAGGTTAACAGCAATCACAGTTGCTGGTGCTGCACTATAGAGGTGGTGGATGGTTTTTTTTCATTCAAGTATCACTTGAACAAAAGATGGCACTTCCTGTGAGTGAACAGCATTAAATATTATGACATTACAGTTACTCTTTTGGCAGCCACTTCCAAGTAAGTGCCTCATATTTCACGTGATACAGTGTGTCTGTTTCACTTCTTGAGACAAACAGCCATCTCCATTTTTTAAAACATAGCATCAGTCCTACAAGTCTTTCATGCCTACAAATCTCAAAAGCCAACATCAAAACAAACAGTTCGACATTTTGGGAGATACTCAGATGTCCCATTTGTCCAAAACTGCTCCATTACATGTTTCGTTCAAAATATTTCATCACCTTCTTTTGTCTAAAACCACCTGACTCATCCTTCTTTACTTCCCAGTTCCACCTGAAAACTAATCTTTACTTTCAACTTTCCAATTCGCTGCAGTCCAACATTTATAAGTCATTATATTGTAACCGCAACAGCATCTTGTTTTAAATAACACCAGAATCGTTCGAAACCACTCGCCTCCCACCAGAATCCTTCTTAAAACACATGTGAGCACATTATTTACATAAAAATATAAGTCCAACACATAAATAATAATAATTATTTTTTATCATAGGCCTACAAGAATAATAATAGGAAAAGAAGTGAGCAGAGAGTGAGCAGCATGCCCTGAGATGAAAACACCGGGAACAAATCACCTGACCCAGGGGTACGAGAGTAGCTTGTAATGCTGACGCTGTGTAAGCAGACGGAATGGCTTTGGTGAGGGATTCAAAGACAATGAACCTGTCAAGGACACATAATCAGACAAACCTTCAGAAATAGCTCCTGTTGTGCTTATCAGTTCTGAACATGTGCTAGTGAAGCTAAGTGCTGAAGTTGTGTTTCTCTCCTGCCTTACTGAGGAAATCATCCAAGTAGGTTTGGGCGTGGCATGGGAATGACTCAGTTTTATATTGAGCCAGAGCAGCCTTATGTTACTGAGGGAGGATAAAAGAATGATTCCAACAGTACCATGATTTGTTTCTACCAGATTAACCTGAATACAAGATTAAGACTGAATGTGGAGGTCTCCGGGTTCTGTGGAAGGGGGCTACATTATGGTTCCAGTTATTAAAATGAGTTGTATCTGAAGCCCTGAGCTAATTTGAACCCTTCATCTGGAGCAGACATGGAGAACATGGAAGTTTAACATCGGGGGACAAGGCAAACATAATAGGAATGTTATATGCTTGTGTGTGATTGTGTCATTCTGCTGGTTGTTATTCAAGTGGAAGTGCTGCGGGGAAGTGAGTGACATGGACAGCAGTGTCTTCTCAAAAAAATGACAGTGGCCAGTGTGAGACGCAACATACAAGCCAGGTTATTCTTTTAAACTCAACCTGATTTCCCATGATACTGCTGTCCATCGGCACCCACATGCAAATGAGGACACGATCACACTTCCTGCCTGCGGAGGTTCTTCTCTCTATATCACACATTTCTGCTCAGGTGCCACTAACAATAGCTGGAACAAGAACACTTCACATCCCACCTTAAGGCAGAGTGCAGTTAAATTCTCAAAGGTTTTTAAAAAAGGTTTTAACTATACAACAAAAGTATTGCATAGATTTCCGTAGAATGACTGGCCTTCAACAGTAAAGGGACAGATAAACATAGAGCCGGCTCATGCAGCCCTTGAAAATAGTAAAGATCTGAACAATGAAAAGAATTAAATACTTTAGGTTAAACACACTGCATTAATAGACATGTACATTTTCACTTTTAACAGCATCAGTGATAGATCTCAAAATATAGCTGGTTATCTTTGGTTTGAGTGGTTGATCTTGGAATTTTGCAAATTAGTGAGATACGAACACAACCTAAATACTCTTGAGTGGGGGGCAGCATACAGCTGCTTGTGTGGGGGCTTAAAATAATTAAAAAACTCAGAGGAAGAGGTGGGCACCCCCGCCTTCGATTCCTCCCATTTTACTTTTTCAAAAGTCACCATCCCCAGGGGCGGATGTTTCCTCATCAAAGCGGAACCTCTTTGCATGCGAGTGTGGGGACTCCAGGAAGTTCTCCTTGTCTTCGGATGGCGCTGCACACTTGGTGCCACAGGTCCTCTCGCGGGTGGTGCGGGTGATGGCGGTGGGGTCGGGGCTCAGACACAGCTGCCACAACCACGGGTGGCTCATACACTCTGCAGCACTGGGCCGGTCCCTGTGGTCAAAGCACAATGTAACACTCTTAGAAAGCACCACTGTAACAGTCAGAGTTCAGTCAATCAAGACCTACAGACAATCGGTTTCATTAATATGCTGGTTATTTGCTCATTTTAGTTAAGTATATTATTGATGCTAATAACTAACAAAAAATATCTTATTGTATTTGTGCATAAAATTAATTTCTTAGGTGTCAAAATATAAATCATAGCTTTATTGGCTGTGGGATGTGCAAGCTGCACTGGTGTGTGAATCCTTTACACCTGCACATGGTGGCCAGAAAAGACATCACTTCCGCTGGCACGTCATTTACCTCCAAACTTTATAACTTGGCAAGCATGGCTAGAGCAACATGCAGGAGAAAAGAATGTGCAAAAAGGTCCCTATTTAAAGACATCTAAATTACGCCTCAATAATAAGGGAGCATAGAGATTACCAGATGGTAAAACACTTTGTATAGACTGTTGGTAAAGACTAAGCATTTTGAAAGAAACTATTGAGAAACCTCCACAACCGGTTTGTCAAGGCAAAAGTGCTCCTGGAGAAAACAAGCCAGGGCCAAAACAGTTTTTTTGTTTGTGTTTCTTCTTTGCCTTTTTCTCAGCAGCGACACCTAGCATTTAGAATAAGACTGCACATAATCGCTGCCCCTCAAGCACGAGTTGGCAAGGAAAGGTGTTGTGTCAACATCACAGTTAGAGTGCACCATGACCAATCCATCACGCACATCAGCAGTTTGAGGCTCTGACACTGTTGCCATGTTTACTCACTCTGGTGTTTTGACCAGCAGCTTGCGGATGAAGTCCACAGCCAGCTCAGACACCCTGGAAAAGGCCTCCCTGCTGTAGTCCACGTTCACCTGGGACACATTGAGATACGTCTCCTGCTTGTCGTCCCCGACAAACGGCGACTCGCCCGTCACCAGCATGTAAGCTATAACGCCCACACTCCTGCAGAAAAAAACATGCATGAAGGGCACAGTCAAAACAAAAGCTGGAGCACCTATGGGATAAAGGCATACAAGACAGCCGACAACATCAATCATCATTCAGAAAAAATAAAATAAAAATAATATCTTCACAGAGCTACTTACTTTGTGGTTTGTGGATTTACACTGAAATGGATTAGCTCAATTAAAACTAATTTGAACAGATCATTTGGTTTGGATAACAGAGTTAAAACTGTGTGTAGCAGTATCACTGTCTCCTTCTCAAGAGATACAATTACAGTTTCTTTCAAATCAGCACAATGTATTATGAAGAGCTGGTGAAGATATTCCAGTCAGCACTCACCACAGGTCGGTCGCTGTTGTGATTGGCTCATAATTCAGAATCTCTGGAGCTGCAGGAAAGAAAAAGTCAGTCATCAGTTGAAAACTGCAAGAATGTGTCATTTCCTGCCTCATGTTGTCTTCTTTATTTTTTAACCACTACAGCTGTTTTAGTTGCATTTTAGAATCATTCTTCTGTTTCATGAATTTAATTTAACTCATTGAAGGAGTTGGCTGAGTAAAATGGACAATACAAAGCTCACGAGAATTAAAGACAAGACAATGGTAAAGGTATGGGAGACCACAAGTGTCATGGTGATAACAATAAGGCATTTCAATAATCAATATCTAATGTACAAAAAATAGGTCACCAAGAGAGCCACCGCAGAGGTCATCAGCTCAGGGATCTCCACCACTAAGCAACAACACCATTAATTCATTCCTCATTTTTGTTAAAGCTAGGGTTGGCCACAGCAGCACCCATGTCAGGCTGGTGGGCTCCTGGTTACAGCAAGGGAATTGCAGCTGAAGGTCGACATAGGGAGACAGCTCAAGTTCCCAGAACCCATCGCAGTGACCATGCTCAGACCAGACATGGTTCTGTGTTCTGAAACAACAAAGCAGTTGGTCCTGCTGGAGTTGACTGTTCCCTGCAAAGAGCTGGATGGAGGAAGCCTTTGAGAGGAAATGGACAAATCTGAGCGGCTGGCGAGTGTATGCGGTGTGGAGAATGCGACCCCATCGAGGTCGTATGGAGAGGCTTTGAAGGCCAGTCTCTCCAAGGGGGAAACAAGACCATCGTTATCCTCCTCCTAGTTACTGCTGCAGTTACTGCAACGGACATTTAGACTAAAAACATGGTGCAAAATCGAATTTGAATGTCTGGGCTGACGGACACTTGGATGCCACCACAGGATGGAGGCATTTTTTCTGGTTTTTTTTTTACGTTTGAAGAAGTGGTCAGCCATTTACTTCAATCGTATTGGAATTTGGCAGCAACTGCTGTTTACCCCTGAAACTCCAAAAGTGTTTTGTGGACTCTTCCATGAAACTTGTTGTCTTCTTTAAAAAGGATTCTCGAGGTCTGTGTGAATGGATTAAACCTAGTATTTCTTGTATGGCAGTAGGACTGTATTTACAGACAATGCCTCTATGTATTGAAATGCTAATGAAGCAAATTAGTTCTCGTTAACCTTTTCTATCTAATCTATCTTTTATCTCTGTGTTACTAACTCTACTGTGGTGACGTCTGCTCGTGTCTGGTGTCTTTGAGTAATCAAAGCCTGTTTTATGAACAATCACCTTACCCACATATTCAGGTGTGCCAAGAATCTCTCTGAGCTCTCCAACCGCACCCAATCTACGTGCCAGGCCAAAGTCTACGATCTTTATATCCCCTGGAGGGGACAGGCTGGTCAGGAGAATATTCTGTGGCTGAGGGGGAAAAAAACAAACAGGAAACACATCTTGTAAAAGCAGAAGTGGTAGTAAAATAAGAAGTACTTTTTAACTTGGGAAATTTTACTTGTTCTCAACTGCTCTTTGACCGTAAGCCTAACGGAGAGGTGTTTACTTTTCTGTAAGTATTTCTAACAGGGCTGTTTGTTGAAGTCTAGAAAATATATTGACCATATGACACTGTACAAACATAATTAATACATGTTTGCTTCATTTTCTACAAAAGAGAATGAGGTTGTTGAAATAACTACTCTTATAAAATTCCCTTTAGAGTTATATTGTAAACATTTCCAACATGGAGATCACCTGCACTGCAGCCAGTAACAGGGCATTTGTTTCACAGCCAGGTGTCAATGATGCAGGAGAAGTTATACATGACATATAAAGTACATTATATGCTGTGCATGTGCGTCAAACCTTGAGGTCTAAGTGCACCAGGTTGCTCTGGTGGAGGTAGTGGACTCCCTCCAGTGTTTGCCTGATCAGTCTGGTGATCTGTACCTCTGGCAGCAGCTCCTCAGAAACACAGTGATCAAATATCTCTCCACCTGCCGCACTGGCCAAAGAGAAAACACAAATATGTTGTAAATACACAAACTCAACTTTCCAAGTATATTAAATCACGAGGCAATTTTGTGGCATCTGATGTAGTTTAGATGTGGTTGCCTTTTGAAAAAAGAAGCATAAATATACTGTAATAATGTCGTAGTGGTTTAACCTGTTGTCACAGGGTCATCTGGTTAAGTCTTTTTGAGCAAAAAAGCAACCTGTTCTTGTTATTCGCTGTAAAGCACTGTGGGTAAATGTGTCACCCAAACACACAGAGAAAGACTTGTTCATCTGACTTTGATACACTAGTTCAGTCCCCGTTCTAAACATGCCTGTTTGGAATGGGCTGCTTGCTTGACCTGTGGTAATGCTCTAGGGCCTACTTCAGAATAATTCCTTCTCTGACTTTATGACATTTCTAGTTTTTTAAGCCTCAGTTGGTATTTCTCCTTGTCCAGACTGTCTTACAATTGTTCACTCTGACTTTGCTCTGAGTAAGGTGTGGTTACAAAACCACTTTACCATCTTGGTCTTACATCTAGTTTCTGTTTTGATGATACAAAGAGGCTAGATGAATGATATGTCACAAGGAAGGACAAATGTTCATTCCAGGGATCTTCATTCAGAGTTTCACACCTATTATACATGTGTTAATAAACCTGTTCTATATAATACCCATTTGGTATTATATAAAAGGCAGATTGTGTAGCAGCTCCTTGACACAGGACAAACAGAACTTTGACCTCAAAAAGGCATTTTGACTGTGATGTGTCAGAACAACTTAGCTAGTGTTAACAGTGTTAGGTAGAAAAGATTAATTATGTATGTGTCATATGTTCAAACAAAAAAAATGTCACTGCTTCGGTTATGGACTCACTATTCCAGCACTAAGACGATGTCGTGATCCGTCTCATACGCAGCAAGCAGTTTGACCACTCGAGCATTGTTACGGGCCATCTCCAGGACGGCCATCTCATGAATGACATCAGCCCGGCAGTCGCGGCCTCTCCTCCTTTTCCGAAGGAATTTAGCAGCAAACACTTTGCCTGAGGCCTTCTCCACACAGCGCCTGACCACTGCAAACTTCCCCCTGAGAGTGGACATATGATTAATGTAGAACCATATTAGACACAAAGATCAGTTTCATTACATCATTTTAAAAGTACTAGTGCAGTGCCATTCAAAAACTGCCTGTTTGGATTGAGCTGTTTGCTTTCCACTTTTAGAGTAAGTCCTTGTCATTGGTGAGTTCTCCTCAAACAGTTCTACAATATATTGTCACTTTTACCTTGCTGGAGTGCTGGACTGTTGTGTGCAGAGCTTTATATAAACAGTCTAATGTGCAGAGTGAAAACCTGCATTCATACCACCTGGTTTATCTACAATAAAGATTTAATTGAATTGTCTTTATTACTGTTCACATGTAGCTTGTATCTAAGTTTAAATGATTTACTAAACTGTTGGGATTTTTTTCATACATTGTATGTTGGCTATTTCAGAGGTCTGTTCAAAAATCAACACAATCTTTGTGCCCAAGTTCACAACTTTTCAAAAATAAAAGCTCTGTAATTTAGCTTGATATAAGGCATTGTAGCAACAACACAAACGTTGTGCTTTAAAATTGAGGACATATTGCCAAACAGGAAGTAATTATATGAATGTGGTTGCCATGACAGATAATATGCTGTGTGTCTGTGTCTCAGTTTGATATAGTGAAAAAAATTATCATATCATCAAAATGGCAGCGATTTGGACCAGCGGTTTGCCCCAGTAGCAGACCGCTGCTCCAAGGACGTAGAAGAAGACATGCTCAACTAAGTCCACAGACTGAAGACACACTGCCCCCATTGACTGCTACAGAGAGCTGTTTGACTTGACTTGTTTATTCCACTTTATTAATATTGAACATATCACGTGTCCAAAATGCACCAGAATAATACTAATAGTGGAATACACACGCCAAGTGTGAAGCTAATAAGATGAGCAGTTAGGGAAATATGAGTTCCACAAACAGACAGACATTTGTGGAATTAGTAAGTAGATCGACAAAGAAAAAGTGTTCAGATCAATATGGAGTACAAAACAATATGTTTAGGCATAGAATATCACATGTGGCTGTCTGGTTACTATCTCTGGTATGTGAGTGTAGTAGAGAGAAGACAAGGTTGTCTGGAAGAAATGTTCCTTAGTTAATACTATATTACACTGTTTTGTATGAATAATGTGTTCCAGCACGGCCTGGTGTTAACACTGAAACCATTTCGAGATAATCACGGTAATTGCTCATGACAATAAAGACTGGGCAGAGACAAGTGGCTACTGGCTGCTGATGAACCTGAAAAGCAACAATTCAACTATACACAATTATTAACAGGACTCAGCATGGTGTAATTGACACATAATACATTTTAATCTGGGCCTGCAGGAACTAAGCTAACGCACCTACTAGGGTGGGACAATTTCATTTGTCAGCACTACACCTGGCATTCTATTGGTCGGGGTATTTTGACAGAGTTGTTGCACAAAAAGACCCAAGAGCAAATAGAAAAATCCGACAGCAGATGAGAACTCTAAGAGCAGACATTTCACATGCGCACAGAAGCAACATGAGAAAGAGGACTAGAGCTGCTAGAGCTGCAGCTAGAATGTAGCACATCTGTTAGAGCGACAACATATCTGAGTGCAAGTGAACAGTGTGAGCACAACCCTAACCCCGTGAAAGCATTATAAAATCTAAACATGAAATGAAGAAGTCCTGCTCTCAAACTGAAAGACCATGCTCTTAAATAAAGGGATAGGGATATAAGCATAAGGCTGGCAGGCTAGTAAAGAAATATTTATTAGAAATGATTTAACAATTTTTCAGAGAACTAGATCTATGTTATCCTCACTAAAAACCTGGCATCCAGCTGATGTTATAAGTTATTTGTGGACACAAGGCCTTACAATTACAGCAACAAAAGAAAAACAAAACTTGTCTAAAAATAACAACTAAGCACCAATGGCAATGGCTGTGAAGGTTATAGACCCAGAAAGACTTTTCTTAGACAATAGAACAATGGCACTAAACTAACCTACTCTTGTGGCACCACCGATCACCGTTACTAATCTTGTATTTATGCAGTTCAAGCATTCAATACCACCCCTGGAGTCCTAATATTTTCTCTTCATGAAGTTTCATGAAAAAAATTCCAAATTATTTTCTAATTCTGATGACAAAACAAAAATGATTATAGACGTACACCCTGACAAAAGAATGGGCATACTGATCATTAACTCCTTCTGCATTACATGCTGGGGTTGGAAAAAGGACAGTGAGTCACATTTTACAAGTCTATACACAGCCCAGCCATTTACTAGTTCCAACCTCTTCTAACATTACTCACACATCTGATTCAATGTTAATTCAGTCAATGCTAACTGATGCATGTCATCCCAAACCAATTCCATCAAAATCTAGAATGGAACAGTAGAGCACATACCTCCACCAATAATGGACTTAAATAAAAAAATAAGTCCACTCAATATTCTGGATTTTCTTCTTTTTTTTTATCTAAATCCATTAATTAGGAATATCAGTGTACATTTCCAAAAAAAAAGAATCTTAAAGAAAGTGAAAGAGAATGGATCTGCAACAAAATCAAGATTCATGCTAATCCATCCAGTAGTTTTTGTGTTATCTTGCTTACAAACGAAACAGGAGTGAAAACATAACCTCCTAGGTGAGGGTAACAACCAACATGTTGATAGTAAATATAGTTTAGAGATGCAGTCCCACAAAGAAATAAGGAAATGCGGTGAGACCAAAATGTTCCTGTTAAAGGGCAGCATCTATTTATTTGAAACTATCTGAATTTCTCATTTGTTAAAAAGTCAAATGTGGAACTAAAACATTTTCAGCCAAACAATTAACCTTAAAACTTCCTGTTTTGACAACACACAAACCTGCACACAAACGCACACACACACAGAACAGAAGTGGCATGTGTCATTTCTCCTTTTTAAAGTCTGGTTTGCACATGTGCTTGTTACCTTCCTCCGGTTTTGAAAGCAGACTTGTACGGTACTTGGGGTGTGATACATTACTTCAAACACACCACTGATGTGATCATGGATGTGGTCATTGACCATCAGCTGTTGCCATGGCTCACACATGGTGCCAAACACATGACAAAGGTCTACTGTAGCACGATCAAGTCAGTCCCCTGGCACGGAGAGGCCCTCGTGTTTACGCTGGTAACAAGTCTTACAGTTCAGAACACACATGCAGCTAACATTAATACAGTGATTTGCTTGATCTTTGCTAAGCCTTTAAACAAACATAGCAATTACAGACAATATAAACATGGGTATATATTGCTATACATTATTAATTAATGGACACAATTGCCTTGATGACTGATAGGAATTCTTCAGGCTGCCTGTAGGTTTTCCTGTTGTCCATATGTCCTCTAAATCTATAAAGTGATTCAACACTGTCTCTATCTTTAGTCTTTGTGAGGGTAAACTGACCCTCAATTATTAACATGTAACAATATGGTTCCGTAAATGCATCCTTCATTACACGTTTTCTTCACATTCACAACAGTGAAATCCTGGGCTTGTTAAGCCAAGACGCATTTGTTATGACATCATCTGCCTTCTTTTGTGATATTGAACAGCACTCTTTTGTGTTGTGTTATAAGCTGCTAAAACAATACCACCAGTGAATTAGGAAATGATAAGTTCCATGGTTGCTAATGGATCAGGAAACTATGTTTACATTTATCATGGGCGATCATGACGGAAGCCCAGAACACAGTGTGAGGTGACATCTTAAAATGGATTACTTTGAACGATCAACAATCCAAATATAAAATGATATATCTTACCTCTTTTTTGTGAAACTGGAGTAAGATAAGCTTTTGTTGACAGCTTATGGAAAGCACTATCTATCTATCTATCTGTCTATGTATTCAGTTTATGACATTCAACTGTCTATACAGTAAATGGAAGTGTATGACACACTTAGGCTGCGCTTGATCTACTGTTGAGACTTTCCCATAAACAGATTCCATAGTTGATAGTTGTGAGCAATCAGAAGTGAAATCTTGGAAATGAAATGCAACACAATTGGAACCATTATTCAAAGTAGTAGTATATGAACAATCTGAATTAATATCACCTACTCTTAATAAATGTAAGTATAATAAATAACATAAGAGCGCATGGTTGAACAACCTCTGGGCTTTGTGCAGATTCTGAACCTGTGTGTTTAGGAGCAGTCAGACATGTTGTCCTCACCTCCCCAGCTCTCCGGTGACTTCATATACACTGTCCAGGGGCTCCGTGCTGATCGGGGTCTGGGTTTCTCCGAGCAGACCTGCGGAGAGTCCGCTGCGACTGTCCAGTCTCCTCCGAGACATCTTCCTCTCCTGTCACTCCTGCTGCCGGCTAACGGACTGGAGACCGGGCGACACGCTAAGCTAACGAGTGATGGACGGTTAAACTAAGCTAAATGACTAGCGAGCAACAGCCACATCGATTACATGTTAATGTTAGCTCAACCCGGTGACCGTGCGATTGTTCAACTCAGATTACAGACTGTGGTTAGCTCAACTGTGGCTAGCGGACTTAGCTCGACGGTCAATGTCGCGGAATTACAAGTGCGTTGGAGAGACTTTACTGAGCTGAAGCGCAGCGGTAACTAAGTCTAAGCTACACCTACGGCTGAGAGCTGTTGCTAAATCCTCCACAGCGTCGCTCCGAGCCTCCACAGCTTAGCAGACAAGTTTATACCCGGAGTCCTCGCTCATTCTCACATCCTCTGCTTGACACTTTCTGGACACGTCACGGCCTGGCGCATGCGCACTGCCGCTACGTTTGAAAAAAGCCGTAAGTTTGAACGTGAATAGCACTCAGCGGTTGGGACAGGTGTGTGCCCTGCGCCCGTTTACTTGAACCACCGGAAGTGTGGCTGCAGCTCACTGACGGTCAGACCACAGACAAGTTCAAGAATAGAAAAATAAACAACTCACGTTATTGTTCAGAAGTACAATCGAGAAACTTTGATATATTAAATAAAAGCTTGACTTCCATCAATATCAAAAGTATAAGTTTCAAGTATATTTGGGGGCATACCTTTAACCCTAACCCTACTTTTGTTTTCTAATCATTAAACACTCATTCAAATTTTCTTTATTCAAATTCAAATTTTACACTTAAAATTGTTTATTTTGATACAATCTAAACACATAGAGTTTTAAGTCAAAAATGTTAGTTTAGTAGTATATAAACTTGAACTATGCTTGCATGTGTATATATTCATCTCTCAAATACCGGAAATAAGTCCAGCCTCTGCGATAATGCATCAAGTTGTGATTCATAAGTCTAAATTATCCATATATAAATTGTCCAACATTTCCTACACATTAAATGTAGTTAACAATTCATAGTATGCCATAATTATGTCTTAGTATGTAGTTATGATATATATTTCTACACATCTTTAAGATTCTTATTTATCTATTTTTACTTATATACATATTTGTTTACATATTTGGCTGGAACAGGTTAGAACCCTGGGTTTAGGGGTGGGTTGTTTAGTTAAGAAGAGGGAAATTAATTGATGATAAAAATGGTTTCCTTATAAACTTTGTTTTGTTATTTAAACATTAATTCTGTACAAAATCCTCATCATCTATAAATCAGGGTCATGTATCATTATCAAAATTTGCCATTTGTTCTCTTTTATTACAATCATTGGGGTGAAATGGAGACACACACACAGGAGCTTTGCATAGAGTGGAAATCAGAAAAGTGGAGCCGGGTCCCGTCAGAAATGTACTAAGAAAGAAGAGCAGTGTGACTGTGAAGCAAGTAACCAGTTTTACCAGTCTTTTGCAGCAGATTAGCATCATTATGGAAAATGTCAAACTGACCAAGTAATGTCAATGCTAACGTGAAGCATTGTTGCCCATGCCGGAAATCTGCTTCTCAAGCAAACATGTAGTGACATTCTGTCAGGATATGTCAGGATATGTCAGGAGCCAGGAGCAGGATGTGTGTGTGAGACATAGTGAAATAGAGAGCAGGCCTGATGGTCGACTTTGAAAGCCCCAAACCTTTGGTACATTCGGTGCAAAATATATATTTATACACACAACAGGACAGACATACATATACAGTTATATACAAAGAGACAAACAGGACCACACACATGGTACACGTACATGTGCTCGCACATTTCACAAAATCAAAACAGCCCCACTGATTCATCACTGGTTCATGAGCGATGAAACATAACCATCAACCTATTACTAAGATAGGCAGACGTGCACATATGAAAGTAACAACATTTTTTGAAACATGCTGCCAAGATACTCGCCATCACACTGTCATAGAGAAAACAAACGATTGCAGTCACACATTGTCAATTATCAGAGCTAAAACTAAGTGACTGAAGCACCGAATTCCCACACCTTGTTCCCATGAGCTTTGCACTCAAGGTATGACAGTGGCAGGTAAGCATAAGGCCGCATGCATCAAGTAAGCGCCACAACCAAAGTGACACAACTTAACCAAATCCCTCACCGTTTTTCTGAATGGGTAGCAATATCCTCATGCAAAAAAAGCTAGTAAGGACAGCGTGTTGCACTATTTCAGCATGCAATATCGAGCTATAACACAACGCCATCTAGGGGTTTCTGCCCTGGCTCGGCTCACAGAGCTGGCCAAGAAGATCCCACATGCAGTATTGGGCTGGGAGAGGGGGCTGGGATACAAAAGTCTGCCCCCACATCTCGCATCACATGTGGGGCTCATCACCATGATTCCAGCCCCTGTGTTTAAGCTCCAACAGGACTTTTTACAGTAGGTGTAATCTTGCATGCACCCCATAGAAAATGTGTGTGTGTTTTTGTGTACATGTAGGAAAGTGTGTGAGAGAAGTGAAAGGGTCCCGTGGGGTATGGTAGTGCACTTACAGAAATGTTGTATCACTGGCTTTAAAGACAAAACTATTGTCCGTCATGACAAAACTTCTAAAATATAATATCCACACAGCCCTAAAGGTCAGTTCTTTTTCCTGACAACCACATCCTCACACTTGGTCAGGTCATTCAGCACAGACAAATCACTGCTTCTTTGCTTTAGCATACCTTACTGCCCCCTTGTGTTGATATCTGTAAAAGGAACTTAACCTGCAGCTCCTACAGTTTCATCGTCTTTGATTTGTGACACACGAGGATCTGGTCAGACATAAAATAGCTTCCCTTGTGAAATTTCCCTTTACAGTCAGGAAAACCCAAGAGGTACTAAAAAAATCCCACCGCTGCACTCTGAACAGGAACCTAGGTTGACACCAGGTTTGTGTCTTTCAGCTAACAAGGCCTAATCCGGTGCCAACATCGGGTCAAGTGCCTCCTCCTTCCTCAAGCAACTGCGTCATATTTCATTTCCTTTCACTTCACATCCAACTTTGTGTTTCCTCTCCAGCCTGTGTGACATTCCCCTTCCTCGGGGGCCGAGCAGAGTTGCTTGAGGTTCATACATTCAGTCACTGATTTGGTACATTCATCACTTTCACTGGGTGGGAGGCGATTGCATCAGTGAGCAGGACCTTGTGTGTCATACTCATGAGCAGGTGTCATCTGTCTGTGTGGGAGAGAAAGTGCATTGGTCGCTCATGATAAATGTGTGGAAGAGTTTGAAAGACAGGAACCCTGCATTTCTATCTGACTGGAGTGTGTCGGTACATGTATCTGGAGTGAGTGCATCTGTGACACTGTAAGAAAATAAACTGGGGGGTGAGGGTGCAAGGATAATGCTGTAGTATTGTATGTGTGTGATACTGGGTGTCCTGGTTGACTGTCTCCAGAAACAAGGCTGCGTCTGATGTGTCTTAACCTCTCATGCTCAGATAAGAGCTCTGATGTTACAGTAGTGAAGGTAACAGCCCTGACACTGTCCATACATTTATCACTGATGCTTATGAACGAATCAAAACAGTTACTGTCAGTCTCTGTTTTGTCAACTGATTTGTATTTGTTTATTTGCTTGTGTTTGTGCACACCAGTGTATCTCCTGCTCCATTGAATACCCATTTAAAAGTCGAGAAGGTCATATTTCCAAGCTGATAAAAAATCTTGGGAGAAACACTGGTTTGTACTTCAATAATAACAAAATATCTCATGTTTGTTTATGTGTGTGAGTGTGTGTGTGTGGGTGGGTGGGTGTTATAGGTGTTATAGTTTATGACACTGCAGCCTCAGTGCAGGAAGGACACAGTTTAGAGGTCCAGGGAGGGAGCAGGGAGCGTTGGAGCTTTCGAGCAGCTGTCTCTGAGCTGCAGGGTGAAGAAAGAGGAGGAGGAGGAGAAGGGGAGATGCTAAAAAATCCAGTAACCAAGGCCATTAACTGAAGAGATAAAGCACACACGTGGCTTAATGAACAAAGGTTACCATGACAACAAGAAACTGCACTGTACGGCTTTTCGCTCTATTTTTCAATTCTCCGTCTTTCTTCCAGAGGGTGTTCAAGTGATGGGTCACTGTCAAAAATGTAAGAGAGAGGCGGAGAATTGGAATGAATCCTGTGTACTGAGTGAAGAAAAACCAGTTGTAAAAAAACTGCAGCGTTATCCATGGGTGGGTAGTTGCCATTTGAGGATATTAGTTTTATTTTCCATGTCCTTCCAGAGATGTCCAGGTGCGTCTCTGTCTTAAGTTACACCTGGATGTGAGCTGTGTTGAGGTTATTCCAAACCGAACGTGCTCGTTTCCTCTACAGCAGTGACCAGCTTCTCGTAGAGCATGGAGAAGGACGGGTAAGGTGGGAGGTCCAAACGATTAAAGCAAGTGTGAGCCCTGTGGAGACACACAACACACAACAAAAAAAGTGTTTAATTGAATCATTATTCTCAGAACAGCAAATAATACAAAGAACATGTAAATATGAAACTTTATGGCAAAAATTCTTTTTTTTATTCATTCACATGTTTGACACACCCACTGATTTAAACAAATCAGACCAAAGTAGCAGCTCTAACACCCATAGAATCCCAATACCCAAGAAATTGAATCCATATGAGATCAGATGATTATTAGGAACTGCCAGACAAAGTGGCTGGTAAAGACGTGTTAAGTCACTTATACAAACACAAAAGTTGTGTTTAACATTAGTCATATTCATTCCATTACTTACTTATTAGTTATCTTATTAAACAGTAGCCCTACCTGGGTAAGGAGGTGATTTTTCCCCACTTCTCGACACAGAATCTGCGAGGTCCATTACTCCCCCGTAGGGAGGCGAAACCCTCATAAGGAATACTGGAAGTGCCTGTCACAAACTAGAGACACAAAAGACAAAAAATTGAGATCAATATGAAAACAACACATTTGATTATTCATGACTTAAATATGATAATCGTTTTCGTTAGTGATTTTACTGAAAACCGGAAAATTGCAAACTCCTTTTTGATACCAAAAGCCACTCTAACATCTTGAATTATTTCTGAAGCACGTTATCAAGGTAGAAGCTTGGCCGTTGTGATATGAAGGTTTCACAGTGAGTGGTGTGTGGTGAACACATCTCTGCAGTATCTGCAGGGCATCTGGCCTCCACACGGGGGCAGTCTGTGTACATGCGCTCACCCACGTGCCCTACCTGCAGCAGCCTGAGCCTCTGCTCATTGTTGAATCTCTCCACAGCAGCCCAGAACCAGCGAATCACTATGTGGTTGTCATGGTAACCTGGGGGGAGGTAAATGATGATGGTGCATGAGTCAGATGAATAACAAATAAGATCTCCGTTCCTTCTTTCTCTCCTCTCTCCTACCTCACTATTTCTCGGCTTTGCTGTTTGAATGGGCTCTTCTGTTTAATCTTTAATGGGCTGAGCTGTTTTGTTCGTCTCAGTCGATTCCTCTATTAAAAGAGTCTCACACTGAGTCATGGCCGAATGTCAGCTTGAGTTCTCTTCCCACTGCTGGCGGCTTTTCAAATGTATTGGCCAAACCTTTAAAAAGCCCTTTAATGTGATCTCTTGTAAATGCTTCGGCCACTGGCGCTTGCATCTGAGCACTGTACACGACATGTACTGTATAACAATAGTTAAATTGCCAACAAAGCTTCAGGTGCTCAGTGCATCACAGCAGAGCCTGATACAATGATTGAATATTATTAGATTATCTATCGAAATCAAGAATCATGATTTGTTATTAATGATCCAAAATATTATTGAGTAAGGTAAAAATAATGTTACATTTATTGTAGGAGTAAGTAAACACTGAATTTCAGTGGCACTTTGGCTGAGGATGACCATGGATCAGATAGTTATCTGCATCTGTTAATAATACATATTGCTAGATGTGAGGAAAACTGCAGGTTTGAATCTAGTTGAGAACTGAAATAGAAAAACTTCAAGAGAAAAAAAAATGGACTGAGATCGGTTTAGTTTAAAAACACCATAGTACTATGGATGTAGTATACATAATACAGGTTCAGTTGCAGATTCAAGCTGTAAATGAATTTATCAACACAAGAGCCATGTTATGCTAGTGAATTCACTAGTTTCCCATGTTGCTGTCAGCACGCCACAAACACACTGATCTTTAGATTCACATACCTCCTCTATACTCTGTGTTGTTCCTCCAGTCTGCCAGGTCGATCTCTGCAGTGCCTGCAATCACCAGCTCCAGCTCCCTGGCATCAAACACTGACACCAGTCGCACATCCACCACCTAACAAACACACGTGCAAGTTGATGAGCACGTGGATAAACAAAAGGAGGAGCATCATCATTTATCGCAGTCCTCCCGCATATGTCAGCTCGAAGACCACAGTCACAGAAGATCTGTACTGTGGAGACACACAGAGAGACAGATGGCAGGGGGACAATCATTGCTGGTGAACAGTTTCCTTCAGTTTGTTGACAGTAAATTAGATTTGTTGAGTAAACCAGAGCCTACAAAGTAACACTGGCACACATGTAGCCCACAAAGACCCAGTAATCTGTCAACACAAGGGATTTTGGAGTTTGCTCTACAATCTAAACATCAGTCCACATTACAATCCACACTTGGTTCATTCTGTCAGGCTGGGCTTTCACAGCATGTCCCACTGTGGGGCTATCAGATCTCACATCTATTCTCCTACACTATGATGCCACCTCCCTAGCGCAAATACACACACATTTTAGTTTTTCAGAGTTTGAACAGACCACTGTAGACATGCGCTTACATTCACATCCAAACTGAGCAGTGCACAAATTCTAAACATTCAGTCTGTTTTATAAGAGAGTACATTTTGACTAGAATCATAACAGACATGAAGCAGATAAATAAACTAAGCCATCTATTGTAATTTATATACTTCATTTCTACCCTCCTACATCTCCCTGGTGAAAAGGAGGTTAACCAACAAAAGTTAGCACGAGGTCACAAGAGTAACCTCAAGTAATGCTCTAATGTCACAGTGTAGTTGTAGATGCGTGTGTGTTTCTGGTAGCCACTTCCTAGAATTATTAATAGAATATGTAATTTAAACATCACGTTACTTAAAACAAATTTCTAATGTTGATATATTTATTATAAGAACAGCAAAAAAAAAAACGTTGAAACGTTATGGGATCATCACTGACCCACCCACTGAATTAGACAAATCGGACCAAGGTAGCAGCTCTTCGGGTGCTAGAGAGTTTGAGAACCATGATATTTCAAAAACATCCACAGAATCCATTTAACAACAAAAACAAAGTAATAGATACATTGAATAGATCAGATGATGATTATAGGCTGACAGACAGATGGCTGGTAGTGAAATGCTGAGTCACCTATATACATGCAAGAATTGGTGTTAAAAATGTGTTCTTTAATTCTCAGCAACTTAAGTGCTCAATCAACAGTCCCTCTAATGTGCTATGAATCCTACCTGTTTCACAACTAAGACAGCCTCATGACCTCAGTAACGTCTCTAAACACTGACAAAATAAAATGTGCTCTACCTCATAAAAGCCTCGCACCAGGCTCTCCGTCTGCTGAGCCACTCCTCTCTCTATACGCCACTTGACCATTCGCTCAATGTACTCCTTCTTGTTCTTCTCGGACACAGGGATACCAGCCCCGCCCGGCTTCAGCTCTCTCTCCGTAATCTGCAAAATCACAGGCATGGAAACATGAGATTCAACTGCAGATTTATTTTCATTAAGAAATTAAACAATCACTCCATTACCTGTCCAAAAACCTCTTCATTGACAGTGAAAGTGAGGTCCAGCATGTCTTCGATGTCATTGTCCTTCATCCACTGAAGACTCTGGTGAAACTCCTCATCCAGGAACTCCAAGTCACTCAGGTCACACGGGCTGCATGAGCACAGACAGATGTTTACAGCAGGGTCAGAAACGTATTGACTGCCATACTCATAAACCATGGCTGACTGTAAGAAGTGAGGTTGAAGGTCAATTACCTGATGTATAACAGATTCACCTCAAGTGCAAGTAAAGTATAACACACCCCATGATGCATGACAGGAAATATGTTTGTACAAATTTATTACATATCAGGATAAACCCCTAGAGACGCGCAATCCTGCGATAGATGTTTACTGCGACACAGATTGTAAATTAAAGTAGAGGGCAAAACACATCATTCTAATTTAAAAAATGTTATACTAAATTTACGTTTTATTAAGAGACGTGCACATATATAATTTAAATTTTTGGCAGTTTTTGCTTTGTTGACACACATTTCTTTTATTTACAGACCTATTCTTTTGTCACATGTTTTAGCTGAAATTAAAATGATTGGAAATTGTCTTTATGTCCACAGATTTTCAACACACAGCAAATGTGTGTGATGAGTAAAACCTTTTCCATCATGCTTTGGATGATATAAGCAGAACGTATACTGTTGCTACGGAGATGGTTAGTTAGTTTGAGTTTAAATATATATATATATATATACATACACATATCGTATGCGTATATGTGTATGTATATATATATATATATATGTGTGTGTGTATATATGTACACATATTTAAATAAATAAGTAAATACAAATTTGAGTAATTAATAGAGTAAATAATACACTATATATAGCATAAATAATACACTATATATATATATAGTCCTTATATTTCCATTTTTCTATATATATTTCCATTTTATATTATTTTAATTAGATATCATGAATACATTTTTGGAAATAATGTTATTTTAATTAGAATTTAAATACATTTCTATATGTTTGCACTGTGATGGTGTAGTAAAGAGAGGATCCATTTTGTAGATGAGGTGAAGAAGCCTTATTATTACAGAAACATCTGTCATCTAACCCAAACCATTACTGGAGACATTTGTGGGGGATCTAATTGGAAGTGTAGGTGCCCTGCAAGATATAAAGGAACAGACATTACAGAGAGAAGCAGGCTGAGGGACGTACATGCGAAGAAGCCCCTTGTAGAAGGGTCGGGTAAAGAAGGCATCCAGCAGGTACTGGTGGACGAGGGCCAACCCCAGGATTCGCCCACTGAAGCGGAACCTAGACCCAGCACAGGAAACACAGGAGAATTCATGAGCCAGCATCAGATGAGGCAATGAAGCCTGCTTTGAGTAGCAGTAGGTTTACTCTTTTACTTCTGCTGATTCATATGGATGGACGTTGGTTGGCTAATGTGTACTTGTTTCTTCCATGATGTGACAGCCTTAAATACCCACATCTGTTATCTTCTTCATCCAGTCTAGGCATTATAATTTTCCAGTGTAGTTTTCTGTCCATCCATTTATCAGTCTGATCATCCATCTATCCCATCTTTTATCAATCCATCTGTCCATCCAACCACTGTCACTAAGGCAAAAATTGACTGGTGAGCCATGGACTGCTGATCCAAATTTCCGCAGAATTGCTTCTATTTTGGGATCGGAACACAACAGCAGTCAGAGCAGCTAAAATGAACACTTCACAGTCAGCACAGCAGCAAGTGTAGCTTCAACAAACATGTGATGGATAGACAGACAGGCAGACTGATACTGTAGCGACAGCGCAAACATATGAAATCCTCACCACTCGTGGTGGTTGTCTACAAAGGCCGACATGGGGCTGATCTGCACTGTGTACGTGTCATTGGCTGAATATTCAAACAGGCCGTAGTACGGGTTGAACAGCTCTCTGGACACCAAGAAGAAAAACTCTCTGGAGGGACCACTGTAGTCCAGTCTGCAAAACAAGAATCATAACACATGTACAGTAAATACACGTCAGTAGGAGAAGTGAAGCAGTGAATATTCTTCAGCAACTGTGGTGCAGTCACACAAACAAATTAAAGGAACAGTGTACAATTTATGTACAAGATTTTGCTTTGGACGAAAATAGTCAAAGCAAAATCTGGACAACTGGTGTTTGTTTCAGCAAAGATACACCCCCACAACCATCTGCTCCTGGGCATTTGCAACAATAAAAGGATTCAAGATTATACAATGACAGCAAAGCACATATTATCACTCATTCCACCACCTATAAAATCACAGTATACATGCTGTCAATCATCTGTATAAAGAGCTTGTTTTTCCCACCCACTTGCACCAGCTGCTAATACACCACAAGATGGTGGAATTACTGTGATGTTATCAAGGTTTGTGAAATGATAAGATGTGAAGCTCAAGATATGATTGAATGCTCAGTAAAGTTCACCTGGATCAATAACAGATGGAGAAATACACACATTTCACACTTGCACTGTCTACAGCATGATAAGGAAATGAACCGGGAATAAAAAAGTCATCCTCACCCATCCTCCCCTACAAAGTTGACATAGAGTTTACTCCTCTGAAGGTCTTTACGGGAGTAACACATGATTTGGTTAAAGGCGTCCTCCAGAAGGTGGTCCCTGCGTATGATCAGCCTGGGAGCGAACACACACAAAGAAGAAGGCACACAGTATTATATGAAGCCCAGTTTACAGTAAAATTGTTATTATTTCAGTTTTGGGTTTAAAGTTAAGAGTATGTTTATTATATTATATGTGTATTAACATTAAAGCCCATAAAAAGACAAACATCTTTTTTTTTTTTAAACAAGTCAAAAATATATAGTTTTAATATATATATATTTTTTAAACGTGCAATTTCCTTTAATTAGGAACTAATGTCCCTGTGGAGGTGAGGGGGCTGGGAGAGCACCTTCACCTTACTTTAAGTTTAGAGTTTTGTTTTGAGTTAATAAAGTATGCTGAAAAGCACCATGTTTGTGTCTGGCTGTGCGTGGGAGAGCCCCGTGATATCGACGTAGTTTTTAATGCAGTCATGTGACAGTCAAGGATGATGAGACAGAGATGTCAGCACTCATGATCTCCTGCTTCCCAACCCACCACTGAAAACACATCACTCTTTGTGTTTCCATTCACTTTCACAGTAAATGAAGAAACGTTAATGAACCGGCCATAATAATTAGTGCTATTTTTATGTAATTTGATGAATAGAAAGCATTGCTATATAAGGAAACCAATTCATAAATCTCTTTAAATTGCAGAATTTAAACATACTTGACTTTTCCTGGTCCTTGGCCGTAACCTTTGGTCTCCAGCTTTCGATAGAAGTTTCTCAGTTTAGCCTCAAAATCTCGCTTATAGGGAGCAGGAGCACGAGCATTGGCTCGCTGAGTGCCTGAGATATAAACAAGAGAGAGAGAGGGAGGGTTAGCAGACCGACAGACAGACACAAAAAGAAAGATATGTACAGTAATCATCAAGCAATAGGCAAAACAGAAAAGAAAAAGGGGGCAGAGATATAGGGAGAGGGAGATGAAATAATGTAATGATCTCAAGTGGAAAAAGGCTAAATCCTGATTGGCGAGGAGTCTAAGAATCTGAAAGAGCCTACTCAATGCAGGTTAATCCTGGATTGATATTTTGTTTTATACTATTCAAAGAAACACACAGACAGAACCTGTTTTTCAGCTCACAGCTGTATCTCTGCTACTGTATCTAAATGTCTGTAATCTCATTGAATAGTTAAAGGTTAGCAGGGGGCTGAGCATAAAGAGTCTGGACAGAGGGCCAGACAGATGTAGATGAGATGGGACTGATGAGCTGAAGAGTACAAGCCTGTATCAGTGAATGGTCAGGTGGCCAGATGGAAGAAAGTGAGCAGCTCTCTAATCATTCTTAATTTGTTGTGCTTTTCAAGTGCATCTGAGTGTAACACTGTATGCACCAGTATCCCTATAGTTTGAACAAAATTGTGTCCACCAATGTATGTATGTATTTTTATGCTCACTATGTCTTTACGTCCAAATGTCCACTGAGATAAATAAAGTCATCTTACCTCTATGATGCTTTTCACTTAAAGAGAGACCATTCAGAACAACTACGCACAGTTGATTTCTAGCACTGGTCAGATAACAGATATGAAGAGGTTATTTGTGTGTCTATATATATATATATATACATATTACCATATTCTAATTTGTCCCCCACTGCTTGATAATGAACTAAAAATAAAATTCTACACTTCTAATAATAACCTTAAAGATCCTGCAAGTAACACCAATGCAGTTCTCTCTCTCACAAGAGCTTGTCTTTCACTCTCATCTGTGTAGTCAGAGTGTGTTGTGCATGAGACCAATGTTACTGCCATAGATTGAATGAATTCTGTGGGAAAAGCTGTACAATCAAATGCTACATGTTGTGAAATCTGTACATTTCATTATGATATTTTTTCTCCAAATCTCTCAGGTAATTATGAAATGAGTGAGTTGTGATATTTCAAAAATATCTATATTCATTTGAAAATACAGGGCAGAGAGCTAAGTATGGACAATGTGCAGTATGCACTTTATGAAGTTTTTATGAAGAGGGTAGGTAGGTAGGAAGGGAAGGGAGTGTGATTACTTGTGTGATTGTACATCAGGTCTCATGTTTTATTTTAGCCAGACGCCAAGCTCTGTGTCATACAGTATGATGGTACTATGGAATTGCTTCTTGTATTTAATCAGACAATGCAAACCAAATCTAATGGAATTTCATAACAGGTAAGAATCTAATAAAGATGAGAGGTAGTGTCTCATGCCAATAAAGCTGCTGCAGTCGGACTGCCTGGTGCAGACAGAGTGAGACAGAGACTTACCAGGGGAGCTCTGAGGAGAGGAGATGCAGTAACCTGGGTGAAGTAATGGCGGCACATATGACATCACCTCCTCCTCAAACAAGCTGGACACAGCAGGAAAGCATAGGTGGAAAAAACTGAGAGTTAAGACTTGCATTGGAAGTGTTGGGGTTATTACTGATTATAATGTTCACAAGTGAGCAATAATCAGCCCCTCACAACCACACACATGCAGAGGACTCACCTCAGCAGCATGACGAGGTCAGCGTCACTAGAGAGACGAGCCAACCCACTGACGCCCTCACTGCGAATAAACTGGACCTTCTCCCTGCACACACACAAACACACACACCCACATGTCAATGGGTAAACTGGCCCAATCCATTAGGATTAAAGGTTAACTGTGTGTTGAGGTTGACTGATGATGATGATAATGGAGGTGCTCGAGGGGAACAAGGCTGTAAGGGGAGAAAAAAAAAAAACGGAAGCAATGAAAGAGAAAACACTGAGCAGAAGAGAGAACAAGAGAGATTTCAACATACTTGAGCGAGTGGTTCCTGGCGAGCTCGGGTTGCCTCTCCTGCAGTATCTCCAAGATGTTGGTTTGCCGTAGAAATGCCACTATCTTGTCATTGTAGGCTGGAGGAATAAGATAAGACAATTAGGAATGTGCGCACTGTGTCTTGTGTCTGCATGTTTACACTTTATGCTTGCATCTATGCACATGTACATGGGATTCTGCCCGACTCACCGACAGGCACCACATCGGGGAACTGACTCCGACTGGAGCCACTGAAGGTGCTGGAGGGGCGGGGCATGGCAGACGGGTTGGTTTGGCGAGAGTCGTCTACTACCTGTGACAAAAGGAAGCACTACAGTTCAGGTCGCATCCTAGTTCTGACACCGACACACCGAAATGACCTCAACGCTACCACATCATCAACAGCTTGATACTTGATACTCAGAATCTCAAGCATATTATGGAGGAGATTAATGCTGAATTCAAATTATTGTGTGGATGTAAAATGTTGCAAAAATTAATTTAATGAGGAAATACTAATGAGACAGATTGAAACAGGCAATTATGATAATGTAAGCAAGGTGTTGCTGAATATTAGTTGAAGAGCAGACACTCATGTGACTCCTCAACTAGATAATGGATGATGAAGCAGAACATGAATATGGCAAGAAAAGAAAAGGTACAATTGTGTGAAAACATAAGGTGGCTATTTCTGTCTTGAGATGAGGTGAACACAGAGCTCCTGTACTGTATGTAGCATAGTTTTCTTAGGCATTTTTTAATTTGCAGTTATATTTTTTCTTTAACCACTCTTACTTATGTTTTTATTGTCTGATGCTGTCTCCCCATTTCCCTGACAGTTGCTCTCTTCCTCATGATTTGAGCTTTCTAGTTTCTGTGTGTCTGATAAAATCTAAAGTTCAGCAGATTTTAAACATCAAAATACTGACGTACCTGCTGCAGAGGTCAGTTTGAATTCCCTTTTTCTTCTTTATATCCCTTAAAACACAAATTCCTTGAATATATACTACCTAATTGCCTAAATAGGTTTTGACATACACTTACTATTAATCAGGTGTCTGTGGTTTTGCTCATACCAGTATGGAATGAAAATCTACCCAGCAAAATCTACAGTGATTTGAATTTGCTTAAAACAGTCATAAAGTTACAAGATACAATTGTCCAGCTCAGTGTTTAAGATTTAAGAAGGCAGTTCAAAAGTATTTTAAAGCATCTTCAAAGGATTTCGTCAAGTAAACTGGTAATTTGGAAATTATATGTAAATCTGTATTCTTGTTTTTTCCGTGACATCAAACTTTTCCCACAGGCTTGAATGCAACAAGAAGCAATGGTTTCCTATAAGGACACCATACAAAATCTATTAGCTTAACCAGAACCCAATAATGTTGCACGTTCCAGGGATGAACAGGTTAAAAGGTGGCAGTGAGAGAAGAGAGACTGAGAGACACATACTAGAGAAATATGGAGAGAGACTGAGACAGAGCCGAGCTGCTTTTGGAAAGAGGTTATGTGCCGGGATGATTTATGTTGATTAATTAGAATTTATGTTTGTTGTTTTTATTCATACTAAAAAACAAACAATGAAACTGGTGAGTGGCTGCTGTCTGACTGGGGAGCTTAGCCACAATATTACTACTTATTAATATCCCTACTTATTTGACAGAGACATGAGTCTGTATTTATATAGCACTTTTCTAGTCTTGATGACCACTCAAAGCGCTTTACAGTCCAGTTTTACATTCACCCATTCACACACACCGTCATACAGTGCATCTATGTGCAGCACTTTCTCTATGAGAAGGGGCAATTTGGGGTTCAGTATCTTGTCCAAGCACCCTTCGGCATGTAGAAAGGGGAAGACTTGGATTGAACCGCCGACCTTCTGGTTAGAGAACGATCACTCGAATTAATCCCTGAGCTTTCATTTGATTTCATTTGATTTCATTTCATCATAGAGCTTTGGAAGAGATGACTACAAACGAGCCAGGAGCAGTTATCAGCACGAGGTGTGGTACATTTCACTTCCTTATGATATGACCATAAGAATCAATTATTTAATATGCAGCTGAGTGTGTGCAGCATATGAAAATGTTCAGTCGTCCAGTTGATAGAGTAAGATATGTGGAAGGACTAAGTCACAGGCAGCTGGATTTGCTGGTGTGTCAAATCTAGTGGTGAATTTGCGTGTTGCAGCTGAATACCCCTCACCTCACCCTCCCTTTCCAAAAATGAATGAGAACCGGTGGTAACCTTCAGTTGACATAAAAACTCAAAAGGTTTTTAGTTTGTCCAGTCTGGGCTACTGTAAAAAACATGGCGGCCACCGTAGAGAGGACCCGCTCCAGATGTTAATATAGTGTTTATATATAAAGCCTTCATTCTAGGGTAAAGAAAACAACAAGTTGTACAATTTAACATGAAACACACTAGTGAAAACATCACTAGGATTATTATAAATTCAATTTCTGCCAATAGATCCCTTTCACCTACATCTTACACACTGGACCTTTAAGTCTTGAAATTCTGTAACATTTGATTTTACTAAAGGCTGGTGTGAATTCCAAATTCCAAGTAGTAAGAATGGGAAATATTGGGTGAATTTTCTATTCCTGCACATCCAGTAGCATTGACTTTATGCCTGATGACCTCACCTCAGGATCCCAGCAGAATTTAAAAAGCAACTAAGCATTTCTCTATAAATAAAACCAGCCTCTATAAATATTGCAGTGTTGTGTGAGCCTTAAGTTGACACCAGGTGACGAGTGCTGGGTAGTCTCTCACCTCCCCGGCACTGTGGCTGCGCTGGCGGCTCAGATGTTGGCGATGGGCCAGCAGCCCAGTCGAGCGAGAACTCTGGAGGGGTAGCCGTGGGTCGATGAAGGTCGTGGAGCGACAGTTGTGATCCACAAAGAAGGCCTGGAGATTGAGGTCCAAATACCCACCGTTATGCAAGGACAAACTACACTGCGTACACAAAAATGTATCTTCACATGCAGTGCACGGAAAACAAGGATTATAAACGGTAATCTTTGGTCAGGAGTCAAAGTTTTGGGGTCTGTCGCGCGCGCGCACACACACACACACACACACACACACACACACACACACACACACACACACACACACACACACACACACACACACACACACACACACACACACACACACACACACACCTTCCCAGTATGGTCATGTTTCATCTCCCACCCTCGGGGAAGCTCCAGCTGCTTGTTGGAGAACATGTTGAGGAAGGTGACGAGGTCGCGGTTGTGCTGGTAGCGCTCAAAGTAATGAGCGTCCCGCCGCACCTTACTGATCATGTGCTTCAGGCAGGTGTTGCTCGTAAACATGCGGTAGGCACTCTGGACAGAGACGGCAGAGGGGGGAGGTCATTAGAAAGAGATCGAAAACGCACTACAGAATAGCTTGGAGTCACATAACCTTCAAGATGGAGCCAATAACTTAATGATTAACATTTTTAAACTGAACTAAAATAAATTGAATGAAATAGATGATCAGAGATAGTCTCTCAGCTAGGTACTTACACTATAGAACCAGTGGTACATAAAGTATGTGTGTAGTCTATTATATGTACTGTCAGTGTACAAACGGTTATATGTAACCTTCCTTGAATACTGTAATAATTGTATAATTAATGTTCTTCCTTATCAGGCTATAATTCAATAATATCTGCTTTGAGACTTTAGTTCATTGCTGACTTATTGATTTCAACCATACTTTATAGACTGACTTTGAATTTTGATTCAGCTTAAATTCTATATTCTCTTGAAAAAAGGCTCATAATTCATTATTTAATGAACTATGTCACTAAATCTTCAATAACTGCATTAATTGATCATCCCTTATAACCAACTCTAACTCATTACCTGTAGTAAACAATAGTGCTAATGTGCAGCACTGCTTTATTACAGTACTGAATTACAGCACTAGATACTGAATATAGAGTGGCTAATTCAGGCAGCAGTTACAATGAAGGAGGCTCTGAGTTGTTTGGAGTGTTCAAAGCTGAACAAGTCAAACTACTAAATGGAAAAGAGTATGCAGACAGCTTGAACAATGTAAAAGAACTGCATGGTCAAAGGTGCTAGAGGAGGAGAAGCATATTACACTGACAGGGTTTGAATGCAGCACGGTGAAGAAGTCGGGGCTGCACAGGAACTTGGCGCTGGGTGACTGCAGCAGGAGAGAGAGGCGCGTGCGACCACTGCCCTGAGCGACTGCACTGTCTCGTCTGTATTCTGCAACAGAATCAACAAGGAGATGTTAACCTAAACAGACAGTATGCTAAGCATAACTAGCATTTTGTACCAGCGATATAAACAAGACTGAGTCAAAAGCTGGTATTTGACTTGTGTATTGTTAATGTATGAAATTGAGCACATAGTTGAAAATTGTTTTGGAACTGGAGTACACCAAATTCATACTATTTACTGCGTCATATTTGCATTTTGCCTCATGTTAGCAAGTCATCCATGCAGAGGATGTTGCACCCTCTTAAGCCCTTCTTGACTTCTTAAGCCAAATTGTTACTTGTGAATATGGCTTATTCAAATGAAATTTGATTGATTGATTGATGTTGTGTTTGCACACATCTGGGGATGTGGCGCAGAATCATGGTAAGTCCAGTCAAAAAAGAATATAAACATTTCCCTACAGAATTCTGCTATTCGTAAACCTTTAAGTGTAAAAGAATTGCTATAATTTCCCAAACCAGAAATGGAGTGGGGCATCAGTTCACTTTCTGGTTCAGGTGGTGGGTCAACAGGGCTTTCCTCTGTCCGATCACTGTTTGTTATGGTCCTCCTGATGCTCTGGTATCTGTCATTCAGAGTGGAGTGAAAATATAGTGTTCAGCAAAAAAGGTAGTCATAGAGTAGACACATAGAATGAATATAATGCACAGAATAGAATATACACATTTACTGATTACCTAATTTCTATAAAAAAAAAATTAAAAACAAAGGATTTTGGAGTGGAGGGATAATATTATAGAAGCGTTCCCTATTTCAAGTTTTTGTATAATTGTTTTTTTAAATGTACATGAAGAAGTCTCTGAGGGGACATGTTTTTAAGCATGCATTTTGTTTTGCCTATGGATCTTTGCCTATGAGACAGTGATTTGTGAATAAGGTCTATTAAATGTTATTGATTGATGGAAAATACATTACAGATAAAGTAAACATGAAGTTTAGTAAAGTATTGAATATACTTCTAAATAACAGCACTTACCATAAAAATAACTATGCTGGATACATTACATTTCTCTTGTCAAAGCCTACCTGCGGTTGAGTTGCTCCATCTGCTGAATGGAGTTGGAGCGGGTCAGGCCCTGCGGGGCAGGAGGTCCAGTGGGACGCTGCCATGTGGTGGTCCTGTTCACATGGTCCACGAAGAAAATCCTCCCATGGCTGTCGATACGAGCCTCCCAGTCTGAGGAGCAATTATTAGTGCATACAAAGTAGATGTTTAATGCCTCATGGGAATATACAATATGCAAGTAGACAATGAATGACAGACATGACATAAACATCTGACAAAGGTTTTGAAACTCCACCATGTATCAAGACTTTATATTCGGGTAGTCCAACACAGAAATCTGTAAGCTAACATTTGCTGTGTCAGAGGATCAGTTACATCTTAAGACTTCATCCACATGGGGAACATGAATGTCTTTACAAAATTTCAAGGAAAGTCATCTAGTTGTCTTTAATATTTTACTTAAATCTATTGACATAATTAATTAAAAAGTTAAGAGCTCACCAAAGTTATTGGGATTCATTCTCTGGACAACATCAATGTTAAAACATTTGAGGCTGTTATCAAGATAGACTGTATCAGTCCAGAGACAGAAGATCAACAAAGTCAGTGACAGAGGTTAGCATCCTTAAAGCCCTGCTGGTGTGGCTACAAAGGTTTGTAAAAGTCCATGTACATTTTTTTTTATATTGATTAGAGAGTGAGAAACCACTGTGTCAATTATTCTCTGCATCATAACGAGTTCATTTGTAGTCCAAGGCTTGTAGTTTTATTTCACTCCGTAGAACATGGATTTGGACACATTGATACAAATACAAACACTGACACAACAACACATGGCAACAAAGATGGCATGAAGTAGAAAACCAATATGGTGCATGCAGACACACACACTCACTGGGGGGCAGAGGCTCGTCCACACGTTGGTATCGGTGGATGTCCTGACGTACAGAGGGAAGCGAACGAACAGGATGGCCGTTGACATGGGCACCTGAGCATAGAAAACACACAAAAGACAGAGGGAAATATGTTTTGAAGAGCACTGTTGTTCAGGTCATTATTTAAAGTCAACTTTAGGACTCACAATTCAAATATCTCGCCAACAAAAGTGAACAAACTGAGTACCTTCCTCTCCATCTTGCTCTGAATCCAAAGACCCCGCCTCCTCATTTGGCTTTGTCGCCTCTCCTTCCGGTCCTTCAGCCACGCCCCCTGCAGCCTGGAGGCTGAGCCTCCTTACACTGAGTTCCTCAACCTCCTCCGGTGCGCTGGCTGCCGGAGCTTCTCCTTCAGCCTCAGTGACATCAGCTCGCCCACCCCCTTCATCATCTACAGCTTGCAGGATTGGTGAGGTGCTGGAAACTACATGTCCCCCTGGATCTATGGCTGTCTCTGCTCCCTCCTCCGCTTCCTACAAAATATCCCATAAAATTTAAATAAATAAATAATATCATATTAAAAAAACATGTGTCAACACAGCTGCCACTGCTATTCACTTCCTATTATTTGTTGGTGGCAGTTATGAGCAAGTAAATGTAGTGATGCACCAACAAAGGCACGCAAACAACAAGTATAATTTAAAATGTTGAAATACTGGCTTGGCAAATATTTCAAAGGCATGAAAATGCCATAGCAGGTTTGTTAGATCTCAACAATAAATGCTGCTTATTTAGTTAACAAACACATCATAAAAATAAGTATTTGTTTGTTTACAAGAAAACCCAACAAAATCAATCAATCCATCAATCAAATTTATAATTTACAATATCCCAACATGATAAAATTGGTAATAAATAAAACATGACAAACTAAATCTATATGAAATGTATGTCTAAGACTTGCTTACAAATATCTGCTGGTGTGGGTTGCTGGGATGGCAACAAATACTCAATGTATGCATGTATTGCTTCTTAATAGCAATAGTGTCCATCAGTTATTTGTTCAAGAGCTTGATGAACTCACCACAGCAGTGGTCAGGGTGACCGGACAGCTCTCTGATGATGAGAAGACTGTCTGTGGGGCTGTTGCCATGGAGCAGGTGTCAATCTCTGATGAGGGTTCCTCGCCAGGCATCCTTCCTTCCTCAAGTATCTCTACACTCTCTAGCAAAGCATTATGGGACACAGCCTCTGTGAATGGACCCTCCTCAACCTCAGAAAATACATCTAGGTCCAAAACATCCCCCAAGTCAAGACCTGCCTCCACCTCCACCTCCACCTCAGGCGCTGAGTCATCCATCACAGCATCTGCACCGTCAGGCTCCTCTTCAAGCACGGAGGGCTGGAGCTGCTCAGGCTGTTGGAATTCCAGAAACGCGCCATCGTCATCTGGGCCGTCAACATCTGAAGCTTCTCCATTCATCAGTAGCGGTGAGAGCGGCACTGGAGTGATGTCATTGGCCCCCGACCTCTCATCATCTTCGTCTGAATCTATGTGCAACATGGCACTGAGCCTTGTGTGTGTGGGGAAGCTAGAGCGCAGTTTTGGTGAGGCTGCACCCAAGGGTCTTTCACCAGGACCCTTAGGGGCCTCAATAGCATCAAGGCCCTCACTGAATGATCTTTGGAGCATTTCATGGCCCGACAGGCTTACAGGCCCCACAAATCTAGCCGCAGCGCCCATAAAAGACAGGTCCTTTTCTGCGCAGGCCGTGGCCCCACTTTCCCACATGCCCTGTGAGCCCTGGGAGCCGGTAGGTGAGAGTCCCACAGAAACCACTCCTGGAAGGTGATGTGGCAGGTCCTCGTCATCAGATGGAGTCCCTGGTGCTCCGTTTAAGGATGAAATGCCAATGAAAGAATCAGGAGAAGCACCTAGAGTGGATGGCAGAGGATGCATGTTGAAGAATACATTTAAATTTTATGTAAAAAATGAAAGTATAGTTTAAAGACAGAATTACCATCAGGCCCGGTTGAGGTGAGCTCCACTTTGAATTGCAACTGACCACTTACATGTTCAGTGGGCAGGCGCCGACACAGAGAGAAACTCACAGGCTGGACACTGGACAGAGAGAACAACATTTAGCTAATGTAGTAGATCCTGCTGACAGAGCTGAAGCTGGAGGGTTTTATGTCAGTGATTATGGAGTATGTTCTGTGCATGCGTGTGTGTGTGTGTGTGTGTGTGTGTGTGTGTGTGTGTGTGTGTGTGTGTGTGTGTGTGTGTGTGTGTGTGTGTGTGTGTGTGTGTGTGTGTGTGAACTCATATTTGCTCGTTCATACCCAGGTATCTTTTCAATTAGCCGCTGCACAGGGATTGTCAGCTGGCCGAGGAAGCGTTTGATGATTGGTCGGCTTTTTGCAAACTTGTCCTTTACCTCAATATACAGGATGTCTGTCATTAATGCTACAAATGTGTATTTCTGTAGAGAGGCAAAAAGATATATGGTCAGAATATGTTAAATAATATATTGTTTAAAAGAGTATGTGTCCTTGTGTCCCCTGACTGATAATAAAGAGATGTGTAAGAGCACCTCTCCATGCCAGACAGGGTTGATGGTGTTAGCAATGATGGCTGATCGGCGTTCCTGTCCATGATGACTGAAGATGGGGAAGACGCTCCTCTTCCCTGGGTGGATGGACATCTTCAGGTATGGGTCCGGATTAAAAAACATCCCCTTCTTTAGGCCAGTGGCACGTAAATCTGCCACAAAACATTTCAGACAGCAGTCTTAAAATCACAGGTTCAAATATCCAGGTAAATAATTGAAGGACTGTTTTCTATCGTCTCAGCGTTTTGATACAGAACTTGACTTGCAGATACATGATGGCCAACAGAGCAAAGCTGTTTGTGTGAGCAAGTTGAAAAATGATGTTCTGTTCATGTAAACTCATTGTGATACTGACTGAATCTTTTAGAAAACTTTCTCCTTCACTGTCAGGAAAACAAATTCCATAAGGCTACATCACTCAGTAGTCTTATGTAGTCTTATCTGTATTTGGCAGGCTTTGTTTTTTACATTTATTTAAAAGTTATGTACTCCATTTACAGATTTACTCTGGTTTGTTTTTGAGGATGATTACAAGAGAGGTGTGCCACTAAAATACGCACTTTTTAATTTCAGCCTAAATGTGTTCCAACACAAAAAACAGGTTAGGATCACAAATCACCTGTCAATGTGAAGCTGATCAGTTTCCGAGGATGTTCGATGCCCACCTGCTCTGCCAGCCCCTCCACCTGAGTGAAGAGAAAATGTCTCACTTTACACAGCACAGGAAATATAACACATTTATATTCAGATATATAACTCACACCTGTGTTAGTCCTTGTGATTTCTACTGAATATAAACACTAATACAGAAGAATGTAATACAACTTAAATCTGAATTAAATTTATTGTAGACTGTCAGCACTGGAGCAGCGTGGATGCACTGCTCATTGATGTTTGCAACAGAGAGAATTACATTGCTTACATGGGCAGCCTCGTATCAGAGATCGATTCTGTCATATAAGAGTATTTGGTCATCAATCAATTGGACTATATGAAACATGGTATAGAAAAATGTCTGCCTGAATCAACAAATGCTAATTTCCCCATGGTCTTACATATGTAGACCTATGGTATCTCCACAGTGCTGTCAGTCCTGAAGAATGGTCGGGCTGCAAACACTTTCATTCTGTTGTAGGGGGAAAAACCTCTGGCTTCAGGGGTGGATCTAGGGGCGGGGCCAGGGGGGCACTGGCCCCAGCTGAAATGTAATTGGCCTCTGAAGTGCCCCTGTCAGTAGTGTTTTAAAAAACTACATAATAAACAATAAATATGACAATTCTTTAAGAATTTTAATTTTCTTAAACATGGAACAATTTTCAAAATGATGTGTGGCTTTGCTCTAAGCTGTAGAGCTAGCAATAAACAAAACTTACTGAGTCAGGAATTATGCATGGACATTAAACAGATAAGTGGCTAGATCCACCACTGTGTGGAACAACTAAAAACAAAACAACTAAAAACAGCAACAAATGTATGTTGACTGTGTGATGGCAGCATCCATTGCTTCTAAACCATTTGCATGTTGGTGGCAGCACAGAGGTTGCTCTCAGAGTTTGAACAGTAACAGGCCAGAAGTGGAAGGGGAAGAGAGTGCGGCCAGAGGATGGGGGCCCAATGGCAGGTTTTAGCCACGACTACATCTGGTGAGGCAGAGTACTTCACCCTTAATGATACAGCTGAGGCACCTTCACGCAGCACAATGAAGGGTCTTTTTAATGGAAATATACCAGGATCTCTGTATAAAAGTGACTTGAGCTAAAGCTTGAGACTCTACATGACTAAGAGATTACAGACTCTACAGTACCTAACCCATCTAACCTTCTTACTCACTCTTTATCTTTCTTATATACACACACACACACACACACACACACACACACACACACACACACACACACACACACACACACACACACACACACACACACACACTCACCAGGATGGCTGGATTCTTCACAGTGATGCAGGGGGTAGTGGCTCGCAGGCCTCCACTCACTCCATGGTAGTACTTAAAACAGATCTTGGTCTCAGCTGCAGAGGAAACGGCAAAGGGTTAAGGGATATGGAAACATTGCAAAAATGATCTTCCTATTGTTGGCTTTACTTCAGTTACACTGGGGACTGTGGAATCATGTTTTCAATACGCTCAATTTAAATGATCTTTCATATAGTGAGAGTGATTCTGAATTTATGGGTAACATATTGTAACTTGTGATAGTTATTCATAAAACAACGTGAACATGAGATTTGTTTCATACAAATATACACAAAACGATTATTTTTTCCTTGTATGCCAAAAAAAAACATTGACATTCTGGATAAGTAAATGTTTTACAATAACAATAATTCAGTGATTTTCTTTATATTTTTTATTGAATAAATCATATCATTGAGACCCATAACTTACGCTCAATGAAGTAGGGCCCAACCTCAAGTCTCCACACAATCTGACCTTTCTGGGTGCCATTCACCCCTCTGTTCTTACAGTCCCACACATTGGATGGATTGGTTTCATCTGAAAAAAAAGGACGTTAGTTAGCTTTGCAAGGTGCAGATTCTTGGTTCAGTCAACCCTGTTTCTTGCTGTGTTGACATCCCTCCTGATTTCAAACCAAACCATGTTAAATCAAACAACATTGCTCAAGCTGCAATGAAGCTGCTATGTAAAACTGCAACCAAGCTGCATCTGCTCAGCTTTTTAAGCATGTTTTGTCTGCACACTCTTTCTTTAATCAGTGAATCTATTCCCAAAATAACCTCCCTACAACCTCTGAGCAGAAGGACAAACACCAAACTTCCTCTCAGTTAAAAACAGGGAGGGGGAATTCCGCTGTACGTAGCACTTTCGCACGCAGATTAATGAAGCACCAACCTCAGCTGACTGGTGGAAAGTTTCAAGGTATACAGGACTGTTACAGTTACTTTGTGTGTGTGTGTGTGTGTGTGTGTGTGTGTGTGTGTGTGTGTGAGAGCATGTCTGTGTGTGTGTGCGTGAAGGGGAGTGAAAGGGATCATTGCTTATCATTGAGTGCTTAGTCGAGGAAAGCAGTAGCCCCTCTGGGGTATAAGACCCCGGAGCAGATAATAAGTCCTGGCAGCCTTATGATCGATATGAAGTGACCTGACACCTCGCCGGGGCACCAGCAGTTTACACTATCTCTCCCCCACATAGGGTCCCATTTACAAGGAAAACTAATCCAAACAAATGAAGTCCTGGTGGTTGTCAGAAACATAACTAATCATTTGGTAAACAAGCTAAAATGACCATGATCATAGTAAACATAATAACATGGTGTCCAGTAACCACTGCTGTTTGTTGTACTCAGAGTTTGTATGACCTCTTAGGAAGTCAAAGACACCCATTGTTTTCAGAAATCCATTATTAACACAATAGATTTTCCTGAACAGCTCACAGGCTGCAGCTTTCCCTGAGCATCAATCACCTCACCACATCACGAGGAGGCAAATGTATGGACTTGAAAAAGAATGATGCTACTTTTCAAAATAATTTCCTTTTACAGCAGCAGGATGTCTCCAGTATGTATTTTATGTGTGGAATTAGATATTCAGTCCTTTACAACTGAAGCAATGAATACCCCTAGTATGGGTTATGCTCCAAACACACTGCCTCATACATTTCCAATAATCCAACCAATAGCATTTGACCCTTCCTTTCTTGGGGAAAATCCATATTTCCTTCCTGTTTATTTTTGTTTAAAAAAACCCTGAGATAAGCCAGGTGACATCATCATGGATATTGTTTCACAGACTTTAGACTCCTTATAGCAGAGATAAAGTCATACTCTTGACAAATAATACCTTTGTGTGTAAAATGGATGGAATGCCCCTTTAATATTTCAGTTTCTGGTGGCCTTAAACAAACGTAATTTCCAATTAGCCCCCAACCATTGCACATTAAACATAAGCAAGTTGAGGGTTGGTTCAGACATGTCTGTGATAACAGCAGGACGGAGAGGATTTGAAGGAATGAGTATGTTTTTTTTTTGTTCAGCAGCGATACAGTTGGAAAAATGACGTAATAATTTGCAAGGCTCTGCCACTTTTTCAAAATATTCATGGCAGATTCAGTTGTTTTGTATGCTGACAAATGATCATCTAAGCTGGTCAAAGGTTTCAACTTGTAATACCAAGGTGGTCTTCGGCAGATCTCTTCATTTCTCTCAGAAACAAAATGCTGACTAAGAGATTGCTTTAGGTTACAGGTGCTAATGTAAGGTGATGTCAGCTGTTTACTAAGTAAGCAAGACGGCATAAAATTCATAGATTGTTAAGACCAAATGTGCCAGTGGAACACAGTTACTGCTGTATTGCTTTTCACCCCGATGGACAGATCTGCAAGACAGTTTGAGACTGATAGCCCTCTTCAGAACACAGGTCAATGTATTTCCTCCTGTCAAATTCCTGTCTCTAAGCAGGATTAGCATTTATTATTGGAGACCACCCTGCTTGCCACTAAGACCTGTGTGGTTTGTGATGGTGTGTGTGTTATCGTACACCAAGGCAGAGCTGTTACATGTTGACTCAGCTTCCAGTCCTGTGTAAAGTCTCAACCGCTCCTGTTTCAGTATTGACTCAGAGATGGAAGCTCCTGCACAAGACTATACCTGGCTACTCTCAGCTTCCAATAATAAAACACCAGGATCAGCTGATACGCTTTGAGGACAGGTAGGGTCAAGTTCGCTCCGATCCTGAGTGGCTGCAAGTTTCAGTAAAAATAATTTGGGTGGAAAGCACATACAACAGACTAGTGTGAATATCACTGACAATTGTTGTGTTAAAACAAATGAACAAATCATGTTTTTATGTGTTTTGCTTGTTTCAGAATCCAAAAGGGTGGTCTTACAACAAACAACGAGACATCTCGGCTCTTAGATGTTGTTTTGTTGATGTTGTCAAGAGTGTTGAAAATGTAATTGTCACTATGTGATTGTTGCCAATCCAAATGTAGCATGAAGTAGGTGTCACTTGTCACACATCTGCTATGGCCCAAAATTGACGATTACAAGCAGCCATATATTGCGAGTAAGGCTACTTCTATGCAACTACGTTTTTGTCTGAAAATGGCATTTCCAAACAAAAACGATCTTTGGTCACTTGTGGCTTAACCACAATCAATGCTGAAAAATATTGAAAAAATAATAGACCAGCTAACTGCAGGTCTGGCATAGCCTCGCATACAGTATTTATTATAAGTACTTCGAAAACTGTTCAAATATCATTTAAATTAGCTGCATTCAGGTATTTCATCTTGACTTGCATTTGCTTATGAGGACCTGTAACTTGACTTTAACCTATCTTCAAAAACATGAGAGGCAATATAGACCAAGACTTGAGATTTAACCTTGACCTGGCCAGAATAATTAAAAGTATCTATACTAGTAACAACATCAGGAAAACAAATCAGCAAACCTATGTGGTACAGCCCGATCCAGTCGGTAGCATCCACTTCCTCCTTGATATCCCAGGATATGACGAGGTTCTGACCCCGGTTCAGCGTGTACTCCAGCGTGGACGCTGTAAGCGAGGAGCGACTCTGGGAGGTCACCAGGTCTGTATCACTGTTAGCACGTGGAAGCCCTATAGGACTGCTGATCACAGAGGCAGTATCAACAGCAGCCCCACCCCTCTCTGCCAGGGTCCGCAGGTTCTCTGGGCTAAGGGTGTGCCGGAGGTGGGGGCTGCGCCTTCGTGGAGCTGACAGGTGTTCGCGAACCCCCACAGCCAGGTTTGGTGGATTGTGGGAGCGGGTCCTGGGTGGTAGGACCGCTGTGGCCAGGGACGGGCGCATGTCTGTGTCTGGTGAAGAAACAGCTACAAGAAGTAAAAAAAGTTGACGAGAAGCCCAAGAAGTCTTATTGACTGCTGATGTGATGACGCATTTTGCTGTTTTCGACTCTCTTATTTCAACAGTGAGAGTTAGTTTGAAGTTGCCGTGACTTGATAGGAGCCTTAAAAATAATGGGGCGATCTCCTCTACTCATAGACCCCAGATATCTGCGCGTTTGTTCCATGCATCACAACAGAACTGTCGCAGTTGAAGATATCCACAAAGGTCACGATGTTTGCCGCTCTTATTCCATGTTATCCAATGGCAACTGGAACCTGTAGATGGGGAAAGAGGGAGAGACAGAGAGAAATCAGTGAGTGACAAATTTGCTGCAACACAACAGAAGCAATAATTGTAAACTATGAGTTGCCCCGGCAAATGACTGAACAAACATTAGTCACCAGTCAAGTTGTTTGCTGTCAAAAAACCTGTCACCAACACAAATAATCCTGCAAAGCCATTCCTCTCTGTCCTTTCTTCTCTGACACCCCATTAATAACAAAGGAGGAAATGTGTTTCAACTGTGAACAATTTGTAATATTTTTCGAACACATTTAAGTTATTTTTATTGGTTTATTGCTGACACAATGTTCTGTTTACTTCTCTGAATGATTAATGAAACACTTAATGAAAGTCTATATGATTGTCTTGCTGCTACAAACACTACCCCCCGTGGAGAAGCGTAAACTTAAAATATCTCATTTGAAATCCATTATGTCTGTGAGACTACTGGAAAAGGAAATGCATGAAACGTTCCCTTAACCCACACACACACACACACACACACACACACACACACACACACACACACACACACACACACACACACACACACACACACACACACACACACACACACACACACACATCTTTGCAGCTGCGTTTCTGTCGTTACTCTAAGTGCAGAAGGCCTCAGTAAAAACAGAGAAGGGAGACATGCAGCTGTATCTGCCTCCCAGGAAGCTCTTCAATTAACAGTCGCCAGTTTGGGAAATCTCTGGGGAGCGCTGTCAGAGTCTCAACCACAGCCAGCTCGTTATTTAAGAACGGATAACATGTTCTTTCACAATCTGCTGGTTTAAAATGGTCGGAGAAGCTGTTTTTTTACCAAAAGGTTTGGTAACATTCAACAAATATGTGCTGGGTGCACTCAGTGAAAAACCAAGTGGGCTACATGTGTGAAACGTCTCAAAAACTGAGCTGGCCAGTGATGCACGTCTACGGTAAATTACTCGGAAAGTGCAGTGCCAATTTTGATGCAGCATGTAACTGAACACATCAACAAAATTACAGCAAACAGCGGGTCATCGGACTGAGACACAGACACACAGCACAGGTGCTAATCTCCATCCTGCAGCAACAACATGCCTTAATGCTTGTGCTTGCTCATTGTTGGAACTGTTGAGTTTCTCTATCATTTTTTAAGGTCTTGACCTTACTTTGTAAAGTGCCTTAGGTAAATGTATGTTATGATTTGGTGCGATACAAATAAAATTGAATTGAATATTCATAGAATCACTTCCACTTTATAAAGTTGTCTTCAAAGTAAAACCACAACATTTGTTGTGTCGCTGCAATGCTTTATACCAAGCTGAATTACAGAGTTGTGAATTTAGGTCTCAAGTTTGCGCCGGTTGCTTAACAGAAATCTGAAATAGTCGACATTTTATAAAAATCTTCACTGCAGATAAACCAGGTAAGACCATTGAGTGTATGTAAAAAGCTCTGCACACAATGTTCATCATGCCAACAATAAAAAAGTGACAGTATATTGTAGAACTGTTTGAGGAGGACTCGCTAAAGACAACGACTAATTCTGATGTAGCTTCAGGGCATTTACACAGGACAAGAGAACAGCCCATTCCAAACAGGCATGTTTAGAACAGGCCCTGCATTAGGAGAGGACAAATAACCATTCCCTCTCACATTCACATCTATGGTCAATTAACCTAACCCTAATCTGCAAGTCTTTGGACTGTGGGGAAGCCGGACTAACCAAAGAAAACCCACACTACCACAGGGAGAACATGCAAACTCTACACTGAACAGGGAGCCTTCTTGATGTGAGGTGACATTACCATGCTGCCATTAGTGTTAAATATGAAAAGAAAAATGTATCTTGTTAGTAAAGTAATACAAGAGTTACTTTACAGTACAATATTGTTTGCGTCCCTGAAACAGGGAAGACAGCTAGTTGACCTCCTTCACTCCTGCCATCAATACTGTGGACTCTACAGATCGCCTAGCCAGTGTTGTGCCAGTTCCCACATATAATGAACTAGTTCGCAGTCTGAGATCCTCTGGTAAAGCGTTACTAGCCATTCCAAAATCAAGGCTGAAAATCAAAGAGATAGAGCCTTTGCAGTGAGGGCCCCTACACTTTGGAACAATCTGCCAGAAGAGATTAGACCAGTAGAACGGTTTTATCTCTCTTCTTAAGACACATAAAAAAGCTTTTATCATATGATGTCTATGACTTTTATTATTTGTATCTTTATTATTATTATTTATTTCCTATGATTGTTTGTGAATATGATATTTAGTTGTGTTTGATGTAAAGCACTAAAGTTACTTGTAGTTGAAAAGTGCTATATTATTTTACTACTAATACACACTAGAACATCATATAACTCATCTACATCAAGTTTTACCCATGTAACAAAATACTGCAGAAGAAAAAATTACTGAGGTTGCAATTTGTATGAAAATTTTCATGATAAATGAAAAATATGAACAATAATATATGGCTCTTATGTATGGCTCTTATGCATCTGAATCAATTCACTTTGCATTTCGAACTGACTGAGAGAAATGATGAACTGGCCACTGGGCTGATGTATGTGGATTGGCTGCATTTGTAGATAACTCAGGCCTGATATTGAAATAAGATCTGCTGTAATTGACATGAGGAAAGCCTGGACATCCCTGACTCGACAAGATTACCAGAGCATGCCTACATCACACACACACACACACACACGCACGCACGCACGCACACACGCACGCACGCACACACACACACGCACACACACACGCACACACACACGCACACACACACACACACACACACACACACACACACACACACACACACACACACACACACACACACACACACACACACACACACACACACACACACACACACACACACACACACACACACACACACACACACACACAAAACGCATTCAGGGATTTATGACGGAATAAAACCTTAATCACAGTTGCAGGAATACGTAAATCCTCCTCACGTGTGCACATGGCCTCATAGAGTCATATAGCAACAGCAGGGAGGAGCCAGTTCCATAAACAAGCAGGAGCTTATTCAGTTAAAGAAGAAACAAAAATCTGTGTACATGTAACTGTTGAAGATGCCACGGCTGCACCTATCAACACTCAGACAAGAGGGGACAAGAGGTCTGTCTAAGAGCACCAACTAAAACCTGACCTCAGGAAAGGCCACTGAGTTGATTCAATCTGGACTCATGCCAGTGCTTTTTCTTCTAAAACGTTCCAACTTCCCATTATAATCCCAATTCAAGTGCTCTGTAAAGCTTTGACCCGATGCAGGATTAGTGACGGATTCTCAGAAAATGGATGTAGATAAACAAGGTGTTCTGTGAGTATCCAAAATTGACAAATGTGCTTCTATTTCTAACCATTCTGTGGGATGATGGTAAATTTGACACCTGTCTTGCTTAGCCCGTCATTTGAGCACTGTTCTGTTATCAGGCACCAAATACTTCGTACTCTGCACCACTGTGCAATGAATACTAAAAAGAAGCACATCTGCAGCAATATAACCTGACACAGCATGGCAGAATTGGATGGATTGTTGTTTTTTTCATCAACCTTTCATAGAACCGGCCGTCATAGAACATTTCAACATATACATCTTTTTTTCTGAATGCAGAGGCTGAGTCACTCAGTCATGTCTCGTATCCCCTGTGACAGTCATTACGGACAGACACCATCATAGCAATATGTCTGTCCACCTCCTTTTACACACCTCATGCCAAGAACAAGACTTATTGAACCCTCACAATTGCAAGCTGATGCACATCTCTCCTCTGCACAACCCCCCCACACACTGTGTGTTGAAAATATTATTTTACCATAACTGATTAATATATACTGCAGTGTAAAATTGCGTCCATTAATCACTGAATGTGCATGTTTCAGTGTGTGGGTTTTTACTGCGTTATCTCAAGTTGATCGACAGAAAATTTGGATCATTCGTCCTTCTCACTAGTACTGGTTGTGTTTCAATGCCTGATATATCTCTATAGCTCTACTCTACTGACTATTAAAAACACACCATAACCCGCATGGTCACATGTTCCTTCATTACCATGCACACACTGTAGTTTATTTTCTTCCCCACCCCCCATGCTCTCTTACATGTGTATTAATACACAGCAGATAATATTTCAACTAGTAATTAAAAAAAATGTATCAAGCAGAGATTCCAAACATTTGCTGTTTCTAGATTTTAACAGCCAAGAATTTCGCCTGTTTGAAATATAACACATATCTTGTGCGGCTCCAGAATATGTTGATGGACATATTTTACTATAAATGAAATTAAAATTATCAAGAAATTGGTCCATAATGAAATGAAGCACTAGTTTTAGCTCCCACAGGATGTATGTTGTCATTTACTGTAGATGCTGTGATGTCAGTGAAGGGATTCCTTCGTCATTCACATACACTTTCTCTTTCTCCATCTGTGTGTGTGTGTGTGTGTGTGTTGGTTGTTGTCGGTGTCAGCAGTGGGACCCCTCTGTGCCCCTCCTGTGGAGGTGACTGCAGTAGTTTACAGCCTGACAGAACGGACACCTTGGGGAGCTGGCGCACGCGCACGCACACTCACACTCGCACACTCGCACACTCGCACACTCACACACTCACACACTCACACACACACACACACACACACACACAGTGGCACTACGGTCTGATTGTGTCTCACTGACACATAAAGTTAATAACAAAACACAAAAAGCATGAGGAAGCTTCCTGATGCTTTTTCCTGACTCGGACGATGGAATTTCATAGCCGAGACAAAGAAACACAAAACTACCTCCTCACTGAGCTCCAGATGAACCTAAGTGTGGAATAAAGACTAAGGGTCTGCCTGACTACAACTCGCTGCAGTGAGGCCTCACTGGAGGATGCAGCTTTGTGAGTCATTCTGAGAGAACACGGGCTACAGCCCTGGTCTCAGTGCGTCCCCACTTCCCAGAAAAAACGCAGCTCTGTCCCACTCAGAGTATTTCTTTAAACACATCACCCAGAGTCTAGGATGAGTCACTCCTCGGGAGGCATCCCTCCCTGACAGGCCCAAAATGGAATTTAAGCGGGAAGATTGACTAATATGGCTTTCTCCAAGTTTAGAATGCTGACCTATCAATAAATGGGAAAGTGGGTTGTACATTGATTTATGAATGGCATAAAAACTGTACACAGACATATTCTCTGCCGGAGTATACTGTGGATCTTCTAGAAGCATTTGAGCTGCTGAACAGCTCTTCAACCCATATTTAAGAATAAGTTTTGGCTAAAGCAAGGACTATGGGGTCATCACAATTTCAGGTTCTGCATCTAGTGCTCATTGCTCAAACCCACATTTCTGTGTTTTAAATTCACGAGGTTTTCAAAAATGCTGAATTTGTCAGACTAGACATGAGGGAAAATGTGTCTCAAACGATACACCAGAAATGTTTAGAATACTTCAGTTTGATGAAGAAGTGGAGCCATAAATGAATAAATACATGAATATTCAAAAACCTTAAACATCACACAGCTTCAATAGAGAGTATATCTAACAATGTAATACATTATTGTATATCTAACAATATACAATAACATAGTGTGGCCTAAGATCTTGTTAACAACCTCAAAGCCACTTCAGGTTAAACAAAGGGAGACTACTGTATTTTAAGGTGTTAGTGATGGATTATTAATGACCTGTAGATAAAGCCGTGAAGCCATTAGTGACATCACTACAGGGTGACACAACCTCTATGTTCTTCTCCCATTTTACCTCCTGACTCATTGGCTAAATCAATTAGCTAAAAAACTCTACAGGCTATACAGTCATAGGCAACATTTTAGATTTATGATAATCAATCAAGCACATCACTACACTTAAATCAATACATTACATAAAGTGTCATCATTGTGACTGATACTCTAATACAACTCTCTGTAAAAACGTCTGATTACATAAGGTTGCATGAAGAGTAGGGTATAATATAAATATAATGTAGTTTGTCATTTACTAAAAGATCAGTACTAAATGTCATATTGTCTTCTAACACAAGACCGCAAATCTGAAGACAGCTTTCAGTACTTGGTGCAACAGATACATTATGGTTGGTAATCAATAGAAGCAGAGATTCAGTAGCCAGCATGTGTTGCATATGGGCATTGTCATTTTCACCTAAGATCAAATTCTGAATTAGGTTTGGTTTGGTGTAGTTGTGTACGTGCTGTATACTGTTACTAGATTTCCTGATTGAACGACGATAATATGAGTGAATCACTTATGTGGGAATATTCAATATAAATAAACTTTGAATAAACAGGCGACAAGAGCTCTGTAGCAGTCAGTGGGGGCGGGGCAGTGTGCTAAGAGTGTGTTTTTTTGTGTCATTGGATAAAGTACAGCAGTGGTCGGCCACTAAGTCCTATGACTAAGTCAAACCACAGGTCATCGCTGCCAGATCATTTTGATGATTTGTTTTTCTTATTTCACCATATCGGACAGACACAGACATTCACAGCTGACACGGGTGCAGATCTCCATCATGTCAGCAACATTCATAGAATAAATTCCACTTTAGCAAATTGTCTTCAAAGTAAAAGTAAATTTGTTTTGTTGCTATGATGCTTTCTATCTAGCTGAATTGCAGAGCTTTTATTTTGAGAAGGTGTGAACTTGGGTCTAGCTGATTGCTTAACAGACCTCTGAAATAACCAACATGCAAGTTTCATTACATGAAAAACAATGACAATAAAATTGCAGAATAAACCAGGATGACCATTAAGTTTTCTAACTTCACTCTACACCAAAGATTATCTAAAAGCTCTGCACACAACGTTCAGCATACAAACAATAACAAGTGAAAGTATACTGTAGAACTGTTTGATGAGGGATCACTAATGACACTTCATGATTTTGAAGTATCTCCAGAGCATTAACACAGGACAAGCAAACAGCCCATTCCAAACAGGCAGGTTAGGAAAGTGCTCTGCATTAGTAACATTAATGATAAAGCCTCTTTCACAAAAAACATTTTTTTGACATATCACAGTAGGAAAAGCACAAGAGTAAAAACAGAAATTACCAAATTCCATTCAGCTGCTTCAGTCTTGTTGTGCTGGTGTTTTTCATACTCGCTCCCTGTCATGGCCTCCAATGACACTTGAACTGATCAGAGCCGTCATTATTCTAAGTGGAAACATTTAGTCTTACTATAAGTCAAAATGTCTGCTTTGAAAAGGTCCTTCCTTCACATGTGTGATTAGACCTCTGCTCAGGTACAACGTTGGGTGGATCCAAGCTGAAAATGATGTGCTCATAAGAAGTATATTGAGGTGAGTTATCTGTGTCTGGAACAAAACTACCACAGGGAGATGTCAGTGAAGAGCGGTTTGTTCACACCAGCACATCCTTGAGAGGAGGTCTAATCAGGTGACATTAGACAGCAACACTTTTAAAGGGACAGTCCACTGTGTTCCATGGATTTCCAGAGTCACACTGCTTTGATCCAACAGTTTGATCCCTTCAGTCTGGGCTGTGGTGATGTTGGTCACACAGGAACGACGATTGGAGTAAACCTGATTTGAAACATAACAGTTGTGTGTAATTGAGGTTCTCTTCAGTTGTACAGCTGTGCATGTTTGCAGACTATGTTTTGTTTATAAATGAAACAGTGCAGTCACAATTGATTTCCCTATCTTGCCACACACCTTCCTTGACTTTGGGGTGTAGCAGCAGAACAAGGTTTTCAGTTCCCTCACCCTCTAGTCCTTCATCCACAGCTTAGAAACGTCCTCATGTATATGTACTCATCAGATGTCAGACCCATCTGCCACTATCTGACAGTATGCGCAGACTGGACAGTACCAAAACCAGCCAAAACTGTATTTCTGCTTGTTGCAATTCATCTCAGGATTTATGCATCATATTTTAGACATTTTGTCTGTGTTCAGATTTAAACAAAACCTGCATTGAAAGCAAATCACAATGGGGAAAACGTATGAGCAATTTAGACACTGTAAGATGTCAAAGGGGATTTTTAAAGACACTGCAGGCTCATATGACTGTACCACAGAACCATTGGGTTAAAGTGACCACAAAATGATTTAACTGTTTATAAACAGAAATGTTCATCGGGTGGTTAACAGGAGTACTCTGTGGACCACTGAGCATCTCCGCACCTCCGCGATACAGAGATTTGAAGGTAACCCCCTCTTATGACAAAATCACGTCAGCAGAAATCACGTTACATAACAGTTCTGCTCCAAGTTTAATCATTTCGAGTCAGTGCATGCGCTGCCAAGGCCGCGCACGGACGCTTGGCGCACATGACTGAGCATGCAGGCCACACAGGGACCGCACTGGCGGAATGTGCAGGTGTCATCGCTCGCTATTGGATTACTGTGGGAATTCCCTACGTCATCTTCTTAATGCATCTCCTTCATAAGGTGCATACATGATGAACACAAACAAATCACATCGATCGGTAATCCCCTTCCAAACTAAACTACAAGAACCCCACAACACGATGCGCATTGGACGACGCAGCGGTTGTTAAATGACAAAATCCCGCTGTTTTTGAGAACGATCATGAGAGTCCTCATCATCACCGTCACCGTCAGTGCTGGAAGCCATGAACACCTACACGCTCACCCCTGGATGCCAGAGCTTACCTTTGGCGCAGAGCTGCGGGACGGAGGCAAACGGTGAAGCCCGCTGGTGGTGACAGCGCCGCCACCGAACACCTGCTCCGTGGTTTCTGCGCGGGGATATCACGGTCCAGGTCCTTATCCCTGCAGTCCAAATGAGGCGAGACGGGCGGGGTGCCGCGCTATGCCCCCCTCCTCCTCCTCGCTCTCTCCCTCCCTCCCTCTCAGATCCAGAGCTCGGAGTCACGTATCGAGACGGTATCCCTGTGAAAAGCTGCTGCGCTGGAGAGACACCACGGCCCAGCTCGGCAGCAGCGTCCAGAGGTGTGTGCATCAACTCCGGCAGCACCTCCCCGCAGCTCTGCTGCTGCTGCTGCTCCTCCTGCTGCTCCTGCTCCTGCTGCTGCTCCTGCTGCTGCTGCTGCTGCTGCTCCTGCGGGCTGCAGGCGCGCGCCTCACTACATGCATCCCATCCCTCTGCATCGCGCTGCGCTGCAGTCAGTCACTGCCGACGTCCTCCCACCAGTCCCGGCAGAGGCACAGAATCTGACTGGGAAGAGCAAGCTCCCAATGTCAGTCCAAAAGAAGAAGAAAAAACGTCCTTTACTGGAGGATGGCGTAATGTGGTGGTGCATATTGCAGTGGAGTGACTCCCTGCTGGGGGGCGCTCGGAGGACATTTAGTCATATAGCATCCAGAGTAGTGGGTTTCTGTTGATAACATATATACACGCTGCATATTAATGTGGGAAAACGCCAGAGTGGACGGTGATTCAAGACACGTCCCGTGAAGATAGAGAGGAACTGCACTGAATGCACTCAACCTGTGGAACAATGCACTCATCCAATGAATGCAGCACATACACACATGTCCTTCAATTGAGATGTTTATTTGATGCTAATTTTGTATAACTCTGTCCATTTACGGTTGCAAAATGGCATGTATACTATATTAATGGGAGCTATAGTTACTGCATTGCACATCAACATATGATTCATAGAATAATGGTACAAATTTAACCCAACTACAGTAAAATCTTGCTTATACGTTGATGCGTCAACTATAACAACCAACTGATCCCATATACACATTACTCTGAGAGGGTCCATTCTGCACACTAGGTGATATTTATTTTAATAAAGTAAAATGCTGGATGCAGTTCTGTGTCTACATATCATCTATCCAGCATGAATGACTGTAATTTTCAATCAAGGCCTATTAGGCAAATCAGCCAGGGTCCCTGCTTTTAAAGCAGCTGCCTCTTCCACCTGTATGAAACCTGCAGGATCCTGTGTAAACACATTCATTCGGTTGTGTTGTAACTTCATTTTCAACTGTCGCAGAGCGCGGACTCAGATAGGTGATGCAGTGACACGAGGCCCCCCAGTGGCCGCCAGCAGAAGTGCAGCCGCACTCCAAACTTCATTCCAATGGCCGAAAGAGATCTCATTAAAAATGAAGCAGCATACGACAAGAATAGTTTGATTAGCCTTATAAAAGTTAAATGAAATCTAACTGGTTATGGTGGCTGGGCTCAGGTTAGGTTTAAATACAACAACTAATACAATTATATCAACCAATATGTGAAAAAATAAATCATTTGAAATATGAAAAATCTAAAACGTCCCAAAAGAGTAGTAAAAACTGCTATCCAAACATAAAAAATGACAATATATAAAATTCCATAAACATTCATCATTAATCAAAAACAACAATGTTTCAAGGTGCAAGATTCATCACGTAACTCAAAGGTTTATCATGTCATTCGAATTTGGTAATAATGTCTTCAGTCACAATTGTTATAAAGTATCCTGATTGAACAAAACAAGCGTAAGATTATTTCTGTTCCAATTCAACTTAAGTGACATTTAATGTCTGTGTCAATATACTATTGTTAAATTAATGTGTTACATAGGTAAATGTTTTGCAAGATCTTGTTCAAAATGCCGAATTAAAGGGTCATACTTATTCCTTGAAGCAGTTTAAATGATCAAACATCTGAAAATGTTTACTTTGATGACATTGTGTAATTCCACCGGCCCAGAGGTCTCATTAGCCAAGTGCATTTACAGTAGGCATACTCATACCCATAACATGTATATAATAATAAAAAAACAACATAATTTTCTCAGTTTTATTGTAGCAACAACAGTGCCAAAAAATTGCACAGTTTGCCCATTTACAATAAAATCAGATAAAAATGTGAAATACAAAAACATCAAAGCAATCCATTTTGACACAATGCTTAAACCTGAGGATTAAATACTCTTCCACACTAGAGCTTCACCAGAAAACATCCAATGAAAACAGTCCCTTGGCTGTGATATGGGGCCTACATTATACTTTTTGCATTCAACCACCTAGACCAGTATATTAGCATATACCAGAGGACTAACCTGTTCTGCATAACAAAGACCAGCTAGCCAGAGGTTACATGTTTTAAAGTCACTCAAGGCAGAGGCAAAGTAAAGGAAATTGAAAGAGTTACCAGATTTTAAAGCACTTACAGATGGCAGTAACATTTATTATGATGATTACTTTCATATTAACAGATAAATCACTGACATGTTCTGCTTTATTTAAGGAAAATGACAGTGAACATTTAGGCAGTTTTCAACAAGCCTGGTTATTAAATGTATTGATAGAGTTCAGTGTTTGTCATGCGACATCTGCACCTTAAATTAATGCAGGGACATCATGGCATCATGTGTATGCTTTGTTAATTCAGCTTTGGAATAAAATTTGAAAAAGAAAATCACATTATGAAAAAAATGTATTTGGTCGAAAAATGCATTTGTTTGGCCGAGCAAATAAGAGTCCATTTTAGTTTTTTTTATGATTGATTATTCTTTTTACAAAGCTGTTAAATTTTTGGCAGCTGCCCAGCATTTGCTTAGTGTAAGTTTACAGTGATCAAGTGGAACACACAATGCATTTATCTTAATGTGCTCTGACTAAATTGCTTAATAGCTTGCAAAACAAAAAATAATCTCATGAAAAGGTAAATGACATAAATTATGGATTTAGACAGACATCTGTTGCATACAAAATAGTTAAACATGAGAGAAAAACATAATAGGACAGAGGTATCACCAGCAGTACCGCATCGTAAAGAGACAGTAATCATTTAAATCCTTTTGTAAAAAAAAATGTTGCTGCCTGACATTTAAGATGTTAGATTAGACCAATATTTTGCTTGTCGAAATATATAATTTAGTTGTTAGTTTAACACTACAATAGTAATGTTATAAAGAAACAGATTTAGATTTTCATAAATTATTAAACTTTTGTTCAACTTTGTTGTTGTAGAGCTGGAGGCATTTTAATAGAGATGTCTGACAATAATGTTAAAGCAGAGAAATGTATCACAGCTGCGCTACAACAATTTGCTATAAATATATTGGCTTTAAAAGGTTCAGTGTGTAGAATTTAATGATATCTAGTGGTGTAGTTGCATGTTGCAGCTGAATACCCCTCACCTCACCCTCCCCATCTAAACATGAAAGCCAAACCTGTGGTAGCCTTCAGTTGTCATAAAAACTCAAAAAGGTGGTAAGTTTGTCACGTATGGACAACTGTAAAAAAAACATGGCGGCCTCCGTAGAGAGGACCCGCTCCCAAAGGTAAATATGAAGTATTTAAATATAAAAGGGACCATTCTAGGGTAAAGAAAACAACAATTCTTACAATTGAGATGTTTACACACTAGTGAAAACATCACTAAAATTATTGTATATTCAATTTCTGCCAATAGATCCCTCTCACCTAAATCTTACACACTGATCCTTTAAAATGGCAGTATCTAAGGTTGAGTGTTAGTGAAAGGAGAATTCTTACTTTAAAATGCAAGACACTCCATTTTAGACAAGAGTTGGTGAGAAAATGAAAACCCCTAAGTGTAGGCCTGGACATCCGGAACGACACCATCACAGTGAACACCGATATAAATCACAATTATGAAACAAAATTCTCGTCTCTAGTATTTTGTTCTACAAAGTAGTGTATGCCACCAATTCACAACGAGGCTGACGATGTGCATCTCAAAGCACAAAAACTGCACCAAACGGACAAGTGCACACGCACAGAAAAGCTGATCACTTACACCACTAGTATTGTATAAATTCAAAGACACAGTGGTGTCTTTGCAAAGCATGTTGATGTATGATTGTATACTTTGCCTGGAGGGCAACCTTAACCCCCTAATGAACATGTCATCAGTATCTAGTAAATATAAACTCATACACAACTAAAACAAATCATAATGAGGGTTTTGGTGAGTCAACACATTCACACAGAAACAGTGAAGTACATTAACATTCATTGTAGGCCTTTGTGTCATTTAGCCGGTACACTGAAAGGTTTGAAACTGATGCAGACATGAGGAAGCAGAAAGGCACAGCAGCTGCTTCACTGAGGTGAGACAATGCAGGAATATTAAGACACGAGAGGTATAAAATAAAGTAAAACTTAACTCTCAGAGAGACTAAAAAACTCCACCATAGTAATCTTTTGGGGGTTAGGGTCTGTTTGTTTGTAAACAAAAACTACAAAACCAACCGGAGGGATAACCACAAAGCTTGGTGGAAGGATGCACTATGTGTCCGGAAAGAAACGGTGGTGGATTCAGGATTTCTTTTTTCCACATTACAAGATAGGACGTCTTTTTACAGGTAGTAATTGATGGATCTTGATGAAAAAAAATCTGTCATATTTAAGGGACTGATATCTATGAGTATGTGCAATGTGGTGCAGCTTGATTTAATTTAAGGGGACTATTGGGCTTTGGCGGAGATATGTGCTATACTATTCGCCATACTAGTTTTTTATCTGCACTGAAATGTCACAGAATGATGAGTTGTCAAAACACCTACTTATGACTCTGTGGTCATTGATTCATTCAACTTTAATGGCAAATGAGCGTCATTCTGACTGTAATTTTACTGGTTTAAAAAGTCATTGGCAAAAAAGAGCAAAAGAAATGCTAAACCTGTTTGCCATTTCAACACACCACACTCAAGCAATTTTTCCTGCAACAATCTGCATGATGGTTTGAAACACTTGCAGAGACAGGATTTCCCATTTCACTTCATTTAAATTCCAAAGGGTTGGTGGTTTCCAATATCACCTCCTCCTCTTAAGTGTGGTGGTCTACATTTTCTTTCCGTTACAAACAATCCCCACAAAAAGACTAGCACCAACAATCAATGAGCCTCATAAGAGGTATGTTTTTTGAATCAAATACAAACTGATAAGATCCTGATATACAGGATCGTATTGCTCTGAGTCCACAGATTTCCACTGCCGTTCAAAAAAGAAACTGTCTACTAAACAAACTTATCTGAAACACAAGACAATTCCTTTATTATACTGTAGCAAATTCCAATTATGTTATCAGGTTTAAAATTTCCTTTAAAAGTTAGAAATTAATTGAATTAAAAGTAGATAAGTAGTGCTTTTGAAATCATCAGCATCATACACCTTCTGCACTGTATAAAAATACCAACAAGCACAGGTAATGATAAGAGGCTATCTTAAGCTCTAGTTTAAGCATGGGACTGCTCGCCCATAACATAAAAGTACACAAGTGTGTCCGATGTCACTGTGTGTGTGTGTGTGTGTGTGTGTGTGTGTGTGGGGGGGGGGGGGGGGGGGATTTGTTTGCGTTGTCAGCACAAGCTTAAGATTTTACCTATTTAAGGAAAGTATCGATCATCATTATGTGATGATCAGTGTTTATATTGTGGCGGTGGTTACAAACAAAATAATGAGAAGAGAAAAAATATGTTCGAATCATAGTGAAACGGCAGTGGATCAGAGGCCGTCAGCTGAGTAGGACGTCCTTCACATCTGGCCCAGGATGGATTTGCCTTCACACTGCTAATAGATTGTGGTCTGGCTTGATAGGATCTCTATCCGATCTGAACTTAGTCTGCTGTCTGCTACAGATCAGATCAGAAAACCCCCTTGTTAATACCAGGTGTGAACGAGGCCTTCGAGTGATAACATTAACCTGTCAACACATTACTGCCACTGTGGCACAGACTGTGGGAGGCATGTGACATCAAATGTTACAGTGGTGCCTAAGTCCTCACCACTCTCTGAACTTCTGAGTTGCTGAGTTGTTTTTAAAAGAAGGTAGATGAGTGTGACATGAGTGTGTGTACTGAAGAAATTAGTGCTGTTAAAATGATTGTGCATTTATCAACAGTTAAACATGAGGGGAAGACGTGGGCGAGGTTTGACTTGTATAAGTGTAAACAAAGATTGAGAAGACGTGAGGAATATAGATCATTTGTCGTTCTTGGCTTATTTCTTTCAGATAGGAAAATTACAGTATTAATTTTGTCTATAAAAAACTATTAGGTGCTTCTTAAAGATGAGTAATTGAACAGTCACTATTGCTTATAGTTAAGTAAATGAAGGTGGGAGTGACGATAGCGAACTACAACTAAAGGTGCTTTCAGACATGCACTGAACTTGGAGAATCTCCAGACATTTTCCGGAGGGGAGAGAACACAATTGTCCAAGTGACAGCCTCCAGAAAAACTGTGAAAAACGTTTGAATGAGCCAATGTGAGAAAACAGCAGATCCTCTGCAGGATTCATTGCGAGCAAGTAGTTGTGTTGATGACATTTCTAACACAACCGACACAAAAATAAAAATAACAAAAATAAAAAAATATATCAGGATAAAAAAGCGGTGCCGTACATGTAGAAGACACAGAATAAGATATCAAGAGAGCTTTCGGTGATAAGGGTCGACAACAATGTCGATGTAATGAAAACAAATCATGTGATCTCCGCAGAGGAATTCATACTTTACGTCCTGCCTCTGCTGCACCACCCTTCCCCGACTGCTCCGGATATTTCTGTGTGGTTGGGAACACATCTGAGAGGAAAAATCTCCTGTCGCATTGTTCCTGTGTAAAAGGCAAACTCCGGAGAAAGTTCGGACCCAATTGACTGCTCTCAGCCAGACCACACTTGAGCTACACCACTATGTTGTAAAGAACATTTATCAGATCAGGATTTCTTCTGAATATTAGGAGACACACTGGAACATATATAGGTACAGCTCCAGTGTAAATCTACATTTTTCTGACAGTGTCGTTCTTGTGTATCAAAAATGATTAAGGGGGATTGTAAACATAGATTACTTTGGACTTTCCTTATGGAATGAAAGTTATGGCACTGCCACTTGTTATGTGACAGTGCTGCGACAGTCAGTAGGTACCAGCTAAACACAACTGCCCTTGCTAAGCAGGAGGCAGTGTGAGAGTTTACAGCATGGCAACCACAGTGACAGAAGCCACTTTAGACACAAGAAAGAAGGAAAACAAAACAGTGTATTTTACACTAACACCCTGTTTGAGAGTCTCTAGTATAAGTAGCTTCACTGGTTGTGGAGTTCTTGCTCCTTGAAGGCAGAGCTATAGATATACAGAGTAAGGCAAACTTGGTTTCAGGTCATTCTAATGGATCCATATTTGCACCAAATGTTCCAAGGCCTTTACATCATCTCATTTGAAAAATACAGGGTAAATGCCACGGAGCTTTTAGTGCTAACATTGAGCAGGCAGTTCCCCAAGCTATATATGTCTATAGTTCTGCTCCATGGCAGCTTGACACATCAGCCTCAACCAGCTTCAGTGAGTCAGGCTGTAACTTAGAGGAAGGCTTGTAATGGTAGAGACGTAGACTGAAACCAGCCAGATACCGTCAGAGCAGGCAACAACACGCCAGAGGGATGAGTGTCAGTAACAGGAAGTAGGTAACTCTGTAGAGGTGAAGTGGAGAGAAGGTCACCATGGTGATGGCCAAGGGCAGAGGGAGGCAGGAAGTCAGAGGCAGTAGTTTACTGAAAAGATCAAGATAAAGTTAATATTCAATTGTTACAGGATAAGAAAGATAATAAGGAATGTTTGTGTTGGTGATGGTGTAATCCTACCTGTTGTAGAGTTTCAAAGTGTTGCAGTTAATAAGCAGCATGTAAACAGTAACTAGAGGCACAATGTGTGGCCAACAAGGGTCAGGATCCAACTGGGTGGTATATCTGTGGAGAATCACAATGTAGATTAAACAGACGATGCCATTCATCTTGTATACAACCTCACTAACCCAGGCACTTGACTTTTTCTTATATCACATGCATTTGCCATTTTTTTTTAATAACACCATTCTGGAAACATATTCTTCTAATATTGTGAAACTGAGCCTATTGCAACTTGAAATGAATTTGTTATAACAGTGATGAGTCGCTTTGATTGGTGGGATCATTTGGTTTTCAGCTGCTTCACAAATGAATCAGAGGTCAAGTTTAGCAACACATTAGCACCCCTGCTGCAACGTAAGATTTGACACAGTATTTGTTAACATTTTAGGGAATCCATTCATAAGGCTTCATACATAAAATGTGGGATTATCTGGAAATTGCAGATTACTTGATGTGGGTCCAGGGTCCTAACGAATCCAAGAAATCTTTTAAACTAGAGACCACTGTGGTAGTTTTGCTCTATTACTGTGCATTATAAGCATTTATAAATAAATATGTGGTATACTTCATTCATGTCATGCTAATACTGTACCTCAGGTTGCGGATCCAGTGGATAAGTGATGGTGTACTGAGCATGACAGGTAGCGTGAAGAGTGCCGATAGGCAGAGGTGGAGCTGTAGATCATCCCTCACCTCCTCCAGTGCACATTCAGACAGCAGGGGGGTGCTGTTACATTCTTTAGACCTGCTCAAGCACTCAACGTTGACTGTGCCATTCTCAGGTTCTTCGTGCTTCTGGGGCGCCTGGATTGTGACATTGAGTGAGAATCAAAGGATTTCCCAATTAAGGGATAAAATTGCCTTCTATGTGTATTCAGTAAAATCTTCTGCAAGGTTTTGAACCCTAGCTCTGCATTTACAGAGTGTCCTCAGTACTAACACAGTAGGTCATATAACTGGTGCTGGTTCATTAAGTGGCGTGATAAGACCAAACAGTTCAAGTTGAAAATCTTACCAGATTCAGCATGTGACTCAAAGACCTCTCTGTCATTTGTAGCCTTAGCACCTGAGCATGCAAAGTAAAGAAGAACAAGCAACATAATCAGTACATATTGTCTGCTTGCAACATTTTGATGTACTGCAACATTTGCATGTGCAGTCCCAGTTTGAATCAAACTGCTAACACTGGTATTAAAACCGACGGACAACGCAACTATTGGTGCTGTTTTGCAAAATCAAAGGTCAGGGGCTCTCCTCCTATTTCATCCCAGCTTAAAACTCACCCTATAAAGGTGAAGCAAAAAAGCAGCAAAGACTGAAAATGCTCCACAGGAAATCCCGCCCATAACTGTCAGACAGAGGGCAATGAGTAGCTGGGTCCGAAGTCGCAGGGTGCCACAGTCTCTAGAGACAGACGGTCTGCAGGCAAAGAGAACAAAAAAAGTCAATAGTTTAAAAAAGATATATTCATAGGAGTAATGCCATTTAAAGAAAGACATGCTAATATATTATTTAGCCTGAAGACAATTCAAATACAGTTACAGTACTGTCCAGCCATACCTGTGTAGTGGAGCTAATATTAATGAGATCAGTCGCATAATGAGACGGAGCAGTGTGCTCCCCCAGTATGCCACAGCTGCCCCAAAAATGTACAGCAGAGGGGACAGGAGGTGGGGCCATTCTTCAACTAGTACCATGCCATTATGAAACATTGCATCAGGAAAGGATGCAGGCAGAACATCCATGGGGGGGAGGCAAAGAATGGACCAGAACTCTTGAAAGCGGCTACAGCTGAGGTAGGGGAGGGAAGAGGAGGAGGATTAGCACGAAAACATGAGAATATTCAGCTTTTATCATAACATCCTTTTTAAAGACAGAGGGTTGTGGGATACAATTGGAATCTCTGGAAAAAGCTGGTAAAGCTGTCAACGTCTGTTTCCAAGGTGAAGAATCGACTTTCCAAAGCCTACCTAAGTAAGACGTGCAGAACATAAACGGGCAGGTTGACTTTGTGAGGCTGCAGGCCTTTGCCCACCACCTGGCTCATGTCTGCAGCTCGCCTTGACTTCAGGATGGATGACAGCTGCCCCCCACAGGCCAGCAGGAGAGTTACAGCTGTGTACACTGGTACCATTGGACCACAGAATCTCAATATCTGTCAGATAAAAGACACCAGATCTGAATCACTATTTATTCATGAAGAATAACTATTGTATACATAGTTTACATTTTTGTTTAAAGATGGTTTAACATGATTTAACATCAGATGCCTGGTCTGTTACCCAATATAACAGGACAAAGACACTGTCAGTGTTCAATGTAGTACCTGTCCAAGCACCCTGGGTAATGAAGTTCTTATTGACACCTGAATCAGAGGGTAAAATTAATTATTAATAAACAAAAATGTTTAATATAATAAATAGTCATCAGGATATGTGAAAGAGAGGCTGCAGTTTTCTTACTGCAGCTAAGAGTAGTACCTTGTACTGGCAGTTGGGGGCAGTGTGAAGCTGAAGGAGGACATCTGATGTGTTGTCTGGGCAGCTTGTGTGGAGCATCCCTGAGATCTCGGTAACTGAGGGCACACTGGTGAACAGATCACATCAAGTCATAACGGGAATAGTAAGTGTGTCATATAGGAGATGCCTGGAGAATGACAAAAACATAACTAACCTGACTGTGGTTAAAGAGTCCTCTCGAAACCATGGTACCTTTATTCTGTACACATTGGACAATCTATCTGCAAAAAATACTGTAATTAGATCACGTTTCAGTTTGTGCATGTGAAAATCCACATGTATTAAATCAGACTTACCTTTATGTACTTTGCATTGGCTTGCAACATTTATTCTGAATGCCTGATAGACCTAAAGACACAGAGGTGTTCAACAAGTGGTGACACAGTAGGAACACAGATACTGAGACTACATTAAGTAATAAAAGCTACCTGGTGAAAGTGATGAAGCTTGATGGTGTGTAGAAGTCCAGAAGAGTTGACCGTAACGTCGCTGAAAGTCAAACCTGCAGAACCAACACTTACTGAGCTTGTGTTTCCACATAGAGCTTTGGCAATCAGCCTCATCAGTTAATGGGGACATATTATGCCCCTTTTTCACAATATGACATTAAAAGGGCCCATATTTCACACCTTTCTGGGATTTAATTTGAGGTATTGGTAACCTTAAAATTAAATATCAGTGGTTTAGGGTTAGGGTTATGGTCAGTCTGTGATTGGCTGACTGCACTTTGAGTGAAATGCCTATAACCGGTCTCATTCAGGCACATTCACTCTGTTAAACACAGCTTAAAGTCACGTTGTATGTTTGGATACAGCTATAGAAGAATAGCCACATATTCACAGTCGGCTACAACTGAATGTTTTCGGAACGGTCTGTTACACCGGCCTTATGTTTGTTCAAGTTTTAGCAGGACAGTCGGCCAATGTAGGAGTAACGTCCCGAGTTACAGTATGGAGTTTCACAACAGAGTTTAAATACGGAGTAACGTCTACGTACGGAGCGCGGCACGTCAGAAGAAATAAAGCGTAACCACTGGTCTCGAACAGTAACGTTTCTTAGGAGGAATGTGCACAGACCCATTCTCTTCCTTGCATCCCTCCATGCTGCAGTGTTTTCATACGTTGAGGGTACCTACTGACCCCTTTCAAGTTATTACAGATAGTAAAAGCCCAGAAAATGTATTTTACACAATATGGGCCCTTTAAGGGCTCAATAAAAAACTGGTAAGATAACTCACCGAAGGACAGGACATGTGGTACTGGGACAGACAGAGTCTGAGATTCTTGTCTTTGCCATTCACACTCCACCGTAAACTGAAAAAACAATCAAATTTGTATGGGTTACATTTTCTGTTTCTGCTTCCTGGACCATTATATGTGTTGACTAAGCCTTTTATACTCTATGAGCCACTTTTTTTAGCTGTTTGAATCTAGATTGCAAAGCATGCTGATGTTAACATTCAGCTCAAAGAACCACTGTGTACATACAACTATATAGAGCTGCAAGCATGGCTGTAGACCTTTATGTCTTATTAGAGCCCAACTAACACTGCAAATTCTGATACATATGTGTATGTGGTGTTTATATTTAGGTTTATAAACTGTCATGAGTGAAGTCACTAAGTAAAACTTCTGATGTCCTCTGTTTACTCTATCAATCTAGCTATGTAATTCATACTACAGCTCTGTTTAGAACAATCATTTCAATGGATTGAACTCTTGCCAGAAATGTTATTTTTCTTGTTCAGCAATATTTCACTGTTAATGTGTATCAGTCACAAACAGTAACTCTTGGTTCATTACTGCATAATCAATGGGGGGAACGGCACCTCAGTTGAAAACTTAAATTTTAACCTCTGTAAATGCAGTGGATGAAGGTGTTCAGTTGGTATAAAGACATGCAACGTTACTGCTAGTTACACTCTACACTATCGTCATCAACATTATCTTCAACTCAACTGACAAGCTATCAAAGTAGCTACGTGGTTAGCTAGCTGGCTAATGTATTAAACATGTGTGATAACTGTGATAAGCATGAGGAACATGACAGTTGTGACAGGAAAGTAAAAGATGTGGTTGATTATTCACTTTGCAGTATTTCATCTTATCATCTACATCAACAGACTCAGTCCACAAGGACACCACTGTGTGCTGAGCTGCAGAGCGAATAATAAGAGATGCTCTGCTGCTTTAACTGTCTACCTGCTACCTTACTGACCATACTGACTAACTATAACTGGCTGGATACATCACTTACACAGCAAACGTGTGATAAAAGGGGAATATGATGGGTTCATTGTTTGTCAACTCTCCAGCAATGTATTTCACAAATTAGTTATCAACTTATACGAAGACACTACTCGACTCTGCAGAGAACACATCAGCTGTGATAGGAGAGAGAGAGAGAGAGAGAGAGAAACAAAAAGACTGGGCAATAAGGACTGTGTCATTCATCCAGATGGTAGTACCTGTTTGCCATTGATGTTGGAGGCCTGAAACAACTAGATGAGTAACTGAAGACAAATCACTGAGACTCAAAATCAGGACCTGAGGACAACAACACACAGTTAGGAGCAACTGATAGCAGTTCAGACTCATCAAGACAGCATCTCAGAAGGATAATTACCTTGTATGGTGGCAGCAGCTCAGTTCCCACAGATAGATCAACAGGGTGTAGACTGCACATTTTAAAGTACACAAACGAAGCACAACAGAAACACAAACTGTCTTACAATGTCTTCCAACATAACTACAAACAAAATCACATTTATCTTGAAGAAATGCAGAAAAATAAGGATGGAGACAAGATTTTGATTGAAAACACAAGTGGCAAAAAGAGACACTTTTAACATTATTCTTACCATGAACCATTCTTGTGCACACAGCCGTACACCCAGCTAGTCATCTCCTGTTGGACAACACTACATCAGAATTACATGTTTTTCTTTACTCTTGTGTTTTCATATTTGTTAACAGACGAGAACTAACATGTTTCAGTGATACAGGACCAAACATACTGTACTTTCAACTTAAACAACCAGTTTGTGCATCAACTGTAATCTGATCTTGTCTGTCATATTCTATCTGGATTTTCATATAATACACCAATTAGTTTGGTTTCACTGAATGTGTGGCTTTTGGAATTGACTGTACATACAATGGCTTCAGTTTTTTTAATATATATATATATATATATATATATATATACTGTATATACACACTGCTCAAAAAATTTGGGAAAATTTTATCATCACAGTATAACACCAAGTCAGTTAAGATTCAGAGATATCAATCACGGAGGCCATACACAGTGCTGAGTCACATTATGAGTTGCCGTGATGAAATTTATGCAAGTTGGATCAGCGTGTGATTAAAATGTTTTACTTTGATTTTGAATCCAGCTCTCAATGGGTTGATGATTTTGGTTTCCATTGACCGTTGTGAAATAATTTTGTTCTCAACAAATTATACAATCAGTAAAGATTTTCAACTTACTAATTCATTCATCAAGATCTGATATGTGATTTAAGTTAAAGTCAGAAATTTGTTGTTTTTTTTAAGGGGGAGAAATCTTTAAAATAATGTTTTAAATTTGTCATTCTGAGTAATTGAGTGTGATTGAGATTGATAAGTAATTTTATTAATTTAAATCAAATCTTCAAAACGTGCAAAAAGTGAAAGGATCTGAGCACTTCATGAAGCCACTGTATGCATTTAAACCACAAGAGTCACTGAACATCTCTGAGACGTGAGTAATAATTCAGAATACTGAAATCAGCTTAGAGAAATAAAGCATTGCAACGGCTATAGCTCAAAACCAAAGGGATGATAACACAACAGTGGTGAAAACTCACCAGGTTGTTGCTCCGGCAGTAGAAATGGCTGTAGGCTTTCCTGCGACTCGACAGGGCAAACATAAAATATTTCACCTGTCCTTCCTGTAGACAGAGAGCAACACTGCACACTACTGGAAACTTGCTGTTCTGTCTGTATCAGGACTTTATTTCTTAGATTATAAATCCAAAAACCATGTCTGCATGGCTGCATTTTTTGTATTGAATGAGAAATACATTCTGTAAATTGCTATGGTAAAGCAGAAGATAGTACTTCATCTGGTACCTTCGGTGTGCTGTAAGCCAAACGCAGTGTGTTCACTTCACTCCATTCTTCAGGAAAATCTAGAAAAATTGAGACAAAGTGATAGAACAGGACAATATGGGAGTGGGCATCTACAGCACCCTGGCCACAAAATTTAACATAGTTTAAGCCGGCCTGTAGGGAATGTTGAGAATGTTAAGGTTGGTTTAGCTCAGGGGTGGGCAAACTTTTTGACTCGCGGGCCACAATTGGTTCTAAGATTTGACAGAGGGGCCAGGCCAGGAACAGATGGATGGAGTGTTTGTGTGAACTAATATAAATGACATGTAAAAATCATTACATGAAAGGATTTGGCCTTTAACAGGTAGCAAAGCATTTATTTGCAAGGCAATTTAACAAATTGCACGAACATCCAAGTCTGGAGTTATTTTGGTTGTGGCAATTCTCAGGATAGATCTGAGGTGCTGATCCGTTAACTTTGATCTGTGACGGGCTTTGTTGGCATTCATGACGCTGAATGCATTGCAAGATCATGTGTCCTTTCGAGCCCTATACACCACACTCCCAGTTAAAGTGCGCCATCTAATGGGGAAATGGGGGCATTGCAGGAGAAAGGTAAAGTTTAATTTAATAATAATAATATTTGGACATTTTTTGTCCAGGGAGTCTATGAAAGGCACAAAGAGAGATCAGACTTTTTTGACAGTGTGTCTGGCTGCATTGAGAGACTGAAGCTACTCTGGCGAATGTCTCCACAGATGGATTAAGTTTCGGCAAAGCTTGTTGGCGAGTTAAGGAGCTCATTTTTGGCATCATTGGAGAAAGCCGACAATTTCCTTGAGAGACGCAGATTGGCTTTGTGATCTTACATTCACTGTAGACATTTTGCCACACATGAATGAGCTGAACGTGAAGCTACAAGGGAAGGATGTGTTTGTGCATGAACTGTAAGCCAGGTTAACTTTGTTCTCAAGTTCTCAAGTGATGAGCATATCATTCGCTCATTTCCAGACACTGGAAGAAGTGCCTCTCCATGCAAAGGAAATACAGCAAATCACTGAACGCCCAGCACAGAGAATTATGTTGTTGACTCTCTGATTTTGAAAAGACTGAATTCACTGCAGCTGGTGTCATGTCCCCTTTCACTCGACTATGAGACAGCAGCACAGCAACTGCAGATGGAGCTGAGTGATCTCCAGTGCAACTCTGTCTTGAAGGAGAAGTTCAACTCCCTCAAACTGGATGAATTTTATGCCTCAATGAAACAAGACCAAGTTTCCAAACGCCAGACAGATGGCACAGAAAATGATGGTGTTGCTCAGCTCTAGGTACAGTATGTGTGTGAGCAATCGTTCAGAGTGATGAACATAAACAAAACTCGCACAGAGCCCAGCTCACTGATGAACACTTGAGCTCTGTCCTGCGAATAGCCACATCAAAAATTACACTGGACTTTGATGCACTTGCTAAAAAAGGTGACCAGCAGCACTGTTCTCATTAAAGCAAGCACACAGGGTGAGTTTACTTTCATTACTTTGGGAGAAACTGATTTCACATTCATGTAATTTACTGTGTTAGTCAATGTTCTTCCTCATAAACTAGTATTAGTGGCCCGTCTATAATTTAATGTGGCCCTTGAGCCAAAACGTTTGCACACCCCTGGTCTAAAAGAACATGAACAAGATGGTGATCTGATTAAATAAATGAATGCATCGGTTTATTCCAGCCTCTTGGTGCATGTGTTTGTGTCTGACCTAAGGTTGAGATGGAAACATCGTGAGCTTCTCCCACCATCCTGACAGGATGCCTGATGAAGTGATGGTTAAGTACGGCTATTTTCTTCTCCTGGTTATCTGTGAACTAATAAGATCAAACTGATTAGTTTCACAACAAATGAAGTGAGAGATGAGAGATGTGACATTTCATTGGCTTTGATTATAAGGTGAGTGTATGACTCCAACAATTCTGAGCAAAATAAAATGTTGATTAGTGAGTGTTTGCTCTGACCTGTCTGGTTTCAGGATCAATGAGGTCGAAGAATGCCCTGACAGTGGCAAGAACAAGCTCTTTACACCTGGAGCCCAAAGAAATACATATTGCATATGAATGACAAGAATAATATTTTAAAAAATGTTCAGGATAATACATAGTCTGCCAAAATGTAATGTCATCTCTTTTACCAAACAATGGACAGGTGGTCGGTTGACACCCATGTCCTGGGAACTGCAGTTGCCTTGATAAAAATAATAAGACAATGAAACATAAATAGAGTAGTGCAGGGTCATTCTTTGGCATCAAAGGAGCATTAAGTCATCTGGCATTGTGTATGACAAGGCAAAAAATACTATTAGGGAGTTTTTTGATTTTTTTTAATTGTCCTCTACAAAAGGAACTACATTTTTAACCTGCTCCCTTCAGTTGCTCAATTCTTAAAAATGTCCATGGGTTCCAAAAAAAAGTTCCTGTGGTGGAAAGAGTCTCAGTAATCATACCAATCCACAAACAAATCTTACCACCAGTGATAACTTATTGGGGTCTCCTGAAGGACACGGCAGTGAGGTTAGACCAGACCGGACCTGGTAGTCACGGTAACCGCCCCCAACGGACAGGACTGTGATGTTTCTGAGTTTGTTGGCCTGGTTCACCCACTTCTGTCTCACTGCAGAGTAGAAATCTGCAAAAAACAGGAGTAAAGATGAGGAAAAAAATGACACTAGCATCCACCACAGTTTTATATTAAAATCACATTGAACACTTCGAGTCGCCACATTTATGAACAAAACGGACCACATTTAAATCTATACTTTAGGTATTTTAAGCGGGAACTGTTCATTAATCGGTAACAGCATTTTGTTTTTTTATCTTAGGATAGGTCAAGTGCCATTTGATGGTTCGTAAACCAACTGAATGACAGAGCAACACATTTTACTGAGGAGTGTCTCCTCACTAAGTATGATGGAAACAATTGCTGTCTCTGCTTCAAATGAGGACATAACTCAGAGCCAACAGTGTCAATGTACCAATCAGAGTTGTTCTTACCCAGTAGGTATGGGTCGAGGACCAGTACTGGAGCCAGGTGAGGAGAGGCCTGGGTAATGATCAGGCGGACCAGATTAGTGTTGAAGCGGGGCAAAGTGAACAGCGCCCGAGCCACCACTCCTCCCATGGAGTGGCCCACAAGCACCACACTCTGGGGAGGAGTCTTCAGATGCTGGCAAGTCCAGAAAGATAGAAGACAGTTAAAACCATCACCAAAGTAGATTACTTTAATACATTACTTAGTGTTAACTACATTTTGATTACACTCTTTAGTGCTCACATCTTAGGAATTTGCAGACTTTTTTTATAACTGCACAATGTTTTGATGACAGCACAACTTGCCTTTCAAGGTTTAACTAAATGCCAACACATGTAAATTTAGAGGGTGATGGAATATGATATGTATCCCTGGCAGTCAAATATAACACACCAGCAACAAGTAACCCTCTCTAACAACTAAATGATATTTGAGGCCTGACCTTGTACAGCCTTAAGATGGCTTTAATGCTCTCATGCAGGAACTGTGTCTGCTGGAGCAAACTGCCACCGTAAAGCGCAACCAGCTCCTCATTGAAGTCCACGGTGAACACATTGAAGTGGAGACCTCCCTCCAAGTTTTCAGCCTTCCTGAGGGCCACCGAGCCCAGGGAGCGAGCTACAACAAAAGAGAAAAAGATGTCTGATGGTGTTGAATAGTAACAATAATAATAATGGAAATATTATTAAGTGTGAAAAGTTCAGTAAAATCAGATGTGGACTTTGGGGTCACCACAGGTCACCACCAATACTACTTTACAATAATTGACTTTACTATATATATATATATATATATATACACACACACACACACACACATACATATATACTGTATATAGACACTGCTCAAAAAATTTGGGAAAATTTTATCATCACAGTATAACACCAAGTCAGTTAAGATTCAGAGATATCAATCACGGAGGCCATACACAGTGCTGAGTCACATTATGAGTTGCCGTGATGAAATTTATGCAAGTTGGATCAGCGTGTGATTAAAATGTTTTACTTTGATTTTGAATCCAGCCCTCAATGGGTTGATGATTTTGGTTTCCATTGACCGTTGTAAAATTTCAACTTGAATAATTCATTCATCAAGATCTGATGAGATTTAAGTTAAAGTTAAAAATCAAGGGAAAACAAAAACGTAAACAGACTGAATGAGAGTAATAAGAAACATTTGTTAATCCTGGGTTCCATATATGATGCTTGAAAAATTGTCAAGCCGCTCATTTTACAAATGTTCATGTCAATATGTTTTCAGTGTGGTGCAGAAGTTTCTATGGACAGGACTAACGTTACATTGAAATAACCGATGTAAATGTACTGATTAATTGTGTATTGATCAATAGATCAATCTGTCACGTCGGTCCTGCAGTCAGATGTGTCAATATAATGTTGGTTGATAACGGTTGTTAAAATAATAATGTGAGTTGATAATGTTTGTTACTGAGATAACTTTGGTTGGCTGCTGATGACATAGCAAGTGCTTCCCAATTCCTATGGGAAGATTTTCTCTTGTGGCTCCATTTGTAGGCATTTGACAGCCTTGGCAAAAGTCAAACAACCTTTTCATAGCTTCAGATCAAGGGTTTGTGTCTGTCCTCGTCCTGTTAGATCTCAGTGCAACATCTTACTTCAGAGACTAGAACAGCCAATTGGTATTAAAGGAACCGCCCTAACCTGGTTTAAATCCTATTTATCAGATTGATTCCAATTTGTGCAAATGAATGACAAGTCATCTGTGAGCACCAAAGTTAACCACGGTGTTCCTCAGGGTTCTCTGTACTGCCCAAATTTATTCACCTTATATATGCTTTCATTCACATACTATACCATTACTGACAAAAACTCCTCAATTCATTTGTCATTGCTGCTCCCTTCATCTCTATCAGACATTTTCTTATGTAAAAATACTTGACACACTTTTCTATAATGTTACCAACTGTTTCTTCTAATTAATATTGTAAATACTCGTATTTTGCTGATGTTCTCAGTTACCAATGCATCTATTGCACTTCTGTCTGTCCTGGGAGCGGGATCCCGCACATGTGGCTCTCTCTGAAGTTTCTATGTTTTTTTTACCCTGTTAATAAGGTTTTCTGGTAGCTTTTCCTTACTCTGGTTGAGGGTTAAGAACAGAGGATGTCGCACCTTGTTAAACCCTATGACACAATTTGTGATTCGTGAATATGGGCTATATTAATAAATTATGATGATTGATTGATTGATTGACTGTGGATAATATCACCTCAAATCAGACTCTATAAGATTTAGAGCATGTAATGCAAGTGATGCTCACAAATACCTCCAATGTTTGTGGTTGTAATGTATCATTCTTTGTAATCCTGTAATATAAGCCAGCATGAGAAATGCAAGTTTGCACACAGAAATGATTTGAATTGATATGTGTGTGAATCAGTGGTGAAGTTTTAAATAAACATTAAAAGCTTTAAAAAGCATTGCAAATCCAATTTGAGCCCATCAGAGTATCCTTAAAAAATACAAGATTTAAAAAAACTGTAAAATGATTGAAAAAGCCAGTTTTCCATGATTGATATATGATCTAATGTTTATGTAAAAGTTCTCAAATCACACATACAAACACATACAGACTGTAGAAACTTGACTTTGTGGTATGTAGAGCTAACACATCTTCTGTCTTGGAGGCTGAAATCTAATATGGTCACCAGTCAGGTAGAGACCAACCAACAAAAACTCTAATGTCCTCAAACAACCTCAGCATGTCAATTCATTGAGAAAGAAAGTCATCATGATTCAGATTTTAGTTTTCGCAGATTTAAATGTAAATACTGAAAACTGACTCAAGACAATCTTCAATATACTGTAGCTGCAACTGACTTTGTGCACTAACCTTGTTTGTAACTGCCAGCATTTCCAGGCAGGAAAAGCACAGGGGCGCCATTGAGTTTAAGCGCTCGGGTCTCCTGGGCGTATAGACCCTCTCCATAAAGGTAGAGTCCATACGCTGGGTACAGTCGGGCCACACGCCGAGGAAGGGACACACGCTGTGGACGGATTAGAAGTTCCAAACTTACATTAAAACACATACAGATCATTAACCTCAGGTCAAACCTGTTAACACTTTTCATATTTGTGTTGCGCATGTTTAAAATACTTCCCTGAGTTAATTACTCCATAAAGCTAATTTAAGTAATATGATGCCGACAACCACCTGTGAGGTCAGATCACATCTGATCTGGTATAGTTGATACTTCATCTGTACCAAGAAAGTCCAGACCTCTAATGGTGCATGTACTGTGTAATTGTACATCTGCACAGATATTAAAAAATAAAATTCTTACATTTCTTTAACCGAATATTCCATATGAGATTTGTTGTCACCTTTAAGTTGGAAAAAATTTGATATTAGTCCATTCACCTTAAACACTATTATTCCCCTGTAAAGCAGACAAGAAATAAAACCTGTTCAAAGTAATTCGAATGACAGCGCTGATTACTGTATGTAAGTTCTATCAAATTTGGTTTTCACCTCTGCAAGTGATTTCCCCGCCTTGATTCAAATATCATACTTGCTACCTGTTATTTTAGTTTTTCCTCACTCTAGTTGAGGGTTAGGGGAAAAGGATGTTGCACCTTGTCTAACCCTATGAGACCAATTTTGATTTGGGCAATACTATTTTGTCATCATATTATGTTAATTAACCGTAATGTGCAATATTTCATATCACTTACTTCTATTATATTATTGTTATTACTTCCTGCCACTTTGACATTGGTTTACTGTCTCAGGGTACATACTTACACTACCGTTCAAAAGTTTGGGGTCACTTAGAAATTTCCTTATTTTTCAAAGAAAAGCACTGTTTTTTTCAATGAAGATAACATTAATCAGAAATACACTCTATACATTGTTAATGTGGTAAATGACTATTCTAGGTGGAAACATTTGTTTTTTAATGAAATATCTACATAGGTGTATATATTTCCAGCAACTATCACTCCAGTGTTCTAATGGTACATTGTGTTTGCTAATCGCCTTAGAAGACTAATGGATGATTAGAAAACCCTTGAAAACCCTTGTGCAATTATGTTAGCACAGCTGAAAACTGTTTTGCTGGTGAGAGGAAGCTATAAAACTGGCCTTCCTTTGAGCTAGTTGAGTATCTGGAGCATCACATCTGTGGGTTCGATTATATTCTCAAAATGGCCAGAAAAAGAGAACTTTCATGTGAAACTCGCCAGTCTATTCTTGTTCTTAGAAATGAAGGCTATTCCATGCAAGAAATTGCGAAGAAACCGAACATTTCTTCCAATGGTGTGTACTACTCCCTTCAGAGAACAGCACAAACGGGCTCTAACCAGAGTAGAAAGAGTAGTGGGAGGCCCCGGTGCAAAACTCAGCAAGAAGACAAGTATATTAGAGTCTCTAGTTTGAGAAATAGACGCCTCACAGGTCCTCAACTGGCAGCTTCTTTAAATGGTAGCTGCAAAACGCCAGTGTCAACGTCTACAGTGAAGAGGCGACTCCGGGATGCTGGCCTTCTAGGCAGAGTGGCAAAGAAAAAGCCATATCTGAGACTGGCCAATAAAAAGAAAAGATTGATATGGGCAAAAGAACACAGACATTGGACAGAGGAAGATTGGAAAAAAGCGTTATGGACAGACGAATCAAAGTTTGAGGTGTTTGGATCACACAGAAGAACATTTGTGAGACGCAGAACAGGTGAAAAGATGCTGGAAGAGTGCCTGACGCCATCTGTCAAGCATGGTGGAGGTAATGTGATGGTCTGGGGCTGCTTTGGTGCTGGTAAAGTGGGAGATTTGTACAAGGTAAAAGGGATTTTAAATAAGGAAGGCTATCACTCCATTTTGCAACACCATGCCATACCCTGTGGACAGCGCTTGATTGGAGCCAATTTCCTCCTACAACAGGACAATGACCCAAAGCACACCTCCAAATTATGCAAGAACTATTTAGGGAAGAAGCAGGCAGCTGGTATGCTGTCTGTAATGGAGTGGCCAGTGCAGTCACCAGATCTCAACCCCATTGAGCTGTTGTGGGACCGTATGGTACGCAAGAAGTGCCCATCAAGCCAATCCAACTTGTGGGAGGTGCTTCAGGAAGCGTGGGGTGAAATTTCTACAGATTACCTCAACAAATTAACAGCTAGAATGCCAAAGGTCTGCAATGCTGTAATTGCTGCAAATGGAGCATTCTTTGACGAAAGCAAAGTTTGAAGAACAAAATTAATATTTCAAATAAAAATCATTATTTCTAACCTCGTCAATGTCTTGACTATATTTTCGATTCATTTTGCAACTCATTTGATAAATAAAAGTCTGAGTTTTCATGGAAAACACGAAATTGTCTGGGTGACCCCAAACTTTTGAACGTTAGTTATATTATGTTATAATTATATTATATTATTGTTGTTGCTATTAGGCACTGCTCCCATACTCCCAACACACCTTATATTTTCAATTCATTTTGCTTTAATATTTATTTTCACTTATATTCTTTAGACTCAAACTATTGTTTTAATCTCTGTACTCTATTACATATTGTGTTATGGTAATCTGGATCAAGCAGGCAAAATAATATCTTATTTTATTTGTGATGGGCTATACAAATAAAATTTGATTGATTGCAATACCAGCATTGCTTCATAATTTGCTCTCTGTCCTGCAGTCATCACAAACAATAACACTGACTGTACAGACCATGTCCATCAACCACATAAACAAGGCAAGAGAACATTTTTAGATACCTGGGGCTCTTTTTCTCTCCCTCATAATCTCCTGTGTGAAGTCAGATTGATGTCCATACCTACATGGCATTACTGATCTAAACAAACAACCTGCTGAGAGGATTGGAAGATCGGGATCTGATCTATGGTTTTTTAACTTGGCTAGTTTGGGCTAATCTACTCAGCGTGTAAACAGGTGCAGGTGTAAACAGAAACCTGTCCGTCAGGTAACGTTAGCAGGTTTCAATTCAGGAAGTAGCTTTAAACGCATCTCAATGTGATCATTTATATCGTCTGTTTAGAGTGGAACAAAAAAAACCCGGAACCATTTAGCCAGCTGTGTTCTCCACGAGCTCATATTTGGCCTGTTTTCACAGTATGTGGGGTACAAACCTGAGGCTGTGTACTCACCCTGTACTCTGGGTATTCAAACATGTAGGTCATACTGCATCTGTTCTCCTCGAAGCCAGTCAGCAGCTCTCGCAGGCCGACGGCCAGGAGCCCCAGAGCGACACCGTAGAAGACCACAGAGGCGACTTTCATGGTTCACTCCTTCCTCCGGCTTTCACATTTCAGTCAGTCTTCATGCTCCCAGCAGGCGAACACATCGGTCTGACTGTCTGTCTGTCTGACTGTCTTACTGACTGATGGTCTGTCTGTCACTCTCACCGGCTCGACCCCACAACAGGAACTACTTGCTGAACAATCCTTAGTGATTGGCGGATAGCCCGGCCAATGGGAGGAGAGAACTGGGGAAATTGACCAATACGAGAGCGAACAGTGAGTGACGCAACATGTTCAAGGAATTGATAAATGCAGGCGCTTTTAATTTGTTTAATTCATGATCTTCTTTGTTTATTTTTCTCTAAACAGACACAAACTGAAAAGAGTTTTGTTTAAGGGATAGGTCACCCAAAAATGAAAACCCACTCATCATCCACTCCCCACTATGCTGATGGAGGGGTGGGTGAAGTGTTTTAGTCCACAAAACACTTCTGGGGTCTGTGAGTTAAACAGCTTTGCAGCCAAATTCAATACATTTGAAGTATCCGTCTTCAAAGGTAGAAAAAAAACAGGAAAAAAAAACACAACATCAAATCAAATCAAATTTGTATAGCCCATATTCACAAATCACAGTTTGTCTCATAGGGCTTTAACATGGTGTGACATCCTCTGCCCTTAACCCTCAACAAGAGTAAGGAAAACGTAGAAACCTCAGAGAGAGCCACATGTGAGGGATCCCTCTCCCAGGACGGACAGAAGTGCAATAGATGTCAAGTGTGAAGGGAAACATCATCAAGGTTTTAGCAGTATTGATAGGGGTAGACCTTTCTGAAGCATAACTGAAGGTCAGTGAATTGGTGGATTAATGTCAACATGCGTGACAAGTTGAACATATCCACTTTTACAGATTGAAAAGACAATTCTGTATAGCTGACATTGTTTACTTTGTTACGTATTGTGTTATTTCAGCTATAACAGTGTTAATCTGTGATCTACATAATGGTCTTGATCTTGAGTTTGAGATCGATTGCTTTGGCCTCCACCCACCTACTTAGGGGAAACCGCGGTCTTTTCCTCATTACAGTAAATTTGTATGATCTATTAAGATCCCAAATAAAGAGTGGTAAAATTGCATGTGCATTACAACAGATTGCACGTAATTGCGTAAATGATAACAGGTGCAAACATGGTAGAGGCAGTAGATTTTAAATGAGGGTTTTCTGTGCATTACTGGTTTCCGCCATGGAGCATTACGGAGAGCAGAGTGACCGCAAGCGCAAAGGGAAATTGAATGCCATGGAATTGGAGGTGTTAGTGGAAGAGGCAAACAGTATCTGCGAGAAAGTAAATGCTGTGGGTAAAACAAAAAGAACAACCGATGAAATTAAGAGAAGATGGCAGGACATAAGAAGAACAAAAGAAAAAATAGCTCATATTATTGGCAAATAAAACAGGTGGGGATCCGGTGGAAGAGATGCCTCTCAATTTGGAGCAGCAAGTGCAGTTCGCTTTCTGAGGCACAAGCACTCAGGCGCGACACTTGGGCCATTGTAGTGCACACCAGGCAGCTGGTCAGCGCTGTATCTGGTCTGACGATGGCCATCAGTGCCCTGGCAAGAGGGATTGGTGAAGATGGGGTACAGGCAGTGGTGAGGTCTCAATACAAGCGCTCCCAGCAACGAAGCAGCTGGGGAATGGAGAGGGAGGAGAGCACACTTGAGGAGGTGAACACTCTGGAGACAACCGCAACTTGCGAAAAACAAAACCCCCAGTTAAAAATGTAATGTTGGCAAAAAGAGGGAAATAAGAAGACATAATGAATGTAAATGTAATTTTTTCTTTAGGCTTGAGGTAAATGTTCTGTTCTTTAGTGGCTGTGAATGGTCAGTTTTGTTTGGCTTCAGACATCTGTGCGCAACACTGTGACGATTAGCACCTACCTCTCAAACGTATTAAATATCGACGCAGTCACAATCGTAGCAATTATTTTCAGGCTTTGTAAATCACAATGCGTGTTCTAAATTAAAGTATTTGCATCTACTAGAAACGCCCGATATTGCATATTCATCAAGGCAAATTAATTAAATGGTTATTCTACCTGCAATCCTCAGTGTGCACCGTTAGTAGATCAGCTTGCATGTTTTTTCGTGAGTGAAATCAAGTTTGCACACGTTTGTACACGCGCAAACCTTTGGTAGATAAGGCCATTAATGAGGAAACAACATCCCATCACTCTTGTGATTCTTTATCCCCCGCCCTGGAGAAGGATTGCAAAGAGGTTGGAGTCATGTTTTTGAAATTGTAGTCTAAATTTAAAAAGCCTAAACTGAGGAGTATTGGGTGACGAGTCTGTGTTTGATCATTTGTTTTGATCACACAAACGTTAGGAGTTCAGTGCTACAGCCTGGTGAGCGGGTTCTGATCAAAAACCTGACACCAAAAGGAGGACCAGGAAAACTTTGTGACTGTTGGGAAGACACAGTTCACACAGTGGTGAAACAAATAGGGACCGGTTTATGATGTAAGACCAGAAAAGGGTCAGGGACACTCCAGGGTCCTGCACAGAAATTTGCTCATGTCCTGTGTTCACCTAACTTTTGAGACATAACCAGAAGTGACTAAAAATGACAAAAGCAGACAGAAAAAGAGAAACCAGCTCGCCTTACAGCCTCAAGAGTCTGATGAAGACAGTGGGGATGAATATGACCACCCACCTACCTAGGGGAAACCATGGCCTTTTCCTTATTACAATAAAGCTCTTACTGAGGAAACAACATTACATCATCCAAGTGTCCGTAAGCCCCGACATTCAAACATGATTCGAAACATCAACATCATGTACACCATGTTTTTAGTTTAAATGTCCGCTGCTATTCTCCAACAGTGTTTTCCCCTGAAATTCAAAAACAAAGTGTTTTGTGGATTCAAACACTTAACCCACCCCTCAATCTGCATAGTGGTGAGTACATGAGTGAAATAGTGAACTATCCCTTTAATATAAGACCATTGCTTTGCATTTATTTTTGGAACAGGGAGATGGAATAGGGGCCTGCTCTGTCCACTCCACGCATCGGCCTGATATTGCAGTACCTCAGGGAACATAGTAGATGGCAGTAATGTACCTTGACGTTGGTTGCCACTTGCCAAGATACCGCCATCTACTATGTTAGTCAGTTTTTGTCTCTTTGTAGTTGATTTTCTTTGAGACATCAGTTGAATGAATTTAGCATATTGTGACATCACAGATTCCACTGTGGAGTCACAAAGTGGTGAATTCATTAGACTTTGATGTGAAAATGTGCTAATCTTATATAATGGTGAATAGGGCTTGGCTGGGCGATGAATCCTAAAACAAGCAGTAGAGATAAAAAGAGAGACAGACAGAATATATAGACATTATAGATGATTGATCATATGGTCATTGTTTTTTATCAACAACATGATCTAGTTTGCTAAGCATTAGTGCTTTTGTTTTATCAAGGGGATGTTAATGTGTTCGTGAAATATTGTTGAGCCAGGCAGCCAGCCCATGTTCTATCCTTCCTCATCTGTCTCCCTCTCCTCCTCACTGTGGCCACCACCACCATCATCAGCCACAGGTGCTGATGATGGTCCTGCTGCAGCAAACATGTGAGTACATGTTTGTACATCTGCCTGAAGGGCCTGTCATCTTTTGTCTTGCAATTTCTCCATGCCTCCTTTGCTTTTCTTTACCATTTTTTCTCTGACAGATTTTCTTTCTCCAGATTAATTATTTAATGAAGCCGGCACAGGGCCCAAAGGGGTAGTTGTTTATAGAAATGGTTGCGCCGGCCCGTATCAATTCAGAAAAAAAAACAATGGCACTTAGACCCACAGGGAAAGTAAGCAAGATGGCCAGTCCATGAAAGATAATTTTCTGCTGTGAACTGTGCGCGGTACATGGAGAAAATCTGCCAGACCTTGAATCTGTTGATGAGCAGCGCAGCTTCCGCGGCTGAACCGCAGGCAGTGAACTCGCTCTAATCTACATTTTAACATGGGCATGGAAATGAAAAGCAAGCTGTTCCACAGCCAATATAATCCTTAAAGTAGCCTAGCCTACATATTCATTAGTTCTACAGCTTAAGTTGATCTCTGGGGAAAAATAAAAATATATTTTTCTACATTATAGTAGACACTATAGCCTGTGCCTGTCAAATGGAGGGGCAAAAGTGCCCAATTCCTGGAATTTATTGTCACAATGTAACAATTGTAGTCAACTTAGATGTCACAGTGTGCTTAAATCCAGACTTTGATGTCCCTATGAGCTAATCTTACTCAACTGAAATGTCACATTATGGTGATCTTATTTAACTGTTATGTCACAATGTGCTAATTTAAGTCACCTTTGATGTTACAAAGTACTATTTCATTAGCTTCATACCTGCAACAGTACAAGAGATATTCAACATCTTGTCCTATATTGTAAATGATGCATCCAGTGACCGCTATGAACAGGATAGCTGACAACAAGGGAAAGACCTTGTGACGGCAAAGAAAGACAGCTGACTGGAGGGAATAGACCCCACCATGGTCTACCCATACTGGCAAGATCCAATATGAATTGGTATTAAGAGACACCCACTCTTATATAAAGTCCTTGAAAGATTTGGCATGCATAACAGTTTTATCAAGGGCATTCGTACGCTATATGCTAAACCATCGGCCTGGATAAAAATAAACGGGTATCTCTCAGATACCATTATATTGGAGTGCGGATCAAGACAGGGGTGCCCAATTTCCCCATTACCTTTCGCACTTTATATAGAACCTGTCACACAGTGGATAAGACAGACGGAAAGTATTAAAGGGATCTGCATAAATGGAGAAGACCACAAGGTAGCATTGTACGCTGATGATATTCTGATCTATTTAAGTACCCCCTCAAACTCTTTTTCAGAATTAATGAACCTGCTAGAAACATTTGGTAGATATGCAGGATATAAGCTAAATCTGCAAAAAAACACAAATTTTGACTTTTAACTCTACGCCTTCAAAAAATATTAGAGACAAATTTCATCTTAACTGGGACCAGAGTTCATTGAAATATTTAGGAATACACTTACCGAAAAATATCTCAACACTGGCAGTGATAAATTATGCCCCCCTCCTAGCAAAAATTAAAGATGACATACACAGATGGAACTCTATTTCTTTCCTCAGTCTCAGCCATAGAATTGACTCTGTAAAAATGAACATTCTCCCACGATATCTCTTCCTATTTCAAGCACTTCCAGCAGAAATTCCTTCAATACAATTTTCCGAACTGAATAAAATGATTTCAAGATTTATCTGGCAAGGGAAAAAACCCAGGGTTAAATTTAAAACTCTACAACTCCCAAAGGAGCAAGGAGGAATGGGTCTACCTAATTTTAAGGATTATTTCTATGCTGCCCAGACTAAACCCTTAATTAACATATGTACCCCAAATTTTTGTTCCAGATGGAAAGACATTGAACTCTCCATCATGGAGGATCCCCCAATTCATGCAGTATTGGCACATACAAATTTGGGAAAACTCCTAGACAATGTGCAAAATCAAATTCCAATTAAAAATCTGGAATACAATTAAAGGAGAATATAAGCTAGATCATAAACTACAAATACTTCAGTGGTGTGCTTATGATCCTGGGTTCAAGCCAAATTAAATTGACTATAGATTAAAATTCTGGATTTGAAAAGACATTCTATTACCTTACAGAAAAGGGGCAATTAAAGGGCAATTAAACCTGAGGAAAAAATATTGTCTTGAAAAACCAGATTTTTATAGGTACCTCCAGATACGCAGTTATTTTGAGCATAACATTAGAAACAGAACAGACCTTGCTGACCCAATATTGAGAATATTTCTTGGTGCCCACCAAAATGATTCAAATAAAGGAGTTATCTCTAGATTCTACAAAGGCCTCATGACAAAAAAATCCCACACTGCTGAATATGTTAGAGAAAAATGGGAAAGAGAAGGTGGCCTCTCAATATCAAATGAGGACTGGTTGGATGTATGTAAATTCCAGTGGGAATGCACCAACTCTAACATGTGGCGGGAATTTGGGTGGAAGTGTGTTATTCGTTTCTTTATTACACCGAAGCAGAAAGCACGTTTTGCTGGAGGGGAGCCCACATGTTGGAGACAATGTGGGTCTCCAACATGTGTATATGCCAAATCACTGGCATATACTCTGGGATTGTCCAGTGATAAAACCTTTCTGGGCAGAGTTTCATAAAGCATTAAAAAGCATTCTTAATACTGACCTGCCCCTGCAATTTACAACATTATTTATTTTTAGGAAATGTTATATGATTGGCATACTAATAACCGCTTGTAAAAAAGCGCTCACAAGGCGCTGGCTGCTTCCTGAGCCCCCCATGATACAGGAGTGGATAGATACAGTAAATGACATTTATGTTATGGAAAGGACTACTTTTTCCCTTCATCTTCGGAAAAACTGCGTTCATTCAACAATGGAACAAATGGGTGAGATATGTAAAGGCCAGATTTTGTGGAGGTATTGAATGAATGACCCTGTAATGTTGCCTTAATTTAGCAAGCCTCATCGACCTCTATCCCATTCTCTCTCAAGTCACCCCCTAACATGTTGTTGTTGTTTTGGTTTTTTTGGATTGTTTTTGATCTGTGCTTATTGTCTACATGTACACACGATACCTCTCCCAAAATGTACAAAGTTACCCAATTTTGAAAAAGGTTGACAGCAGAAGAAAGACAATTGCCCTTGGGCTGATGTATGTTTTTGAAAACAACTGTCAAAAAATAAAGAATATAAAAAATAAAAAAAAGAGACACCCACTAATGGCTATGAAAGCAACTAAATGAAAAATACCCCCAAAGTCTGTAAGAGTGGGGGCAGGACACGACTCATTCACAGACTACACAGCTAATGACCATGGAATGGAAATGACAAAGAGCCCAAGCAAGCACAATTCAAGAAGCTAACACGACAGAATCTGACAAGAAGTCTCCGCACACTCACAATCTATATCAATGCCTATATAACTAATGCAGAATTTGTTATAACAGGTTTCTGCTTACCTTTTGGTTTGGGGCCCTGTGAGTATGTGGAGAATCGATCGGAGCGGCCTCGACCTTTGGGTCTCCGGTCATTCTGGTCAAAACTTCTCTTCGGGATCACGTCGGGGTCACCAATTTTGTCGTGTTCTTTTATCCCGAGGTATGAGAAGAGGCGGTCTCGGTTTGGTTCAACAAGTATTTATTTAGAAGCAATGAAAATTACAGCATAGCTATGAGCACTCAATGCACAGCCCCAGCCAAATCAGTAGCACGGGGTAGTCAAGAGTTGCCCCGAACGGACGGTGGGTGCATTACTTATAATAGTAGGTAAAACTTCATTGGTCAATAACAAGGGGGAGTCGCCGTAGTATTAGACTTTGGCTTTCCCTTGCTGGTGTGCAGGCGTAGTCCCAGCCTCTTGGCACTGGAATCGAATGATGAGGAGACACTCCCAGTTTCGCCCCTCCTTTGTAGCATCAGGGCAAATCTTCACATTTCTGATAGTGTTTTGGATTTGTGTTTTAAAAACAAGCCTTGATGGTGTTGTTGTAGATTGGAGTGATGAATATTGTGTTCCTGCTTTAATGGCTGTATGTTCTGTGTGCGTAAGCATGCGCATTTTCTATCTGCCCTTCAGAACCTTAATCATTAATAAAGAAAATACACTGATACACTGCTGCTGCTGCTGCTGCTGCTGCTGCTGCTGCTGCTGCTGCTGCTGCTGATGATGATGATGTTGATGATGATGATAATACAGTGTGTGAGAGTGAGGACGATAAAAAGAACAGGGCCTGAAATAGAAACAAATCTAATTCAAATGTTGAGGCAAAAAAGAATCGCTTCTCACTGCTTGCTTGTGTTTCTTCTGGTTCGGCTCCGTCGGCCGATCTGTGTAATACTGGATTCAGTTCAGCACAAAGATCCAGAATCGATATCAGCTGATCAGTCATCGCTGAACTCTCATTTCCTCCTCAAGTGTCACCGCAGTATTTATATATTTAGATTAATCAGACCGATTACTTCACACATCAGTGGATCCTAACCTCCACTCTGTGATATTTTTGGGAAATAGAATAGAATATTTTTTCTTTATTTTATTATCTTGAGTGATCTCCAGGGGCGCTTTGTACACCTGATTGCACAGTAACATTCACTGCAGCAATTTTACACACACTCGTCCTTGTTGATACATCATTTCCCATCTCCAAAATGTTCATACGCATGGGTCAGAGTTTGAGTGGGAGTGCGAACATTCTCCCATCAAGTTTGTTTTTATACATCCCAGTGTTTGCGTGAGAAGTGGGGTACGCAAGTTTCAGGCCCTGTTTTATGTGTATGCAACGGTTATAAATAGAGGCCCCAGAAGAATTTTGGAGTGATACAGAAAGAACGGATAACACCAACAATGGAAATTAAGTCCAGAGGGCAGCTGGAAATAGAACACTTGTTAGGAGAGACGGCGTTCATCCCACTTGGGATGGGGCATCTCTCTTATCTAGGAATATTACCCGGTCTATTAAATGACAACCCAGAGTTGGGACCAGGAAGTAGAGCTGCAGTGCTACACACTTCTCTGCACTCCCTCTGGATCAGTCACACAACCACAAACCTATAGAGATTGTGTCTGTCCACCGTCCCATTAAATTATTTAAATCAAACAATAACAGAGGGAGAATTCCACAAAAAAATCTAATACAAATTAACACAACCTCTGTAAAAACTCAGGAAACAAAGACTTTTAAATGTGGTCTTTTAAACATAAGATCATTACCATCAAAGGCTATTTTAGTTAATGAACTAGTCTCAGATCACAACATTGATTTATTGTCTCTCACTGAGATGTGGCTGCATCCTGATGAATATGTCAGCCTAAATGAATCTACTCCCCCCAGTCATGTAAACTCACACATTCCCAGAGAATGTGGTCGAGGAGGTGGAGTTGCTGCTATTTTTAACTCCAGTCTATCAGTTAACCCTAAACCTAAACTAAGCTACAACTCATTTGAATGTCTTGTTCTTAGTCTTCCTTTATTTTGATATTAGACTCAATTGATTTCAGTCAGTGTGTACACCAACCTACTCATTGTCGTAACCACACACTTGACCTTATATTATCATACGGTGTCAAAATTGAACATCTTACAGTACTTCCGCGCAATCCAATTCTATCAGACCATAATTTAATAACCTTCGATTTTTCACTATCAGAATATATGCCACTAATAATAAACTCATTTTCTAGATGTTTACCTGATAGTGCTGTAGCTAAATAATTCCAATTACTTTTAAACCCGTATTATCCGTCAATATAAACAACGAATTCATTAAAAACCCTAGCTCCACTGAGATTGACCATCTCGTCGATAGCTCTGTAGACTCATTACGATTAACATTAGACTCAATAGCTCCTCTAAAAAAGAAACACATAAAACATAGTAAATTAGCTCCGTGGTATAATTCCAAGACACATGAGTTAAAACAAGTATCAAGAAAATTAGAAAGGAAGTGGCGCTCCAGCAACCGTGTTGAATATCTCCTAGACTGGAAGAGTAGTGTTAAAGCATATAAGAAGGCCCTCCACAAAGCAAGACCTGCCTACTATTCGAAACTAATAGAAGAGAATAAAAACAACCCCAGGTTTCTTTTCAGCACTGTAGCCAGGCTGACAGAGAGTCACATCTCCACCGAACCCAGTATTCCTCGATCCCTAAACAGCAATATCTTTATGACCTTCTTTAATAATAAAATTCTAACTATTAGAAATCAAATCAAACATCTCCTGCCCTCAATTGGCACTAATACCCTACCAAGAACAGAAATCTCAGAAACGGCTAAGAATCCGACCAATTATTTAGACTGCTCACCCTTGATCAGCTGACCAAACTAATCTCATGTTCTAAACCAACAACTTGTATCTTAGATCCCATTCCTACAAAATTACATGGTTGATATGTTTGTAAAATAAAACGCACGCTAAGAGGTGCACAAACTCATGAGAGATCTCCGGACTAATTCATTCCCTCGACTCCTACAATTGGTGACCTTGAGGTTTCTGTGGACGTATCCAGAGACGGCTCGGCCGGCTCCCACTAGCTGCCATGAGCGCCGGCCGGACATGCAGGCTGCTGTTCATTCAGGCTACATTATCTAGGTGGCGCTTTCTGTGCGACACAGGGGCGCAGAAGAGCATTTTGCCTGCATCAAGAGTGGACATGCTGACTGACAGGCACGGGCCCCCGCTGTAAGCTGCCAACGGCAGCCCCATCCGCACTTATGGAATAAGGTACGTGGAGCTGTGTTTTGGGGACCAACATTTCAGCTGGGATTTTATAACGGCAAAAGTTATGGTTCCCCTGCTCGGGGCAGATTTCCTATGTGCTTATGGGTTGTTAGTGGATATCAAGGGCCACCGCCTAATTGATGCAGTGACTTTTTGTTCATATGCCTGCTCACTCGGAGTATCAGACTTTGTGGGACTGTCCAGTATTGTACCAGCCACGGATGAGTTCCACCGCCTCCTGGGATAGTTTTCAAGTTTAACAAAGCCCACTTTCTCATCCAACACCACCAAACATGGCGTGGAACATCATATGTCTACAGCAGGCCCACCAGTTCACGCCCGGAGCTGGTACCTAGACCCGGTAAAGCTGGTTATTGCTAAGGCTGAGTTTGAGAACATGGAGAGCCTTGGAATTATTCGTCGTTCCAGTAGCCCATGGTCTTCACCGCTGCATATTGTGGCAAAGCAAGGCGGTGGATGGCGCCCGTGTGGCGATTACCGCCGGCTCAATGACTCAATGACACCCGATCGTTATCCTGTCCCGGACATTCAGGACTTTTCTGCCCAAATCATGGTAAGGTCATATTTTCCAAGGTGGACCTAGTCCGTGGCTATCACCAGGTGCCTCGTGCACCCACTGGACATACCCAAGACAGCGGTTATCACACCATTTGGCCTTTTCGAATTCCTTCGGATGCCATTCGGTCTTAAAAATGCAGCACAGACTTTCCAGCGACTGATGGATACAGTACTGATGGACCTACCTTTTTTTATTTGTTTATCTGGATGATATACTGGTGGCTAGTACTTCTAAGACAGAACATACGTCCCACCTATTGACACTCTTTGAGCGACTCAGTCAGCATGGCCTGATTATAAACCCAGCCAAGTGTCAGTTTGGGCTGTTGGCTATTGACTTCTTGGGACACTGCATTACTAAGGACGGTGCAGTTCCTCTCCCTTCAAAGGTGGACGCTGTCACAAATTTCCCATGCCCACTCTCAGTGAAGTCTCTGCAGGAGTTTTTGGGCATGGTGAACTTTTATCACCGCTTTCTTCCGCAGACAGCACAGCTAATGCGACCCCTTTATGAGACCCTGAAGGGTAAAGCGACCAGGCACGCAGTGATTTGGACTGATGATAGGAATAAAGCGCTTGATGATGCCAAGGCAGCTTTGGCTAATGCGACGATGCTGGCACACCCCGCACCCAATGTTCTAATATCCATCACCAGTGATGCTTCTGACTATGCAGTTGGAACGGTGCATGAGCAGTGGGTCAATGGGGCCTGGCAGCCACTCGCCTTTTTCAGCAGACAGCTGCGCCCCAATGAGCGGATTTACAGTACCTTCGACAGGGAGCTGCTAGGCCTAGCTAGGGCTATCCGACACTTTCGTTTCCTGTTAGACCGCCAAAGTTTCACAGCATACGTTGACCACAAGCCGTTGACTTTTGCCATGGTTAAGGTGGCAGAGCCGTGGTCTGCTCGCCAGCAGTGCCAGCTTTCCTTCATATCGGAGTTCACCACAGATATACAACATGTGGCAGGCAAGCATAACCCACCACAGAATACCATCCGCAGGCCAACGGGCTGTGCGGGCGGTTCCACCATTCTATGAAAGCTGCTCTACGCGCCAGCCTCAAGGATGGTAACTGGGTCGACAGGCTTCCATGGGTCATGTTGGGGCTTAGGACCGCCCCTAAGGAAGACCTACAAGCTTCATCTGCTGAGTTGGTTTATGGCCAGCCATTGAGAGTCCCTGGGGACTTTGTTCCTGACACTACAGTTTCTTGGTCAGCAGCACAAAAAACGAGCTACACTCCTGGACAAGGCCAAGGTTTTCACACCAGTTCCCACATCGCAACACAGCATCCCTCGTTCTCATATTCCTGTCAAACTTCATTCTGCGGGATGTGTGTTCATTCGTCAGGATGCTCATTGTGGGCCCTTTCAACGTCCCTATGATGGTCCTTTTCGTGTCATTGAGGCTGGGACCAAAACTTTTATCGTGGACATTGGCGGTAAACCAGAACAGGTATCGGTGGACCGGCTGAAACCTGCCCACTTGGACCTAACTCAACCTACTGAGGTAGCTAAGCCTCCACGGCGGGGGCGCCCTCCTGCTCACCCCTCGGTCCACCGCACAGCCCTTTGTGTTCATCCAGTTAAACCCCCAACTTCATCCCCTGCTCATGTTTTACGGAGCCGCGCAGGTCGGGTGATACGAGCCCCAACACGTTAACTTGGTGTGAATTCTGGGGGGACGTATGTAGTGGACACATGATAAGACAGAATTCACCAAACACCGTTACTGATTGATTGCACTACGTGGTTTGCACACTTACACACCCTGTAAGGAGCGGTGGGGTTACCAAGGTAACAAGGGCACTGGGAGCATCTGGAAGCTCTCTGCATGGTTGATATGTTTGTAAAATAAAACGCACGCTAAGAGGTGCACAAACTCATGAGAGATCTCCGGACTACTTCATTCCCTTGACTCCTACACCACAGTCTTTTAAAATAGCTGTAATCAAACCCCTTCTCAAAAAACTCACCCTAGACCCAAAGGTTTTAGCCAATTACAGACCAATATCTAACCTCCCCTTCCTGTCTAAAATCCTAGAAAAAGTTGTAGCCAATCAGCTGTGTGAGTTTCTCCAGGAAAATAATATATATGAAGACTTTAAGTCAAGGTTTAGAGTCAATCACAGCACAGAGACAGCCTTGGCAAAAGTCACTAATGACCTTCTAATAGCTTCAGATCAGGGATTTGTGTCTGTCCTTGTTCTGTTAGATCTTAGTGCAGCATTCGACACAATTGACAATAACATTTTACTACAGAGACTAGAACAGTTAATTAGCATTAAAGGAACCACCCTAAACTGGTTTAAATCCTATTTCTCTGATCGCTCCCAATTCGTGCAAATTAATGATGAGTCATCTGCGCACCAAAGTTAACCATGGTGTTCCACAGGAACAGCTCGGCCCAATTTTATTCTCATTATATATGCTTCCACTCAGAAACATTATCAGGTCAATTTCCACTGCTATGCGGATGACACCCAGTTATACTTGTCAATAAAACCTGAACAAAGTAATCAAATAACTAAACTCCAAGCATGTCTCAAGGACGTAAAAACCTGGATTTTCTCTTATTAAACTCAGATAAAACAGAGGTTCTAATACTTGGCCCTAAACACCTTAGAGATACATTATCTAATGATATAGCTGCGCTAGACGACATTGCCCTTGCTTCCAATGAAACAGTCAGGAACTTGGGAGTGATCTTCGATCCTGATTTATCCTTTAATTCACACTTAAAACAAATTTCTAGGACCGCCTTTTTCCACTTGCGTAATATCTCCAAAATTAGACATGTCCTTTCTCAAAAGGATGCAGAAAAACTAGTCCATGCCTTTGTTACATCCAGACTGGATTATTGTAATTCATTATTATCAGGCTCAAGCAGTAAGTCGTTAAAGACCCTGCAGCTTGTCCAAAATGCTGCAGCACTTGTCCTGACGAGAATCAAGAAAAGAGACCACATTTCTCCTGTATTAGCTTCGCTACACTGGCTTCTGGTTAAATCTAGAATAGAATTAAAAATTCTCCTCCTCACCTTCAAGGCCCTTAATAATATGGCATCATTATACTTCAAAGAGCTGATGGTACCTTATCAACCCACTAGAGCACTGCGCTCCCAGAATTCAGGCTTACTTGTCGTCCCTAAAGTCTCTAAAAGTAGAGTAGGAGCCAGAGCTTTCAGCTATCAAGCTCCTCTCCTATGGAATCATCTCCCACTTTCAGTTCGGGAGGCAGACACCACCTGTACGTTTAAGAGTAGGCTTAAAACTTTCCTTTTTGATAAAGCTTATAGTTAGAGCTGGTACAGGCTTGTCTTGGACCTGCTCTTAGTTATGCTGCTATAGGTCTAGAAGGTCGGTAGACACATGACACACCGAGCTTCTCTTTCCAGCTTCTCCTTCCTCTTCTCAATCGTTATCACATCAAAGAAATTCTCATCAATACATGTTACTGACTTGACTTCTTCCGCGGAGTCCCTTTGCCTTATTGTCCGCAGATCCAGGGCTGCAGCTGTGGCCACATCATGGATTAGGATCTGTGGATCGCGTATCAGAGATCGTAATGGTGGATCCATAATAAAGGCGGATCCTTTATCGTGTTGACATCGGAAAATGGTGGTGGACCATGACCAAAGCAGCTGATGATGGATCCTAATGGCGGCAGCATCTGATGATGGATCCTAAATGGCGACAGTAAACAATGACTGTGGACTATAGTGGCATCCGATCTTGATGGTGGATCATGATCTTGCTGGCTGCTGACCATACTTGATACATAGTATTTCTCAGATACTTGACCATTAATGACATTAATCCACCAATTTATTGACCTTCAGTTATGCTTCAAAAAGGTCTACCCTTATCAATGCTGCTAAAACCTTGATGATGTTCTCCTTCACACTTGACATCTATTGCACTTCTGTCCGTCCTGGGAGAGGGATCCCTCACATGTGGCTCTCTCTGAGGTTTCTACGTTCTTTTTACCTGTTAAAAGGTTTTTTTTTTTGTAGTTTTTCCTTACTCTTGTTGAGGGTTAAGGGCAGAGGATGTCACACCTTGTTAAAGCCCTATGAGACAAATTGTGATTTGTGAATATGGGCTATACAAATAAAATTTGATTGAAAATTTGATTGATTGATAACCCAAAGGCTGAAATCTCTGCATGTTAAGAACGCACTAGCATGATCTGGCACCAAATCCAGCCAAGAGGGAGAAAAGACATCTGCATGTCTTCGACCTTGATCTTGCTCATGTATTTAGGTCAGTATCACATAGTGTCCTCTGGGTTTGGGACTTCTTAAAAGTACCAGAGCTCATCACAAATTTGATTAAAGCCTACTCCGATTGAAACTGTGAAACTATATATGCCATGTCTGTGTGTACTTTTTATGGAACAGTGGTGATAGATTCAAGGGGGACCTTGACAAATACTATGAAAAGACACTGCACGAAACGCCCGTAATTCCAGGCAGTTAGTGCCTATTTACAGCCTGTGAAGTATGCGTTTGCCCTTGACATAAATTGTCGGAAACGTACTCCTGGTAGTGCAGTGGAGCAGCTGGGGAGGGGGAGTGCCACCGGGGAGACGCAGAGCAAAGGTGTGATCTAATTAGTATATGAATCACAGGGAAACTGCTGGTGAGAACTTATCTCACTTCACCATTGGATGAAACCACACACCTTTGAAACAAAAAGTCACTCATGATTGGCTGGAAGATCTGTTGCTATTGGTCACCCTGGGTCATTATAATACACACGTGGGTAAACCGCTCCCACACAATAAAAATGTATATAGTAATAATGAATAATAATTTATTTATTCATATTAATTATTAGTAAGCCTATACCAAAAGCACTGCAGTTACTGATTAGTACAATCAGCACAGTTCAATGACAATATACACCTATACAGGCTTTCACATGTAAATGACAAAACTGTGATATTTACAAATGCAAATCATGATAGTTTCACTCAGTGGTGCAGAGGTTACACCTTTTTCTAAAAGGTACTGTTGTATCTTTAGGCAGCAGTGATGTTGTAGATGATGATGAAGGAATCTTCGCGGACACCGTTCTTGCTTGTATAATAGGGTTTATTACACAGAAGTTTACAGGTCAGGACAGGTACCATGGTATACCTGGAGACGTTCTCAGCCAATGCAGAAGTCCGCCTCGCCGGTGCCGGACAAGCATTCTTATAGGGAAGATGTTTTCGCCAAAGACTTGAGATACAATGACATCACACATAGGGGCCCCCAAAGACATGCTTCGTATAAGGAATGGAAACCTCACCATCGAACAGGTCAAAGAGCATTCTCCGAGGGAGAGAATTTAACGAGTAATATCTGGAATAAGAACCAGGGATTCCTGAGAATCCAGGAACGAGGGCCCCCTAGCTTATAAACAGGTCATTATGATTTACCCCCATCCTTAACAATTTACGTTAGCTGAATATACCACAGTACTAACTCCCTTTTAAGAAAATCTGTCCTAAAAATACATCAGGCTTAGTTTAATTAGAGAATCATAAATTGTAGGTGCGCCGCTGGTGCGCGTCTTGCCGTGAATGTCAACTGGTGAACCAACCAGCCATTCCTAGAGCGCCATTGCGCCCGTTACCATTAATGGAGGTTCCATTTGAGCGCATTGGTATGGACCTCATCGGGCCATGTCCCCGGAGTGCACGCGGGTATCGCTTTGTGTTAGTCCTGGTGGATACACAATGCAATATCCAGAGGCAGTGCCGCTGCGCACCATCTCTGCAAAGAGTGTTGCACAGGCACTGTTTCAGGTCATCTCCCGAGTCGGGATACCAAAAGAGATTGTGACTGACCAAGGCACCTCATTTATGTCACAGACACTAAGGAAACTGTACGGATTACTGGGAGTTAAATGTATTTGGACCAGCGTGTACCACTCACAGACTGATGGTCTGGTCAAGCGGCTGAATAAGACGTTAAAATCCATGATCCGTAAGTTAATTCACGAAGACGAGCGCAATTGGGCTAAAAGGCTTGATCCTCTGTTGTTCGCAGTGCCTCAGGCCTCCATGGGATTCTTTCCCTTTGAACTGTTATTTGGCAGAAAACCACAGGGCATCCTGACTTAGAGAAAACTGGGAAGATGGTCCAAGCCCCAGTAAGAATGAAATTCAGTACGTCCTGGACCTGAGAGCAAAACTCCACACACTTGGGCAGTTATCACGTGAGAATTTGCTCCAGGCCCAGGCACGTCAACAGCGCCTGTACAAGAGAGGAGCAAGGCTGAGACAATTCACACCGGGAGAAAAAGTACTTGTATTGCTCCCCTCTTTTAGCTCTAAATTACTCACCAAGTGGCAAGGGCCCTTCATGGCAGGGTTGGGGACGTCGATTATGAGGTTGTGCGTTCTGACAGGGGTTGGAACCACACAAATATACCACCTCAACCTCCTAAAAACATTGAGAGAGGCAGAGCCTGTTTCTCTGGTGTCGCTGGTGAGCGAAAGAGATGAGTTGGGGCCTGAGGTACCAAATTCCGTCAATCCGACCTCGCTCCCTTGTGATGACCATCTCTCCCCGGCCCAGAGAGCAGATATCGCCATTTTGCTGACGTGTTTTACCACTTGCCAGGACGCACAAAACTCATACAACATCACGTTGAGACTTCCCCTAGGGTGATTGTAAGTTCACGACCCTATCGGCTTCCTGAAAAGTTGTTCAGAAAGGATTGGCAGCTATGCTCGAGATGGGGGTAATAGAAGAGTCCAACCGCGCCTGGTGCAGCCCCATCCTTCTTGGCTACAAGAAGGATGCTCCTGGATGCAGGCACCTCCTAGATCGGCTAGGCACTGCACGTTTTTTTACCATACTGGATTTGACCAAGGGCTACTGGCAGATTCCCCTGTCTTCAGAGTCTAAGGAGAAAACGGCCTTTTCGACTCTGCGGGTTATACCAATCCGTCACACTTCTGTTCGGGTTGTTCAGGGGCCCCGCCACTTTTGCCGCCTACCTCTCCTCTTTATCAACAGTAGTGCGCTGGGAGGCGTGGCACCCGGGAGAACGCCTGGAGAACCTGTCCATGGATATTTATATGTATGTGAATAGACTATTGTAATGGGGTTAATCCTTAATAAAAGTTTTAGCTAAAAGCGGATAATTTTAGCAGTGTTACTTTCCCAGTTATGTTTATATGTCATTGTAGATATAAAATCACAGCTCTAATTTATCTGACAGAATGGCAATGCCTATAGAATGCGGGGAGTCTGCAAAGTTTATTTAGGGACACCGTAGTAGCTCTCTCCCTCTTTTCTGTCTCTCCACTGCCAGTCCTGTAAGGAAATGTAGCAGGGGTGCAGCAGGTGTGGACACCAATTTTTTGCTGCAGTAAGTTTTATTAACTGAAAGTCACTTTAAAGTAAATGAAGATCACTCAGAAAACATTCCGTAAACATTACGCGCATTTCTGTGCATAGAGCCCGGAGTACAGCTGTGTGTGTGTGTGAGACGGTATCAGTGTCACCATACATGCATGCTGTAATCTCCTCCAGTCAGCGTGTACGCACAAACTAACGATACTTGTAAGTGATGCGACGGATATGTATCCAGAGTCCATACTATTATATGTCTGTGACATTGAGAGTAATTCTCTTGTCCTGCTTTAGTACTTGTCATCAAGACAATAAGGATGGCGTGGATCTCTGCTTTATTGTAATGAATTGAAGGTATGGCATATTGATGTGTTTTATGTTTGTTAATGTTTTGAAACCTTTTGATAACCTTGTTTAATAATTGTGTGACCTAATACGACTTGTCTGTTTCATAGGGCTGCCTTCAGGCAGGATATTCATGGTCACTGTTTTTTCCCACCTTAAGATTTCATTTAGATTATTTGGCCTTGTTTAGAATTAGTTTTCTTTATGATTAATTTGTTTGATTTCTGGTTTCTTAGTTTTATTTTATTTTGTTCTTTGTTCTATGGGCAACGTGCAATATGGTTGACGGGTACTGTGCAATCCTGGTGTAATGGCTTGAATATTGGTGAGTTACAGTGATAATCCACTGGTGCAATAACACCAGTGTTAGGATTCTTAAAGTGTGCTGTGCTTGTTTTACACATAATTTGTTAAATTGGGTGTTGAGCCTTTAACTTCTCTCTTTTTAATCTGTTATTTATATCAAGTACATGCCAGTACTCCATACTTTGCAGATGATCCTGTGCTGTTTGATCAGTCTTTTTAAATCATTTGTCAGACTTTAATAAATTGTCTATTTCTGGAATCATCAGCCTTCCATCCCATTTATTGTGGATATATGTGGTGAACCCGATTGGCATTCAACTGTCACCCCAAAAATTTGACCACCTGAGTCACCAGAGAATCTCTCTGGACGGGAGAGTCTTATCATGGGGCCGCTTGAAGTCATGGTGGGTGGAAAAACGGGAACATACTGTATGAATCCTCGGCAGCTGTGGAGTGGGAGGCAGCCACAGTAGATGTCGATCAAAGTCGGCTGGGTCCATGTCAGACCAGTTTGTACTGTAAGGTTTCGTACTAGAACTGGGACCCAATAGCACAACTCGCAGACAGAGTTCAGTTGTAAAAAAGAAGTGGTCTTTATTACCAGGCAGGGTTCAGTACACAGGAAGTCAAATTATCAGGCAAAGGTATTTGAAACATGAGGCAAAAACGAGGTCAAACAATCCAGGCAAACGTGGTCGAAAAACATGAGACGAAACAAGACTTGGTGAGATCGCTGGAACGCTGCGTGCAATACGAGATGAACTGGCACTGGACAAGGGGAAGACAGACCATATACAGACAGACATCAGCTAAACTACACACAGGTGAAACACATTACGGAGGTGAAGCCAATCTGTGAGACACACGGAAAAACTTTGTATTACTAATTTTACAAGCTTTTCCTTGCAGTGAATCCAAACATTACAACCTGGCCATGCATGTTTTTGGGCTCATGACACAGGCCACAACACGCTGCCATGAAGTTCTCCAGTTCCCACAGTGGGAGTAATGTTGAAAAACATTTCCAAAATCTTCTGAACTTCTGAAAATCCTGTCATTTTTCAACATCACTCAACACAAAGATTTCCCCACCCACAGTAGAGGCCACATCCTAGACCTGGTCTGTCCAACTGGCACCAGCATCAACCAACTGTCTAGCATTGACCTCACCATTTCTGACCACCTTGCCATCATCCACCAAATAGACATCCCTACCCCCCCAGAAGTAGAAAACGCACCATAACTTTCTGAAACCTAAAGTCCATTAATCCAACTTCTCTCTATTCTTATCTATCTGAAAACATCTCAGACTTCACCCTCATGCAGAATGTCTCTCCCACCAACCTGGTCAAATTTTATAACACCACACTCTCCTCCTGCCTGGACCAGCTAGCACCCATTCAAACCAGATCCATCTCCTTCACCTACTCCGCCCTCTGGTTCACTGACGAGCTGCACCAGCTGAAATCCAAGGGTCGCCAACTCGAGCGGCTCTTCGGGAGAACAGGTGTCACGGTTCACACAGAGGAATATAAACAAAAACACTCTCAACACTACTATTTTACTCTGGAGTAATCCAATCTGGCCGTGACAACCCAAGAACACTTTTCTCCACCATCAACAAACTCCTCAAACCCATGGACATCCACTCTCACTCCTTCACCGTTGACAAATGCAATGAATTTGTACATTTCTTCCAAAATAAAGATCACACCCTCGCATACTTCCTCGTCAAAACATGTCTCCTCACACTCTGCTCACTCATCACCCAAACTGTAACCTCCTCCCTAGCCACTGGTTATTTCCCCTGTTGTGCAATAATGCATTAAACGTGGTACCATAAAATAATGTGCCTTTTGGCATTCAATAATTTGGTTATCAAAATACAATATTGAATATTAATATTAAAAATAGTAATATTAAATAATAAATAATTGATTCAAGTTGCCTCGGGGCACCACCTTTCAAAGGAAGGGAAAAGATAGCCAATTTATTGATTAAGTCTCATAAAAGTACTAACTACAAATTTGGAACTCTGATTAACAATTAAATTAATAACTATAACCGAAATTACCATATAGGTAGTTAGCTAAGTTGAAGGATATAGAGTTCTTGACAGTGTTGGCAAAATTCACTTATGTAACATTAATGAAATAACATTTGTGAAAGAAAAACATTTGTTATGAAGGTAATAAAGTATAAAAACACAAATTACTAACAGTGTACTTACTAAATAAAGATATGTATGTGAGTATGCCTGTGTGGGTGAGCGTGCCCCCCCCCCCCCCGGAATGTTGGAAGAGATATGCGGGTGTGTGTGTGTTGGTGCCAAATTAGAGAAAGTTACTAGATGCATGCAAGGAAAGACTGAAGAGCATAACTAACATTAACTTTCAAATAACTTGTAACCAAAATATCACAGCAACACAAATCAAACCTGGTTGTGGTTCTGCTGTGCGATGCAGCTCTTGTGCTGAGTTGTTAGGCAGGACCTTGTGTCGCTGCCTTTTGGAAGGTTTTAGCAGTCTCCGGTCAGGCCTGCTTGAAGGTGGTAGAGCTTGGATTGGGAGACGGTTTCCTTGGTGAGGTGAGCTACGAGCTGCACCTCTCCTCCATAAAAGAGTGAGCTGGAAAGCCACCCTTCTCCTCTTGGAAGGTTGTGTAGGAAGAATCGAAAAGAGACAGAAGAGGGGGGAGAACTGGCCTCATACTGGCTTGGTGATGTCATGGGGCCCAGAGTGACCAATAGTGGTTGAAACTTGTGTCTCCGGTCGGTTTTCACACCTCTGTGTGACGTTGAGGCACCCTGGGAGACTGAGTTCTGGAGGCTCAGGTTTTCTCCAGAACAAAGGACATGCGGCCTTAGGCTTTTGACTACACATGTAGGCCGTACTGTAGTTCACAAACACCAGGTCCCAACACCCCTCTACCTTAAAATATGCCGCAAGTCACCCGCATACTTAAAAAATCTGGACTTGACCCCAACCTCCCCCAATAACTACTGGCCCATTTCCAACCTGCCCTTCCTGTCAATGAACTGGAGAGAGTCGTTGCTAATCAGATCAAATCCCACCTTGACTCCAATAACCTCTTTGAGCCCTTTCAATCTGGTTTCCGTACAAAACACAGCACTGAGACTGCTCTGATCTTGAGGATAACAAGAGATCATTTGTGATCTCTTGTTATCCTCAGACTCCGGTTCCATCAGCATCCTCATCCTCCTCGACTTCAGTTCAGCTTTTGACACCATTTACCGTTCCACACTCATCACACGCCTCAAAACCACCCTCTGCATTACTGGGACTGCCCTCTCCTGGTTCCAGTCCTACTTCTCTGACAGAAATCAATTCATCTCAATCAACAACTGCAAATCCATCACAATTCCTGTCACCTATGGTGTCTCCCAAGGTTCCATGCTTGGTCCCATTGTCTTCAATATCTACATGCTACCACTTGGACAGATCCTCCACCACCATGGCCTCCAGTTCCACTGTTATGCTGACGACACTCAGCTCTACCTCTCCTCCAAGACCATCACTGCTGCCACTCACTCCACCCTCACCACATTAAAAAATAACTGCAAAGGAACTTTCTAAAACTCAACTGCAATAAATCAGAAAACCAAATAATTGGCCCAGACTCCTTTACCTGCCCCACTCTGGAATTCCCAGACACGGCCAGGGTCTCCAGCTGGCTATGCTACAGTACTTAGTTTGGGAAAAAGGGATTTTGCATAAATTTTGGAAATATTTATTATGAAAAATATTCATTAATGTCACTGTAATACTGTATATTGAGCTGGCTATACTATAATACTTAGTTTGACAAAACAGACGCACACACACACACAGTGCTGGAGGCCCTTGAACACTTGACAGTTGAAAGTTTCAAACTCTTTGAGCTGTAGCTTTGGAAAGTTACGGAACACTTTTTGGATATCGTGTGTTTAGGTCCTGTAAAAATGTGAAGTTGATGAAAACATTCAGACGATCAAAACTTTATTTATATGATTTTTTAGAACCATTTTTTTGTAACAGATCAACTCATGGCCTCCTCATGCCTGCCTCATGTCCATTGCCTCTAAACCAATCAAATGAAGGATGCTTAGGGTCACTAGCCAATAAGGAGCAACTTTCAATTAAGCAGTACCTGCATGGACCTTATTCCAGTCTTCACTACAACACAATTAGGATGGTGAAAGATATTTTCCATACTTACTGCATTTGGATTCCTTTGAAAATTTGCCTCCTGTCATGGTTTTGTCTTATGAGTGTTTATTTTCTACCTCTGTCTTAAGAGTGTTTTCAGTTTAATTATTACCTCCTTGTGTTTCATGTATATCCTTGTGTTTATGTTTGTATATGAGTTATTTCTGTGTCTCACATTTTCCCACTCCCTGTGTTCTGTTTCCTGTTTTATTTTGTAGGCTCTGCTCCTAGTGTGTTTTCTTTCTTCACTTCCTGTCTTTGTGATTGTCTGCACCAGTCCTCATGTGTTCCACCTGTGTTCAACTGCCCCTGCCTTCCCTGTGTCCTTGTCGATTCATTGTCGTAATGCCTGTTGTCTATGCCTTGTCTCCTGTGCTCGCGTCCTCTGCATCCTCTCTGTTGTAGTAAGTGCCTGGTGTTTTCCCGTGTGCTCTTAGTTGTTTTTTCAGTTTAGACTTTTTTGAGATTCCACCGTTTGTTGTTTTTTCTGTTGGCCATTTTCCTATTAAAAGGACACTTTTTGTTTAACCTGTCATTAAGTATGTGTTGGAAGATTAAAAATTATTCAAAGGATTTTTGTTATGTATTCCTATGTTTAAGAACTGTTTGTTGTGCCAAGTTTAGCTATATGTTTTCAAAGTTTAATACAAAACTCACTTTATCTTGCCAGAAGTTTGTAGCTTTACCTGTCCCCTTTTCCGTAGGTGAGAGGCAATTTAAGAAAATGGGAAGAGTAAAAAAAAGGAAACCGAGCTCAAAGGAAAGACCTATTGGCAATGGCTGGTGGAATCGATGCTCTGGTCAAAACATTGAAGACCATTAATATTACAAGCAGAGATACAGATTATTCCTCAGAAATCTGGTCTGGACTCTCTGTAAAACTATTTGGCCAAGATCGTAAGAAAAATGTCATTGGCTGTGGGTCATATGGAGCAGAAATCGAAATGGGAGTGAGGGATTTGATGTGTAAACAGCAGGAAAATTCATCAGAGATGAATAAAGCTCAGGCAATGGAGAAAAAAATAACAGGAGAGGAAAAGGTGTCAGGAGAGGACACAGAAGAGAACGATGCAGAGGACAATCAACAGGAGATGTGTTCACAGAGAGGACTTTCAGGAGAGGAACAGGTGTCAGAAGAGGACACAGAAGACAACGAGGCAGAGGACAATCAACAGGAGATGTCTTCGCAGAGAGGAGCCCATACTAAAGATCGAAAGAAGTGGAACAAAAAACAATGGAGAAAATTGCCAACTGTATCAAAAAGGTTCACAATTACAGTGAATAAAAAAAGAGCCAGCATATAAAAAAACCCACAGCTGTAAAATTAATACATGTTTAAATATTAGTGCAGTTTGTACATTCCCTTCCTGTAGTGCAAAGTACTTATTTAAAAGGATGAGGGAGCCAGTGGGAGACACTGGTTAAAATATCTGTGCTACAAAGAGAAATTGGGAGAAAAACAGGAGACAAAGGTTTAAAGGCAAAATACTACCTCATTGACAACAGCACTCAATCTTCCGCTCACTGTATTAATTGGCAAACACAGTACCAATGCTGTCCTGAATAATCTGAAGGCAATGCAGGACTTGATAAAACAATGCAAGATTCCTGACATGGAAGACACAGAAAAATTAGCTGACAGCCCATTAGGTCAGGTGGAAGATGATGAGGAAAGAAGAAATGCACACACACAATTATTGGAAGATCTCCCTTCACACATGAGTCACTAGAGTTTTTACTAAACTAGTACAATAAGATGCTGAACTACTGCAAACTACCAAATGTCCAACTAGTGCTGACCAAGACCGAACTAGTGGAGGGAACTTATGTGATATCAAGGATATGGAATAAATGCTCAAACATGATTCATTTTATTATTGAACTACAGTTCTCTCGGTCAATCCAAAATGTTAATAAACCTCAAACCTGAATATTTAAGAAAGTAAAAGTGAGGTTTTGGCTTTCTTAGGAGAATATTTATGTGTGCACAATTAATGGGCAACTATTAGTGTGCAGAATTATTATGCAACTAAATGAAAAACGAAAATTTTCTTGTTTATTTTCATCTGTTAAAGTGAGAATAATAAACAAACAACTCAAAATTTACAAATTAACATTTCTGACATTTAAAAAATAAATTCAGTGACCAATATAGCCACCCTTCTTTTCAATAACAGTAATAAGCCTTCCATTCATGGATTCTTGATCTGTTGACGATCAACTTTTTGTGCAGCAGCAACCACAGCCCCCCAGACACTGTTCAGAGAGGTGTACTGTTTTCCTTCACCGTAAATCTCCCATTAAAGAAGGGCCCACAAGTTCTCAATAGGGTTTAGGTCAGGTGAGGAAGGGGGCCATGTCATTATTCTTTCATCTTCAAGGCCTTTACTGGCTAGCCATGCAGTGGCCCCTGATGCATGCGATGGAGCATTATCCTGCATAAAAATCATTGTCTTCTTGAAAGATGCAGACTTTTTCCTGTACCACTGCTTGAAGAAAGTGTCTTCTAAAAACTGGCAGTAGGTTTGGGAATTGATTTTGAGTCCATCTTCAACCCGAAAAGATCCAACTAGCTCATCTTTAATAACACCAGCCCATACCAGTACCCCACCTCCACCTTGCTGGCGTCTGAGTCGAAGTGGAGCTCTGTGCCTGTTACTAATCCAGCCACGGGTCCATCCATCTGGTCCGTCAAGAGTCACTCTCTTCTCATCAGTCCATAAAACCTTTGAAAAATCTGTCTTCAGATATTTCTTGGCCCAGTCTTGACGTTTCAACTTATGTGTCTTGTTCAGTGGTGGTCGGGGTTCAGCCTTCCTTACCTTGGCCATGTCTCTGAGCACTGAACACCTTGTACTTCTGGGCACTCCAGGTGGGTTGCAGTTCTGGAATATGACAGCACTGCAGGATAATGGGTTCCTGGTAGCTTCACGTTTGATTCTTCTCAAATCTTTTTCTCAACACGTTTCTTGCGACCCTGTTGACTATTTGCAACAAAAAGTTTGATGGTTCTGTGATTACGCCCCAATATCTTAGCAATTTCAAGAGTGCTGCATCCCTCTGAAATACTTACAATTTTTGACTTTTCAGAGTCAGTTAAATCTCTTTTTTGGCTCATTTTGCCTGAGGAAAAGAAGCTGCCTAATAATTATGCACACCTTGATATAGGGTGTTGATCTCCTTAGGCCACACCCTCCCTCATTACACAAATACACATCACCTGATATGCTTAAATCCAATAGGCATTCAAGTTTATACAGCTTGGAGTTGGAAAATAAGCATAGAAATTATGATATGGTCAAAATATTCTCTTGCCTAATAATTGTGCACACAGTGGATGGTAATTTTGGTTATAGTTATTAATTTAATTGTTAATCAGAGTTCCAAATTTGTAGTTAGTACTTCATGAGACTTAATCAATAAATTGTCTATCTTTTCCCTTCCTTTGAAGGGTGGTGCCCCGAGGTAACTTTAATCAATTAAAGTTATTATTTGATGTTAATATTTTTAATATTAATATTCAATATTTTATTTTGATAACCAAATTTATTAAATGCCAAAAGGCACACCATTTTATGGTATCATGCTTAATGCATTATTGCACAACACAGGTTAATCTCTTTCTTGGGTCCCTGTAAAAAATTTCGTTGTGTCATCAAATTGATGAAGATGTTTTTTCAACATACAAGTGTTCTTCCTATTTGCATGTGTTTTCTTAATTTGCTGTGCGTTGGGCTCTCTTGGCCACCATACACTTGGCAGCTTCTTGGATATGACATCGTCACCGCCTCTGCACACCTGCAATTGGGGATTTTCTGCCTGTTCTTCTCTGCAGTGCTGGCAGCTTACATAAGAAGTTGGTAGACAGCCTTTTTCAGGCCTCTCCTGATATGCTTGAGTTCACATAATGGCTCTGACTGGGCAACTGAAGGACTCAGTTGTTCTTAAGCCCTCCTGTGTTTGCTGTGTGTTTATGTGTCTGTCTTATTGGACGGTTAACCGTTGGCTTAGCCTGACACTATATATATATATCACCTATGACCATATAAATGTATTTCTTTATGCTATTTATGCTATTTTAGTGAACTACATCAGTGTGGTTTGTGAACAGCAGTAAAATAAAACCACCATAAATGCCTTTGAGGACAGTCAGTGTTAAAATGAGCTTAGATTAGTCATCAAATTCTCTACAAAAACCCTGAGATCATAGAGAGGCAGTGGAATGCAGGAAGCCGTGACTGCTGAAATTGCATGAAACCCCAAGTTTGGCCTTTTGGGACAGATGGAGACATAGCTAAGTAAATATCCATTTGTTTCATGCAACATTTCCCTGAATTCGTATGCATTTTGTCACAGTGAGTGCTACTGAAGTGAAACAATCACTGTAACAACACTTGAAATGTGAACAATTATAATAACAGTACAATTGACAGAACAAAGCATTAAACAAAACTTAAATTTTTAAATGTTTGAAAAGAAAGTTTAAAGTTTGGGTTGGGTTTCCTTAAACTGCTATTTCAAATTCTAAAAGAACTACTGTCCTGCAATTTAAAAATGTGTTATAACTTGGCAATGGCTCAGGAGGCAGAGCAAATCGTCTTCTAACCAAACGGTTGGGGGTTTGAGCCTAGTCTTCCTCACTTGACATGCCGAAGTGTCCTTGGCCAAGATACTGAACCACAATTACTGTCCATAGATGCACTGTATGAACGTGGGCGTGAATGGGTGAATGGCAAAATAAATGTACTGTAAAGCACTTTGAGTGGTCATCAAGACGACAAAAAATTCAATACAGACCATTTACCATTGATTGGGTTGGTGATAGTTGGCTTCAATAAAATGCTGTATTTCAGCTGTATATTATATGTATATTATAATTAAAACTGACACTCCTAAAAGTCTAGTATTGCATTGTTTCGTAAATATTAATTTGAAGGTATGCAAATATTTGTCTCGCCTTACAGTGCAGCAACAAGCCCTGAGGTGATGTCAGTTTATTGTAATTAGTGCCATTAGGTCCTCTACTGTGACCTTCCTGGTGTGACACCTCCTCAGTGTTGAACAGGCCTCAGGGAAAGGGAGCAGCTGCAGCCAGGCTTGATACTGCTAATTGCTGACCCAGTGGCTACTGTTTTTTGGCCTTATGAGATGTTTCACCAAGCAACTCAAACCACAACAAAACATCCCTTTAGCTGTAATAACTATTGACACCATATACATAATGATTGTCAGGCAAATAATAGATTCAGCAATACCTACTGATATCATTACTAATATTGTGAATATTTATTGGTTTCAATTGTCTTTTTGTCAAATTATCTATGTTGTATATATCATCATTAGTCATCATCATCAGTTTCTCACACAACTCATTTACTTGATGAAAAACGTAATGACCTTTTTTTTGTAGCACCACACTTGCAACCCTATGGCCTTTTAAATTACTCATGGTAAAATGTATTTTTAAGATTTTGGGAAGACGTCACATTTAAACTTCAGTTCATATTTACTGGTCCTTACAGCTTGCTTCTTTTGCTCCCTCTTTTATTCCTTCGTCAGTATAATTATATTGAAAACATAATATTTGCATTTGCAACATTGCAGCCTCAGAAACTTTCTTGCTCATTAAAATCATTAATTGATTGAGGAGATTTGAATTTAAGGCAAATACATTATGTTTGACAACTTAACAGAAGCCTTCTCTGTAATGGATGTATTAAAACAAACAGTTTCCATGTTTTTAATTTAAAAGTGAACTGTAGCATTTATATATATATATATGAAAAGAATATATTTTTAAATATAGACATGTTTTTTTATGTCAACAATTTTTTACCAGCATTTAAAAAATAACCACAATAACAAAAATCCTTTAGACATTGCTGTGTAATCATGATGCAGTGTCCTCTGTCTTATGTCAAATAAACATACGTGAAATAATAATTTATTATTATAATCATTATTATATAATTCATTACAAATACATAATCATGAACATAATTAAACCTGTTAAATATCCTTTAGTCTGCATTTGTTGATGATTTGTCGTTGGATGGCACATTCATTTAAATTTCAGATTAGGATTGACAAAAATATTTCTGAATCGTGTGTGAAAGTTTTGATGAGGCAGAATATGAAAATATTTCAGATTTCATTTGTCAGGTGAAGAGGGCTGATATAGGATGAAATATAATTCTAATGAAAATTTAAATAATTGCATTTGTAACATTGAAAAATATTTCTTGCTTTAGTGAAATTAATACACCCTGTTATAGCTCAGTAACCCAAGAAGATTCAAGCTTTGGAATTAATGCAAAACTTTAATTGACAATTCAACAGATGTTCACATTCTGTAGTGTGTGTGTCAGCAAAAAGTGTTTCCTTTCACATTAGTTAATAATGAACTGTAGAATTTAAATACACTTCAGGAAAAATGTAGAGTTGTGATGTTTTTAATGTCAACAAATTTATACAAGCATGTTTAATTTTTGACAGTTTGAGACCATAAATTACAGGATTAAGAAGAGGCTGAATGGCCATCGCATACGTAGACAAGAAAACACAGAGAGGGTACGGCACTGAGGATGGGTCAAATCTCTGACTGATCAAACTATAAAAACAGGCAAACACAAAGCTAATGAGTGAAACTAAATGTGGAGTGCAGGTTTCCAAAGCCTTCATTCTGGTCTCTTTGGAACCTTTTAAACACACTGAAATAATATTTACGTAACTGTATGCAATATAACTGACAGGACCAGCGACAGTGACAATAAGACCAAAAAACACATCATGAACGAGTGACACTGTTCTGTCTGATGAACAAGAAAGGTCAACAACTAAGTGATGTACACAGAATACTTTGTTGATAACAGTCCCACAAAAATGTAAACGAATAGTAAAAGACAATAAAACTCCAATCTCCACAAAACAAAATATCCAGATAAAAAATATGACAATTTGTACTTTCCTTTTTGTAATTATGCTGTTGTAATGTAAAGGTTTACAAATGCATACATATCTGTCATGTGCCATAATTGTTAATGTTCCAAATTCAATAGTTCCATATGTATGAATGTTAAATATTTGAATGAAGCAGAAGGAGGCAGAAATTCCATGTGTGTCTGACAATATATGCACCATAAAGCAGGGCAGCAAAGACGTGCTGCCGTATATTTCATTAACAAATAAACTACACAGGAATAAATACATGGGCTCATGGAGATTTTTGTCTATATAAATAATGAAAATAAGCACAGAGTTTGCAACAATCACTGATATGTAAAATACCATAGCCAGAGTAAAGTACAGGTACTTTAACTGTCCTGTGTCACCATACATAGCCAACACAAATGACAAAGTCTCTGTTGAGTTCTCCATTGTAGTCCTAGTAATGAGGGTTAATATGTTTAACTACTTGACTTTGGAAGATATGTGACAGCAAATATAAAAAGTAAAATCGATCTTGAAATCCAAGTGTTTCAAGGGTAAATGAAGATAATCACTAAAGCATATTTCTTATCTTAAGAATTCAACCCTGAAAAGAATAAAACAGTTACAGCAATTTGTGAATGTCTGGTTCCAGAATCCAATTTATTTAATTTTATATTACTTTATGTATAAATAAATATGATACACATTGTATATAAAACATGTCAAAATACAAGAGTTAAGATAAATGCACATTTATGAGACCCACTTCCAAACAGTTAAAAGCTGTTGAACAATGTGATCGGAATCCAGTACATACCATTTTGCAATATATCACATTTTAATCATATCAAAACTTCACCAAAGAGTAAGACAGATTGATGATCAATAGAAAAGTGCAGACTGTAACCTCCCCTCCCCACTGAGACAGCAGCAGTTTGCTCAACCTTTATACGAAAGTCCTGATGAAAAAAAAAACACGACGAGCAGAATGTGATGCAACTCAAGACTGAGCCTGATTCTCTTGTTCAATGTTGTCATGTAAAGATAAAGAAAATCTTAAACCATTATGTCGTCTTGTCGACAAGAATACCTTGAGGGAATGTCATCAAATTTGGAACAAAGGTCAAAGTTCAAGGTCACTGTGACCTCACTAATCAAATTTTTGGGAATTGTGAATATGATATCTCAGAAACACCCTGAGGGATATAATCAATAATCCGACAAGAGTGGCACTTTGAATGCATACCTCCACCAAGGGCCCTATCTCGCAATGTTAAAGAAAGGAATACAAATAATTCCCCTATAAATACCTAATTTTTTTAAATCAAGATGAATTGAAATCTAGTATTTTTTTCTGCCCGAATGTCGCATTCTTCCACAAAGTTTCATGGAAATCAGTTCAGTAGTACTCAATGGTGAAAACATGATGGCCTCAGTGGGGGTAATAATTCTGACAGTCTGGAAAATAGTACAGATGACAAATATAGACTAACTTTGACCTATCAAGTCTTGTTTGGTGTGTATGAGGTCCTCTCTCAATACTCTTAGTGTCACATTAGATCGTAACCTGGTCTGGAAGCATACTGAAAGACACAAGTGTGTGTGCGTGCGTGTGTGTGTGTGCGTGTGTGTGTGTGTGTGTGTGTTTGCATGTTTTTCTGTCCAATTGTTCAACCACAGTTGCTAGGTTTTCCAGAGTTGGCGCTCTGTGTTCCTTTCTGTTTCCATGGCTGCAGTGACATGCACGCATGCACACACACACACACATTCAGGTTTTTGTGCATTACCAGGACTCATATCCTGCAGTTGTTTTTTGCCATATTAAGAGGATCCACATCTTAAATTTATTACACTTTGTGTGTACAGTGTATATGTGCAGTAAAATACTATCCACCCATGGTTGTCCCCTGTTAAACCAAAATTGTCCTGACATTCCAATGTTTTACAACATCAAAGTTGGTCTCAATTTTCAATAGCTGACTGACAGCTGAAGAGTAATTGGATGTTGAGGTTGTGGGTTAATTTTGAAGTCCAACCTCCACAGGTTAAACATGAAAGTACTATATCAAATTTATATCAAAGGTTTGATAAATTTTATGCACTCTTAATTTTGAAATCCAGTGTCCTAAAAAAGGATTACAAATTCTGCAGATGGACTTTTATGTGTTTCTGGAGAAATCGCATTAATGGAGTTTTGAAGTTCAACACCTGAAGTGAGCACTCAGAGCCTCTATATACTGAACTAATGTTAATTAACAACTTGGTCAGGACTGCTTCAAAGCTCCAAATATCCCGTATAACAAAACACAAGCCACTATTAGTAGCCACTATTATACACTTTACGCATAACATACGGTTATCACTAACATATTTGGTTTTATTCTAGTGCCTTTTGGTCACTTAGTGTAAATAAGTCAAACACTTTGCTTAAAAATGTTAAAATACTAATACTTGTTAGAATCTTCAGAATATTTGTCAAAGCCAAATGCATAACATTTCGAATACTGCAGTCACAGAAATGTTTGTTTCATCTAAAGTGTAGCATGAATAGAATACTGGTGATGTTAGAATTTCTAGAATATTTGTCAAGGCAAAATGCGGATTTGTTAAAAAAAATCATTTCATTAAATCAGTGTTTGAACATATCCATTCAAAGTCATTGATCTTCTCACTTTAATAAAGGTTGTAAGATCTGCTCTTGATCTGTATTTTTTGCTGCTTATACTATGAAAACAATAATCCAAATGTAATTTTTGTTTTGTTTGAAACAACAATGTCGTCCTTAGTTAGTCAGCCTAATTCGACAGTCCACTGTGGGCGCATAGGAATGTATGTGTGTATATCAGTTTTGAGACGCTGCCTTGACTTACACAATCCCTCTCTCTCTCTCTCTTTCTCTCTCTCTCTCTCTCTCTCTCTCTCAGACACACACACACAGCATAGAGAGAGAGACAGAGACGCAGCTTTTGCACAAGAGAAAACAGGTATGTTAACTGTTTTGTATTTAAATGCTTATTTCTACTATTAAACATGATCTGTATTAAGAAGATGTTATAAGGAGCTGATAAACTAAATGTATCAACACACAAAATCAAAATCACTCTTGCTTTAATGTCTTTTTTCCTGCAAGTCTTTGTCAGAAATGTATTCAGAGCTCTAACCTGTGACTGAAGTTGGTTACTTATAAACTTGGCGATTGAGGAATTAGGTTTATTTAAATGATCTAGCTATCAGGTTATCCCAGTAATTTGTTAGTTTTTAATGTAATTTGCATTATTATATACCATTGTTATTTGGTGCACGTTGGAATTTATGGATATCCTAATTATCCACCAGCTTGAAATGACATCATGAAGGAGTTTTCTCTGTCTCTGCTGAGTCGAGGCTGTGGTCGATTGATCTCTTCCAAGAGAAACCCTGGAAGACATGATGGACGGCTGGACGTCTGCTTCACACCACAGGTACACCAATTCTATGTTGGAATACAGTTTATACAGTATTTGTATCAGCATTTGAATACAAATTAGTTGCCACATCAGTCCCCAACCAACCGTCCATCTAATTGTCCATCAATCAATTTAGACATTCATTGCTGTAATAGTCAACAATATAATCCATCCATGTTCCAAAGGATTACTACATCTGGAAGTCCCAGGAGCCTCTGCTGCATTTGTCCAACAGTGGTCGCCTACTTGTAAAAGCAGAGTCAACCCTTCCAAAGACGTACAGCACTCGTAGGGGCCCACTGCTACTGTACTCCCAGGTATTTACATGTTAAGTAACTACATTAATTTAGGTGACAAGAGACATTTGGCCAGGTGCAGTCAATAAGATATATACATATGGAATAGAAACCATGAAATGTATCCTTTCCTTTATATCCAGGACCTGGTTTCAACGGAAAGCAAATGTGGGTCAGTGGTTGGTAACAGAAAGAAGCGGGTTGTGCAACATTACTCTCAACAAGTGGAACAGCAGCTCAGCACCCTGAAGGAGCTGACATCGGCCATTTTGAGCTACAGCAACAATCAGGTAGATAGAATAGAGACGGGAATGACTTTTCTAGTTATACTATGTGTATAATTTGTGTTTGTACTGTATTATGTAAGAAAATGTTGTGTGTACTTGCTTAGACTACAGACTGTAAATAAAAATGGATAATATGACAACACCCAAAAGTGAACCCAAACCACCTGGATAGCCAGCACATGTATTAGTGGGACCTCGTTCAATTAAAGAGACCCTATTTTTAGTTATGACGTGACTTTTCTGGTCAACAGAGCTTTTTACGCTGTTTTAACCTGCCCATTGTTTTGGTTTTATGGTTCAGTCTGAGTGCTCTAGTTACAAATCTTCCACACTTTGCTTGTAGTGCAGTTTAGAACCATAACTTTGATCTTAAATGGGATAATTGTATTTATCTCTTGTTGTATATGTGAAAATGTCAACAGATGTTTGCTTATGGTTGAGTTCCTCTGCAAAAGATACATTTGGATGTGTCTCTTCTCTCTAGTGCTCCTATTCCAGACTCGCTCCATCCATCTTTCCTCCTCTTCACGTCCCTCCAGTTCCAAATGTTCGTTTTCCCAATTGTCAGCCAGCTTTCTCCACACCAGCACAGCCCAGTCCAGAGTTGTTTGTGCAGCATAACCCAGTGTGGCTTCCTGCAGAGGAAAACACTGAACAACTGGAGAATCAACCTGAAGGTTATAAAATATTGACGGGTAGAAAGATGCCCTTCGAACCTCATTGATTACATACTTGGACTCATGTTCTTTTCATATGCCTTGTTTAGTTTATTGCTGATAAACTAACTAAATGGAAGGATAAAACCAATTCTAAAATAATCCTACTCTGCAGATAAAGAGGAGCTGAACAACAGGAGCAGAGTCAGGCTGGATGTGTTCCTTCAAATAACATGTACCTCCAGGAGTCCAACCCCACAGACGGAGCCTCAGCCCTGGGTACATTATGTAGCTTTAACCCCTGAAGAACCAGAAGAAGATAAGGTGTCTTCCTAATTTCTATAAATACATGTTTATAGTCCTTTATCTTTGCAAATGTTAATTGTGTGTAATTCATTGGTCTTAACTACCAAATGCAGGCGTATTCTGACATGTGTCTGCAGCAGACTGAAAGTTCACAGTACACTGAAATAAACCACCACAGTACAGGAGAGGAGCTGCCTTATCCACACATGAACTGTGTCTACGACATGGCTGATGATCGAGACTGTTCCATTTGGAGAAACAGTGAAACACTCAGTGATAAAGGCAACTGTGAGAGATCGATGAGTGGGAGCCGACACAGGAGAACAGGTAAAGTTTTACATGGTAGCCGCAAATCCTTTAAACATATTAAACTGTCTTAAATTCAATTTTACAAATAAAAGGGCTTAAAAAGTATGAATCTGTCTTGAATTCAGATTGCATAGGTCTTAATATTTGTAGGCATCTCACCAACAAATGTCACTGTGAACATTTCATTTAATCTGCCAGACAGATTGACTGCGTCATTTGTTGATGCTTTAAACTAAGCCAGCCTGTTAGTTAGTTTGTGAACAATAAATGGCTTGAGAATGACAATGAGGTTATGATTGCATCTCCAACGCACAGGACTGTACCTTCCTCCAGTGGAATTGGGAATTTCAGCCTGTTACAGATCCTGCGGGGAGAAGATGGACTGGGTAAGACATCAGCATCTAGAACAGCACAGTGTCCATCAGAAGAAAAAACATGACTACTATTTAGTGGTCGGGGCTTTCGTTGCCCATTTAAACTCTTGTGCTTTTTCTAAATATCTTTATTCGATTAACCCCAAAAAAACAACGTTTACCAAACGAATAGTTTTAGCTTTTATCAGCTGCTACTTTCCTGTTTAAACCCCAGGAGTTTGCTTGGATATTGGCAGCACAATGGGTAAATGGGTGACGAAATAAAATATTTGCATCTAGTGTAACTTTAAATCAGTATATTGTATGTCAAAAGGACTTATTGGTAATCAATGTTCTACATTGTTGTTGGACAAGTAGATTAATACAAAAATGGCACGTGCATTTTTCGTATGTTCTCATCTTGCAGGGTGTCAGTCATGTTTTTTATGTTAAAAGGATACTGAAATACCAATTTCTATTGTGTTTCAGTTGGACGGTGCCGAACACCATGCGCAACGCCTGCCTCCCATAGCGGGTGCCACCGCACAAGTGATCCACGCTCAGAACCAGCAGGACGTCCGACCACAATCAAAAAAAGACACGTTTCTGTCCAGAGAAAATCTGAATAGACTCCGTCTGCCGCCTTTGGTTCTATCCCCACTGTTTCCTGAACAAGAAGGTGAACATAGAACATAAAACTGTCCTTTCTATTTAACTGATTCAACTGGCTTACTTAATCTCGTACATTCAAAAATTTAGTGGACTATGAACTTCAGTGACTTCTTTACTTGTGGTGGAATCTACTACCAGAGCTCTCTTTTCACAATAGGATCAAATTCATGTGACATTATGTCAAATAATAGTGAAAGTGTTGTTGGGTTTTACAAACTGTGTCAGGTAACCTCCTGTTGAGTAAACTGTTCTAATCTTTAGGAGCACAGAGGTTGTAGAACGATGGTATTTCCTTTTATTTCCTTTAATTTAAAATGATGACTTGACCTCCTTATTAGTGTAGAGATGCTATGTTCCATCCTCACTCTGTATTTCAGAGGAGATGAGTGTGAAGCAGAAAGGAGAAAGAGAAAAAACAGGGAGATCTTACTTTAAAAAACAGACGGCAGCAGGAGGAAGAAGAGGAAGGCTGCCGTCTGAGAAAGGTGCTACGATTCTGCTGGAGCCTGGACATGGTACAGTGCGCACACACACACACACACACACACAGTAAAGTCACAGTGAAAATATACAGTCTGTAGGTGGATACTTAAAGATCCGTCACTTAAATCTAAAATAAATCAGCACAGCAACATATCCATATATTGTTTGATATTTTTGTCTTTCAGTTTAAATCAAAACTAGGTCTGAAGTTATGTCCTGTTTAATTAAACCCTTTACAGTCTTAGTTTTGCACTGACCATATACAGAATATTACAGTCTCAGGTTTTTAATGTTTCTAGTTGTTATTTAAGTTTTTGTTGTTAAGTTTTCTTGTTCTGCTTTGTCTTTCTCTGCCAGTTTTAACGATAGAATTTTCCATTCAGTATATTGTGTTTCTATACATTTAATTGAATCTATTAAAAGATGCAGAGATGGTGTTTCACTCAATCAATCAATCGATCAAATTTCAATTCACAAATCACAATTTGTCTCATAGGGCTTTAACATGGTGTGACATCCTCTGCCCTTAACCCTCAACAAGAGTAAGGAAAAACTACTTAAAAAACCCTTTTAACAGGGTAAAAAGAACGTAGAAACCTCAGAGAGAGCCACATGTGAGGGATCCCTCTCCCAGGATGGACAGAAGTGCAATAGATGTCAAGTGTAAAGGAGAACATCATCAAGGTTTTAGCAGCATTGATTAGGGTAGACCTTTTTGAAGCATAACTGAAGGTCAGTGAATTGGTGGATTAATGCCATTAATGGTCAAGTATCTGAGGAGAAATACTATGTATCAAGCAGTCCTGCTGCAATCATAGTCTATGGTCAGCAGCCAGCAAGATCATGATCCACCATCAAGATCGGATGCCACTATAGTCCACAGTCATTGTTCACTGCCGCCATCAGGATCCATCATCAGGTGCCGCCATTTCACTCTGTTCTCTCCTCTAGAGCCTCCTCCTGCAGTAGGAGTTTCGGGTTGTGTTGTGGGACGGATAGGTCCAGGCAGGCAGAGCTCTTTGGCTTTCTTACAGAACCGACTGCCTGACCTCCAGAATCCCTGTGGGTCCATTGATGCTGACAGAGGTGTGGTCAGGGGCCTTCTACCTCTGGAGCTGAGAGGTAATTAAATATAAACCTCTGCAGCAAACCATGATCCTCAAAGTATGAAGTAAATATACATTATATTTTATTACATAAATGGACTTTAGTTAGTTTAAAGCAAACTGACCTCACAGAGCTATGTGAATTCTCAGGTTATGTGTGTCGCTCATGTATTAGTAATAATCAAAGAAATGTCATAAGTGTTTCTTTCCTCTGGTGTGTTTAGGAGTTTTTTTCTGAATATAAATGTTCTTAAAAAGTCCAAGGATGCCATGTAACATCACAAAAGTCAACATTTGCATAATACACACCTACCTGCTAGTCTGACTAGCCTCATAAAATGAGAGTGGAGGTCGACATTTCCTACATGTGCTAGAAACAGTTGACCAATCACAACAGAGTTGGGCCAGTTGTCCAATCAGAACTTCCAAACAGAAAAGGTTATTTTGGCATTTATCCTTCTGACGTCGCTGATTTGAATGTAGACATGAAAACTGAGACCTTCTGCTTTCAGATTTGTGATCCGACCAAAAGTATTATCTGAAAGTTGTTATATTATCAGATTTGCAGAATGGCAAATCTGTTGGCAGCCTGATCCTAGGTCCTGATGGAGAAATCATTCAACTGTCACTGTACGACAACAACAGCCAGCACCCATCTCAGGTTGATAATGGAACACAACAGCAAGGTACAAAGGATGAGCCAAAACCTGCACATCTTACAACTGTGTATTTATCATTAGTAACTTACAGTTTTTGTCCCCCAGCTCTCCAGGTTCTTTCAACAGAGGGAGAGACATTACCCTGGATCATTGTGCTGCAGTCTGATGAGACACATAGAGGTCTGGACACACACACACATGTTTGAAAGCAGTTCAAGAGAAACACAGAAGTGTGTTTTAATAACATAGAGTGGAACCAAGTCAGGTGCATGTTTCCTACAAAGAATGCATGACTCTTACATCACATACACACTTCTTTAATACCATGAACAAAGATAGAAACAAACACTTTTGTGTGCATGACCAGAATCTTTGTCCTTCTCCTTGCTCCAACCAACCATTGTCTGTTCATTGTATATGTGTGTGTAGACGGAGCAGTGGAGCTGAACACAGATGCTCTCATAAGTAACGTCCAGCAACATCTACCCAAGCATAAGGTGAGTTGGTGTAAAGATCCAGGATCCTCTTCATGAACAACAAGTTTGTTTTGACTGTTTTCTTCTTTTTTTACCGTTTACTCCAGGGAACAGAAAGTCACGTGTCTGTGGGTCAGTTTGCAACAGGGGAGAGAAGACTCAGAACCAAACCGGTCAGTCAGCTTGATATTATTCTGTCTGTGCCGGTTTAACTTTGCTTCTGTCTCTCCTTCACTATAAACTGACCCTGTCTGACTCCTGTCTGATGAACTCTGTTCTCCCACCAGTTCCAAGACGTCCATGGCTCGACTGAGACTAACACTTGTCCAGCCACCAGCCGCCCTGACACAGGTACAACTCTGATGATTATTTTTTATTAATATAAATTAAGATGATGAAAAAAAATGAACGTTTTGTTTGTCGCTCCAGTGGCTGTGATCCTAAAAAAAACTAAAAGTGCAGAAGCAGGGACGGAAACATTAACTAAACCAAAGAAGGATGGGCGAAACAATGTAAGGATAACTCCACTGAGGGAGGAGGTAGGGACGGAGGAGCAAAGAGGAGGCAACGCTGAGGCAGAGGTGGAAGAGGAGGATGAGAAAAGACAGACAGGACATTCGTCTCCATCACATCGACCAGGGTTTGTTTAATTCACTTTAAATGTTATGTTTTCATGTTAAGCTTTGTTAAAATTCCCAGAAATCCAACAAGAACTTTTCAAGATGTTACTCAGTTACTCCACTTTTTACATTTTGTGAAAAGTCTAAACCATTTGTTTATTCTTTGAGGTGACGTGAAATATTTTGAATCTCTCAAGTCAATCCAGAAAGAAGCATCACGATAAAGAGGATATGTTTGGCAGCGAGCAGAACATCAGTCCAACTGATGCAACAACAGAAGAAGCTGTGGACAGAAGCAGGAGGAATATTAAGAAGAAGGACACAGAAGAAGCTGCGTTAACAACCGGGTGAATGAGGAATAATCAGAAACTGCAATGAGATTAAACTTTACAGATTTGGATTTTAAAAAAATAGGCTCAGTAGTAGTTGCACATACTCACACAGGCTCATGTCCTTCGTTTACATAGGACAAGTGGTATTACAACTGCAGAATCAAAGGGACAGAAGACGTCCAGGATCAGCAGAGATGGAGGATGGCAGAGACAAAAAACAGAAGACACTTCTCAACCAATCAGGAGCCAGAAACCAGAGGAACGGACAAACAGAGGAACAACAGAGACTCATGACGTCTCCGCTCCTTCTTCATTGGTGAGAACTGACATTCACAACTGACAGCTGTGGCCTCCAGCTTTGTTTGTGGAGAGTTAAGTGGGGTTATTAAAGTTTTTTATTAAATACCCAAAGTGTATGAAATACATACAGTAGCAGGCTTATTAAGTATATTGGTAAAAAATTTTTAGTACACACAAAAATACAGTATCAGAACATACCTTTCCAAAGTAATGCATGAAATCAGACACCATCAGGTTTACAGTTACTTTTCTGTCAATTGTAATCACTGCCTTTCAGAAAAAGCAAACGAGAGATGAGAGGGAAGGAAAGAGAAGACAGGTGAAGAAGAATGAAGGACACGAGCGAGGAGGAGGAGCGGCGGCGAGGCAGAAGGACGTGTCTACTGGGAAGAAGAGAGGGAGGCTGACACACAAAGAGTTAGTTGTTGGTAAGGCATAGCAAACGTTCAGGCAGAAAAATAACATACATGACACGCATTATGTCAATGTGATGGGACGTGTTTGTAATTATCTCGTAAAATGTGAAAAGTGATTGTGGCACATATTTTCATATGGATCATATGTTTTATCTGTGTACCACTAATACGTGTATGAAAAAGTAGTTACATCAATGCGCTCAAATCCTGAAAGGGAAGAAAAATATAAAAATAATTTAAATCTAGTGGCAAAGGTTTCTTCTTCATAAAATAATTTAAATCACATTATGAAAACATGTAGGAAATAAACACTGTATATATTTATACAATAATTATAATATTAATTGTGTGGAGGACTAACAAAACTATTTAATCTGACCACAATTTATGTGAATATTGTCATGATTGTGCAAATTGATATGAGCATTTCACAGAAATATCGATATCAGAGTTTATACTTGTTGGTATAAAACTTTTATTTTACAGAATAAACAAGGCAGAACAGATTTCCATCAGTGTGTCTGTATCAGAATGTTTTACTCCCTAATGTTGGTATTGGCCTCAGAAAATCTGTCATATATCAGTCCAGCCTTTGTATTCGCAAAAAACTTTAAAACAAATGGATGGATTTTGGATCTGATTGGTCAAGGTCAGCAAAAAACATTGTCCGAAAAACATTTCCCAAGAAGATTCTGCAAAAAATAAGGCTAGAGAGTCACAATGAAGTCAGAAAATGACACAGTAGAAGAATTTTTAAGGTATCTCTGCATCCTATAGGACGAAAGACACAACTTAAAGCTTTGCCCGCCGATACTTTTCATTTTCCTTGTTTTCTTTTTATTTTCATTTCTCTACAGAGAGCAATGACGACCCTGTGGAGAAAGAGGAGGTGGAGATCAACCAGGAGCTGGAAGAAGAAGAGTCTTTCCTAAAATCCCCTGAAAGCCCATCAGCAACACAAAAACACAAAACAGAAGCAAAAAAGTGTGAAGACGTGGAAACAGATTGTCTCTCCAGCAATGACGAACACAGAAACATCCGATCAGTGAGTTCACTCAGGTCCAGTGACGCTGCGTCCCACCTCCATCAGAGGAACTCGAGGGGGTCTGCAGCCTCTTCCTGGGGGGGGGCAATGATAGCCAGTGCCACAGGTTTCTCTTCAGCATGTGGTCGTCTGTCGTCATGTTCCACTGTCATGGTCGCGGACGAACAGCTGATGTTGAACCCAGTTAAGCCAGAGGTTGGTAGAACGTGAGCTGAAATAATATACAGGACAGTACTTGTGTTTGATTAATTTAATCATTTCATTTCTAAAATAAATAATAACCGTAGTCACAGTTCTTATTTGGACTCTATGTGTTTTAGTTTCCTAGAATGAGTCAGGAGGAGACTGCTGCTCTGCGTCTGGCCCAGCGAGCAGAGAGACGGAGGCAGGAGGTGGAGAGGAAGAGGAGGGAGCGGGAGGAAGAGGAGAGGAGGCAGCAGGAGAGGGAGCAGACGGAGGAGCGGATGAAGAGCGAGCTGGAGGGGGAGAGGAGGAAGAGAGCTGAGGAGCTCAGGTCCTACCTTTAATTCAGGGGAACAAAATTAAAATGATTATGGTACTGCTACGTCACTAATCTTCTGTCTCCATCCTCAGACTGAAGAAGCTGGCAGAGGAGGAGCAGAGGAGGAGGCACGAGGAGGAGGAGCAGGCAAGAGTGAGACGGGAACAGGCGAAAAGAGAAATGGAGAGGAGGAGTCAGGAGGAGAGGAGGAGGCAGATGGAGCGACTGCAAAGGATGAGAGAGGAGGAGGAACGGAGGAGGAAAGGTGAGAGGAAGTAAAGGGGAGGATAAGGGAAGGAAGAGAAGAAGGAGACAAAGAGGGAGAGAAAAGATGTAAAACAGGCCCCTGCTCAGTCACCTCCCTAAAATAAAGATATTTACTCTGGGTGTTTTTATGCCTCCATGCCGGATCAACCTTTTGACAAATGCTTTAAGTTTCCAGGTTGTCCGTCCATCTCTACATATGATTAAATTTGGTGGTCAAAGTTTACTGGACTTTTGATAAATGTTGACAATAGTTGAGGTCATTGCTCTTTTTCAAAAATGTTGTCACTACATTTTTTTTTGTGAACACTTTTGATACAATTTAATGTCGCATTAAACTTTGTTGCATTCTGATGGTGCAGCTGCTGTTTTATTGAATCAGTTCTGTTTAAAGAAATTTCAGATTTGCTGGGAGTCGTATAATTTATTGGAAATTTTGTTTTCGTCCTCTTCCAGCTGAGCTTGAGCGTTTGCAGATGGAGGAGCAGCGGAGGCAGGAGGAGGAGAACAGGAAGTTACAAGAGATGGATGAGAGTGAGAGGATCGAGTACCTCCACGTGAAGGAGCAGGAGGAAGAGGAGAGGAGGGAGAAAGAGGAGGAGAACAAAAGGAGAGAAGAGGAGGCCGCTCTATGGGGTGCAGAGCAGGCTAGGCTGCAAGCAGAGCAGCTCGCCAGGTATATTTTTTAATTATTTTTCTTACTGAGTGCTATATTTTTTTGTAAAATTATTTTTAATTTCAACTGTTTATTAAATTGGTTCATATTTGATAAATAACCTCTCATGATTCAACTTTTATTGCCAATTAAAATATCAATTTAATTACTTTTAGTCTGTTAATTAATGCCCCCTTACTAATATTATTATTAACTACTATATTTACTATTGGGGTGTTCCACAGACGACAAGCTAAGACAAATGAGAAATCATTTAATGTCGACTGCTCTCTCATTGTGTTGTCCGTGCAGAGAGGTGGCGCTGTTGCACCACCAGTTGGCCTTTAAAAGGGGTCTTGTTTTGGAGGCCGGAGGTCTGGAGAAAACTCAGGGAATCTCCCGGCCGTGGATCTACTCATATTTTAGTTTACTGCAGCTACTGGGTCTGACTCCGTCTCAAGCCGAGACGACCATCTGACAGACGAGTGGAAACAAGGTTTTCACTGGTGATATGAATCTCAATAAATCACTTGACACACATCGACTGATTCTTTCCATCTGTCATGTCATCAGATTTTCAGTTTCAATGAAAGAGGATATAAGAGAAGCTCAGAATCATAAGCTCATCATAGAGACAAAAATCAAGTCACATTTACTATTGTGATAGTGTTTAAAACATATTTAAAGACATATGTAACTTCTGAAGACCAATATCACGAGAAAAGTTTAGAAATATACAAACCATCATTGGAGTTATGTCGAAACACAGACTTTAAATGACCACAAACATTACAACAAACATACTAAGATAACTTGATATCAGAATAAATAAAATGGATATAACAGAAATAGCCTAACTATGAATCTACTGTATTTAGTTCTTTAACTGTATGATAGTAAATGTTTTTTAATAACAAGCACTTTAAGTTATTAAGCTTCATGTTCATAACTGTTACATATTATATGTATATACATATTTTTTAATATGATTAAAAATAATGCATAAAACTATTTATTTCAACAAAATGCAAATAGGTATCAAAATTTAAATCACTTATAAGCATTTCATATGTTTTGTTAAACTTTCAGAAGGAGAAACCTCACAAGCTTAGAAGAGGAGGCTGCATTCGTGCAAATTGAAATAGTGAATAATGGACTAATGCAGGGATATTGCTGGTTACACCATAAACTCCAACGATGTAGCACGGTCACATAACTGTCAGTCACTACTTATTTGATTCGATGGACCAGAGGAGTCTTCCTTATCCTCAAAATGAAAAAGAAAAAAATCTTCCTTCTCACATTTTTGACCTACTTCTAACCACACTTTGATGAAGTATGGTGGCCATATTGAAAAAAATATGTATATTCTTGAGATTTAGAGAATATTGTTTTATAAGGTTGTAATTGAGAATAAAGTCGTAATTTTATGAAAAAGTCGTAATCTGAGAATATAGAGGTAGTTTAATAACTTCCTACAAGTTTGTGTGGTTCTTTTTTTCAAAATAGAGTAAAGTAAAAGTACTTTTAAGCATATCCTGTTTTTTAAATGAAAAATATTAATTTGAATTAGTCAGATAAATGTAGTGGAGGGAGAAACTTGTTGGATTTAAGTACAGTACTTGAGTAAATCTACTTGATTACATTCCACCACACTGTGAGAAGAGGTCTTTATATTTTGAAAACAATTCATGACGACAATGTAAACCCTTGAATCAAGATTTTCAACTTTACATGAGAAAATTGTGTAAAGGACAAGTTTTAATGTTTGCTTTGTGGTTCTTCTTTGGATCCAGTCATTTCAGAGGCTATACACACAAGCCCAGAGGTGATGTAAGGAAACTGTAATGAGTGCTCTGCTGTAATGTCCCCAGTGAACTGACCTCAGGGAACAGGACATGGCTGCAGCCACACTTCATACAGCTAATTACTGTACGACTCAGTGGCTACTGTCAGTTTCCCTAATGGGACGATCCTCGACACAAAAGCCTCACACAAGACAACCAAAAAGATTAAATATATTTGATTATTATTCAGTCTCAGGGTGCGTTTGTCATCCGCTGTGATGAGTTTGTCATTATATTTGAACGATTCACTATTAGGCACAATGCTGAGTAAGATTTGAAGGCTACTTGGATGTGCAGTTGTGACAGTAGAACTGGTCATTGTGGGATCATCTTCATTATCCTGTGAGAGCAATTAAACCAAGTGAACCACAGCTGCGAACAAAACATCTGACAACGTAAACAACACAGTCTCTAAAGGTGCTTTTACATCCACCAAAAAATTGTTTCTACACTCAATCGAGATGGAAAAGTAGATGTTTCAGGAAAAGAAAATTGCTATAAAGTGCAGTGGAAACACCCTGTTTTAAATGATATGTGAAATAAACCACCACCATTGTCCAGAAACTAGAATGAACACATCTTCAATGATGTGTGTCATCATGACAAAGAACAAAACTATGAGAGGCCCTACGAGAGATAATTCATACTTGGTCTCACACACACACCAGAATACTCTTACCTGCACACTACTATACTCTCTCACATGTACCATCATACTCTCTCACACACACTACTATACTCTCTCACATGTACCATCATACTCTTCCACACACACTACTATACTCTCTCACATGTACCATCATACTCTCTCACACTCTCATAGTGACAAGCTGTTTTATATGATTATAATCCTATTTAAAGTTTAGCGCTGGTTGTTCTCTACAAGTAGTGAAAGACTAGTTAAAATTAAGTTTTAATTAATTATTTGATGATATAAAAATGGGTGAAACATCATAATTGACGTTTGCTGAGGCTGACTTGTGATTGGTCAAGTGGGCTCCACTCCATGTTCACTACAGCGCAGCAACAGTTGCTGCTTCCATTTAACCTCCGAGCTCAGAATGACGTCACACCCATATAACGAGTTGATAGCGTTCCAGTTACACAGGAACAATGTTTATGTTAGCCAGCTAGCCATTGTTAGCAAAACCAATTCATAACAACGCAGTACGCTATATTTTGCGCAACTTTGTGTAACACGTCCATAGACAGTAATTGGACAGTACTACGACACACTTAATGACAGTAGTGCTAACAAACTGTTGATACACGGAGCGGACATCTTGGATTTAGATGTTGGGGGTGGTGAGGTATCCCGACTTTCCGGGTCGAGATTCCGACTTTAGGGGGGGTTCCATTCGCAACTTCGGACTCAGGGGGTCAGAAATTCCAAGTTTCGAGGTTTAATGGATTACATCACCAGCGTAAGATGGCAGCGCCCATATCTGGGAAATTTTGGCTTCATTTTTGTACAGTGGGAGGAAGTAAAAATGTAGAATATCACATTGAAATAATATAATAAATACAAATAAAATTATACAAGCAATGATGGACAGTCGTTAAAACAAAATGTTTAATGTATAAAAGGCTGGAACGAAGAATTTCCATATAAAACCAATCCTGATAACTACTAAAAAGTAGAAAGCCTAGAAGAAGAGGTAGAGTGATCGTCTGTCCATAGTGGAAGATCTTCGCATCCGAAACCGGAAGTAGTTAACCGGTTTGCTGCGATGTCAGAAAAGACTCGACTGTTGTTTAGTTTACTCAAAACATTTAACGTGAAAAGAAAGAGATTTAACTTAAATTCTGTTTCACGTCACGATGAATAACGTGAGCCCGTGTGACGTAAAAACAACTGAATCATGCGTTAAAACAGAAGTTAGCCCGTAGCTAACTGACTTACTCCAGCTGTTATCCTGTGTTGGCTAAAGCTAGCAGCTAAACAACAAACCACCAGAAGAAACTGTAAGTGCGACATCTTCCCCTTCCTCTCTGTTTACTTTAACTAGAAACACACAGGTTAAACTCTGCAGGAACAATGGACTAATGGAAAATGTGCTAATGTCAGCTAATGCTAATAACCCTGTTGTTTGTGGAGAGTCTGAAAAGCTTCTTCAGCTGAAGATCACTGTAAATATCCATTGTTTCATCAATAGGTCCTAGATATTATTTTTGTTCCGACTGTACTGTATAGACCAGGATGTATGTACTGAAAGCAAACTGCACGACCAGTTGTGTGTGAATGATCGAGCATCAGTGTTACTCAGTGTTTATGTTGAGGGTCGTTCTCAAAGCATCAGCTTGTTTCTTGAAGGAGTCCGTGCTGGATGTCTCTGTCTGTTTATGACAATATTTAACAAGTTTTTCTTTTCCATAAATGCTGCTTCTGTTTTACTTCCGTCACATCTTTGCTGATTGTTGCGTAATAGATCAACGTTATGTATTCACAGATTCTGTTTCCTAAGTGCCTTCATCTGGATGCTGTTTTTTTCTAACTCTTCTAGGTCTATAATTTTCAGTTTAAAAATAATTTGTACACAAATATATGTTTCATAAGGTTAATAAACGTGACATGATCATTTAAATTGTTCTTTTGAAATTTAAGAGCTGCAAGAACAAATTCACATTCACATCCCTTTCATGTTTTCCAAATCTTTGGGAGCATAGTGCAGACCCTAAAATGTTCAATGCTGTAGTTTCCTAAGAATGTACCACAGAGGAGTGTTTTTTTCTGTTCAGAACTGTATTTCCACATGACATCAGTCTAATTTGAACTTAGACTGATTCATCTTCAGTGTGGTTCATTCTTGCCGTGTCTTTAGTCAAAGATTTAAATACTGTGTACTGTGCTTCTGCTCACAGGTAAAACTTTGAGGAACCTCCAAAATGGATGTCAGCATTGCTGTATCACTGATCCGAGGCCAGATGGGCTCTGTGGTTGAACGGGCTGTGAACGGAGCGGTGGAGACGGTGCTGGCTGAGATGCTCAAAGTGGTAGGAGTCAAATTTGAGGAGCTGAAAACCCAGCTGGCTCAGATGAAGAGGGACGTCACAGCGCTGCAGAGGGAGAAAGCCCTGAAAGAGAAGGAGAATGACAACATCCGAGCCAAGCTGCGCTACACCGAGCTGAAGCTAAAGTACTACAGGCAGGGGGTGGAGGAGGAGCTGCAGCAGAGAGCCTCTGCTTCCACTCTCGTCCGCATCCACCCTTCCTCCTTCCCTCAGACGCAGACAGATGCTGCAGGCCTTTCGTCCACTGACACTTCGCCATCATGTTCGACTCAGAACAGGACCACTGAGGGAGCACTGATGAGATGTAATCAAGGTAACCACAGCTAAAATGACCGACTTCCACTTCCCTTCTCTCGCCACTGAGTTTTACTAGTTTCTGTGTTTGTGCTCCCAGAAAGCACCTCGCCACACAGCACAAGCAGGAGTGCCTTCAGAGTGCGCTGTCAGTCAGATGCAGGAGGTGCCAGCTCTGACTCGTCTGACTTACTGCTTCCTGTCTCTCTTTCTGAGAACACACCTGCAGAGTCTCTGGACAGCAGCACAGGTACAGATCTGAGGGGTTCAGGGGTGGAGAGCTTCATGTTTTCTCCCAAAACTTCTGCTGCCATCACCAAATGAGATTGGAAATAATTGGTGATCTCAGGTAGAAGCATAACCCAAAATAATTCTCAATTGTTGCTTTTTGTCAGAAAACATTTTTTTCATAAAATATGTTTGTAAACATCATATATCCTTGCACGGATTAAACACAGGCCTGTGTTTATGTTGTTCTGTCCCACAGAACAAGAAGCAGTCGAGAGTCTGAATGATTTTCTGGCTCCTCCTACTGTCCAAACCGTGACTTTGGCTTTGGGGAAGAAGTCAGCAACTCGACCGCTGTGCCCTCATGGTTCTATTCAGGCCGTCAGCTCCACACTGCTCTTCTCTGCTCCACAGGTAACAACACACACAGATTACACACACTGTGCTGAAATGGAACAAGGACAAAGAGAAAAAACTGTCTACTTATATTACTCTATTCATAGTAGAGAAAATCATTGGAAGAAATAAATGGATGATAAAAAGTAAACTAGAATATGTTTAATTTTTATATTTTGTATGTTTTGAATCCACAAATACTGTATAGGACATCATTGAACATTGAATGCTATTTAGGAAACACAGTAGCAGTTCTTAATAAATCATAATTTTCAATAAATATCTGTGCAGTTTATGTACAGTATATCTATATATTAAAGATTAAGTGTGTAGAATTCAGTTGTCATAAAAACTCAAAAGGTGTTTAGCTTGTCCAGTTTTGACTACTGTAAAAGGAGAGGACCCACTCCAGATGTAAATATGAAGTATTTAAATATAAAGGGAACATTCTAGGTTAAAGAAAACAACAATTTGTACAATTTAGATGAAACACACTAGACCCTAGAAAACATCGGAATAAAGTATTATTTTATATTCAAGTTATGACAATTGATCCTTTTCACTTAAATCTTACACACTGGACATTTAACTTGTCTCTGGTTTAAATTATTGTTAGTTAAATTGTTTATTATTTAATTATTGTTAACTGTGTCATGTGTTCTACACATTTTATATTTAGTTAATGACAATGGGCTGTATAAATAAAGTCACTAGAAAAACACTAAGTTGACTCAGGACAGTAAAATGTAAAACTGAGTGCTAGTCGTGCTCCCCTAACTATGAGAAGACTTACATCTGACTGATGTCTTGCACTATAACACTATGCCGATTTCTCCTCACAGTCCTGGTTGTCTCCTGTTGTGATGCAGGTGAAGCAGGAGGCCCAGCAGCAGCGGCCGCAGGGGGAGGAAGAGGGTGTGATCTGTATCAAGGAAGAGCCTGAAGAGATGGCTACCTTAGGGTTGGACTACCAGGTGCAGCAGAGACTTTCAGGGTCAGAGGTGAGGCGAGAGCTCAATATAGTATAGTGTATCATCAATCAGTTGTTGTGGCAGTGATATCTGTCCCTCAAGAGCAAAAATTATCAGTAATCAAACAGAACAAATCAATTTCTCCATCACCGTTTACCATTTACTTTCACCATAGTGCTATTTAGCCACAGAACAGAATATTAAATGTATTTATCAAATAAACTCAATCTCATTTTATTTGTATAGCCTTTATTCACAAATCACAGTTTACCTCATATACCTCAATCTGTACAAGATGCAACATCCTCTGTGAGCAAAGACTACAAACCCTTTTAACAGGGATAGAATCTTATATTAATATAATAATCTTAATGACCACTTTACTACACAGTTTAGAGGACTGAACTGGAAGACAAGGGAATCGAACTATCAACCCTCCAACAAGAGGTTGAAGCGCTCTAACTCCTGAGCCACAGCCGCCCAGACTGTCGCTAAACATAACTCAGTGTTCATCTGTGCAAGAAAACAATTGTTTTTGTTTCCTCCTCCAGGGTCAAAGTTCAGTGACAGAGCTTCAACCAAGCCAAGCAACTAAAACCACAGCCTTCAGCTCAGCTGGAACAAGCAACTGTGAGTAGATGTGAGAGTGTGAGCATGACATCATGAACATGAAGATGAAATTATGCTGTATAGCTGTGTGTGTGTATATGTATATATATATATATATATATATATCTCACTTGCATGTGAGTGTGGGGATAAGGTTCTCCTACTTTCTTTCTCTGGCCAAAGTCTGTATTGATAACTACTATAATGACTTAAGACCACTGATCATTATATAAATCAGCAGCTTAATGCACAAGTCTTCCTGTAAACTGTCCATAAATTCAACTTTTAATAAAAGCCCTGCTAACTTTTCCATGTGTGTTCTCTCAGACCTGATGCTTCAGCCCATAGGCTCCCTGCCTTCGATGGTGACCCTGCCATCCGGCATCCCACCTCTCCAGGAAGGGCGACCCTGGTCTAAAAACCTTAGCTTTTATGAACAATACAAACTGCGTAGGAACGAGCTCCAGCAGCGACGACTCAACAGGCGCAGAGAGCAGGAGGAAACGCTGCCTCAGCCGCTGCTGGCAGATATGGTAAGTCTCAGGGCAAACTCCCTCCTTACAGAAATATTCAGCATATTCTGAGTGTGTCTTTGCATCGAGCTGTTTTTAAATATGGGGACAATGTGTTGAAGTTGCGAGAGCGTCGAGAGAAGACCAGGCTGAGGGTGGCTAGGTGGAGAGCAAAAAGGAAACTCCAGTTCTGTTTGAACCAGACTCAGGTCAGTGAAGACTCAAGCTGCTTTCAGACACAGTGAGAGAGTGGGCGTGTTGATGATGTTTTTTAAATGTGACGTTTACAAAATTAGAGGAATACAAATATCTCAGGGTGAAAAAACGACGATGAAGACATCAACTTGGAAACATTGAAGAACTTCTTCTGTTAGTCTGGAAGCTTTTAGTGATTCATCTAGCTTCATTCTGGGTGACTGATGTTAATGTGGACTCACCCAACTTAACTTAACATTAAACCTGACACGTGACAGAACAGCTGCAGATCCTACTTAAGATTTCATGGTCAACACGTGACCTGATTGCACAGTATCCACTACCTGGAGCTACTCCACACCGACCTCACTTTAGCTCACTGATAAAGACTCACCAGAAGACCTTCCTGTTTCATTGGAGTATCATTAACATAGACGGGCTGTTGATTGTTTTCTCTTTTTCGCTCTTAGGGTCAAGGTGGCGCTGCAGGTCTTTCTCAACCTTTTGTTCCCGTCAGGAGCAAACATCAGGAGGGCAGAGAATCTTGTGGTGGGATGATCTTCTGAATTCTGGTTGTAAAGCAGAGTATGATGATTGACATTGATACATCGAACAGTGAAGGACACATATTTCATGTACGAGAATGAGAAGCGTCATGATTATAGACTGTAATTCGTAGCTGTCAATCACAACATTTCAAACCCTTTTTATATCCTCAAATAAATAATTAAAACCAGACTTATCAGAAACATGAACACTTGGAACAAACATCAGTGTGATAAGAACTTAACATCAAACAGGCTTCTTGTCAAACATGGTCTATAAACATGGTTTTATAGTCTTTATACAGATTAGGTGAAACTAAATTGTTATGTGATGTCATCAGACAACAGCACTTATCAAATGCTAAATTGTTTTTGTCATCTTGGGTTCCAGCTTCCTCCAGTGGTCATCATAGACTCAGCTCCACACTGCCTCAGTCCAGCAGCTTCCTTGACAACAACGTGTCTGTGACAAACACCATCACCACTGCTCTGCCCTTTATAACCTCCATTTCCTCCTCTTCTCTGCTCCCGGGAAGTTCCATCATGGCTGCACACCAGCACACTGTGACATCAACGTCGTCATCCTCGTCCTACCCCCAGATCAGCCAGAGCTTTTCTCTGACAGACGCAGATATCTTACAGTGAGATGATTGAAGTCACGACTGTGCACACAATAATATGTCGTATCATTGATGTTCAACAGAGGTCAGAATTGGATTATTGGTGCGACACAGTGTTAATGTTTTAAGTGAGAACTGTGACGTTAAGTATTACTTATTTATTTTTCAGGTCAAAATTAAGTCGAAAACTACATTAAACATAACAACTCTGACAAAATTTACATTTACTTCAACACATAAAAACTTAACAATAACGAGAAGGAATAACATTTGATATCATGCTGTAGCCTAACTAGAATGTCAATTAGTAGCACTCGTGCCTCCAGAAACAATTTTAAATTCAATTGTTCATGGGGTAGGCTACGTGCGTACATACAGCGAAGCTTCAACGCAGAAGCATGAATTGGGTTCTAATGAGCAGAGATGATATATTAATCAATGGCGGGTCTTTATCAGTTGCCATATACAGACACAAAAACCTTAAAAGAGTACATTGTAAGAAATCCTTTACTCTCAATTTACATCTTTTACACAATAACATCCAACTTCAACAGAACAAAACAGTCGCTGTAAACTTAAAATCAAATTTATTCAAATATTCAAGTAAACAACTTCAACATCCAGAATTTTATACTTAAATAATTTCAATCAATCAAATTTTATTTGTATAGCCCATATTCACAAATCACAATTTGTCTCATAGGGCTTTAACAAGGTGTGACATCCTCTGCCTTTAACCCTCAACAAGAGTAAGGAAAAACTACTACATGATTTGTATGTGTTTGTGTAAAATTATGTAGAAACCTTCAACAATATATGTTATTGGTTGACTGAAGTCATAAACCTGTAAAAAGTTGTTTGCAATGAATTTAATGCCACAGGGACAATCTCTCATTATGTTTGTCAGAGTGCAAGTGACTAATTGGTGCAATTTGCTGACGTTGAAATGTGAGCTTCATGCCAGAATCACTGAAATGACACGTTTCAAGTATTATTTTATCTCTGGGGTCGTTAACAAGAAACATGTCAAGGCTGCTAGAAAGACAAAGGTTTTAGTTTTTTTGCAATCACCATATAAAAATTTGACTGAAACCTTGATTGGTTCTAATAAATGCAGCTAAAATAAGAAAAAGTGTCAAACTCTTTTTTTGCATATGAATTGGGAATTTCTCAGGCACCGAAGAAAGATTTTCACTGGACTCAAAGATTAACTGATTAGATTTCAGTGGTCAAAGGTGAAAGATCAGTGACCTCATACAAATATGTATGTAGACTGAAGACTGAGTGTGGTCTTTCTAGTTTGCAAATATTCTTCAGATGAGGAAAAAGCTGAAAGAGATGCAGTGGGTTTCTATTATCTAAAAGGTCCTTCTGAGCAGAAGGTACAGTTGTATGTTTGTGTTATCCACTGACGATCCTCTGAGAGATGGCTCCAGGCAGTGTGTAGAAGAGCAGGGCGAGGAACAGCATGCAGATGAGCAGGATCAGGCCGATGATGATGTACTTTTTGTAGCTTCGCCAAATAAGGTGGAAGAAACACTTGAAGGGATTCACAAACCAGGAAAACGAGGTGTCTGGACGACTGAGGTGAGCAGAGAGGGCGGGGGGGAAGTAAAGTAGTTATATTACATATAACATTTCAAAGCTTTGCTTTTTGTTACCAGCACGAGTCATCTTGGTTATTTGTCTTCTCTTACTTTGGTTTCGGAAGCGGCTCCGGCTCCTTGCGTGCTCGTCCGACAGCATTTTTCTCCGCCTCCTCAGCGGTCACAAGATGAAACTCTGCCTCCACTTTCCCCTGATGCATGCAGAGCACACGGAACACATGTCAGTCAATGTCTCAGCAGCTGTACGACCTGATGTATAGTGTGTGTGTGTGTGTACCGTCAGCTCTCCAGATTTGCTGAAGGGCCACCAGCCTCTCGCTCTCTTCTGCTGGAAGATGGAGATTCTCTCTGTACCGTCCGTCAACATGTCCGCCTTACAGGACTTGGCTGCCTTTGCCCCACGAGGGAAACCATGGAGGTCTAACTCGACAGTGCCTACACACAGACACACCCACAGACAGAAGATGGTTTAAACTTCTATGTTGTTGTGAGCATTTACTGCAAAGAGAGATGACATTGGAGATGGTTCGTACGACCACTGAACTGATTGAGGCTGAAGGAGTAGTCCGGCCAATGAGAGACATGGATGTCTGTGACATGTAGTTACAATTCTAGGTATGTGCACATCAGGCTACAGTGAAGGGTTTGCAAACACACACCTAGGAAGTCGTCAGAGGAGAGCGTCTCAAAGTCCCAGACCTGCAACATGAGGATGGCGGGAAGCTTCTGCTCCGTTTTATCCAGAGAGAAAATGCTGTCTCTCTTCCTCACCACTATAACCTGTGAGAGACAACAGTATTAACAAATGTGTTTAATTTCACTCATGCCCTTTATCTACTGGAGGCAAACGTGATGAGGGTAATCCAGAGAAAATAGAAGGTGAACTTGTTTTACTCTTGTAGTTCATGTTTCTACATCTGCCAAACAACCTGGGCTGCTGGGGATTGTGGGTCATGATCGGTACCTTCTCAGCGGGGAGGTAGCTGAACGGGAAGACAAAGCGCCAGTTGAAGTTTCCCTCTCCAGTCAAAGAGTTGTAGTGGACGTCAGTCTCCTGTCGGTCGTCCTCTAAACCTTTCAACCAGCTACAGAGAAAGACAATAAGTCTCTGTGTTAAATAGTGATAATTAACACATATAGTGAATGGATATAATTGTTGGGAGAAGGCAAACAGGCTACAAGTTATAGTATTATGATTTCATACCACATTATGCATTATTATTGGTTATTTAATATATTAAAGTCATTAAGAATGAATTTTCTGATTTCAAGTTCTATACAATTTCAAGTACTATTTCAAGTTGTATTTGTTTTTTTATTTTTCTATAGTAAAGTTAAACTGTTTAAAACTCCATTACATTTCTTTTTCAAAAGGACATCTTAGGAATCAATGACAATTTTTGAAAATATATCACCAAAATAAAAACCAACAATGTGTTAGAGCTTGTTATTACCCCTTGACGTAAATATCACTGGACTGTTGACCGGTCAGGAAGTTACTGTCCTCTAGAATCACATCCTCTGTGTTCCAGATGATGATTCGTAACTCGTACCTGAACACACACATTCAGGTATTTACTGTCATTTCAAAAGAAAAAGATCAAGACTTTAACCAAGAGACACAGCTCTCACCCTTTTGGTGTACGAGGTGAAATGTCCACTGGAGGTCCAGGATGAGGCAAGTCCATGGGAAACATGTCGACCCACATCTGGACCTGACCCTACACACACACGAACACAAACATTTACACGGCATTAGTGTTCACCCTATGGTTGTTGGTGTGCTGATGTGAATAGAATCATGCATCATATAACTGTATTCTTTGTTTGACCTGTGTTGAGGCTTTTATTTGGGACCTTTGGACGTCCTTAGTTAAACTACAGCTCAGTAACTGGGTCAAATTTGCTACCAGATAATTTTAATAATTTGATTACTTTTATTTCACTCAGACTGAGACACAGACAACTACAGGTGCAGATCAATCATGGCAACAACATTCACAAAATAATTTCCTGTTGTGCAAGCTGTCTTTACAGTGAAAGCAAAATGTTCTTTTGTTGCTGCAATTGAACTGAATTACAGAGCTTTTAGTTTGAAAAGTTGTGAACTTGTGTCGGAAGATAGTAGTCGAAGTAATGTATGACAAAATAATATCAGTTCAGTAAATCATTCAAACTTATATATAAACCACACACGTGAACATTCATGAAGAAAATTCTGATTCATTTGATAAAAGAAACTCACAACATAGACTGTTTCTAAAAAAGCTCTGCACACAAACAATACAAAGTGACAGTATATTGTAGAAGTGTTTGAAGAAGACTCAATAATGACAAGGAATAATTCTGAAATATCGACACAGGACAAGAGAAGACAACATTACAAACACACGCTTACAATGCGGACTGAACTAGTTAGGAGCAGTGTCTAAAAATAGTAACATGCAGCAAACCATGTGCTGAGTTAAGGTTTAGGTCTACCTGGTCCATGCCGGGCCGGGCCTTGTGGAACAGAGTTCTGGTCTCGATGTGTTCTGGAACCAGTTTGCAACCCACAGCTGGAATCTCAGCCCAGCGGTGCAGGATCTTCAGAGACAAGTGTTCATAGGACTCCACTGGCTGGTCTGAAACACATCATACATACTATCAAATACTAACATCCACAAGGTGGATTACTGCAGACCTCTGTCCCTGCAGATCTAGATATCCAATGCCTCATAAGAGCAGTGTTCAGTCCAGTTTACCTTCATCCATGAAAAGTGTTTTGCCAGTGAAGACTTTGTCCGCAAGAGTGATGCGTCCTGGGCTAAAATGAGGATCGTCCAGACCGTTGTCTTTGCACAGCTTGGACAGCAGCTCTGATGGCTTCAGACAGTCTCTCCAGGCGTTATAGCCGTCACTGACAAACAGAGGGAGGGAGCAGGTTCAGTAAAAGTAAAAAACCTGTTCGCTATGATCATCTCTCCATGAAACAAATGCAAAATGATGTGAAAATCAAGCAGAGGGAAGGCAAAGGCCCACACATACAGACTGTACTCAGAGGGGATTCCACAGGTGGCTCTGTGTCGGCTGTAGAATCGGTTCTCCAGGTCAATGCGGGTCTCCCCGATCAGGTCGTCTCCTCCCACCATGTCATAGTCATAGATCAGCACTGACAGCAGAGAGTCCTGAGGGAATGTTGCCTGCATCTCATAAGATCTGGAAGACGGAGAAACAGCGTGAGAGGTTACGTGTCAGAAGCACGGGATTCTGCTGTAGTCGACCCACTACTTACCTTCCAAACACAGGATTTAGCTGTTTGGGAATGTATTTGTCTCTGTCTTTGATTTCATTTTTACCAAGACGAACAACAATGTACGGGTCCGACTTTCCATCTGGGTCAGATGGATGGAGGTTAGAGGCCTGGAGAGAAGATCAAAGTCAATGCAGCAATGCAAAAAGTTTAACTCGTGCAGAGGATTGGCACAATGCAGAATTATATTTTTGTTATATGTTTGATGCCTTCCTCTACCATGACCTTTTTATGATTCATTTAGTATAACAGATATGCCCGAGGGATAAAAAGGAGAAGACTTGGAGAAACGTCAGGATCCCCCGGTAGGTTTCTAAAAAATGTATCAGTTAATATATTCCAGCTACTGGTTGTACTTTACTACAAACTAAGTTAGCACTAGTGTTCTCTGCCATCCCCAGTACATCAGTTTCGCAGTTACTTGTTACACAAAGAAAAATGTTGCATCGTTTTTGGTATGAACGCACCATAAAAAGGGGAAACAAGGTCTTACAAAGGACTTACAGACACTATATAAACCCGTATGAGGACTTGGGACGGGCCGTTGCGAGGGATTCCTCTGCTGACTCTGAATTGTCCTGTGTCTGCAGATTCATCCCAGTCCCCTTCCTCATCCTCAGAAAGTTTATACAGGCAGAATCTCCCCTGCAGAGAAGATCATAGCACAATGTGGAATAGATCAGTACTGCTCATGCTTCCCCAGATATAGCGTATACAGTATGGACAACATCAACCAAACTGTCTCACCTTGAATTTGCCGATGAAGCGCTCCTCAGTCGCTCCATCATCCTCATTGGCCTTCCCTCTGAACAACTCATATGTGCTCACCCAATCATCGAATGGCCCGAACTCTGCCTCCAGCTCTTTGTTGTACAGCTGAAAATGTATAAATACCAAAATACAGTGGTTGATCTCATTTGATATCAAAATATTCAGATTCTACTGTAATCTTATTGGAGCGAGTACCTTGAGTGTAGCTAATTTAGTAGGTAGACCAACATTAAGCATTACGGCCTCTTTTCCTTTCTGCTTTTTCTTCTTGTCTCCGTCTGAGTGGGCGCTGACTGATGGAACAAACAAAACATGTTTTCAGTGCAAACACTCACTCTGAGAAACGTGGTATATGTGTGAAGGGGAAGGGTTGACGTTGTAGGAACAAACTAGATTCTGTCAGTTTTTTTAGTAACTTAAGAAACTCCACGCTCCAAAGTCACTGAGAAACCTCCATCTCCACCAGAAGAAAAAAATGGAAAATAGGTGTAGTTTCCTATTTAATCCCTTACGCTCAAGAGAATTTGTCAGAAATCCTTTAAATGCGGCCCACCTCCATGTTAAAGAACGCTGTGGTGATCGCTTTAGAATAACATCATTAGTCCAAGTGGTCACCACAACGTTGTCCACAGCTAAACGTTTTTAAAGAAACAAAAGCTGCAGGGTAACAGTAGTGACTGCAGGGGACAGAACCTCTAGTGTATCAACATCATCCAAACACAGAGCTGTCGACATGTAGCCACAGAGTTGTACCACAGAAACCAGTAAGATTCAATCAATCAAATTTTATTTGTATAGCCCATATTCACAAGTCAGACCCAGCAGAAGATTTCCTCTAAGGAAGGTTTAAATAAAGTCAAAAGATGGTGGGTTAGGACTTTAAATGCTCCATTTCCCTGAATCACACAACTTTGTCCTTACCCAGAGATTCTATTCCCTCGCCGAGCATGGAGTGGTACTGCAGAGCTGCAATACAGAACAATGTGTGTGGGAACCCTATGTTATTTACACCTTTTTATTAGAGATGTAAGTTCACAGTATCAGTGGTGACATGCAGCAACATGCAGTTGATTTTGAAAAGATCTTTATCTATAATAATATCTGTTTTTTAAAATTGTCAGTAAATAACATAAGTTTCAGACACAACCTGGTAATTACACTTACTCTCATCTGCTTAAGCCTCCATCCATCTCTTCCCTCCTGTTACCTGACCTCACCTGTAATCCCTTACTATTAATTCCAGACATTTTTCTGTATTTGTATTTCTTCTCCCCTTCACATTTGACACGTGTAAACTAGTTGAAACCATCACCGCTGGTCAAACAGCCCTTTCCAAACAGGACAGGTTTAGAACACTGAACTCGTTATTTTAATTATGTCAAACAATTTATTCTGTATGATGCACAAATTTAGATCTGTCTGGTATGAGAGCATAACATATTGATTTCACTGCAGCTAATCAATGCTTCATGTTTTTAGGCTGGAGAGTAACTCCTGTTCAGAACAGAATTTAATAAGTGTCCTATAGAATAAATATAAATACAGATATCTATATCAGTAATTAGAAATCATAACTGATGCAGCAGAACCAAATGTGTCACCTTTTTTATTCCATGTATACTTCTTCCTTGTCCAGACCTGACCTAACCTACATTACCCACAATGCAAAGTGACCGCAGACAGATCAGTCAGACGGAAGCTAATGTAGCCTCAAGCCTCATACGAAGATGTGAGAACTACATGCAGTTTGGGTAAGGTCACTGGTTATTTTCATTCGCAAACACAACTGGCGCTGACTCAAGTGACATCACATGAGGCAATGCATCAGACTTCACAAAGCAGGTGAGTTTAACTTTTACACATCTGCATACAAGACATGTAATCACACCTTGATATGTATACTACTGGTGGAGTTTATGTTTAAAATGTGTCACTGGGGGAATTTGTTGAGGATCTAAAGAGGTAAAGGATCAAAACTATGGTAAATAACGAACAGATGATCTTCATCTTATGATCGACACATTATGTTGACATCCGACATTGGACGAGGACATGATGTCACATTAGAGGAGTTCTTACCCTTTTCAAAGCCCTGAGGGAACATGGATTCATCTTGTTTGGCCTGAAACACACAAACGTGCACATGGTCACATCTTTTATTTTCAAAAATCAAGAAAAACAAACCCGAGCTACCTCTTTCTCTACAGACGCGTAGTATTTAGACCACCAGTCGATGACGCTCTCTGCTGATTCGTCCGCGATGGTCCGCCTCTTTCTCTTGGTGGAGCGACTGTGACTTTTACCCCTGCCGTCCTGGATTGAAAATTTACAAAACGTGCAAATAATATTTAGACATTGATATGAGGGATATTCATTGTTGCGGTTACTCCTGTTCCATGAACACGTGCAGTAACGTTTACCTTTTTCTTCTTGGGTTCTCTCTTTGGGGTGGGCGGGGCTGGAGGCGGAGCTTCATCCTCCACAGTGATGAGTAAATCCTGATTTTTCAGGGCTACAGCCGAACTGGTTTCTCCAGCAAACTGCGACGGTCCTGCAGGATGAAAGAGAAAGAGAGAGTTATGTTGAAGGACAAGACTAAAGCTGTTTTCAGACATGAGCTCCTGATTATGCCTTGACAATTGGGTCCAGACATTTTGCAGAGTTTGTCCTTCACAAAATAAAAAAACGCAGCAGGAGATTGTCTGGGGCAGACTCGTTCACAATATCAAGAAAATGTGCGGAACATTGAGGCGAGGGCTGTAGCCTGGGTAGAGGAGGTAGGACATGACGTATAAATTCTGCTGTGGAAAGATCAATGTTTTTGTTTACAGCAAATCCACACCGGAGTGGGTTCTTATCATCTTGTCCCCTTTCCAAGTTGACGTCTTCGCCTGCGTCTACAAGATATTTATACTTCTTTTTTTTTTTTTTTGCCAGTTTTTTTGCCTTTGTCAGTTTTGCATCTGTCACGTGTGGCAAATGTCATCAACACACTGGACAATATCCTGCTGTACTCTCACATGGGACTCACTCTGACATTTTCCAGAGATTTTACAAGGGGGCTGCAGGAAGAGTTTTAGAAAATGTCCTGAGTAACTGACTCTGACATTTGTGTTCTCACATTCAGCCCCTCCGAATAGCTTCAAGATAATATCCGCAGTCCAGTGCATGTCCGAAAGCAGCTTTTTACTATTGAGGGTCTTGCATATTTGTTTGTGTGCTGGCCACACACACACACACACACACACACACACACACACACACACACACACACACACACACACACACACACACACACACACACACACACACACACACTGTGGTATTACCCTCAGTGCTTTGTGGGTCTGGTGTCAGTGTGGTTCCAGGGGCGTATGGGACACTGGGCGGTGTGGGAGCCTTGGTGGGAGCGGGCGGAGCCGGTGGTGGGATGCATTTAAAGGCTTTGAGGTTGTTGATGATGTGGTTTCCAACCAGCGTGCTGCGACCGAAGGCCCGCCAATCAACGACAGTGATACTGAGAGGAGGGTGGAGGAGCTCGTTCTCTGGCAGCTGCTACAGGACAGGAAAGTGGAAGACCTATGTCAAAGATTTTTTATCCCCCTGGTCAAACTCCATTGTTGCATAGTACACTACATGGTCAAAAGCATATGGACACTTGAACATTTCACCTTAATACAATTGCTAATCAACTCATTCCAAACCATTAACTTTCTGCTGTTGCCACAAATTCACTTTTATCTGAAATGTCATCATATGTAGGCAGGTGGTGTGAGGATGCTCCAATAGTATTCCCACTATATGCACTGTCTGCAGAATGTTAATTATAATGTTATATTGTGAAGGTCGTACTGTTCTTACCAGCTCTATGGCATCAACCAGCGTGGTGAAGTTTGGGTTGGACTTGTACTTCTGAATGATGGAGGATCGCAACGTTTTACCTGCACACTCTATAAAGACCTAGAGAGCGAGAGAGAATTATTTAACTTGTTCACCTGTTTTTCTTCATCTGAAATGACAAACTGTGCATCAGGGTTTTGGGGAAAAGTTTTCATAATCCAAAAATATGATTGATGAGAAAATATGACCAGAAAATGCGTAATTAATAAGGAATTGCAAATAATGAATAAAATTAACTTAACTTCTTTTAGTTTTTTCAGAAAGAAGCAAATATAAAGACACAAAATAGGAGATATAATAAATATACAGAGAAGTTGTGATCAAATTTTCTGGAGGCATGAAATCTTTCACCAAAACAGACAAAATAAAAGAATCACAATAAAAACAGCTCCATAAAATATTTCTAATTCATTTTACAGGTATATTGACATAAGATGGATATTAAAGCTTCATGTTTAACATTTTAAATCCCTGGTGCCACATAAGATTCCTAGAAAAAAGAAAAGAAAAAAAGGGCATAATAAATAATAATAATAATAATAAAAACACAATAAGTAGATAAATAAATAATAATAAATAAAATAAGCAGTTGATGCCCTGACCCCCACATCCTAAATAAAACTTATGATAAAAGCCATAACCTACACGATCCCTAACCCTCACTCACAGGCCCAAACACTACGATTTATGGTCATAGATTGAATCATCGGAGCAACCATGAAGTTTGATATCAAATCAATGTAGAATTAATCCAGACTCCACTGGCACATGCTTGAGCTGCGGAACATCCATGGAATCTGCTTCTATCACATCAACAGCTGTGTTTATTAAAACAAACCAACTCAGGGTCAAACCAGCTGATTTCACCTCAGTCTGCAGTGCAACTCAGATGAAATGAACGTTTATGGACCTGTGAGGAAGCAGAAGCCTTGATAGTTTTTGTGTTTGTGTACCTGTGGCCGATCGACAGAGAGCAGCTGAACTTTCTTTAGCTCCCTCAGACCCCAGAACAGCACCTAGTGGAGAGAAAAACTGAAATATAGACTCATGTCTGTCTCATCTTTTCCAGAAACCCTGTCAGACCACACATGCAGAGAGCCAAACCTCCAGCCTGTAGGTGCTGAGAACAGGTCTGATGTTGGCTGGAACCCGGTAGATGCCTCCTTCGTCTTCCTCTAACTCCGTCAGACTCTCTTGTCCAGACTCTGGGATCTACACAGTTAATACAGCGAAGCCTCGTTATCATCAGTTCGTCATCCTGCGGTTTCATGATGGAAACAAAATGGGGATGCAGTAACCCACCTGCAGGAGTTCAAATGCAGCAAGCAGGTCTCCTCCCGATTGGCTGCCGCAGTGCAGTGGGCTGTACTTTAGGGTCGGAGGTGTGTAGGGGTCAGAGGTCAACCGAACCTCGGGCACAGCCACTGTGGCTCCCAGATACTCAGCTTTGCCCTGCACACAGCGGGGTTAGATCATAGAGAGGAGGTCATGTGTTTAAAACATTCGTTAAACCCTTATTTGAATAATATACTGTTCAATGTATCTATCGGCTCTGCAGTACCAGTGCATCGTCGTCATAAACCTCGATGATGATGCGTGGCGGCTCCTCCTGGATGTGCTGCAGGTCTCCACTCAGCAGCAGATGGCTCATCGGCAAACACTGATTCCAGGTCGGACTGAGAGTCTGACTGATGATCTGATAACAGTACACACACACACACACACACACACACACACACAGAGTGAAGACACACATAAACAAGTCACACCCAAACAGCACCAATTCAGGTCACTGACAAATCGAGGCGCAGCTATTAAAACAAGCAAAACACTAACGCAGCAGCTGTTTCTCTATTGACAGAGGAATTTAGTTTTATTGAGTTTGTTGCATGTTTTATTTTAATATAGGTTTGACTCTATGTGTAGTTTATTTCTTTATCTGTAGAAACACACACCAGGTGGAAATCATAAATCCCCTCGCTGATTCAAATAATTCAGCTCAAATATCACACTCACACTTTTTTGCACTGTATGTTTTCTGAATTCAAGAGCCTGATTTTTCAGTTTGAGCGAAGGACAATTTTATATGTCATCACTACACCTGGAATTCTATTGATTTGATAGATTTAACAGATTTTTTGCACAAATAAATCCGGATGAGATGAGAAATCTGAGAGTTTGAAATGCACAGAAGCAGCCGATACAAGCACACAGTTTGAGAACAAGCAGAGTAAATCTAAGCACAAGCGGGTGCATTCGCAGGGTTTTGAGTGAGAGCATAACAAAATCTGAAAATGGAACCAATACGTGCTGCTGTCAAACTGAAAGACCACACTCTTGAGTGAAGAGAGAGAAAAAAAACACAGCACTTGGGCCCTACCTCTCAGCACTGTGGCTGAGAGGTAGGGTGGTCGTCCTCCACACAGAAGGTCGGCAAATTCAATTCCCAGTCTTCCCCATCTGCATGCCGAAGTGTCCTTGGGCAAGATGCTGAACCCCAAAATTGCCCCTCAAAGAGCAAAAAAGTGCTGCTAATAGATGCAGTGTATGAATGTGTGTGTGAATGGGTGAATGGCAAACTGTACTGTAAAGTGCTTTGAGTTGTCAACAAGTCTAGAAAAGCGCAATATAAATACAAAACCATTTACCATTGTCCAAACAGACTTCAGCTTGTGCATAAATAAGTCAAAGAAAAATTCATACATGTACTGAATAACTATCACACACTTACCTCGGTGGTTTGGCTGTGCGACAGGTAGGTGACGCGAGCGAAAGGATCAGACAGGCCAGAGGTGTCAGCGGCGATCAGACCGCGAGCCTGATACATGTGACACCTCAGCAGGAACTTATGCTGCTCTGGAGACACAAACAAGAAACACAGCATGAAAAAAAGATTTATTTTGTATTATTTTGTTGTTTTCCTTTAGTGTTGGACTCATTTCTGAGGACAAAATGTCAAAAGGAACCACAGAGATTTTAACGGTCAGTTTCTCACCTTTGCAGAGAAGGTGTGATGGGGGGCTGCTGGCATCAGTGCCCCCTGTGGCCGGACTGAATCCTGCAGGCAGGTCGTCCAGCATGTGAGTGGAGTCTGAACAGGTTCCCAACCACAGATACACATCCAGCTTCGCTTGGACTGATAAACCTGCTACACGCTTCCCTGGAGGCTGCAACACACACCCCCACACACTCACGTATATTTTTCTTTCTGCCGTCCTGTGTTAAATATTACTTTAGTGTTATGTAGTGTGTGTGTGTGTGTATGTGTGTGTGTGTGTGTTCACCTTCAGAAACAGTGTAATGATCTTGCCGCAGTGTTTTCCTCGGGCCTCCTGGCTGCTAGAGAACAGCAGATCTCTTGCTCGGACCCGAGCGTACGCAACACGCTTGTTGTTGCTTAGCAGCCACACAAACACATCTGGCACAGTGTGCTGGGGCTGCAGAGTGTGAGGGCGTACGTGAGTGTTTGATAAAAGTTAGATAAAGAAAAAATAAAACACACACATAGGCTGAGTCGTTACCTCTTCCACGAGAAAGCGAAGTCTGAGTGTGAGTTTTGTTACATCGTGCAGCATCTCTTTCATTCCACCAGCTTTTCTCTTCCTCCCTCCTAAGGACTGAGCCTCTCCTATTATACTCTCCTGCAACACACATAATAGTATAGTGGTCATCAAAGTTTTTGTAAACATTAAACCCGCTCAAAGAACTCCTTTAATGACCTAATGTGTCTGTTTGTGGAGACTGAGCAGAATTGATTCAATGGTTTATATAAAAAGTTTTCAGTGTGTGTGATTTCCCACCAACTCTTCTTTACACATGGTAAGACGTTTCTTGTCCAGCTGTGTCAGGTAAGTGGATTTTACTTCTGTCTTCAGCTTGGCCTCCGCTGCCGATATGAAACTCCTGCCAGAAAAAACACAGCACATGTATGATATTAAACATATAGGCCGTGGACCAGCTTTTATTTAGTTGCTTGATGAGATGATAATGTTGCCAAGTTTGGATTCTTTAAATAAAATGAAAAGAGCTTTCTCACAATAAAGAAATGAGACATGCACACAGCAATAACAGGCTTTTCTGACTTAAAGAAACTATATCATCATGTGGTCTGACATATACCTGGCGTCCATGCAGAATTCTTTAAGAACATTTTTCAGCTCATCCTTTGCTCCAGGATCCGACTTTTTGTTTAGCTCCTCAACACCGGACACACCCTCCTCCTAAAATAAGTAATAATAAATAATAAAATATTTTGTTTAACAAGGTCAGTACTTTACATTCTGACAAAACTGAAATAGTGAAAATAACGTGTGTGTGTGTGTGTGTGTGTGTGTGTGTGTGTGTACATACAAACAGAACAGCTATGTTCTCCAGCATGTTGGAGTTGTAGAGTCGGTAGGGTCTGTTCTCCCAGTGACTCAGCACATTAACACACGGCTTCTGCTTCTCCAGGGGCAGATACATAAAGTACCTAAATGTAAATATGTATACAATATATAAGAAAAATATCATACAGTTATACATACAATGCACAGAGACACTTATAAAAGCACTGTATAGAAATACTGTATAAATACCTGTTTCCTTCGCTGATGAGAGGTTTTTCAGGAGGTGTGATGGACTTGGAGGTCAGGGCGGTCTCCTGAGCTTCTCTGGGCAGGAGGGGGGAAGATGGAGAGGTGGGCGAGGGGCTGAGATGGGATGAGCCTGAGAGGTCGCTGGTGTCGGGGACGTCCAGCACTCTTCTCCTCTGAGGAACAGAAGGACTTGGGATGGGCTGGCCCGTAGACTCCAAGGTATTACCATAGTTACCTGAGGGAGGAAGTATTTGCATTAACACAAACATTATTAGCTCTTTAGTGATAGATTTTATGAGTTTCTACTAAAAGCATCTCCACTTCCCCCACTGTACGAAAATTAAGCCAAAACATCATGGGTACTTGCTCACCATCATGTGCTCATAGTGTCATTTAGAGCCAGAATCTGTGCAGTAGTGATCGGGGAGTTGAGGCGCTATCTAATAACATCTAATAATGAATTCAAACTGAATCAGAATCTGATAACTGAATCTTATCAGAATCACTCAAACTTAGTGATCAGTGTTATAAAAACTACCTAACATGACAGAAACTAAAGGTTTTTAACGTGTACTTTGACATTTTAGGTTTAGTCCATTTTTCCCCATTCATTAGCATTAAAGAGTTAGGGTTTATGACTTGTACTGCCGCCATCCACCAGGGGCCCACCAATATTTTTTAAAGCTTTAAAGGTTTTTGAAAGCAAGAAAACCATCTAAAAAAGGCAATTGACTCTTCTCCCACTGCCAGTAGAGGAGTGTCTGTTTTCCCTGTAGAGTGCCAGTGTTGCATCTTGCAAGATACACAGACTTCGCTGTTGCACATTGTTCCCAAGATTAAAAACAAAGCTCCCATAAGTTTCAATGTGCATCACAACATTGGCACGAGGACCAAGATATTAACACGTTCACCCACGTGTTTCCATCACTGCTGATAAAAAACATTTTCTACTGCAGAGTCATTTCGGAGTTAATGATTTTATCTATTCACATTGCAGAACAAATCCAGATGTTAGTGGGTTTTTGACCTGTGGAAAAGGGGCTTCACTGAATAAGAGGACCAAAACGTGACAGTGGGTTTGACGACTCACCCACGGAGAACTCGAAGCTGATTGGTTTGTCTCCAATCTTTCTGTCGATCATGGTGGCTTCAAACACGGCACCAAACAGCAGGAAGCTGGTGTTGTTGTCACTCAGCTGGAGAGAGAAACATCATTTATTTATGAAGCTACAGTCTTGTAGATAGGACTCATGGGTGAAGCTATTTGCCACGGACAAAAGAAACATATTTCTTTCTCACTGCAGGAGGAGATTCCACCGGCAGGACCTCTGCAGCCACAGCTTTTCCTTTGTCATCATCAGCAGCTCCTCCTGCTGCTCCGCTTGCTGCTCCTCCTGCACCAGTCTTACCGTCCTTCCCTCCGGCCTTTCCCGCTTTCGTGTCCTTCACAGGTTTGCTCATTCGTCCTGAGTCCGAACCCGTCCCTCCTGACATGATCTCCACTGCCAGCTCCACGTACACCCGCCCCCTGCAGCCAGCGACATGGACAGCTATTTTTGAGGATGTTTTTTCATTAAAATATCTTTTGAATAATCAGCATCTTTTAAAGTGAACCTATATGACACGCCCTCTCCGATGCCCTCGTTCAGCTCCACTGTGTCGTCGCCCAGGGAAAAGTTTCGGGCAGATCCGTACAGGTTGATCCAAGAAGGACCAAAAGTCGGTAAAAACCCTGGAGAAAGAGAGGAAGACAGAATAAGATGGAGAGAAAATATAGAGAACAAACAATCATTTCCTGTGTTACCTCGTCATGTAATTCTCTTCTCACCTCCTTTCCTTCATCCCTTTTTCCCTTCGCTCATTTCATCCCTCCTTACCTCTGTCACCATCCTGTTCATTGGAGATGCGTCTCAGGTCAAAGTAATGGGTTCCAATGGCAATGTCACTCATGCTTCCCGCATCCCAGACCTATGAGGCGAGAGGAGCCAGAACTTTATGACATTTATTCTGTGTATAAGGCTGTTAGATATTTAAATCTAATGTGTTTTTAGCGTAAAACAATGTTCCAACCTGGATCTTCATTCTCTGACACAGAGGAGGAAACATCTCTGTAAAGATGATCTGTTCGTTCCACACCGGGTCGGCCGTGGACTTCTGAGTGGATGTGCGACCCTGAGAGGTGAGGTAAGGAGAAATGAAGGTGAGTGGATTCCTTTGATGCGATCGTGATAAGTGTTGTTCTTGAAGTTTAAGGACAAGTTTATGTACCTTCCTTTAATTTCAATGATTGAAGCATAAACCATATGTAATTTAGATTTCTGTCTGGAATTAATCTAATTACTCTTTGGTTCTTTGATTCTGAGCTTTCTTGTGTTTGCCCTCTTTTGTACCTGTTCCTTGAGTCAGTAATTACACACTTGTTTTTAAAATCATGTACATCTCTGAGCCTCTTGTCTGCTACAAAATCCCTTTAAACATACAATTCAAATGAAAGTATACAAAAATCATTGATTATTATTCCACCCACCACTTGTTTGAAGAAGCTGACCACTACATATGGGTCTACGAGTGCTGTGTTGTCTCCGATGAAGGCCTTGGTGACATTGGCCATGATGCTGGAGTTGTTCCGGGGAAGACCTTCAGCTCGATACACCTTCATGCAGAATCGCGCCCACGGTCGTTCAGAAGGACAACCCTCTGGTATCAGCAGGTTCCTGTAGAGGAGGAACATCGCAGCAACACAAAATTATTTATATCCAAGACCGAATTTAATCAATGAACTTTTTCATAACCAGGGTTTGTGATCTTTGACATAATTTAAAAATCATAATGGGTTTTGTAAATATAATCTTGCAGCATATCATTTTTTTATTATATATTTCCCCATATTTTCAGATAAAGTAAAGATACTCTGAAAAGCGGTGTATTATACTTGTCTATCTGCTCGTCAGCATCACTTGCTTTGGGACCGGGTTGCATAGCGTCTCCCTTTGCTGAGACGCTGATGTCACACTTGACATAACCTTTGACCCCAGTGCTGATGTCACCAGCATTGGTCAACATGGCCCACTTATTGACAAACTGGTGACCTGAGGGAGCGAGACAGACAAAGGCCTGTAAGCAAATCATTGCATCAGCACTGAATGAATCACAACATGGTCAACCTTGTGTTGTTACCTGGCTGTTTGTAGACTGTCCACACATCCAGCTTGAAGGAGCCGACAAAGATATTCCTCAGCAGCTTAGAGTGCATCACCTGGAGGGGAAAAAGAGACAGATCAAAGCCAAGAAACAAACAGGGCTCTTAAAAACCTAATGATCAAATGTTCAGGCAAACGCACAATTGACCAGGGAAGCAACACACACTGTAGTCTGAAGTCAAAGATGAATCATTTTATTCAAAGATTTTGGAGAGCAGCCATTCTTTGAACTACCACCTCTTTTTGCTTACCGTTAGCTTGATCACTTTGTCGAAGAGGATGTCTTTGTGGGCAAAGAAGTCAAACACGAAATACTGATGGAAAGACAAGAAGGGAAGGACAGTTAGAAAACTTACAAATACATGCACAGGTTATAAGTGTTTTCAATTTTAGTTAATCTATTCAAACCTCATTGTAAAAGGGAGCGTTGGTTCCTTCTTTGACAGACGTCTGTTTCTTCTCATCACCAATCTCAATCACCACACTGGGGTCGATGTTCTCCCCCACTAGCTGTCTGGCCTCTGTGATGTTGATGGCGATCTAAGATAGAAAATAAATATTAGCTAATATAAGTTTTGCCAAGATTTAGTTCCAATTAGGCTTAAAAATATCATACTTTACTGAAATACAGTTTGTTTCATACAGCGATTCCAAACTTATTTCTCTCATAAGCTTGGTACATCGTAGATATGTGCTTTATTGTAATATTTGATTATGAACAAGATTACGCAAAACCTACTGAAGGGATAACCACGAAACCTGGAGGTAGGATGTGATATGGGTGAGGGAAGAAGCAGATCAATTTTGGTGTGGATCCAGGATGTTTATTTCACTTTCTATAACATTGTGAGCTTGTTTGTTTATTGACATTTTCATTGATTTCCCAGGTAATAATTCATGGATATTGATGAAAGCCATATTTAAGAGACTGATTTATACAAGCCTGTTTAATTTGGGGCAGTTTGATTGTATTTAAGGAAGCTGTTGACCCTTGGCGGAGGTATGAGCTCTACAGAGCGATATTTACCTGGAAGCTCTGTGGTTTCCTTTCACTGTCCTGGATGTTCGTTTCCAGTTTGGACCTGTGGGAGTTTCACTGAACAGGTCAGGGTCAAAATAATAGAGGTAATAGAGAGATATGTGCATATTCAGGTTATAATATTTATATATATTTATATATATATATATATATATATATATATATATATATAACAGTTATTAGTTATTTGCAGTTCCAGATAACAGGTTTATTCTATTTTAATTTTGATGTGTCAATGCTTGATTAAAGTAAAGTGATAGTTTACTTCCATGTTTATTGGTAGTGTGGTGATATCAAACTGTGTATTTGTTGTCATAAACACGTAGGGGTTCAGATTATACATGTAAATGTATATGAATGTTATGTAGAAACATATTTCACACCTCTTCTTGTTCAGCAGGATTCTGGATCTGACTTCAGACCTTCCTGGTTGGTTGTCAGTGTTTTGTTCTTCCAGCAGAGGAGTCCCTTCAGAATGCAACTGTACATCACTGTCTGCACACACACACACACACACACACACATACAGGTTTTTTTTGTTTTATCGACCACTAAAATTACCCATTCACACACATTCATGCAATACTACTACACTCAGCTCAGTAAAACAGTTGGTGTAACAACAACAACAATAACACCAACAACAATAATAATAATGATGATAATAATAATAATGATAATGCAATAGACATGTGGTTGTGTTGTGAGTGGTTCTGAAAATACTGGAACTACACATAAATCCTGCTCCCACTTCCCACAGAGCCTTTATCAGCTCACTGGTTAAACACATGATTTCTGAAAACCTAAATGACCCATAATGACTGTGGCTGTATAAACTCTCAGTCCATTTTTCAACATGTGACTGTTTGACAAGGGTTTGTCTCAGCCACAGTGAGAGGACACAGGTAATTACTGCTCTCTGTGAATACAGCCACAATTCAGTGTGTGTGTGTGTGTGTGTGTGTGTGTGTGTGTGTGTGTGTGTGTGTGTGTGTGTGTGTGTGTGTGTGTGTGTGTGTGTGTGTGTGTGTGTGTTTGTTTTCCAGGCCTTACCCACAGCTCCCTTGTTTGCCAGGACCAGGTCTTTGTTGACTTTCTTCTTCTTCACTTTCAGGCCGAACATCATCTTGGCTTTTCTGCAGGACAAAGACTTTCAGTTAGAAGGAGAAAACACTTTCTTATTTTCCACCTTCTCCACTCGAAGTGACAAAAAAACACATATATGTGCAACTGCTCAAAAATCTGACTTCACATGAACTCAACCAAATGTGATTAGTAACTGAGGACGAGACTGAACACATCTCATCTGCGATGAGCAGAATTACATCATGAGGTGAAAAGGAAAGTTGTCTCTGATGTATTTCTACATACTGTATATGTAGGCTTATATATGTATATAATTGTATCATATATATTTGTGTATATAGAATCAAAATTTTGTAATCACAAAAAAGCCCTGACCGCCTTCAATTTATAGTGTAGTATATGATTTGTAGTTGTATATTTTCTTATAGTTTATATATTGTATTTTATCTTTTTTATACATCAAATATTAAAAAAATGTATAGGATTCATAGAGTAACTACGTTTTTTAAAATCAATATTATTATTTTTGAATAATACAGCAGCATTAATGTCCTTTTGTGCATCAGTGGAAACTCACAGTTTTCAGATTAATCACTGACGGTATGTTGACTTAGTCTGTTTTGTTTTTTTAGCTGATTCAGTTCTTTAGTTTCTTTTATATATAAAACTTGTTTCTCCAGTAAAACTGATTGTGTAGTATTTTCATTTTTATTTATTTCTGTAACTGACAAATTTTCAGCTGCAGAGTTTAGTGCAGGGTTCAGTTTCAATATATAGATTTTCATTATTAATACAGACATTTTTCTGAGAGTGGTGTTAATCATTCTCCTTCTGATTTAACAGTAGGGGAGATGGAAATGTGAAAGAGACGATTTAAAGTGAAGCTGCTCACTGCTGCAGGGTTTCAGGACTCTCAAAAGGATCCATTCTGCTGAAGTCCAGAGAAGATTTCTTTCTCTTCTAAAAGGCCTCCGGGAAGTTGGTGGAAATCTAACTTTCCACCTTAATGAATCACATCTGGTTACTAGAGAATGATTTACCTTCTCATCTCCAGACCATACCTGAATAAAAATACATCACGCTATCGTCGACTGTTATCAGGACAGCTTCTTGTCCCTGTGTTAAATGATCAGTTCTCTTTCTCAGTAAACACATTTTTAACCAGCTCATCCACACCTGCCTACTTTGAACTTGACCGACTCTTACTATAAAAACAATTCTGCACTCGTGGATTAAACCTGACTATCCTGCTCAGCTCCTTCCTCCTGGTTGTAAAGAAAATATTGTTTATCTTATCTGTGTCCATGTTTAACTTTCTGTGGCTGAGTTTCTTCAGTGTTGAGTGTTTAGTTTGTGGTTTAGGTGAAGGGAGCTGCCCTCCGCGCTCCACTTCAAAAGATTAAGTGACATGTCTCAAAGAATTATTCCCACCATTGGTTTCTAACGTCTCAGTCATGAAAAACATCCACAAAGTACACAAAGCTTCATGGAAGGAAGATATGATTGATGTTTGTCATGTGTGGTAGATTAAAACAGAACAAACTGAAGGATCATTAGTGATACACAGAAAGCAGAACTAATTAATAGTCAATGTTTTATCATGATCTCCAAATTAAAGCCATCGACCAAATATAACAAAACACAAAATTTTAAATCTTGAATAAAAGGGGCAGAAAGAAAAATAATCTGATATAATCTGCCTGTCTTTCACAAGACATAAATTAACAAAGCAAATTATTGAATAAAATATAAAAATAAAATGTAAATTTAGAATTAAAACCATGTTATCGCTAAGAGATGGAGCCCAACAGAATGAATCCCTACATGTGGCTGCAGAGGGTACTGTTGCTCAGTAAGAGTTAAATAGTGTTGCTTTAAACAGAATATACAGTATCACAGTTGTAAACTCTTGCATAAGGGAATATAGGCTACACTCAGCAAGTCATTTTACTATTTAGTATAAAGTATATTTAAAAGCAAGTACTTACTTTTACTTGAGTAGAAAACTTTATGTGGTACTTTTACTTTTACTTGAGTAAAAGTACAGTGCGCACCCTGCACTTCAGTTTAGGTTAGAAGATAAAGAAAATAATGCAACTGCAGTAAAAAAAGAACGAGCCTGTTGACTCAAAGCAGGTCTCTTACCTGGGTTTAGGATCCATAGCTGCTGTCAGAAGTCAGAGTCACTCTGTGTGTAACTGTCTGCATGTGTTGGCAGAGTCAGACGTTCAGAGTTAAACAACTTAACCTGCAGCTCAACTGTTTGTTCAAGGGATGGAAACATGTGGTTGATGGACAATCAGGTCGTCACAGACTTTTACTTCATTACCTGCTGAACAGTTCAACAGTTTAACTTTATTTAATTTATCCTCTTTTACTGCTTTATTGTTTTTGTTAAAAACAACCAAAGCAGAACAGTCTTAAAATAAAAGAATATAAACATATATTTACTGGGTAAAAAACTAAGAATAAATAAAAAACACAAAAAACAATAAAACATTTGGCCGAATAAATATTTGAAATCGAAAATAAAGATCATAATAGCAAATTCAATCGAGGTCATCAAATTGAAAGCCAGCATCAGGTGGAGCAAGAGAAAAAGTTTTTGCAGCAACAGTAGAATCAGTAGTAATAATCTAAAAAAGTAGATTTTGTAATATTATTGGTAGATTTGTTATATTTCTCATTACTTGCTTTTGTGAAATAATGTAGATAGTCACTGCTTGAATCAATTCATTCATTCTATTTATCTTGGTCCACATATTTAATTTGCACAAGAAATGTTGTAGAAAACAATAAAGGGATAGAAAGCGTATTGCACTAAGCCTTATTGCACTAGAATAGATTTAACTGGCAACCGTATAAAATCTGAAGCTTAGTTTAATTAGCTTTGATAACATGCTACCAACTCCTGAAACTAATTCTGTCAATAAGTTACATTTATATTATATTTATAGATCAAACAGTATCTGAAAGTTTAGAATAAACTACAGCTCAGGTCTGCTCTACATGAAAATTACCCAGAGATCATTTCTGTTATGATTTATTGATACATAATTAAATTTGATTTGACCTAACATCTGACTGTTTGACATATATCACTAATGAGGAGTGTTAGGATACAAGCAGAAACAGAGTCGTTTACTGAATATATAAAACTGTATGTGTGTGTGTGTGTGTGTGTGTGTGTAGACTCGACCAGGATGTATGAAACTGGTAGAGTTAACAAACCCTCCCCTGGTAAACAGAGCAGCCACAGCTCATGTCGGACAGAGACGACCGTCCAATCAGCCGACAAAGAGGACTTCATGTACCAGATTCAAATTACAATATGTATGACATCATCGCTGACCAAATTAAATGCTAATTCAATCAATACAATGATATTTAAATCCTCAGTCAAGGTGTTTTCAAAAGACAATGACCCCTGACCTTTGTTGTATTGTTAAAACTACACTGGTCCGTGAAAGAACTTAAATAGTATTTAAAATCTTTAAAACTAATAATAGGGACTACAGCGAAAAAGTCATTACATATAGTTTGTACTACTGACATTGAACTGTATTTAACCTTGTTCTCCCTTGCCCTACTTTATGTATAACATTAGTATCCATTTATCAATATATGGGCTCAGTATTGTTTGATATATATGCTGCCATCTTCCAAAATCTTCATGGGTGTCAGATGTTAATTTCTACTCATTTTTCCATATGAAAAATAAATGCCATAAATTATGGTTTTATTATTTTTAATTATATATTATATTAATGTTAATTATAATTAATAATAATTAGTAGTAGTATTTATTCTTCATCTGACTGACATTACTTCTAAAGTTTGTCTTTACCGTATCAAAACTAAATCGCCTTAAAGCAAAGCAACATTTTGTGTTTTTGCAGTTACATATATTTTGCGCACTCATAAAATGACTGAAGACAAAGCAAAACATTTATTGTTTTCACAGTGATCGGAGCATAAGTGCATTTACAAAAATCTCATCGGAAATTCCATAATTCCAAGTTTTTATATATGAAGTTTCCAACTATTAGACTACTCTAAGACCACAAAGTTAAGAAAAAAAATCATTGCGATCATTCTTTTTTTTATCATATCAGCAAATCAATCTCCAATTAACGCAGCTTCCAAAATGACTTTAAATTAGACTTTTTAGTCCAGTTCAGTTTCTAAGTTTGTTTAGTCTTGTAGACAAACCCAGCTCCATTTCTTTTCCACCAGGGAATAAACTGTTGCATTAAAGGGCACATTACTGAGCACATTGAGGAGAGTGTAAGTGTTTCTACTTTCACTTTTCCTTCCACTGTTCTTCCTCTAGACTCGGACTGAAACCAGTGACTCCTGCTGCGCCTCCTTGTTCTCTGGTTTTACACAAATCGTCTCTACCTGGTTTTCTTCAGGGTCAAAGGGATGAACTCTCAGATTGTAAATATCTGTAAAAGATGAAATGAGGAAATTAACGATGATTTACATTTTATACACATTCACAACAAAATATCTAGAATGTGTTCAGTGTTTATTTGGAGACAGCCCAAAAGCATTGAAGTACACAATCTAACACTTAAATCAAAGCTGAAACTCAAAGCCATGTTCACATCATATCAGGAAACACTCGGTGGATTAAAGCATTTTCTGTGATTAGCTATTTTACCAACTAGGAAAGTTATTAAACCAAGCAGAAAATGTTGAAATTGCAAATCCCACCTTGTGATCAGCTCTGTGATCAATGCTTCTTGCATTTAGAGTATTTCTGATATGATGTAGACACAGCATCATTAAACGCTGACAGATGTTATGAATGATGATGCAGGATTGGTTGGTGAGGTCTTCAGCCCAACATGTCAGCAAGGTTTTATAATTAGCTAATAAACTATCACAGCATGGTTTAGTATTATTTAAAGCAACACCATGTAATTTTTACTGAGCAACAGCGCCCTCTGTAGCCACACAAGCTGATTAATTCTGTTCCGTCTCCGAGCGATGAAGTGGTTTTCATGTTTTCAAAATGTATTTTCCTTCACCCTCACATTAGTGACGAGTCAAGACATTTAGTGTCCACTCATTTCATTGATGTGATGCTCAGGTAGTGAAGAATTGTCCCAACGGTTTGGAATGGTACCACACTGGAATGAGAACCACACAATGTAATGGAACCAGCAAATTGTATCATAAGACATTTGTTGCCTTATTGGGGTCAGTGGAGCCTGTTGTAGGTCTTAGATTATATCATTACATGTTATATTGATAAAGGTTGCATAGGTACCAGTTCCCCTTCACAGCAGCAGACCTTGAGGCTTAGAGGAAAAATAAAGAAGCAAACTCAGACAGGCAACCAGCAGTTTGTTGGGTTTCCTACCTGAGTTGTGTTGGATAAAAGGTGCTGGTGGCTTGTTGGTTTCGGAAAAGGTGCTGCAGTACGAAGATGCTGCCGGATGGATTGAAGTTTGGGTGAAAGTGTTCGAGAGACTTCTGAGAAAGGAGAGGATGAGTTGAAAGGCTGACTGGTGGGAACTTCAGATCAAGGCCGGATGTTTGGTAGGATGATAGGATTTTGGTATGGTCGATTTTTGAGGTTTGTGTGGAAGATGTGGCACTTTAAGCACATGGTTTTAAGGAACCATCCAGATCTAAATGGTTTTACAGACGATCTTTGTTGATTGTGTAGAACATATCAAAGCAGTCTGTGGGAACCTGAATTATTCCGTTTGATGCTTCAGAAGAGACTTTTAAAGCGTAGGCAAGAGTACACCATTCCAATTGCGGTCTTGGGGTAGGTGCTTTGTTTGATAATAGTAATAGGCTAGTTGTTCAGAGGGTTTGAAGATGTCAAAGGAGGTTGATCTTGGAGGAGCAGGATGAGGTTCTTGGATAAGGAATATAAAAAGCTCAAAGGATCAGGAGGAACCAGGCAGAGGCTGGAGCTTTGACACCAGAAACGTTCACAGGTAGAGAAGAAAGACCCTCAGTCTTCGGGAGAATGAAAAACTGGATGAAGAAGAGTGTGGCAGGTGGGAGACATTTGCGTTCACAGTAGGAGGCAGGAGCGTAGGTCGGGCAGAGAGGTGGGTGAACAGAGGGACTGAGAGACAGAGCAAGGGATGGATGGAGGGGTTGGAGTTAGGAGTACAGAGCATCAATACCTGCAGGAGTGAGGACCAGAGATTGTAGGAGGTCCGATAAAGAAACAATCCCTCTCACCACATCGTCAGAGTCGACCAACACCAAACGATGCACCTGTAAACAAAAAAACACAGGATTAATCATAGGTCTAATCATAAACCCTGCCTCCTCCATGTTAGTAGATGTGGACCAAAGTATTCCACAAATACATTTTTGCCAAAGATAATTTCATTTAGGACAGCTACAGTATCCAAGCTTACATTTAATTAAGGCAGTTGTGTATGTGTGTGTATCACCTCAGCCTTTGCAATGCGGTCGATGATGGTCTCCAGTGTTTCATAAGGGTAACACTTGAGGACTCCCTCCATGCAGCAGGCTCTAGAGGCGACAGCCTCCCGCATTGTCATGTTCAGGTTGTTGTAGTTTTTCTGGGCTGCGAGATTCTAAATGATAGAAACAAACAGAAAACTACACTTATTTCACCAGCAGCAGTTGGTTTCAGTTTGATTTTAGTAACAAAACCCAACCTACAAGGTTCAATTTAACCAACATCCATCATTAAGTGTTGACAGACATTTTAAATTTACTCTCTAAATTGGACCAATCTACAGATGCTCTATTTATGACTTGCTAGTTATGTCAGCAACTAGAACGAACTAACTACCTAACTACCTAACTACCTAACTACCTAACTACCTAACTAACTAACTAACTAACAAGCAAACAAACTAACTAACTAATAAGATCTGTAGAAGCAACTACCTACAGCAATGTGGAGATTTAAAATCTTTCACTGGTGATACTTAATTTCTATCAATCAATTTGTTCTTAAAATGTCTGGATGCTAGCTCATCAGTTTCTGTTTATTATTATTTTATTATCATTAATACCTTTGGTTTACTGTTTCGTGCCTATTTCTAAGTGTGAAGAATAAACCCTTTGAAGTATTTAGGCCAAAACAACATTAAACAAACAAGTATAAAACTATTTAATAAAGCTTGACATGTAAATCACAGGATTATTTGTTCATTGATGTTATAGTAACTTTTTAAAGTGACTTACAATGACGTCAAACCTGGAGTACAGCGCCACCACTTTACCTACAGAGAAACCACAGATACAAATGAAGTATAAACATAGACAGATGTCAACTTATGTCATGTAAACTAAACGATATTCAGCCTTTAAAAGAAAATATTCTGGTTGCCACAAATTTCACCACCCTGAAAGTGAAGTTAGTTTGTGTTGTAATCTTCCTGTAAAGAAATAACTGAAACTCTCAATTTACTAAACTGTGTGAAAGTGTGAAATAAACTGTTAAATATGAGCGTGATGTTGGGTCTACCTTGCTCATTGACAACAGGCAGAGCCGACACTCGTCTCTCTACGAAAATCGTCAGGGCATCGTACACGGAGGCCGATTCCTGCACCGTTGCAATTTCTTTGAAAGTTCCAATTGCCACTTCACTGATCCGCTTCTGAAGAAACCTGGGTTTGGGAATCATGGATCCCTGCGCAAGCATTAAAACCATGTATGATGGTTTGAGTTAAATCAAAAAGATTGTTTTCTAGCCTAGAGTAAATAAATATTCACAAAGTGTTGAGTTGCGCAATCATAACCTTAACTCACAAAGATGTGGAGGAACTTGAGGATGCGTTTGTGAGTGAGGATGTGAAGGACGTTTCCTGATGCCGGGTCGATGACCGGCAGACGGTGGATCCTATTCTTCAACAAAGAGTAGATGGCATCGAACAGACTGAGCAGACGACAAAATTTGAGATTAGGATTTTAGAAGAAAAAAAGATTTAAAAAACAGAACATCAAAAACTGCTTCTCTTGCATACGATACATGACACGATATGATACAATATGATATGATACAATACGATGTGATACAATACGATCCAGTACAATAAGAAAATATTTAATTAAAATAGAAACATGAGAAAAAAAAGGAATACAGGAATAAGTAAATATTAACAGAAGGAAATATATATATTAAAAGAATAACAATACTATATACAATGTCAACAGAATTGCACAGACTGACAATGAGCATTGCACAATAATAAATAAAAAAGTTAAACCTGAGTGGATTTGTATCTTAATCCCAGAATTTGTAGCAAAACTAGATAAAATAACGATAAGGAGAAATATTATAACAGAATAAAATAATAAAGGAAGAACACTACATCATTGCAAGGGGCTCTATTCACCTTGATTCAGGAGTAATGCTGATCAGTCTGTTAATGGAGTACTGCAGATAGGTCTCTGCAAAGAGAAGAAGACACAAGTTCAAATAAATACAGATGATTTTATAATAAGACTTTTGGTGCTATATGAGGAGATGGTTGTTTTACAGACCTCTCCATGTCTCTATCTTGTGTTCCTCCAGCTCATAGATCTGCACCTGCAGACACAACAAACTTCTCAGATCCTGATGTGTGTCATGTCAACAAAACAACAGACAACAGCTCACCAGAGGGGACTTGTAGTATCGATGAAGAATGTTGATGAAGTCGGTGATGGTCAGCATTCCTGCACGCGCACACACACACACACACACACACACGATGCAGAAATAAAACATGGATTTATCACCAGACTTTAATCTGCCGCCCACTTGTGATTATATCACCATCTCTCCATCTATTTTGATGTTTAATCTCAGTAATAAGAATAATCAAATAAACATAAAATGCAGCTCAAGCCTTAAAACAGAACATATTAAAACAATGTCAAAACAAATCTAAAAAAATTAACAAATTATGTTACATGATAAGAAAATAAAATAAATTAAATTATTTAAAAGAAAGATTTTAAAAATAAGTTTGAGAAGTTTTTTAAACCACATTGAAAGGGAATCCATTTCTAATATTCAGTGGAAAATCTTACTGTAACAGAACGTTTCATTGCTGTATTTTTGTAGTTTGTGTGCAGCGCTGCAGCAGTGAGTGACCTCAGTAAGCGGTTTGAAACATTAATATGACTTTAGGTTGAAAAACAATCATGCGTGAACATGAACTTGGTTTGCACGTTAAAGGCCGCAGCTGTTTTGATTACGAGCAGAAAACTGACACCCACAGACCTGGTGTCATGATGATCAGCTCTTCGGAGCGAGCGAGGTGACTGAGTTTGTAATGCAACACATATGTCATGTCGCTGATCTGCTTTCCTCCGAGTGTTAGCACACAAACTGGCATCATATGAAACTACAGTGAAGAAACCTGAACCTTCAGACCTGAGCTTCAGCAGAAGAGAGCCCAGCGTCAGTCTCCAACTGTTTACAATTCAAACTCATTCTTTTTCAGATTGGATGTGATCATTATAAAATTAGTAATGATTGTTTGTATTTTACTAATGTGAGGGAAACATGTCCTTCTGTATGTGATGGACAATATTAGGAGTTCAAATAATCAGTATACTAAAATAATGGTTGGTTAACACGCTTGGTGTGATGATGAACCTGAATATGGACCATGCATTTGTTTTTAACACATCTTAAATCAGGTCATGTCTTTGAAGCAAAGGTTCAGCTTGAACTTTCTCACTGAGGTAAACTGCATGTTTTTTCTGTGTAGCTAGATTTGTAGGCGATGTCGATGTCTGGTACGAAACTTCAATATTTCCCATCTGGCAACGCTGCTGCTGATGTGTGTTTATGCAACAAAGGCAGAGACGTAGGACAGATGAATTGGGGCTCACCCACAAAACACTTAAGCTTGTTGTCCCACAGAGGCGCTGCCCTCACACCATTAGCCACCAGAGCAAAGAAAGCCTTCTTCACCTGAGGAAAAAGAGGATCATCAAATCTAACAATGCAAAATTGCCAAAAATGAGGAATTATGATTATTATGATTATTATTATCATACCTGTAGCGTTGTGTCAAAGATGACCAGTTTGGAGCTGGTAGGGATGGCGTCGTAGCAGCAGTGACTCTTCATGAAGTTCATGTATATGAACGTGTCAGGGTCTGTGTCTGCAGGGGGCGCCCCAGTATACGTACAGCCACCTATAGATAAACAATTACATACATGAACTGTTAAAATCTAAAATAAGTTTATATATTTTTTTACAATCTGGATAAATGTTGGGGGTTTGTATTTGATATTTGCATCACGTGGTTTTCACATTAACTCAGTTAGGTTGGAATTCGTTTTAGGTTGTAGATGAACAGAAGATTAGATTCACACAAACTGATCTTCTTTACCTCTGCTCTTCAGTGCGGAAACATCTTCCTCCTCATCCTCGTACATCTGAAATAACGGAACCTGGATGAGGGAATAAATCAGAAGTTTACAGATTTAATATTACGATTTAACAAACTTACAACAAGAACAATCCTCCATGGCTCCCGCAATGCTTTTCATTTAGAATTTGATCGTGACATCATTTCAGTTCTTCTTCATCATGCAGGACAGACAGAAAGAACACCCTTATCCAATGTATTTGGAACAGACTGCAGTGAAAAGTCTTTAGAAGTAACTGTGTGAAGTGTCTGTTGGCCTCACATCATCTGAACCTGCTGGTGGAAGGTTTAAAGTGGTTATTAAGATGTTCACACTGTACATTCTTTACATTAACTTGACCTCAGCTGGCTTCACAACCTCACAGAGCCCCGGGTAAATGAGGTGAGCATTTTAACATACATATTTTAAGGTGTTCACTCAGTGTCAATATTGTCATTATGCTACATGATGCGTTATAATAAGTGTTTTCTTTTCATTTTCTTCTTCAGTAGAAGAAGCAGCAGGAGAACTGCTCGGACATTTGGTGAATTTCACTGCCAATAATAAGAAATGTAACTTCTAATATTACTTCACATTGCTTTTACACAGAGATTATATATATAAAATACTTGAAATATTTGATATTATATTTATAATATTTTATTTTATTCATGAATGCAACTTGAAGATCTTAATGAAGCATCAGGCAGCTTATCTGTTTAATACATTTTAAAAAACAAACTGAAACCTTAATTTCAGTCAAGGTGTTTCTCTTTTGTTTTCCTTGTTTCTAGTATCTCACACCAACAGAAAATGTTTCGATAATATTCCATTATATTGATAATATTTATCAGTGATAAAACCTATTTTATCACAGTACAGTATTTAGAATGCGTTATTTTGTATTATTCTAGCCTGACCTTTCACCCTCCCCACCATCTCAGCATCAGTTAACGTTCTGGGCCCAGTGCTGTTGGGATTAGGTTGTTCTCACAGTCCAGACTTTATCTGGAATTTATCCACGTACACAAAAACCCAGGTTGTGAATGTGCTTCACTTCAAAAAAGGTAAATAATAACAGATGATGCACAAGGGTTTAGAATAGCAAGTGTTAAGAATAGCAATGTAAAAACAGACTCGCGTTTTTCTCTTTGCAGCTTCTCAGTTACAAAGTCAAACACACACCAACACACACACAGAACAAGAGTAGGGGGAGTCAGCCGAGAGCTTTACCTCAGGAAGAGGCTCCATGGCTGGGGAAGAGGAACAGGCCGTCTGCCTCTGCGGAACCAGACCGACAGGTAAAAACAAGGGCATGAAAACGAAAGACTGCGAGACTCCGACACACGGTCGCCCTGAAACATCTGTGGAGATCTGCCACCATGTCAGATAAAGAGGTGATGAAAGAGTCCACACATGGTGAAGGACAGAGGAGGGGAGGAACGGAAGAAGGAAGAATAGGACACAAAACGAGGAGACGAGGGAGTGGGAGCAGCAGCAGGCAGCTTCGGACAGCTGGGTCTGGATGTCTGGGAAAGACTGACGTCTAAATCTGGACCAAAGGGGTGAGAGGCCTATGGCACTCACACAGAGAGAGAGAGAGAGAGAGAGAGAGGGAGGGGAAACATGTAGAGAGAGAGCAAGAAGGGAGGAGGAACACACAGACCCTACATGTAAATGTTAGTGTGGTGACAGGAAACTTTATCATCCACGGTGAGAACATCAGGAGGCAGCATCATTTAGAAAACACAGAGAGCAGGAGAAAAAGATGAAGAACAGTGAACTAAACAGAGCCGGATCATTATTAAAGTGGCTGAGAAAGATGAACGAAGCCCAGACACTGATGATTAAAATAAGACTGGATTTACCCCCAACTAGTCAAGTTGCAGGAAACATGGTCTCCTCTTCACGTCCTGAGTTCTGGTGACAAATAATGTCCAAAGAGGGTTTTCTTGCAGAGAATTATGATGTCACATAAAAGTTGACCTTTGCCCTTTTGGATGATTTGTCATTACTTCATCATTTCCAGTTGTTTGTCTGTAGACTGATCTTTGGACAGATGTCTACGTGTCAGGGAAGAATTCTCCTTTTCTTTTCCAATGTGTCTTGATTTCTCAGATTCAAAAACAAATCTGACATGTTTAAAGGACTGATATTTATGAAGTTTGGTGCGGGTCCAAATAGAAATCTAGATCTAGTGAAATTAAGGTGTGAACTTTATTGAGTTACATTCTAGTTAGCACAAGAAATCTTGACATGTTCGGTGAGCTCACTGTGACCTTTGACCTTTGACGACTAATTTCCTCTTACCAGTTCATTCTTTAGTCCAAGTAAACATTTGTGCCAAATATAAACAAATATCCTTGAGGTTTTCTTGAGATATCGTTTTCACAAGAATGGGACACAGTGGTCATGTATGTACAGTCATGTAATTTATGCATGATGGGCTAGAATGTGACAAACTACTTATAAAATCATCAAGTCCAATAACTAAAACTGAAAACAATGAATCACCTCAGGTTACTGTATAACAGCTAGTCAGTAAATATACATAACAGACATATTATCCCAATGACACAAACAGGACAAAACACAGCTGTTTTTCTCTTAATACCCAAAGTCCTTTTTTTAAATGTGTGCAAATACTTTGTTTTATAATCTTTGTGACTTGCTCTGTCATAGGTGTAATATTGAACAAATTTTACTTTCCAATAATTTGTTTGTTTGTAACATAAACTGTAAAAACAATGACAAATAATCCACCAGTCTACGACATGACAGCTCCTCCTGTGCAGCCAAAGCGTCTTGATTGTGGCAGTAGAGGTTATAAACCCAGCCTCCTCCATCTTTGCAAATGGGACTTGAGCCAAAGTCAAATTCTCAAATAAAATTATCTCAAGATGGTTCTGTCATGTTAAACAGATTTCCACACTGATGTATGTTCAAGTGTTCATGTTTCTGATAAATTTGGTTTAAATTTTTGTTATTTGATGCTATAAAAACAGGGTGAAATGTCATGATTGACAGCTGGGACTGACTTCTGATTGGTTGAGAGGTTGTAGTGGAGAGTCCTCAACAGTTCCTTCCCCCTGTGCAGACTCCAAATCCTAAATTCAAGATGGCAGCATTCATATTCAGGGATATTTTGGCTGGATTCTCAGATAGTTGGAGGAAGTGGAAACGCATCTTCATATCTTCATGTATCAGCAAAATTCATCCAGCAGGAGCAGAGAAACATTATCATTCCTCCTGTTTCTGGAAACTTGGCAGAAGATAACCCACTGTAAAAATGAGAGAAGTGCAGCTTTAAGGGTTTGCCAGGTGCTTCTGTGGGAGACGTTCCAGTTTCATTGGGTCAAACTATTTATAGACACACTGAACTGCATCAGACCAGTACCGCCTCCTTCTCACAGAGCTGAGTTTACATGCAGCCTTAAAAGTCAGGAAAATACTGATCACGCACATTTTAAAAACGTGTTAAAAATAACCTTTGAAAATCAGGTGTAAATTCAAATATGTTTTTATTTCCTGTAACTGCCGACAGATCATCTGTCATGTCAAGGAGGAGCAGGAATAAAAATCGATCCAAAATATTTTAATTATAACTGAGCAGAGAAAAATTCCAGCAGTTAATTTTGAATTGTTGGTGTAGAGATCTGCTGCTTTAAACAAATTTTTTGTTAATACATATCAAACCAGATATTAGAACTTCCCTGAATCCAGTCCACAATTATAATTCGGACTTCCTTCCATTATAGAGAACCTTTCTAATAATAAATGCAGTTATTCAACCAGGCTGGTCACTGCTGGTCACAGAGAACAGCTCAGATATTAATAGTTTACAACTATTTACAGTCCTGACACACATTCAGTTTAACAAGGTCTTTACTCCTTAACAATTCTCTCCACAGCAGAGTGTGCATGTTTACTTTATATATACAGTATATTATATAGCTTTGATATAACAATAGAAATAAACTAAAATAATATAGTAAAATACCATTAGTGTTGTATTGTTTTGAGCCGAGCATCTCAGACAAGCAAAATATTTAAAGCAACATAATGCAAGTTCAAAAGTAAAGCTGAACTGTAGATCAGTTAAAAAGACTCAGAAGTTATTAAAAAACAGAGTTTATCTCCAATATGCAGCAGGAAATATTTAAAATATTAAGAATTCTAAACAGTTTGATGGATTTGTTACAACGGCAGCTCTTCTGGTTCAGGAAGCTGGGGATCATGGGAAATATCCACCGTTCAGTTCAGTCAGAGCTTGATGAACAGATTGATAGACTTTGTTTTTTCTCTATTTGAAAACTAATTCTGTTGGGCTCTGTGCCCGAGCGATGAAGTAATCACCACATGTTCCTGCAGAGGGCGCCGTTGTTCTATAAAAGTGACAGCGTTAATTAAAAAACAAATACAAGACTCCAGGTATGAGATGGCAACTGCTTAGACGCATTAGTCGGAAAATAAAGTTGCTCTTTAAAAATGTGTTTCTGGAGCTGCTGATGTAAATAAAGCCTCTTTTCTTTCTAATGAACTTATTTTTTAAAACACCAGCCATTTTTTTAACATGCTCTCAGATCCAGAGAGGAAAATGCACAATTGATCAAAAACTGATGAACAAATTCATCTTTTTTAACAACTATGGAAAAGAATAACCCAGATAAAGATTCTTACTTGCACCTCAAATGACCTTTATTTCATCCTGAGCAACTCATACAGCCTTTTCACATAGAAACTTTACAATTGTCAAGTTAGTAAAAATATTATCATCTCACAGAACATTTCTTTTGTTAAAAACACCTTCAAATGCAGTGATGTGTAATATATATATATATATATATATATATATATATATATATATATATATATATATATATATATATATATATAAATTAATTCTGTAAAGCAGCCAACAAACCTGATGGTGGCGCTGCTGCCAAGTGGAATCTGATAAATGTGTTGCAGCAGATTCAAACATTAATACTAATATGAAGTTTTCCCCAACAGAACTGAAAGTTTACATGCTTCTTCATTCAATAACTAAAGCTGCTTTCAGACATGACCTCGGAAAATGTCCAGAAAATTGAAATAGGGACCAATACTCTGTCATAGATAAGACTACATTGAGGCTTTTTTATGTTTGACCTTATTTAACCTTTGTTTTAGAAACTTCCAAATAAGACAAAAAGTGATACTTATTAAGATTATGCACAAACATACCTATCTACCCATAGTGGCCAACAAGTGTTGACTTTTAATGGTGGATGTGTGAAGCTCGGCTAATACTAAACATCTTAAGGAATTATTGCCAATTCTTTTTTAATATACATTGGTCGATATATCAGTATCAGTAAGTTTTTTACTCCCTCAGTATCGACATCATCCCCGAAAAACCTGTATTCTGTCAGGCTCTAGCCAAGTTAGAAGGAAACCCAGCAGGAGTAATTCACAGTTTAGGTTGCGTACCGAAGGCCAATGAGGACTAACGTCTGCAGGATCAGGGGATCTGGAGATTTCTGCCTTAGCAGATGTTCATGCTGAAAGTGGCACAAGACTCTAGGTATGAGGGGGACATGAATCTCCTGCTGCAGGTGACAATTACTGTCAGGTTTCAGTAAAACATCCCAGAGTTTTAAGACTTATCCCTACATACTGCATGATGGATTAAAATACTATAAGGAGTTATTTCATTCTCTGTCACAAGACAACAGCAGAACTTATTTCTCGATTTTCAATGGCCTTGCAAGATGGCGTTGTGTTGACTGCGCAGGGTTCTAACTGTGTTCGCATTGCAACAGTAACGCTGCTGACTCCTTTTGAACGTTTGTACTGAATCAACATGTTTTATTGTAAATGTGACCATGATGGACGACCACGTGTCACCTGCAAGTTTCTGCTGGGTGATTTTATACTGCAAAGAAATTAACTGAAGCTGCTCAGAGGTTTGGAAGAACTCTGGAGTTTGATGGGCATATACATCATTTGAACTTATAAGGCTAAAAAAAATTAAATAAAAAAACACTGGTGTAGTTCTGTAGGTGTTTTATTTTGTTTCAGTATTTTAAGACTAGAATGGATAAGCTGCAACACTCATGACTTAAGCACTAAAATACTTCAAAAAGCTGCTTCTTGCCCAAAATCATATTAGTATCTGGTTCCGTAACGCTTCACTTCAATTCTGTTCAAAACCAAAATTCACTCTCTTCTAGTGTTTGTTAAGACTGGGCTTCAAACTTCTGAGTACATTTCGCATCTAGAGCGATAGTTTTAAGAGCTATTAGACGTGAATTAAAAGGGTGCTAAGGAAAAGGATGAGGCTAAATACGACCCTGAGAGTCATGTTGGCAAACCGGATGGTCAGAGCGAGGCGAACTGGTGTGGCAGCAGGCTCTGGGTGGGACTGGGCTGAGGGCTGGTGCAGGCACTGCTGGTGACACTGGATCCAGGACTGGGCGAAACAGGAAGACTGGAGACGCAAGTGACTTCCCTGTCTGAAGCGTCATCATTGTCATCATGATGTAAGCGGTGATGATGGCTCACCACAACCCTGGAGAACAGGACGGGAGGAAACTTTAGAGAATCGGTCTATACTGTGTTGTATATTGTTGTTCTATTGTGTGACTGTACCTGGATCTGCTGACGAGGTCTGGTCTGTGAGGTTCAATGCTGGAGATGTAGCTACACTTGGACCACTACACAAACAGATTTATTAAACATTTTAAATCAAGCCAACAACTTTCTGATTATAAAAATATCACCATTTATTCAGATGAATTAAATCTTCCCACAGTTACTTACTATATGAGCAGGGTCTGTGGTTCCCAAATGGACTCCTTTCTGACAGAGAGTCTGTAGCAGACTGATCCCTGCACACACAACAGAGAATTAAAAACTTTACACAGTTTTAGCATTTCCCCTCCTCCTCTGTGTGTTATTCCGTCTTTAAAGCAGAGGAGAGACACGTACCTTTTGTCCTGTTGCTCCAGTATTTCCGTTCCCACTGATCCAGCAGGATGTTGAGGTATCTCGGAGACTCGAAGAAGCGGAGGTAGCGGGACGATGACGGTTTTGGGAAAACTCGCTCGAACTCTCCCCGGCGGTTCAGCTCGTCTTCACTCTCTGCCAGCATGCGAACGTCCTCTGGAGTCAAGACATCCAACACCGTGGAGAGGAAGTCCTGACAGAGACGAGAGGAAACCTGAGCACAGAGCTGCTTTTGTTGCAATTTCAATAAACTCTTTTGAAAGTTTTGAAATAAATTAAATGCAATTACTTTTTTTTACCTGTGATTTAACATATATTGTCTTAATGTAAATTCCCTTTCATTTGTATTTGCTTACCTGGTCGGCGTAGCGCTGTGTGAGGTAATATGCCCGTTTAACCTTCTCATCAGTGGACAGGTCTGGTTTGGTCCTCTCCCTCGATCCTCCACACAGACTTCAAACACAAACACACACACACACAGAGGAGAGAGGAGGGTTAGTTAAACAATAAGGTCATTTCTGAGGCTGTACATTGAGCTGCACTAGTTGTTCCTAAACTATCACTGCTTAGTTTCCATTCAGTCGAACAATGTAGGTGTGAACCCTACCTAAGCTTCTGAGAAGTAGTATCTCCTCCCTACCTGCTGGTGGAGCTAGAGGCGGAGCTGCAGGGAGCGACCACATCTTTTTGTGGAACATGAAAGCCAGCCAGGTTCAGGAGATCTCTGATCATCTGACCTTTGATGGCAACATCCAGTGCTGTGTTGGAGTGGAGGCTGGACCAGAAACATGACGCCAGTTAAAAGATCTGGTTTGAAAACCTGCATGTGATTTTTTGTGTGTGTGTGCGTGCATATTACCTGGGTGATATGTTAACTTCAAGGATCCAGGGTTTGAGGTTCTCGTCCAGCATGATGTCGAAGCCAAACAGCTCGTGGCAGCTGTACGACGTCTTAACGTGCATCTTCAGCAGGCTGTTGACGTACGGTTCTGACCTGAAAAACCAACCCACAGAAGAGGGAGGGCTCATTTCATCATCATTATTATTTCATCGTTTCCCGGTCTCCAGTCAGTCGTCACTTCATTTCATGCAAAATGCAAAACTGAGCTTATTTCATGTTTCACCAAAGTTTCCAATAGGAGGGAGTGGATGATCAACTGTAGCTCACTTCACATTTAAACCAGGAATTATTTTTACTGCAGCATAAAAACTAACTTGTGAACTAGAATATCACTGGGTAGAGCACATACCTCTGCCAATAATTTAATTAGGTCTTAAAGCTAAGCAAACAAAACAATGTACATGTGGATGGACACACACACACAATGCCAATTGCCGTCGCCGGCAAGGAGGAATAAAAAAAGACAAATTAAAAAGATACATAACCTGTTGATTCCCTAAACCCAAATGATCTCAATGATGGTGGTAGTTTTAAATTTAAATAATTTTAAATCTGCTCGAAAACCTCCAGCATTTGATGACTAAATGAGTGGAACGTACGCGATGATGGTTTTGATCACGATGTCTTTAATCTTCTCCCAAATCAAAGTGGTGTTGACTCCCTTAGAGCCGAGAAACTGCCACAAGGCCTTCAAAGCCCTGAAAACACAAAAACAGGATTTGTTAAGAGTGAATCTATGGGCAGAGAAAGAAAACACTACAGTGTGTTAGTCACCAGGATGTGGAGCAGGTTGGAGTTTCACTTTTACAAAACGGCTTCTCCGCCCAAAGATATTTTCAGGTAGAATTATAATTGTTGGTTTATTTAAACTCTTTGGAAAGACCCAAATTAACAGAATGCAATATAATAAATAAATTCCTCCCTTCAAACACTTGATTAAATCCTCACTTGTTCCCTACTTTCACTTCTTACAATAAACCCTTTCCCTACCTCCACGCTCCCTTTTATTATGTCCACATCTTCATTTTAAAGCAGCATTGTAAATTTAAAAAGATCTTAGTCTACACAGCCAATTTAGCTCCTTATCAGAAATAATGTCCATGCTAACACAACTAAAAACATTCACATTTTCGTACACTGGTCATGTGGGGGAAACAGGAAGTGGCTTGGCTGCAGTTGGTTGCTCAAGTTACAAAATAAAACTACGAAAGATAAACAACGGTTCAAAATAAGAGCAGGGATTTATTTTCTTGGAGCGACTACGAGGTGGAACAGGAAGTGTTAGAAAAACTTGTAAAACTTGACCTGCATTTTCAGCGCTCAAAAACTCCAGAGTGGACAGCAGGCGTGAATGTAGAGGCAATGGTTAGTTTTAAAACTGTAATGTAGTTGTGTGCATGTAACCTCAAACATAATCTCTGTTACCATTTGTGTCCCTGGCAGGCCTTGTCATCACTGTTCGTCTGGTATTCAGAGTTTTTCTTGTTGACACTGTAGTTGGTCAGGTGCATGAACTTGTTACTAAGAGTCTTCATGGAAGACGAATACCTACAACAGGTAAGAGGACAGAGTTGTTACTTCAGCTCAGATCCTTTACATTGACTTATCTTTGTGGTGGCTGTGGGGAAAACTGACTTGCAGCTGGCGAATCGAACCAGCCCGTCGGTGAAGATGTAAATCCTGAGCGGGTCGTAGGATGTCACGTAGACGTAGATCCTCAGGTCAAACTTGTTGCCACTGATGAGGTAGGGCTTGTGAAGGTATCTGCAAAAACACAACTACATTATGAAGTTTCAACCCAAATGAGTGATGAGTAATGTGGCGTCAGGTCCTGGGAAGGGTCTCTGTTCCAAACCAGTGGTGCTCACATCTGGACTACTTACTTCTGAACTAGTAGTGGTCTCTTACGTGGCATCTGGCTCCATTTGTGGATGACTTGGATACCTATTCCTCTGGCTGATGCAGGCTATTAGAAACAATAGAATCAAAAGATAAACTACATATATTGGCTTAAAATTCAAGATATTTTAAGCATCATGGTCAAAACCTATTATAGCTAAGAGTAAACCAGCAAAATGAAGATTTACTGGAAGAACATACAGGTTTGATGATCCATTTCTGCCGGGAGACTCCATCCTCCCAGGCCTTGCGGAGGAGTTTGATGTCCTGAGGAAGAATGAAGGTGCGGGGGAAAAAGCTGAACTCCTGTTTCCCAAAGCGAGCCTTCATCTTGGAGAGGTTCCTCCACAGTCGGTCCTTCCTGCCAATCTGAAAGGTTCCTGGGAAGTGGTTCAACTAGGACACAAACAAAATGTGTTACGAAGATCAAAAAGATAATTAGATAATTTAACCTTTCTTTAAGTTGAGGCTTCCTAGAGACACAAGCTTGGATCAGATTCACAGTTTCTCACCTTCTGGTGTTCTCCAAGGGCCTTGAAACCAGGAGACTTCATGTGGTGTCCCCAGCAGCCCAGCCAGTCATGGCTTTCTACATGAATGACAATCATCACATCACAGCCTCTTACTCTAAATCCGCACTGCAAAGTGTGAGCTTTAAAACGGTTGCTATGTTTTTGTCTGCCGTCCAAAGTTCTCAATCTAATCGTAATGATTGAATCGCCACATCTGGCATATATTTATGTTTTGATCATGGTCACTCTCTGTATGATGGATTCTGAAATATGTGCAGCAACTGTCACTCTCACACACACACACACACACACACACCAACTTACTCTTTGTGACTTTGAAGTGCGACCTGGCGATGGTATGTTTGACCACATTCGGAGTGACGGTGCTCATCTTCCATTTTAACAGTCGTCTTTGTTCCACAGGCAGCAGTTCCACTGCAGAGCACACAACACAAAGTTACTATTTTTATTGCCATATCTTTCTACAAATAAAACTCAGGCTGAAGATATGACACATATTCACACACTTTGATGCATTTTAACACATACTGGAAATATGCAACAGTAAAATTATTTAGTACAAAAACAATCAAATTGACATAAAATAAAATGCTGTAAAATATGATACTTCTGTTTCTGCTAAAAAGGTAAAACAGTTTTCAGTTAATTCACAAACATTCAAAACAACAGCAGACCTGTTTATCAGTTTGCTGATATAAATTGTCCTATATGAGGCTTTCACATACATATTGGTATCGGCTTTAATGAAACAGAATAAACAAGCTGGAAAGATTTGCATTTTATATTATATTATATATATTTAACTATTTTATGTTCTTAATTTAACTTACATATATATATTTTTTTTTTCATTTGTGTATCCTTTTTAACAATAGATATTTATAATAAATGTTATGGTTAAACTGTAAAATTATTATTAAATTAGCATTCTTTGTCATAAGGGTTAGATGACATTTTTTACTGCCCAATCTCAGTTTCGGCTCCCAAAAATCCAAATCAGTTGGATGATATTTTAAGATTTTTGCTAAATAACAGCTCTGATAATAGATATTCCATCATTCTGGAAGGTGTGAGGATCATAAAATGATTCTGACTGTCTTCTCAAATAAAAACAAATGACTAAAAATATAACACCTCATAATCACACCTTAAAAGCACTTCCGAAGACATATATATCAAATATGTAGCTGAGATAGTTTTTATTGCTCCCTTGACAGGTGTTTAAATGACTGTTTGAGCTCAGCTTAACTTTGCCCCCTGTGTTTTATACAACAGAAAACAACAGTGTCCTGACCTTTCTCACTGGCGGTGCTGAAGTAAAGTGTCGAAGGGATGAGGGGGAACAGACTGGGAACCAGCGCTGGTCGCTCTTCTCGAACATCCTCCGCGTCCGATGACATTGGCTCCTCGATACTGAAAGACAAAAAAAGGGAGTATGCATACATTCATACAAGAATAATCAGATCATGATAATCACATTCTTCAAAAAATATCTACTATTATCAAAAGTAATAATTTTGTTGATATAACAAAATGAATAATGCTTGCATTCTGCATTCTTTTAACACATATTTTAAAGTCACGTGAAAATAACACTCAATTAAAAAACGAATTAATAAAAACACTCACATGACAGTCATAAAGAAAGGAAGGAAGGAAAAAAGAGATGACGATGGGGGATGATAATCTTGTCTTCCAGATCTTGTAAGTAAAATCCTTCCACCACTGACAGGTACATAAAGGCATTACAGCCAGACCAGGTCAACTTCTCTCTATACTATAACTATGCAGGAGCTGTGGCTTACAGAAAAGGTTGGGGGGGTGGTGGTGTATGTAAATGAACACATAAACAAATCAGCAGGTTGGGGTTAAAAAACAAACAACAACAAAAAGAACCAGAGTGAATAGCGCTCCCTATCCAGGCTGTTTTAGCAGAGAATCGGCTCCGAGTCTTTGGTGGGTAGTTCTACTGTTGAGGCCATCACAGTGGAGAACAATGTGACACACAATGCTGCGGACCTTTCCACCACGCTCTGCTGCTTTCAGGACATTTTTAACAATGCACTGAGAGATAAAGGCAGAGAGACACAAAGATTCTCTGACCGATGGATATTTTTGGAGATCAATTAGAAAGCAGGCTTCGATGATGGGTGATGCGAGGAAAAGACATTTTCAGGTGTGTAAGTTAGAGAAGGAAGAAAATGAACTGTGTATTTTGTTTTTTTTATGGCCATGATGAAACCACATGAAGGCTTGAGCCAAACTTGCATCATTACCTTATAAACTCATTTTGAAAGTAGGATATTTGTAGGGCCCCAACATTTTACCAGTCAGAGAACTTTTTTGAGTTATTGGCTGACTGATAAATACTGATATGAGCCTTTTACTGACATGTGTATCTCTGTTTGTCTTTGCTAATATGAAAAATTCTATTTCACAGTATAAACAACACAGAAAAGATGCGTATTTATGCATTTATTTACTTACCAAAGATGCTAATTTGAGAGGCTCGCATCGTAGATTTCTAACAGTATCACATAGCACAATATCGGTATTAATCTGCCACAAGTACAACCTATTAGAGGACAAGAGGTTTCTCCTAGTGAAAGACCATGTAGTGCAGGGGTCTTCAACTAAAATTGCAGGAGGTCCAGAAATCATCCCTCCTCCCCTTCCGGGGTCCGAATAATTACATACAAATAAAGGCTCATGCTTTTTACCTGTCTAACCTAGTTTAATTAACATTTTTATTGCACAAAGTTGCTTTTGTAACGATACAAAAATCCTTCTAACACAAACTGGCAAAAATACAATGCCATTGTTGGACAAACATGAAACAAAGTGCAATAAACTTTTTGTCTTGGAATTTGCATAGGCCTACATTTATTTTATCCATAAAGATGTAACCTCCTCTGGTGTGTGTTGTAAGTGCTGTGATACCCAAGATGTCCTCACAGAAATGTTTCCCCTCTACCTCGCTGCACTGATGTCCCTGCCTGTGACTGCCTCCCTCCTGCTTATAGTATTTTTTATTTCACTTATAGTTTAATTTAATTTCTAATTATTATATTAAATGTTTGTTTCCCATTTTTCATTTTCTATATTTATAATTGCACAAACACACCACAGCAAATTCCTTGTATGTGTAAACCTGCTTGGCATTAAAACCTGAAAATGATTGTGATTCTGCGATAAAGCTGAGCATTGTCACTAATATCAGTCGATTCATCAACTGCTAAAGCTACGAAGGTGCACTTTTTATAGCAGCAATGAGCTGTGACTGAATATCCTCTCCTAATATTTCCGTGTTTCTTGAAGCAGTTGTGGCTGAAAAGGGGATTTGTCTTTCTTTTCCATCGAGAAGTGTTTCGGACACAGCATTCATGCACTCTTTAACGATGCTCCCATCTGCAAAGGGCTTTTTATGTTGCCTCAAAATCCACTGTAATCTCAGCGAACACTCGTATCTCCGCTGTTGTGTGGAGAGGGAATGAGAGGACTTGCTTAGATCGCTCATACTGGACTTTGAGCTCATTTATTTTCCGTGTCCTCACCTTGGACTGTAAGAGTCTTCAAAGTGTCTGTGTTTAGTTTCGTAATGGTGTTTTAAATTGCCACTTTTGACAACCGCAGCAGACTCAGAGTAAATGAGACACACCGTATTTGGACCGGAGTCCGCCAGTCGGGGACTCCTGGTGTAGTGTGTGACCCCATCACAAGTCAGTCTTGTAGCATAAACTCATGACAACAAGACTCATAAGACAGCAATCATGTAATGTGAACTTCACAGTGATTATTTGCAGGCTGGACAGTGCCCAAAGCAGATTTCCCCATGAAGACAATAAAGTAAATCTTATCAACAACTTTGAAAGACGTGTAGTGTGATCTTATCATTTGGGTGAATTTAGAAAGAGAAAAAAGAAAGCTTTTTGCTCTGTGAGACGAAAACAAAACCTGCCAAAAATTCTCTGTCATGGGGTTTTGTATTAGAACAGAGATAGAACAGATATGCTAATTTTACTTAAATTTGAACAGAAATGACTTAGTTGTGCAGGTGTGTGTGTGTGGTTACACAGTGTGTCTCACCTAGAAAGGAGGCCAATGGATGCCGTAGAAGAAGAGCCAGTGATGGACGAACAGTCTGAATCATCTGATGATAGGAACAAAATTTAAAAAAACATTGTTTTAAATTGTATTGTTTACCGGCTGAATAAGCTGTACTACAACGAAGAGTTATACTGTGTTTCCTTACCGTCGTCACTACAGGCATTTTCCAGCTCATCAGGCAGCTCCTCCTCAACTCCATCTACATGCATAACACACTCCACTCTGGAAATAATTAACAGAAGGTGAAATCTTCAGATTGAGAATGTAAAGGGTCAATAAATAAACTGCGCTGATTGACTGAGAGGGAATCAGCCGTTTCTCACCCTGATAGGTGAGTCTCTCCTACTACACACTCCTCTGTTGGCGAGGGCGAGGAGGTAGAAGGGGAAGGAGAGGAAGATGACATGGTGACAGGCTGTCCCTGCTTCCTTAGATGGATCGCTGAGATCTGAGTGGTCACAGAACCCACCAAGGTTCCTGCAGGACAGGAGGCCACAGCTACGAGAGAAGGAGCAGCAACCCATTCTCAGTTTCTGACCATTTCTGGTGTCATGCTTTAATGAATTGAATTAAATAAAACTGAAAGTTGATGATTTTCTCTTATGTCTATTATTTCTGATATTCTGACAATATTTCATGGTTTTTTTAGAAAGAATGATTATTAAGGTGCAAAAAAATGGACTTAATTCAACAAAGCACGGAGAAAGTTGTTTTTTTAACAACTTTCTCCGTGCTTTGTTGAATTAAGTCCCTATTTTTTGCACCTTAATAATCACACCTTTCCCCCATTGTGATGTAGCCAATACAAAAATATATAAAGAGAACATAGGACCATTCTTACAAATGAGATGTGCACATATACGCAGATAACATTTTGTTTCGGACATTTATGTTGTTCCATAATTTTGTCCATTCTTGGCTCTAAATATGTAGATCAAATGACCAGACAATCTACTAATCTATCATCCAAAACTTTTAACCGAATCATTCTGATTACCTGGGGTGACGTGTGGCAGTGTGGGCGGCTGCTCCTGTGTGGCACTGGCACTGGGCACAGTTGGCATGAGGCCGTTTGGAGAGGTTCTGATCTCGGGAGGGCCGTGTCCTATGCATGAGGTCAGGGAGCTTCCTGCTGCATATTGGCTTACTGGGGGCTGTTTATTTACATCTAGTGATGCAAAAGATTGGGGCTTACTACTTGTTGTTGCTGACAAACCTGTGGGAGGACCATCGCTTACATGCAATTGATTGTTTGAGTCAGTTATTATTGTGCAACTGTTTTGTGTCGGACTGGGTTTTGTTGGCAGTTTTGCAAAATGGCATCTTCCTGTCGTCATTTCTCTTGTTGTGCTTCTTATTTCCAATGTTGTTTTATCAAGGCTGGAGGCATCGTTTCCCAATGTTGCCCCCTGATGTTCACAAAGAGCAAGGCATAGAGGAGGCATTGATGGTGAAGAGGAACAGTCTGCAGCCTCAAGCTGGGGAGACAAAACCAGGAGATGTCAGATGTAGAGGAGGCTGGATGATATTACAAGTGTTAAGATACTGATATTATAATGAAAGTATCCGCTTCAACAAGGTGACAATAATTTATTGACTGAATTGTTGCCTTCTTTTGATCTTACTGGAGCTAAATACTCTTCAGTTGAGTTCCATAAAATATTGTAATACTTAGTTACAAACAACAGATCTAAAGAAAATAATGAATTAATGAATATTGTATAAAACCTTTAAATTCATGACATGATGTATCATCTGACAGTAAACACATAATATAAACAAACTTGATAAAGATTTATAGTGCAGGGGTGATACATTTTGTTTTTACAAATTTTGATCGTGTGGCTAATGAAAAATATATGGCCTGTGACACACAGGCCATATAAACTGATGAAGGCCAGTGTGCCGTTACTAGGTTCATTGTTAATCTTGGCTATAGAAAAAGTGCATTGGTTTATTTTCTTTAATTCCATTAAAACTTGATTGAATGATGAACTGCAGATTATTACTTACCTCGTTTGGCATTTTCTGTTACATACAGGCCATCATATACAGCCTCCATCACATTCTATGGGTTGCCCAGATGCAGGTGTCCAATATAATTCTTAACATTCAGCAGGTGCTACAAATTAACCTCAAACCTAAACTAAGCCTGTTTAAAATTCTTACGATCACAACAAGCACCGTATCTCCTGAATATTAAAGATCAGACTTAGTGGAGTGAGGTATCGTTTTTAAAGGCTCGCTGCTATGAAACAACAATTCTCACCATGGACTTGTTTGTTTGCAGGATGGACTTTCCTTTTATGAACAGGTCTTGATGGCAATCAGACCAAAGTGGCTCAGATCCCAGCAGTGCATCACTGGATGCAGCCTGATGTTGGCTCATCGATACGCCATTTTCATGCGGAGAGGTTTGGAGCGATGTATATTTCTGTATAGCACCCGACAGCTGACCGTTAAATCCAACCTGCCATTCTTGCTTATAGATGGAGGAGGAAGCATTGGTCCCTGTGAGGCTACTGCCAGCCTGCTTCTGTCCTGCTGCCAGTACCTGGCTTGAAATCTGTATCCCATTAGGTGGTTGTGGCAGGGTTGGAGACCCATGTGGCACAGCGGTGAATTGGCTCTGGGTGTTGGTTTTATATCTGTTCCCGTTCTCAGAGGGGGCAACTGTTGTCCGTCTCTGAGGGGATGCAGAAGAGGCAACATGAGAAAATGAAGGTTTGGCTTGGTCTTTTCGTCTGAAGAGCTCTAGAGAGGTCTGACCAAAAGGCACCTTAGTGGCCATAACTGTCTTGGCATGTGTACTGACAACGGTTGTAGTGGTGGAACTGTCTGCATTAGAGCAAGTTCGTATCTTTCCCCCACCCCAGGGGGAGGACTGATTGGTGGGCATGGCACCACCCAACAAAGACGTGGTTATTTCTGAAGGGCTGAGTTTCTGGGTTGGGGTCCTGGGTGGGAAATAAAAGTCAAGTTGATACTAAATGAGATTGAGGTGGAGGAGCCCTCCTGGTTGCTCCTCACTCAGTGACTGGTTCTTCAGTGAGTCGCTTCTCGGGTGTCAGCTCCAGCTGAATGGAGTTGAACATTTTCTGTTGGTTGCTGTAGATGGACTACAAGTTCTCGACAAATCCTGACCAACAGCACACATAACTGCCACCACCGATGCAGTGACAGCAGCTCAGCCGGACTCCAAAGCAGTGTTATGAGCCTACTCGTGCGGCTCGTGACAGGCAGGCAGGCACATAAGGTAGTATTTTTTATCCTGAGGAAAAGTGGCTCCCACTCTGACAGTCACACTCAGAGTTTGACATAAGGCTGAGGCTATGCCAAGTAGTCTTGGTGTCATTAGTTTATAAGCCAGAAGTTGTTTCTTCTTAACTACCCTCAGGGATGAAATGTGACTCTCACATCAAGGTTCCTGGCCTGAGGGTAGATAGCAGAGTCCATTGAGTGCTCCCATCATCTTCCTCAGTTGCTTGAACTGTCAGCTGTCTCTGTGGAAACTACACAAGAAGACAATCACAGTGAATTTGAGAGGATCCTTGTGCTGGGCCATGAAACAATGTGAGGATTTCTGCAGGTTTCACCAAGATTATTTAAGACTATGTAAACTTTACCACAGACAAGCTGAGTGAACTGAGATCAATTCTGACTGAGCGTTTGTAGAAGATCTCTTATCAATTCCACGTTTGTAGTTTTCAAAGACCTTTTCAGGCCTAAAATTCAAGTTACTGACCTCTACCTCAAATTAACAGGTTTCAGGTTACTGAATTTTAGACTCAATAGTAACATAACAAAAAGTCCAATACATACTGATATAATACGCGTTATGCGTTATGATTTGGAAAATGTTTTTCTGTTGGGCCTCAGTGTTGGTGCTCTCTCTGCTGCTCAGGAACAAAATCTATCTCTAAACTTAAAAGAAATAATAGTATAAAATGTATCGTTATATATCGATACAAAATAGTGAACTGTTTTTAACAAACTATTTAAAAAAAACATTTTCAAATTATCATTAAGATCAAAATAACCCCACTAGGATACGATGTTATTGTTTGTAAATATAAGAAATGTCACATTTAAATAAAAAAGTGTTCGACCATCATTATTACAGAATTTTACATAAAGACAACAATCAAAACGTCACACTAAAATAGTTACAAACATAATTGTAGCGCGGTTACAAAAGTGAAATACACTGAACAGTTAAGAGTACATGAGATGAGTTAGTTCACCTGTGTCACTAAAGTAAATATAATATATTGGTGATTTTAATGTGTTTTCGCTGCTGTCAGTCTCAGCAGAGGTGAGTTCTCACGTGTGTGTGAGACACGCCGCTTAGCTTAGCTCTGGCTAACCGGCTAACTTTAGCAAACAGCTCGGTTGTAATCATTTAAAAATAAAAACATTAGCTCAAGACGAGACTTGGCTTTTAAAGCAGTCTGTTCTCTGGCCACAGCTGCGCCATTCTTACAGCTACTGTTAGTTTAGCTAGCAGTTACCTGAGGCTCTGGTTAGCATTAGCTTCGCAACAGCGACCCAGACAACACAAACACTGTCCCCCGGTGTTTCCCCCGGTGTTTCCGCTGCACCGGTGTAAGTGATAAAACACAGGTTTGATACCGGTGGAATAAAAAATATTCACAGCTTCGTCATCTCCCGCGGTGACGCTGACATGTTGGTTTATCGAGCAGCGACAGTTTTTTACATCACAGTCAGAAGCCGAAATATCAGAGTGACACGTCACAGCAAAAGATCGTCTATTGGTGTCGACGTTTCCGTGAGCTGCTGCGTCACCGCGCCCCCACCGGGCAACAGCTGCTACTGCAGCTGCTACTGCACCAACATATATTCATATCCTTTCCTTGCCTCTTCTATATATATATATATTTTGCGACAAAGACGACAAATATTTTTTTTTACGAATCAAGGAAGGTTCTGGAGGAAAGTTACCCTCTCTAACATCTATCTTGATTTATATCATAAAAGGTTGTAGTGAAAAGGCAACTTTATACATTTCATTATCTTAATCAGACATGATCATGTGTAATTTTTTAACTATAACACATAATATGAGGATAGCTTCTCCAGAAAACAGACAAGTTAAATAATTGTTTAATTTCAGTGCTTTGGTGCTTTTAAGTCATTTTATTTGTCTTCACTAATTCAGTCCAACTAAAACTCCCAGGGACAAAAGTACCTCTAAAATAAAAATAACCTTCTCTGTGAGTGAAATCTGTATCAGCAGCAGTTTATTCTGATGGACCAGAGAAACTTGTACATCCCATATTTCATCACTAGAGGACACACTAGAGGAGCCCTACCTCCTGTCCTTCATCTCCTCCCTCCTTCATCACTTTACTCACCTCCTTATGTCCCCCATTTTACCCTTCTCCTGTCCTTTCTCACACTTTCATATCCTTTCCTTTCCTCTTCCCCCTTCTTCCCTCTATTTCCCAGATTCCTTCCCTCTGTACTCATTTCCATAATTTCTGTTTCATCTCCTCTTTCTTTTTCCTACTCGTCTTTTCCCTTCATACTTTTCTTATTGCTTCTGTTTCCCATTACTTCCTTTCCCCATCCTCACTTTCGTCATCCACATTTTCCTCCCCTCTTCTCTTCCTCCCTGTTTCCTTTCCTCTCTATTCCCACTTTCCCTCTTTTTCTTCCTTGCCTTTCTTATTCTCCCCTTCTTTCTCTTTCCCATTTCTGTTTCCATACCTCTCTCTTTTTTTTCACTTCTCTTCTCTTGTGTAGGTTTTCTTCTCACTTTTCCCCTCTTCCTTTCCTATTTCCTGCCTTTCCAACCTTTTTTCCTCTCGACCCCTCCGCCCACTTTTTCATCCTTTCTCTCTCTCCTTTTTATCCTGATCCTTCTCTCACATTTCTTCCTCTTCCATCACTGTTGTCTATTTTTCCCTCATCTCATCTCTCCTCTTCTCCTCTCCTCTCCTCCTTCCTTCTCTTCTCATCATTCCCTCTTTTTTTTCTCATCCTTTGCACAAACTCTTTCCTTTTCACTCTTCATATCCTCCCTTCTCCTTTACCTCTGGCATGTCAGAGCTGGAGGAAGAGAGAGAGAAAAGTGTGTGTTCGTGTGATAGAGCGAGAGAGAGTGTGTGTGTGTGTGGGAGAGAGAGAGAGAAAGAGAGAGAGAGAGAGAGAGAGAGAGAGAGAGTCAGACAGACAGATAAAGAGAGCAGGGCAAGCAGATTGAAGCTGAGCAGCAGGAGTGGTGTCCGTCCTGGTGGATGTGGACGCTCTGATCTCAAGTGTCACTGAGAGCAATGAGTCTTTAAGACTCGTCCCACAAAAAGGAAGAGAAGAAAATAACGACAGAAGAGGATCTGATCACCAGGACAAACTTTTTTCTTCCTTTCTACAGGATGATCTATTGCCTCCCAAACCAACACAGAGCCTGAAGCTGCTCCAGAATAAATTCTTCTCCACCCAAGGGACGAATAAAGAAGAAGAAGAAGGAAAGAACAACAACAAATGTTGCCTTTGGGGAGTGTTGGATATATTACCCTGCTCTGAAGTCCAGAAGAAAAGAGGAATAAAGAAAAACAAGTGAAGTGAGAAAAAAGGGAAACAGGTTTCTCATTGTCAGATCGACCCAAAGAGGATGTTGAGATATGTTGCATCCACTCAGGTGCAAAGAAAAGTAGATTTAAAGATAAAAATAGAGACAAAATAACAGATTTACTTTTCATTTCAAAGGCAGAAAAAAGGAGAAATAAAGCTGAAAATCAAAAAGACAGGAGGAGAACGTTTTCTGATGTCATAGACCAACATTTGTGAGAACTTCACCCTCTCTTGTCCAGATAAAGAAGGAAGAGTGTGAATACAGAAGACAGGTAATTAGCGTGAAAAGTAAAGGAAAATATTTTAATATATTATTCTGGAAGAAAACAACTGGATGAAAAAACAGGAAAAGGACAAAAACGCTCAAGTGAAGAGACAAAAGTGAAGGAATAATAGAATACAGAGGAAAAGAGGAACATCTGGGGATATAAGAGGAAAAAAGAGGACCAGGAGGTTTAGAGCAGATACAGAGAAGAAAAGGAATAATCGAGAGAGAACAGAAAAAGGGAGAAAGGGATAAACCAAGAGTGAAGAACAAAACAAGGACGAATTAAAAGAAGAAGAACTGAAGAGGAATAATCAGACATTAAAGAACAAGTAGATCCCTGGTGTGAGAATGAAGCTCCTGCTGCTTCTCGCTGCTCCGCTCAGCATCCTCAGCCTCCATGTTTCCGTCACGGCCTCCACAGGCACCGTGATGTCCCCGGGCCGGCTGGAGCGCTGGGTCCGCTCCGGCCTCCAGTCTCTGCAGTGGGACCAGCTGGACCGGTGCCTCCGCATGTCCTCACTCTCCGAGGCAGAGTGCAGGCAGCTCGCCCATCTCCCGCCGTCTGCCGTGGCCGTTTACGTGTCGGAGCCACGCACCACTGCAGGTACAGAGGTCAAAGGTCATGCATCACCACAGTGTTTTTAACATTGTTTCTTATTTTGTGTGAGAATAATGATGTTTGTGGCACTTTATATGGAATAAACCACAGAGAAAATACAGTGTAAATTCATGTGAAAATCTATGAGTCAGACAGTTAGAATAAGAAAAATACAATAACATCTCTTTCCTTATGAAGCAAATAAAGAGATAAATTAATTGACTAGGATTAAGGTATAAATTGTCTTAGAATAAAAGTATTTCACTGAATAAATGGTCCTTATTATGTGCACCAACTTAAAAACAAATGAGTGTTTACATTTTCTGTTTGCAACTTGAATAACAAAGTTGTGCTGCTCAAATTCAAAATTAGATCACTTATATGTGAAAAGTTTTATTTTGAATGAATTTCAAAAGAGAATTTATGTGTGTTGGTCTGAATATTATAATTAATATTAATGTGATAAACAACAAAATGGGTTAAGCTGTCAAGATGCATTTAAATAAAAAATCTGTAAAATCTGCACATATATTAAATTATTAGAAAATGGAAATAAAGTCATTTTAAATCAATCAAAATAGAATATCAACAAATGTATACAAAACCAAATAATGTAAGTGTTAATTTTTCACAATTTCTTTACTTTACAGAATTTATTCAATTTTATGTGAATATGGCCACTATATTATGTTTAAATTAATTATTTGTCCCATATATATGGATTCAAATTGAGCATAACTCTATGATTCCTGTAAACACTAAAGACACAGAGACCTCAGGCAAACTTCAAATTCAAATTTATAGTATTTACTTATCAACAATCGTATGTTTTCTAATTTCATATTAGATCAATAAATGGATCATTACACTTAATTTGTTTGTGTTACTATGAGGAGTCTGCTGTTCCAAAATCTTTCAGGTTCCTCAGACAAAGTTGTGGCCATCCTGCCGGACTCCTCAGGTGGGACAGTGAGCTCCAAACCTCGGGGAGGTTTCGGAGTCAGCCAGATGCCGAATGGAGGGGACGGTCCCTACAGACACCAGCAGCCTTTTCCTGGATCCATGGCCCACGATGCCGTCCTGGTGCTGGATCCGAGCCCTGGGGAAAACTTTGGACATCCTGTGGTCCTCTTCTACTTGGACGTGAACATGACAAAGAAGAGATGCGCCCACCTGGACGGCATTTACCTGGGTGAGTCTGTCCGATAATTTGTGCAATGTACTCTAAACAATCAGCTGTTTCGGAAATGCCTAATCATTTATCTAAATTTGGTGACTGTGGTAGCAGTACTTGTGATACAGTTATAGTCGTAGTGGTAATAGCAGATAGAAGACAGTTCCAAAAGTAGCAGAAGCCATAATAATCACTAATGGTGTTCCGCAGGGTTCTTTTCTTGGTCCATTACGGTTTACATTGTACATACTAATAATCTGTGCTAACTATCGGTTTCTATGCAGATTATGTGATTTCAAACGTCCCAAACTACTACTAATACTACAAAATATTGAGCAAATCACTCCAAACATTCCTGTGTAATCATATGGGGGAGTGATTAAGTTGGAGCCTAGACGTCAAACACTTAACATGTTCTAATGCTGCAATAAACGTTTGAACATGAGTTGTCTGACTGAAATTTTATAACCTATATTGCAGCCAGACACCAGGCAGGTAATCAAGACATGGCTTTACTTTTAGGAGCTAGTGTCATGTCATCCATCTTTATTTCAGTCTGTGTTTAAATCCAAAAGGTGTCTTCTGTTTTTCATCTTGAGTAGTTTCCATTCATTCTTATCTGTTTTCTAAAGTTTGTCATCTACAGCTACACTGTGTTAGGCATGTTTTTATATTATTTAACATTAAATATTATACTATATATATTATATACTGAAGATTTACTGTTTGTCCTGGTTAGTTTATAAAATCACAATATAGTGCTCTGTAAATCATCTGATCAGAAAAGAAGATATGTCAATAGCAACTTTATTGAGAAATGTCCCCAGCATAAACAAGAAAATGTAATTTTAAAAGGAATAAGAGAGTATTTCAAACCTTTGTGAAATTATCAATCCTTAGTGTTTCTAAAATATAAACGCCCGCTTCAATGTGGATAAAAGGCCAAAAGCGAGAGTAAAAGTCTCCAAAGTGCTTCATTCATGTAGAAACGGTCTAATGGGACAGGAAGTCAATGTGTTCTGCATCGGTCCTCACAAGTTCTGTAAAATCATCGTGTGTTGAAGTGAAAGTCGCTGACCTCCTGCTGTGAGAGAGGTTGGGGCCAGATGTTGAGGTGAATTTGGCTTCTTGTTACACGAACACACACCGGTCAATTATTCATACACACGCACATGGAGCACGGGGCCCCCTGCTGGGTCCCGTCGACGGAGATTGAACAACGTCTTTAAGAGCAAAACTTTTTTTAGACCTAATTTAACCTGGAGAAGAGTGGAAGGAGTAGGAGAGATGGAGTAGGGGAAAGGGGGAGTTTAGTACACGGAGGAAAAAAGTGAGATAAACCAGAGGCTCGGGGAGTGAAGGAGATAAATGACAGAGGGCATAGGAGGTGAAGAGGCAACTGTAATAAAAAGGAGCAGGATGGAGCTTTGGGTTCTTTATGCCATGTATGATTTTATAACTTAACTCTAGCCATGCTGATCATGGCACAATGAATCTGTTAGACGGCCCTACGGCAAAGCAACTGTGGCCAGGCCCCTAACGATCAGCAAGATAAGATAAGATGAGATGAGATAAGATGAGATAAGATAAGATAAGATAAGATAAGTAAACAAGAGAGCAAGTGAATAATAACATAGAAATAAAACAGTATTTGCTTGAAGTTCTTTTTAAACCAGTTAGGTTGTGCGAATCTGATTAAATAAAATTATTTTTGGATGAAATAAAATGATTAACTTCAACATGTATTTTATTGTTATTCAAAAGGAAACACACCAATGTCATTGACAGAAAACAATTAGTAGACAAGGACATTTATAAAATATATATATTTCAAGGGTGTAACCCACCTCTCGCTCGAAATATCATCTGGGATTGGCTGGGATTGAAAATAAAAAAGTATATGCACCTATGAAAAAACGAAATAGTAGATAATAAACTGCTACCATCAATTTAAAAGATATTATACTATAATATCAAGATACAAGACCAATAGAGTCAAGTAAAATGCAGTTCTACATAAAGATTCAGACTTTCAACGGCAACAGAAATAAAAGTTGTCTAGTTGTCAGTGAGTTTGTTTCAAATATCTTAAAGCCTAAAAGAAAGAGGTCAAACTCCTTATGTATTGGGAGAATAAATCTGATAAAAAACTGTATCTATCACCTTCTTTTCGAACTCTTGTCGCTCTCTGTGTCTTCAGGTGACGAGTGTTTGACTCTGGCTCTGAAGGGTCGTTGTCAGAACCAGCTGAAGCGTCGGCAAGCCGGGCCAGAGAGGCTCATGGGTAACGGACACAGCCGGCTGGCAGGTGGGGCCCTGCGCGGCGGCAGTATCAGCACCAGTGGTGGCAGCCGACTGGTAGAGCGGACCATCGGAGGGCTCTGCGAAGTTCACTTCCTGCCGTTGGTTGTCGGGGTCGGAGACAGCAACCGAACACAGAGACTTAGATGTGTGGGTGAGGAATTCAGTACTGACACAGGTTGAAAGGAAGATGGAACACATGAAGGATTTGACTCAATAGATAAATCATCAGGAAATCATCAAAACCAATAACATTTCACTCAAGACCACAGATGTCTGTGGTGGTCCTTAATAAAAAGTCAGGGGATTAACCAACGTCATTATTCATCCAACATTTAACAGTTTATGCTTCATGCATGTCCCGGAAAGTGTTCCAAGTGTTAAGTGTAGAAAAAGAAAAACTAAACAAGCCGCAGTGATTGTTAAAATCCACCTGCATTTCATAGCTTGAGTGGCATTCTGTTGGCTTCACTTTTCCTGGTGGGAGGCTTTCTGAGTGAAATGCACGTTCTGCCAGGACCACCCACACCTGCAGCCTCTGCTAGCAACCTGGGAGTCGTGAGAAAAGCTTATAGGAAAAAAAGACAATCCTCAGGATAAGACCAAAAATCCATCTCCAAAATGCTACAAATATGTGGGGATGAGGTTGTCCTTAATGGTTGGTTGTGTCCCAAGCAAATGGTCTTAATGTCAGGAAATGTGTTAAATGCTCTTTTAGAAGTTGTTTCTGAGACAAACACCAGTGCATTTTCTGTGAAGCTGATCCTTTTTAATTCCTGCCTCCCACAGACCACACAGAGTTTGCGAGGTGTCCTCAGCCGCTGCCGATGGGCTCTCCAAGTTTGCCTGTCTCCAGCTGCGAGCTGAATAAAAACACTCGCCGCTGCCACCAGCAGCCGCTCGCCACTCACCTCTCCTGCCGCCTTTACCAGACCTGTGACCACGCCGTGCTCATATCGGGTACGACTCAGTCGTTTGTTTAACCCAAACCACCATCTCTCCATAAATCGGAGTTATTTTGTTTTATAAAACTGATAAATAAAAAACATTGCCACATCTTAAAAGGTTTTTTCAACTTTGATTCATAACAGTGATGACTGTCCTGTTGCTATTAGAGTGTAATGCTCTGTGTCGGGAAAAATGACCTGTGTGGTTTGTTGGTGTGTGTGTGTGTGTGTGTGTGTGCAGGTGGCTGGCAGCAACAGATGACGTTCCAGCATCACGTTGAAAATCTTCAGAGGTTCTACAAAATGCTCCGGAACAATGGCTTCCATAAAGATCACATCAAGACCTTCTTTGCCAGCAGTGGACAACTTCCTGGTACAACGATTTTAAAATCTCATCACCGTCTCGGTTACACACGAAAAAACACTAACAATGGAAGAAGAATTCATAAAATGTATTAAAGTAAAGTTGGTATCAAGTATGAAAATACTCGTAAACATCCTGCATTTAGAATTTGACTTTGTCGGTAAGTAACGGTACAAAACTAGAAAACGTATTGCATGAAGTATCAAAAGTAAAGTTTTCACTATACAGAACATAGACTGTAAAATTTAAAGATTGATGACATGACAGCTTTCCAGCAGTGAAGCCAAAATTTCTCGATTGCCCCCTGGTGGCTGCCTGCAGTATAAGTCATAAATCTTGCCTCCTCCATGTTAGTGAACAGTTAAAGTATTTACATTTTTCTCAAACATGGTTTCTGTCATTTTATGCAGTTCTTATCACACTAATGTTTGTTCAAGTGTTCATGTTTCTGAGAAGTTATTTATTTAATTATATTTGATTAGTCAGCTGAGACTGAAACTTGTGGAGCAGATATGAACTCAAGATATTTAATCCTCTTGCTGTGAGATTTGTGTAAATAAAAATACATATTTATTTCCCCCCCAACAGAGGACATAGAGGGCGTGTACTCGGCAACAGAAAAAGCGGTGATTCGTAACCACGTGTCATACGTCTGCAGGAAGCAACACTGCGCCGACACACTAGTTCTCTACCTGAACTCGCCAACACGCAATGATGGCACCATGCTGCTGTGGGACGCCAACCTCAACGGCATTGTAAGAAAGACAGTACACAGTTTAGGAAAGAATGATTTGTTGGACACACATGGGAGCCATTATCAGCCTGATAAAGACGACTCCACACACACACACACACACACACACACACACACACACACACACACACACACACACACACACACACACACACACAGGACCACCCAGACAACAGAATTTCTGTCGTCACATTTTCTGAAAATGAGGATATGAGGTCATCTTTGAAGTCAGGCTGTGCTCATGTCATCAGGTCCTGGTAAACAGGTCATGGATGGAATTTCAGTTATTAATCATTAATTCCTGTAATATGTCAGATCAGACAGCTCCATGTTGGGCAAGGTGTTTGAAAACTGTAATCAGACGCATGCGCAAGATGGCAGCATTAATATTGGAACATTTTAGCTTCATTTCTGGATAGCGGGGGGAAGGGGAGTCACAGAATCTTTTTTGTGAAACCCAGTAGATGCACAACAATCATCAAACTCATCTATAGCAATTGGTGTGTTTATGGTTGCATGCAGTGCTGGTAGATCAGGAAGTCAAAGAAAAACCTTGGAAGATTTATTTTGGACAGCCCACCCAAATCTCCTTTTCATTCCTTTCCCTTTCCAGGCTGATCTGAAGGAGCGATACTCGGTCAATGAGCTGCTGGCTGACTTGGCCGGCTGCAGGGCCACTCGCGTCCTGCTCTTTGTGGATCAGAGCTACAGTGGCGTTCTGTCCAAGAGGCTGCGAGGGTCCCAGAAACACCTCAACGTGGTCCTGATCCCAAAGCAGCCGCGGCAGACCCACAATCACCACAACCAGAGGGTGAACACGGGCTCGGAGGACGGCAGCTGGTCCTACATCCACCCTGCAATCTGCCTGCTGGACCACCTGGGGAAGGTAATTCATTTGTTCGCCGTTAAGTTTAATTTCTCTCGTCACTCTTCTCAATGATCTCCTGACCTCTTCCACTCATGATGCCTTCAGGCTGCAGGGATATCTCATTTGCTGGAGCCGTGGGCCGGCCTTTTGAATGTGACCCTGGCGGGCGCCCCCTGCAACGCCACGCCGCCGCTGACTGACGGGGAGATGCGACGAGAATACCAGGGCTGCCAGAACCTGCCGACCGCGCTGTGGCACCAGAAACACAGGCGGACCGACTGAGAGAGAGAGAGACACTGAGATTGCCCAGGAGAGAGAGAGAGAGAGAGAGAGAGAGAGAGATTTATTATGGACACACACACACACACATACAAACAAACACACACTCACAGGACTCACACAAGGTGTTTGCGGTGTGTTGACTTAGGACTTAAATTGCAGTGTGCTCTGTGGACACTGAAGTGTGTGTGTGTCCTAACTCTGAACTCGAAGACTGTAACCATGGCGATGACAGCTCATCCCAATGGGAGTGTCCTGAACGCCATGTTGTGTGTGTGTGTGTTTGTGTGGGTGTATGTGTGTGTGTGAGTTCAACAAGAGGACAACCACGCTTGGAGACTATTGCTAGCTTATGCTCGGGTCAGTGTGTTTTTGCGCGTGTGTTTGTGTTTGTGTTAGTGTGTGTGTACGCCACATCTCCTGGGCACTTTAACATGTCAGAGCCAATCATCCGCCTCTATTTTAATCTTTACGACATTTATTACTTCTTCCTTCTTTTCCTTAATTTTGTCCTTTGCTTTACCTTTTGTCTGCCACCTTCCTCCCACCGTCCCTCTCTTCTCTAACCTCCTTCTCGCCTTCTTCTTTCCTTCCTTTCCTTCCTTGCATTTCTTATTTCGCTCAGAAGCCTCCATCTTTTTCGCTTTTTCCGACATTTCTTTTTATCTTCTTTTCAGTATCTTTATCCACTTTATTATCTCCTTCTCCCCATTTAAAGTTAAAATAAGATGCTGGAATTAATTTGTCCCAAGACAGCAAAAGGGACGAAACACTGAAACGTAAAATGACTTTCCATCCATGTGTTATGTGTATTTTTGTTTTTTGTTTCACAAACTGACTAAACTCTTCACTGTTGTAACATAGTTTTGGTCAAACTAATACTTCCAACACCAACAGTGAGTTTTTTACCTCAGTATTCACAGTATTATTTCTCCACACTCCCCTGATGTTTATTCAGTATATTTAAAATATGATTCTATATTGTTATCATGAAAAAAAACAAAGCCAGCAGTGCATTAGTCTGTCCATCAAAACATTTCAAGTTCCCTTCTATTTTTGTGGCAATCATCCCTGAAATAGTTGGACTCTGACATTTTCAGCAAACATCACTTAAACAATCATGCATGAAGAGGAACTAGTTTCACCTGTGGATGAAAACACATTTTAAACATGTTTTAGTATTTGTGGCGAGGACTGAGTACACATAGACTGTAAATAGAGATCAAGGGATGGAGACATGGTAGCAAGGGCCCACTTTTATATCATTGAATAACAAATTAAATCCAAACGTAACACTTGGACAGAAACCATCTAAGAGAAAAATATAGTTGACTTTTAAGTTTGGTTCATGTCCCATCTGCTTACATGGAGGAGGCAGAGTTTATGACCTATGATGCAGCCAGCCACCAGGGGGGGATTGAGACATTTTGGCTTCACTTTTGGTAGCTGTCACGTTGTCCAAGTTTATGTACAGCCAATGCGCCTGTGTTCATCGTAATGAGGCAGCATGTGACATTGATTTATAGAGGATACTTCCAAGTTATTGTTGATTTTGGTCTTTTCACTGGATTTATAACAACACTAAAATATCCTGAAAGAGAAAGCAACAGTGTCCATATTAATTGATATTCAGTCATTTTTCTGGAGAGGAGAGTCTCTACCGAAAGACTTTTTAAATCATTTGCAATGTCAATCAACGGTGCTGTGACAACCACATAATGTTTTTAACAAATCCCCAGTTTACATGAGAAGTTAGTATTTGTAGCTACTTTCTTACAAGTTGATAATTTGATCAGTCCCTGATTTCAGAAACAGAATTGCCAAATAAACAGCACTCCAGAAAAATCTGGATTTTACGTCCTAATACCAGAGTGTCTGACGTCAGGAGATTGACTTTTTTTATATGTAGAGCTGAAGGAGTTTTCATGAGGAAGGACAGCAAAATGGGCCGAGACAGACAGGAAATGACAGACAAGGAGATTGGTTAGCAGCGATCATGATTAAGATATGAAGCACTGAGACTGCCCTCACTGCTACGCAGACTGTCTATGGCATTTTAAAAAAGACATGTAAGTGTATGTGTGTGTGTGTGTGTGTGTGTGTGTGTGTGTGTGTGTGGTCCATCACATGAAACATGCACACGCTTTAACATTAACCCATCTCTACACTTACAACGTACTTGCTGGCTTTGCTGGATCTTTGTGATTTTTCTCTGTGCATTACCTCCTGTCATGTTTTTGTTTTCCTCGCAGTAACCACACAGATCATGAACCACAGTCCAGAGTGCATCTCCTTCCCTCCCCGTTGTGTTTCATACTGATGTTTCCTCATTGTACTGATTTTACTATAGAGATTTGTTTATTCAAGCGACAGAGGTTGAACTTTCCAGTTTGCCGTGCAACATTTTTGAACCGAAACCTCGTCCAACGAGTCGACATGTGCATATTCACAGTTTGTGTAATGATCTGTACAGAATACGAGATGTAATTTAGCTGTAATATTTCTAGTTGCATGCAGCATCACAAAATCTAGTCAATAAAAGAACTTTTAGAAAGCAGTGATGTATCAGAGATTCATTTGTTCAGTTTCCACCTCTGAAGCACCGTCCTGACGATGATGAGTTATTGTCAAGATGTAATCAACACAGGAACAACTTTGATGTGAACCCTACTTTATAAGGAAATACAGCAGAATAGTTGGACTTGTTCTATGATTTTACAAGTAAACACTGTATTAATAGGGTTAGGGTTAGGGTTAGAAAGAGAAAAGACATTAGACACGTGTACCTGGAAACCAATATTCCAATATTAACCTGTTTAAATCAATTGTCTGAATAACACAACCATGGAAGCAGTATTTTCTGATTAACTCAGAATGAATAAAGTAATAAATCCTAAAAGAATTATCAAATATATTCTGAATTTAGTCGCATTAAGTCAACACTTTGTCTTAAACCTTATTTATTCTCAATGTTAGATAAGTATACTTTGCATACTATCTTCTGAAAGCAGTGTTTTCGTTTACTTTCCCAGTTCACGTCTTTGTCTGCGTGTTCTTCGTGTACTTTGTTCTACTCATCTTTGTCATCCTGAGTTATTTGGATTCTTCTTGTGTCACCTCCACCGCGCTCGCTGTGGATTTGTCAGACATCGTTCTGCTGTATTCTCACATGGACTAACTCTGACAATTATAAGTGTGGTTGGCAGGTAAAGCTCCGGAAATTGTCCAGAGCAAAAGACTTGCAACTTGTAAAATGTGTAAAGTTCAGTGCAGGTCTGAAAGCAGCACAAGTGTATAAACCAAAAGAGTAAAGTGTAATGTGCAGCAAAGCATGTTGGGAGATCTGTTCGACGAACACAGCGACACAGGGGCTAATAATAATAAAAAAAAATAATAGTTCATCGACACTTTTAATCACCTAAAGGAGAAAACAACTTGATGTACTCGTTTTTTTCTGATGAAAATTCAAATTAAGCTTTAAAAGATGATGAACTACAAGCTCAAATTTGTTTCTTTTGAGTTGCTTATTTACACCTCAAGCTGGTAAGCAACATTATAATTTGCATTTAGTTGTCTGAGTGAAAAATTCATTCTTCTTCAGCTCAGTTTTTTCAGTCTCTGACGACTGCTGAGAATAACATCTGGATATGTAGCTGCTAAACGCTCCGCTATGTTCAAAGAAAAGCCTGTCGGTTTTTTTGCTGCCTGCTGGGACGGAAAACGCAGCAGTGAGGGCAGTAAAGTTTTGGGCCGGACAACTAAACAATGAGCTGAGCTTTAAAATGAAGCTTAGAGCAGCTCCAATAAAGATATGAATAACTGTTAATTTAACAGAACTGTATTACAATGTATTTTGGAAAATATTACTACGTGTGACTTCTACAGAAAAGTTATATAACCAACATAAACACATTTTTAATGTGAATCACTGACTCAGTTGTGGTTACATTGGTTTTTATTGCTAACGACACATTCTCTCCATCTGTCTCCGTCTCTTTAGGGCCCTCAGGCTGCTGATATAGTGTTTCCCCCAAACAGTAACTTTCAACCCATTCAGGATGTTTTGGCCAAAACAATCCCAGTAACACAATCGCCTCAGTTTCTAATGACTCAGGTGGAATCATGTGTCCACTGCTGCTTCTTCTGCTGCAGAGGAAACTTTCACCTTGACTTTTCACTAAGTTCTCACCATTGTTCCTTACAGCTTTGCCATCATGATGCCACTGAGCAAACATTACCATTTCTTGCAACTAGTTTTCTACGATGGTGGCTACATTCAAGGATATGCAGAAGAGGTCTCAGGCTACATCCACGCTTCGAGTTAACTGTATCACTTTCGTTACGTTTCTGTAGTATCCTGAGATCCTTGGAAATTGTTTCTTGTTCGTAAAATTTTCTTCAACTAAGCAACTGCAGAGTAGACAATCTATTTCCTGTTTACACCTGCATGCACATACCCAGTTTACGTGAATGATTATTATGATTATTACTGATACAGATTGTATAAAAATCTCTGCATAAAAGTGAATGTAGCCCCAGTGTCTTGCCCATGGACACAACCTCACGTCAACTGGACAAATGTAATCATGGCTCCAAAATGATGATGGCAGCACCCGTGCCCATATTTTGGCAATTTAATAACCAGCTGCAGAGTTTCACTTTCTTCGGATTTATTTTATGCAGTGGTGCATATACACAAGAATATGTTAGATATGAAAAAAGTATGTGATGAGTTCAGAATCAAAAAGGTTTGAAAGTCAAGTTCTACGTCAAGTTTCCTGAGCTTGATTGTTGATGTGTGTTTCTGTTGTTGGTCCGTTGAGAGTTTTCTGCTGTTTCATCCACATGGCTGCATACAGACCTCCCTGGAGCAGCAGCTCCTCGTGTCTGGATGAAACAAGAAAATAGGAGGAAACAAGAATGACACAAGACAACAAAGAGTCAAACACCAGTATTGCAACTCTTCCTTCATCATGGAATGGTTTCTGCTCCGGTTTGTGCACCAGAATCTGGATCTTTTGCAGCATTTTGAACCGGAGACAGACAAAGATGTCAAGAAAGTTTTTGTGGATAAGTTTTGATGCCGGTGTCGATGAGCCGTTATGTCCTGTCCTTAAAGAAACTGTAGATCCTGGATCCTGCCGTTTATCCGCATCCGCTCCAAAATCTAATCCTTCCCTTCCATATACTTCATGGAAATGAGTTTTTGAGTAATTCTGCTGATTGACAGATTGAAGGAAATGTGGAGCAGGCGGAAGAGGACGTGGGTCACTCATAATGTCTTGTGACACCAGAGCTGCGTTAAGAACAAAGTTTAGCTGTTTAAAATCTTCTTGAAGACTTTAACCAACTTTACTATGAATTAATAAAACCACAAGACTGTCTGGACTGCAAGATGGAGAGAGAGAGAAAGAGAGGGTCAGAAATTAATTAAAAAGAACAAGTTCAGGAAGGAGAAAGTGATGGAAACGCGTAGATGGGATGATAGAAAGAAAACGAAGGGAGAAGTGGAGAAAAGTCAAGTGGTCAATCGGACCAGAGACATTGAAGAGGAAAAAGAGGAAGGAGATAAAAGTACGTAAACCTAAGACTAAAAATACTTTCACACCAAAGCAGAAACATTCTTGTGAGAAGACTTAATCACGGAATTGTTATTTCATTGTTTTATTTATCTTCTCATTGAATATGATACTTGTTAAGTTTCCGAATGACAAACACAGGCATAAAAGTGAAAAACACTAAATAAGGTTTGGCTTGACTGAAATCAAACCATTTTCAGGTATGAACTCTGGGAAATTGGGCCTCGACATTTTCTGGAGTTTGTTTTTCCACAAATAAAGAAGCAGCAGGAGATTGTCCGGGTCCGACTAATTCACAGTGAGCCTGGGTAGAGCAGCAGGGGGCAGGACATGACGTATAAATTCTGCTGTGGCATTTCCCCCACATTTTACGTGGGGGCTGACAGGAAAAGTTCCAGAAAATGTGAGGAACAACTGGCTCGGACATTTGCGTTCTTACTTAAAGCCCCTCCCCAAAATTTCAGGAGAATATCCGTGGTTCAGTTCATGTCTGGAAGCAGCCACAGTTCAGGTGAGCCACAGATTAAAGGTTCAAAACTATGAAGGGATGTGATCTATCGAAGATGTTTGCTGCCCAAAAGTGGACAAAAAAGACTATATATATTTTTCAGGTATATCTTTGTAAGAACTATTTACAAACGTTTTTTTGGATGCACGTTGTCTTCACACATAAACAGCGTTTTTCAGAATTAGCCGGCTCAGATTGGATGGTCCATGTAAGACTAAAGGTAAACCCCGAGGACAGGATGAGGCCTCCTCCTGGCTTTGTCTCACGATGCACCCCCACACTTTGAGGCACAAATTGTGTGTATTCTGACACCGGAGGTTAAATGGGCCTGTCCTGTGTTTACATCACAGTGTCAATCAAAAGATTGAAAAGGTTTTCAGATGGTTTGCCTTCCACCTGCCTGCAGGGTTAAATCGTGTTCTGCTGCGAGTGGTGGTTTAATGCCAGCGTGCATGTGTTTGTACTGCTCCAGATGTGACCACCTCATCTCTTAGGTGTGTTCTCGCTGATACCGCACTGTCATCCTTTGTGTGTCTGTGAAACAGTGTGCGAGAAAGGAAGTCTTCGTAACCAGCTCCTATATCAAAAGATCTTATGCATCAGCAGGTAAGTGACAGCTCCACTGTGGGTGTGTGATGGTCAATCAGCCTCTGGGGCGAAGATGGATAGCAGAAGGTTTAAGGGTCACACACTAAAACACAATCTGAGGTTTTGATCTACCGATAACAAATTTGCAAGCACTTAGGACACACAACATTTAGGTGTCTCTCACACACACACACACACACACACACACACACACACACATGGGGGAGGAGGAGGAAAAAAAACATCCTTACCTTCCTCTTTCTGCTACGTGTCCATTGTGAACCACCAGGATCTGGTCTGCTCTGACGATGGTGGATAACCTGCAACATCACAATCAATGTTACTCGTTGCATGTTGCTCCAACCGTGTCTCCTGTAAATTTAGTTCACCTGCTTCTAACCTGTTTTCCTAATTTCAATGTCATGGCAGCATATTCACTGGCTGGATTATGTTCAGAGGTCAGTGGCCATTCTCAATCTGCCTGTTTGTAATGTTGTGTTCTCTCGTCCTGTGTTGATACTTCAGAATTATTCCTTGTCATTGGTGAGTCGTCCTCAAACACTTCTACAGTCACTTTTTTTGTTTGTGTGCTGGATGTTGTGTGCAGAGCTTTTTATAAACCGTGTATGGTGCCAGGTGAAGTTAGGACACTTTGTGTTCATCCTACCTGGTTTATCTGCACTGAAGATTTTACACTCAATGTTTAAAAAAACAAAAAGCTTGATTTGCTTTTCTACTGTTCACATGTGTGGTTTACATGAAAGTTATTTTTCAGGTATTCCACAATCTGTTAAGCCATCGACACAATCTTCAAACCAGAGCTCATAACTCTTCATAATAAAAGCTTGGCGATTCAGCTCAATATAAAGTATTAGAGCAACAAAACAAACGTTATGCTTTTTAATTTGAAGACAACTTGCCAAAGATACATATTGACGTGAAGGAGCTACATATTTTTATATATATATAACACATTTATATATATATAAATGTGTAACTCCTTCACAGCAATGTTCCCATGTTCTGAGATTTCAGCCTCAAATGTTGACATTTTATTACAGACAAGAGAATTTGGAAATATTCTTTTAACACAAGTAGAATGTCACAAAAGTTTAAGTTAAAAACTTTTAACCAGTCCGCTTCTTTACAGTGCTTTGGAAATTTATTGATAAATTCCATAGGTGCCATAGGTTGGGAAGAGAGAGATGAAGAAAATGAAGAAATGGGAAAAGAGGAACACATATCTAAAGAAAGGAAGAGCAGTTAGTCCCAATGTGTGGTTAAATGTTAAATATACTCAGCTGCCCTATAAAGGTAAAATACACAGTCACTCCTCAGTAGCCACTCACAGGAACATACCAACACACTCACACAGCTGAGGACGTCGCTCAGGGCTGGAGAACTCTGAATGAACTTCTCTGTAAATTATTAAAGTTAATATTTATAACCGTGCTCTGATGAGAGTCTGATTAAAGCCACACTCAGCGATCTGAATGGTTCTCAGGGCCGGACGCAACTTCGCCCTGTTACCAAGAAAATGATTTCCCAGGTGCACTGCTGAAAGTTTTCCACAGATGCTTAATTTTCTTGAAGATAAATGTACGAATATGACATATTGGAATCTAAAAATAGGATTTTTGAAAACTGAAGGGGACACATCGCCCGGTCCCCAGTGGATATTACGCTCATATGAAGAACCCCCCCCCCTAAAAAAATAGGCCTCTGCAAACTGCTGAATGCCACTTTAAAGCTTCAGCAGAGCCGCCACTCTGCTTTAATGTCATCAAGACCATCTCTGGACGTCCGCCTGCTCAATATTTGATAGAAAGCCTCGGTCACAGGTAGAAATATCTCTCTCCAGAGAACGCAGATGTCAACGTTTGTTTTTTTCTCCTCTCATTCAGGCTTTTGAGCAAGAAGAAAACATCCAGTGTGTTTACATGCAGCTATTTTATTGAAGGTATAGTTCATGTCCTGAGTTTAGGTTTTGCAAAAAGAAAATTGTTTGTTTTATGAAGATTTCTAACCTATGGTCAGTGGAAGAATCTGCTGACTTTCTTAAAACTACAAACTGTTTGAAGTTTAAAGGAGACAAGTTACGTTCTTTTAGTGTTTCTTTCCTCTTGTGTGTTTTAAAGGTTTTTCGTGATGTAAAAGTTAAAACCCATAAGTCTGGTAAAAAGAGCTGCTCTCCTGAAAAATCTTCCGCATCATTGTGATGTCAGGTTTTTACACATACCGTATACGACACAGTGAGCCTGATGCCATGTTCAGGAGCTGGTGAAAAATCCATCCAATAAATGAGAGTCATGACCTGCCTGCCGTGTTTGTGTGTGTTTTAATTTCATTTAAGGCCTGACTCAGTCAGTCAATAAAAACAGATCTGATCCAGACTCCATCTGCTGCTGCTATTGAAAGATTAAGAAGCTGCTGGATCAAAGACTCTCGCTCAACATATAATCAACATGGAGGAGAGAGACTTACACTATAAAACAAACAGTTAATTAAAGAAGGAATGTAATAATAATCACAGCTAAATAATCAACCAGATCATTTAGTGTATTTGGGACAAATTATAAATTATAAGTTGAAAATTGAAACAAACTCATTTATTTGATGCCAGTGTGAACATACTTAAAATAATTAATATTGTTCCTCTTACACATTTTTGTGATACTGTCAAAGTAACAAGAAAGTTAAGTTAATCAAAATACTAATGTTGGTTACAGATACTTAAATATCTAAATAAATTAAAACTGGAAATTCAATTTCCAGTAACTTCAATGTTACAAGAGATGGAGACATTTAAAGTGTTTGTGCCACAATTTTTGCTGAGTCACAAATGACGAGTCACAGTCAACATCTGTAACCAGTGTTTGTATGTCTGGCTCAGAGTTTCCATACAGGTGTAAAAACATGTTTGTTCTTTCAGCGTGTCTCAGGGAAGAATGTTCCTTTAACTAGTAGTTGCAGGACTCTTACAATTACCTTGGCTCATGCTTCAAAATGTGTGACAATGGGTTTCAATACGATCAGGTTTTGAAACTGGCAGTGGAATTGTCTATGGGAGGGCACGACGATGTAATTAGACTTAAATTGGTAACTGAGACTTAAATCAGACATACACTCTGCAACTTGAGCCTGATTGTGAGGATGCAATGAGTCGATTCTCCCAAAATCAGTTTAATCAGTACTCCCTGTGTCTGCACGAAATAGCAGAACACAACAGTAGGAAATGTATCGTAGTTTATGGCTGGAAGCAGCTGCACAGCAAGAAAGAGAAAGGAGGAGATAAAGTGGTTCTTACTGTAATCAGACTGTAGATAGAGAGCAATTTACAATATAGTAGCCTCAAAATTAGTTTTCGTCCTTTCTGCAAAACAGCCAGACCAAACTGCCCCACGTCTTTACAATCCAACTGTGTCTTAGACACATATGACCAATGCAGCCCGTTTCTACATGGTTAGCATTGTTGTGACGAAGACACCGGTCCGAAACTGGTCTGGAGGAGCCGATGCCACGTGCAGTGTGAGCAGTCAGGTCATGTCAGAAAATCGAATCTTAGAGTGAGCACATTGTGAGCTTTAATAATAAATAAATACAAATATATAGATATATAACAGAACCCATAGCTGCTACAACATTTACAAATCCTGTGGCCTTGTTTATTGTAGCCTTTTGTCAAATTTGATTCTAGGTCACCTTGTAGGCTGATTATTAATGATTATTAATTAATTGTTAATTACTTCTGCCTATAGCACATGTTGCTGGGACAGAAAGAAAATTGGGTCAAAATCAAATCAACACTATTTTTAACATCATCACAGAATGTTTGTCACAGTGTTTTACTTGTTCAGGTAAAAGTTGTTAAACCTTTGTTTTGGTTGTTTTTGTTTTGTCATTGTCATTGTCATTCTTTTAAAATTTAACCTTTTGCTTTTGACCAGTTGATCAAATGAGTCAACCTTGTTCAGTACAATAGAGACCATGGTTTATTAATGTCAGTCACAGAACAAGATAAACATGATCCATTGTGTGGAGTAAGTGATGAAAACTGGGTCCGTGCAGTGATGCAGGAATCAGCTCCACAGGCTGCTTCAGTCCTGATGTAGTTTAGTGTCTGCGATTGTCAGAGCCTTTCAAGTCTTTTTTCAAAATCACTCTGACTGATGAACGAGCAGACATCTGTTTCTTTTACTTTTGTTGACCTGTCATCACCTTCACCTCATATCCTCCAATCAGCTTTCCCTTTAATCTCTCCATCCTTCTCTTTGTGTGCGCTCTAATCCTGTTTTTCTTTCACCACATCCCACTTTTCCTTTCATCTTCTCTATTCACATTTGGTTTTCCTTTTCAGTTCATGTCCTGTATTATCATGGCTGTTACCACATTGTAACAGACTGTTGACATTTTTAGAACAAGTGATAGAAACCCAAAGCCAGTTCCACATTGTACAATGTGCTTGTCCACAATAAAAGAAGGACTATAACAATGGTATGAACACAATATAACATACTTCACTAGTTACCTTCATTTACCAGTTCTGATCAGTTCAATAAGGTTGAGCTGAATGTTCATCAAACCACAGATTACAAAATCCTCACTTCATTGGTGTGATATTTTATTAAATTACAATTTCATTCTGCTAAGATTTTAATTGGCATTGCTATCCAGTCATGATTGCTGCAACGATCCACAGATAGGTCTTGTTGGAAATATTGCAACACCCTAACAGTCCTTTGTGCAAAGCTGAGTTCCTGAATTTGGTATAGATACATCTACAGATCCTGTGGCCTTGTTTGCCGGCCACCTCGTCAGCAGCTCTGTGGGCCGTTTCTTCCAACTTTCAAAAAGAAAACTGAGGCAAAGTCATGTTGGACATGTTGCAACACTGGAACAACTAGAAGCAAAAGCTGAGCTACATTTTCACGTAACTAACTTTGGGTGCTTCCAGACAAGCACAGAAGTCCAGACATTTTCCTGAAAGGACCGTTTGTGAGAATTCAAATGTCGGGGTCCTGCTGCTCTACCCAGGCTCCACCACTCGCCTGAACGTTCCAGATGTTTTCCTGTTGTTGTGAACAAGTCTGACCCGGACAATGTCCTGCTGCGTTCTTCATATGTGACGAACAAACTAAAGAAACTATCTGGACCCAATTTTGCTGAAATTTTCCAGAGTTCAAACAGCTTTTCTGTCTCATTAGAGAATTCAATGATAGTCAACAAGTAACTGCTCAAGTAAAAAAAGGAAACCTATAAAGAAGCTTAAGGGTCATAAATACAGAAAGCAGGAGGTTTTCTTCCTAATGAGACACATCTTCAGATCATGTAATGTCACCTGTGTGCGACCACTATAGTCGTCCTGTTGGTGCAGACCTTGGCCAGTGAAGCCTGGATGTTCCTCTCAGTTTGGGTGTCCAGTGAAGAAGTGGCCTAATGGACCAAACACAGTAAAATAATACAGTAAAATGAATCACTGTTGTTGCAGGAGACACCACAAGAAAAGAACAGTTCCGCTATTAACCAATAAAATGTGTGAATTCACGACTGCTTTATGTCTTTGTTTTTTCGGATGTTGTATAATTAGTTCTCTTGTAAAACAAAAGAAGATCTAGCACTTAAAGAATTTCCTCAGTGAAGAAAGCTTAAATGGCTCAAATTGGACACAGGACTTTTTTATGACAGTGGTGAAGACGGCAGTTACAGCCAGACATGGTCGGAGATGTTTATAATTGAAATCAGGCTGAGATGTACAGAGGAATTTACATGGACACTGGAATAAGTTTCTCGGCTGTGTGACCTTTATTATTGAAAATATCTTGAACAGGGAAGTTAACGACCCACTGTGACCTGGTCATTTTGTCCAGAGCAATCATGTTTTTTCTAAGACCAGATGTAACCATATTTGGAAAAAACAGGGTGAGGCCTGCACGCCAACCTACACCTGGCACCTGCACCCATTGGACGCTGCTAGCTGTCAATCACATAGTGATTTATGGTCTATTTGACTCTAAAATAACATAATAAAAAAAAAAAAAATGTATTGAAGAAGACATGAAACTAGAGATTGAGACATAAACTCCTTAGGAAAATGTTTACTGACATTATAAAGTGAGAAGTAGAGTAATTTTCTCATACACTTCTATAGAAACATCTAGTGTGGTCACCCTCTGCAGGTCATTCAAAGGGAATACAGGTTTCAGTCACTTCCACATTGGCTTCACCTTCTGCAGCCGGAGTCTACATCCATCTTTAAATACAGTCGATATAAGTGCTGCCAAGTACTCTTTCATTGGGCAAAAATAAAGGTTTTGTCAGGGATAATGGGCCTTGACCTGGAAACTAGTGGAAATACTTTTTGACCGTTTACATCTTCTTGAAGAAGCTGTTGAAAATCCTATATTTGAAGTGACTTATTTTTTGTATGTTGCCTCCTCACCTCATCCAGCAGAATGATCTTAGGCTCCTTCAGGATGGTTCGAGCAATTGCCACTCTTTGCTTCTCCCCGCCACTGAGCTTCAGCCCTCGCTCGCCCACCTCCGTGTCATAGCCTAGCACAGCACCACAAAACAACATGAATTGGCAAACACAACACAACTCAGCAAAAACAGGTACATTTTTACAATTAGCATTTAAACACACCACAAACACACCGTGGCCTGACCCTGAGGTAGCTCCAGTATTCTGGTGTGTATGTCAGCAGCCATGGCAGCTCTCTCCACCTCGTGATCGGTGGCTGTAATTCGGCTGTAGCGGATGTTGTTGCCGATGGTGTCGTTGAAAAGAACCGTATCCTGGGGAACCACGCCAATGAATGACCTTAGAGAAGACTGGTGCACCTGAGACACAGCAAGGAAAATGAGGTAGAGACTTATTGTAACATTACACTATTCCTGAAACCATTTGCTGGTTATCCTTCTGCTAATCCTTAATTCGTATGTGGATTGGAGAGATGTATGCATTTAAACTTTATCTTTTTAGGCGTTCGTGCCGACAGTCAGTGGCCGGAGGCGTTTTGTTTTTGTCCCTTTCTTGAGAACGTGAAATCTCAGGAACACCTCCAGGAAGTCCTTTCTTTTTCGGTAAAAATTGTCATTTGGACTAACACACGAACCACAAATCAGTCAAAGGTCATATATCTCAGGAAAAGTTTGAAGAAATTTCTTCAATTATGGAACAACGTTCACTTAGATTCACAGATGAACTGATTAGAATCGGCCTCTTGAACATGATTTCTCAAGTCTGCCTTCAGGGAATTTCTACAAATTTTAATCTCTCTTGGTTTTTCCTTCTTTTCACTGTCTCTCCCTCCCTCTCTCCCTCTCTCCCTCTCTCCCTCTCTCTCTCGCTCATACACACACACACACACACACACACACACACACACACACACACACACACACACACACACTCAAAGCATACATCTACATAAATGTTGCATGACTAAATTCATCCTATACTATATAATGCATGCTGCTCCAGGTCACAGATAGTACACATGTCTTAAAGTCATTTCTATGCTCTCTCTGAGGCTTTAATGCACACCATTTTTTTGTCCTTTATCTCACATACAATTAACAACTTTAACTAAAACTCAGAGCAGAGAGAGCTCAAATCTCGAGACATTTTTTTTCAACCAAAAGTGTCTGACTGCAGTAAAGGCAATAAACACTGTCTCCTCTATGTTAGTGGATGGGGCATGGACCAAATGTCATTTTAGGTAGTTCTTATCACGCTGATGTAGGTTCAAGTGTTTTGTTCAATGTTTCTAAGAAGCGGCTCCATTCCCTGATCACTGCTCACAGACTTTGGGTCCTAATGTAGAAGATGGCAGCATTTTTATTCAGGACATTTTGGCTTTAATTTGGGATAGTGTGAGGAAGTGGAGATTCTGTTTTCATTCCTGTTTGTCTGACTGTGGGCAGAATAACACAAAAACGGTGTTCTTGGAACTTGGTGCAGGGGTGGTTATGGGCCAAGGAAGAACTCATTAACTAAATAATTTTGGAGATTCAATTAAGAGGGCAACAACAGGTTTTTTCACTTTCTTTAATATTGCAAGTTTTTGACATTTTTGTAAACTTTTCAAGAAATAAGGCTGAGATCTCTATGATAAAAAGTGTAGGGAGCTGATATCGATGTACAGGTGAAATTTGCTGTGGGTCTGGATGTAGATCTGGATTTTGTCAATCCAAATAAGTACTGTACGCTAACAAATATTCCTTTCAACTATATCATTGGATTTATATCTTCCCTGTGATTAATGTAAACAGTTTGCAGAACATTTCTGTCTACCATTCTGTAGTATATGTATCTAACCCTAATACATGTAGCCATGGCGGAGGAATGCGTTCTCCGTGTGTCCATCCAGCTTTTAAGATTGAAACCGTGTTGAAGTGAATCTCACAAGGAACTGCTTTGTATTTTCTCTTCAGTTGCTGCAAAGGACCTCGTCTGTCTGCGTTTATTAAATCCATCGTCACGTCATCAGGATCAATGATGATTGAAATGTTTAACATTTGATTAGAAGGAACGAGATGATATGAAAAACCATCACACACTGTGGGATTTTATCTTCAATGTACTGTTAAGTGCAGATGAGGCAGATCATACTGACATCAATATGCTGCATGTGTCCAAACGAGTGAAATCATTGAGATGTGTTTCCCATGTTCAACAATAAACCTCTCAGCATCCTATGAATTTTGGCTCCTTCTCATCCAGATATAATTTCCTGTTTTCATCGACTCTCAGGTCAGTTTGCAGAACTTTTGAGTCTTTCCTGTGGAAAGCTTTCCTCAGCAGCCACAACAATACAAATTCCATTTCCTGCACCAGCTCGGTCTTGGCTAGTTATCACTCACTTTCCCCTAATTTGATCTTTGCTGCTCACTTTTGTCATTTCTTCCACTCTAGAACAACGTCACATCTGTTTCTGATAGAGGCGGAGCTGTAGCACTGAGTGTTATAAAAGGAGAAAGACACAGATGTAGAAGAAAAAAAGGCAAAAGGGGAAAACCCCCCCAAAATAAAGGCTTTTAATGTTTATCATTGGAACATGACATCAAAAGAGGAAATGTGAGTGTGAGGCAGCTGTCCTCACTCACATGAGATAATGACCTTCATTAAAGTAAATCTGTGAGATGATGTAGAATTTATTTCTTCAACCCTCCTTTCAACAAAACATGTTTTTTATCAGCTGCTTTGCCAAATATGTTCAGCAGTAAAAACAGTTGCTCACAGAGAGGAGGTCGGATGGACGGTTCGGTAAAAGCACCAACACCACATAATGAGCACAACAAACTGAGGATCATGAGCTTGTGTTGACTCTTTTAATACTGACCAAGACCACAATCTTACCAGATGATTAAAAGTTTCAAAAAGAAAAGCTCTCTTTTATAAAAGGCATCAAATATGAGGTCAGATGTATATCATGCTCATTCTTTAAAAACAACACGACATAGACTAATGTTAGGAAGCAGGGAAAATAGTCTAGTATTTTGTTGACCCATCCCGACCTTGTCACATCATGGACTTTTTCGTACCTGGTTTCCCTTATTGCTGCCATCACCTTGCGATGTATTGCCAGCAGAGACATAGGGTCATCAGCTTTTGTATTTGTATTTCATTTTAATTTATTTATAATAAGGTTTATAGAGAAACTAAAATATCAAGTCTCTATTACATGTATTTGTCATAAGGGTTAGATACCATCTTGAATCAACTGTTTCTTCTAATCAATATAACATAAATAGTTGTTTTGTTATTGTCGTTATTTCAGCTACAAATGACATCTATTGCACTTGTGTCCGTCCTGGGAGAGGATCCCTCACATGGGGCTCTTTCTGAGTTGATTTTGGTAGTTTTACTCTTGTTGAGGGTTAAGAACAGAGGATGTTACACCCTGTTAAGATCTATGAGACAAATTGTGATTTGTGAATATGGGCTATACAAATAAAATTTGATTGATGAATTTCATCCACTACAGACTTACCAAACGGATGCAAGATACACGAAGCAACCATCTTGCGTATGCGTATTAACGTCAAGTCTATTCCAACCTTTAGGAATCATTACTTGTATTCGACATTTTACACTTACGCCCTTCACATAACACGTCATCGAAGGTGCTGTTATTATGTTACTCATGGACAGAGCCAGACAGGATATTTCCAGCCTTTGTGTTCTTAGTTACCTCTCTGCAAGAAAACAAATATTTGTCTATACAACTATTAATTTAACAGGTTGGCTGTATATTCTGTGCCCTTGTGTCAAGTTCTAATGATTCAGCTTATAAAGCTTCATAAATAGTTGATTGCCTGATTACTCAGCTGACCAACAGGAAGGTGTGTCATAAAATAACAGGAAAGCATGGGTAGTTATGAGCAGTGCCAACATGTTGAAACCAGCTTAGCAGACATGTTTGGTTTTATCACCTAAAATCGAAAAAAGCAACCCTGACTGGCACCTTAAAAAAAACACAAACAGATGACTTATTCAGTAACCGGCCGTCAGCGTTGGGGTCAGCATGACTGGACATGGCAGAGCTGCATCACATGTGGCAACCATATGCCGATACAAACAGAATGGCACAGGACAGACCACTCCCGAGGTCTGAGGGCCTGAGCTGTGTTCACTGTGTTGCACAAGTTTGCAGCAAAACTAATATGATCCAAAGAACAAGAAGTATCCGTGCTGATGAAATAAATTTACTTCAATCCGATAAAGGTAAATCTCTGCATGTTTCGGTTTGAAATCTGTTTTGTATGAGGCGTAGCGATGTGATTTTACGTCAGCAAGCAGAAAAAGAGATATGAAGGAGGCAACCTTTTCTTAGCTAGAAACAGGACCTAATGGTGAAGCAGCTCAATCCAGGATTTAAGATTTTGTCCAAACCCACTTTAGATTTTTCACTAATCATCACGTTATTTTGTTCATTCGAAACACAAATACAAATGTAAAAAGCTAGTCCAGAGCAAGGCTAGCTGTCTGTACCAGCCTGCAGTTTCCATGCTAAACAGAGCAAATTGCATGCAAAACACTATAGTTTTATATTTACAGAGAAATGTTGAACTATTTCTTTATCTGTAAATAATAATTCATAATCTTTGCACTTCTGGTCAGATACAAACTGCAATTCCTTTGCGTTGTACTTGCACAATGACTATCAAGTCAAATCAAATCTCATCTAAATATTTTTGCATCCAGTGACTCTTTGAATTGCCCTCTGGTGAGAAATAAAGTTGTTTTGAATTTGAATTGAACCGCTACTGTTGCACAGTTATACTGAGACTGATGCTTTTCCGAACAGTTCTTTTGATTAAAAAAGTGCATGTCACATTGGAAAATGTGATTAACTCTTGTGGACATTCTATTTCTGTAGAATTTCCATTTCAGTGTTGAGTATTGTGGTGCTAAACTTTGTTCTTGGGCATCCAAACTAAATGTTTGTGTCTTGACAACACTCATTGGACTCAAATACATACCACACTGATTCTGTTTTAACCACATGAGCATAGTTAATATAGCTATAAGACTGAAGTACTTGCTAAGACGGACGCAGTTTTACGGAGTAGAAATGGCTGACGAGTGCTTTGATAGTGACACACAAGTATTTACAGAGTACAACAAGTGTGGTGGATTTTAATGGAGTGACAACAGGCAATGTGTCAAACAGATGTGTAAAAAAAAACTGCTAGCATGATACTCAGAGCTCAACATCCTCCTCACTGTCGCTCCGTTAAAGAGGTGAAACTTTACGCCCACCTGCTAATCAAAGGTCATTTTTAATAATTCATCATTTTAAACATTTAGTTTTCTTTATTTGATGTGATTTTATAATTTTCCTCTTTGTAATTACCATGTTATGTTCGAATGTTTTCATCAGGTGGGTTGGGCCTTTAATGTTTTTTTTTTTGCATTTAATTGTGATGCTTCACAACAACAGAATCATTCAGCAGAGGAAGAGGAGGAGTTTTACCACTTCTTTCTCTTCCTCCTCTGTAAATAAAAACCCTGTTTGATAAAGAGTCTGATTCAACTTTAAGAGAATTCCTCACATGCATATGTGTGCGTTGATTAAACATTCCTCCTGCTGTGTAATTACAAACAACGTCCTCGTAATCATCACCAGCCTCTTCATCCCAGCAAGTATGTTTGTGGTATGAAAACACGTGTATATGTGTGTGTGTGTGTGAGAGAGAGTGTTAGTACAGTTTGGATTTTATTGGGACTTTTGGCAAATCATAAACAGAGATACTTCAACCACAGCGACAATAAATGGGCTCTCTACACACACACACACACACACACACACACACACACGTGGTGTCTGGACTCGTTGCTGCATTATTTAGGAACCTTTTACTATGATTTATTCACAGTGTGACTGTGGCTCACACACTTAGTCCAGCTTTGTGTGTGTGTGTGTAAGTGTGTGTAAGTGTGTGTGTGTGTGTGACTGAGAGAGAGAGAGTGGAAACACAGGGAAAGTGCAAGTCAAAGTATGTGAGGCTAAACCTGGAATCAGGAGATAGAAATACTACAAGAAATCAAGAAGAGGGAAATAAGCTCATGTGTTGATACCACTGTTAAAAACTTAGACTGTAAATAAAGATGGGTCTCCACTTTCTCCCACTTCCCAGAAATGAAACTAAAAGATCCTGATATGAAGCCAGAGTCTGAGCAGTGTGGATCGGAGATGGAGCCATGGTATGGAGGTACCGTCAATACACAAGATGTCTCAGCTGTCGATCATGACGTTTCACCCCGTTTTTATATAATCAAATAACAAATGACAATCAAACTGATCAGAAAGATGAACATTTGAACAAACATCAGTGTGATAAGAACTATTTAAAATGACTACAACCATCTTTGAGAAAAATGTGCTCTGACTTTTTAGTTTTGTCCATGTTCCATGAAGGCAGGGCTTATGATCTACACTGCAGCCACAATTCAGGTGGTGATCGAAATGCTTTGGCTTCACTTTTGGGGAGCGACCTGTGATCCATCTTTATAAACAGTCAATGCAACGAACTGTGTGTGTGTGTGTGTGTGTGTGTGTGTGTGTGTGTGTGTGTGTGTGTGTGTGGGGGGGGGGGGGGGTACCTTGGAGATGTCTTGCCCATCTATGCGGATGCAGCCACTCTGAGGGTCATAAAATCTGAACAAGAGACGTAGGATGGAGCTTTTCCCTGATCCAGATGGACCAACCTGCAAAAACACACACACACACACACACACACACATACACACACATTACTGGACAAGACACCTCAACTTTCATGTGGTGTTTACAACATGTGGCAGTCTGCCGCATTTCTATTGAATTTAAATGACTGGATCACCCAAACCAGATAAATAAATGTTCTTACTAATTTTACAGCATCGTGGTATTTAACTACCTATATAGATTTGGTTCCATGACAATTCACTGAGGGCATTCACTTAAATACTGAAGTTAAGTACTTTACTTGAATATTTCCATTTTCTGACAGTTTATACTTTAGAATTTCAAAAGCAAATATATATTTTTATAATAAAGTTATAATAATTCCGTGTTTAAAGTTTTCATAAACACTCTGCAACAATGCAACACACTGTTTAAGATTAGATCAATGCTGTGTTTTTGTAATATTGTGGTTTTGTATTTTTGTATTTCTCCCAAGTCAAGGATCTGTTCATTAAACAGTAGCTACAATGAAACTGTTCATCAGAAAAAAATTGATTAATCTGAACAATTCTCAAAGACAGACATTTACAAAATTTAGCAAATAAAACCGAAAGAAGACACCACCAGAGACACAAAAAGAAAAACGTGATGCTTTGGTGGAAGTGGCCTGTTAAAGAACACTAAAGAAGCAGAGAAGATAACGTACCAGGGCGACCGTCTGCCCCGCCTCCACCGTGAAGGTCACATGTCTGAGAACCTCCATGCTGCACACACACAAACACACACGTGGAAAAGAGCAACAGTCAGGATCCAAACAAACTTTATTTAAACTCTAATTGTGTGGATTAGAGAAAAGTCAAGACGGAGCACAAACATTTCAGATATAAATGTTATTCTTTGAGGTTCTGAGTAAAAATGGCAGCTATGATTGTGATACAATGCACCAAGGGCAGCTCTTCTCTTCGTTCATCTTCCACTGTGAAATAAAGGCCAGTGCACACAGGAGGTCAGCCGAGACTCCTAATTAATAAAAGTCAATGTGTTTGTCAGGGTGTCAGTCATCCTGCAGACAGCAGGTGACCATGACCAGCTGAGCTTCTTCTAAATACAGAATTCAACTGCTGCTTCTTGTCCTTATAAATAAAAGACCCTGGAATACCCATGAGTATTTCATATGTGCCATTGTTACTGAACATGTAAAATGAGAGTAAAAAACAAAGTAAAAACAAACAGACAGATGTTGTATCGTCCAGTGATGCTTTATCAGCATCAAGCTATTTCTATATGTACAATCGAGTCATGTCTGTTATAGAAAGATAGATTTGGGCTATAGACAGATTCGTTGTCGGCTACACACCCAGGTACGTAGCTGAAACAGACTCTGTCAAACTCCACCTGACCTGCTGTGAGCTGCAAGTCCTGTGCATCCTCCGCATCCAGAACCTGGGAGGAGGAAGAGGAGGAGGAAGATATTTAATGCAAATCAGTCTCAAACTCAAGAAGAAGAAGAAATTTGCTTGTTTCTGTCATGTTGTCGTCAAAACATTGCCTGGTCGCTCATTCTAAACTTTGGAGACAAGACAGCTCAGGCAGAATGATGGAAAGTTTGCTGATTTGGTGAGTATTTGATTAATTGTTCAGTTGATTAAATTGAAAGTGGAGAGCAGAATGATGTTATAAGATAATAATAATTTGTTTTGACATGTTATGGATCTACTTCTATAGATATAAGGACATTTTTATGAATTATAAGTATTTGCCACAAATGAAAACTATTAAGACATATTTATATTATTACAGTTGTGCTACTGGGGGACTTAAAGTTGTTGACACCATACACAGTATTTAAAGATGGACGACAGGACCACTCCCCATTAGAGAAGCCAAAGTGACTTGAGTGTCCCCCTAGTGGCTGGCTGCAATATAAATCATAAAGCCTGCCTCCTCCATGTTAGCAGATGGGACATGAGCTACACTAAAAAGTCAAAACATGCATTAAATATATTTTTCTCAAATATGGTTTCTGTCATTTTAGGTAGTGTTCATGTTTAGAATAATTTGGATTATAATTTGATGATATAAAAACGGGGAGGAACATCATGATTGACAGCTGATACTGGCTTGTGATTGGTCTAACGCATGTATCCATGAGACATTGACACTGCGGTCTCCATCTGTCTTTATTCACAGTCTATGGTTGACACATACATCTGCTAACTACCATTTTAATACCATTTATAACATGATATTTCTTATAAATATGAAACACATAGACCTAAAGTTTGATGATTTCTCTTCCTGACCTCCCCCCGACTCCACCGCCCCCCCGTGCCTGCAGCTTCCCAAGCAAAAGAAAAGAGGCTGCTGTGTTTTTAAGGTGCTCTAATGCTTTTGTTTACATTCATGTGGCTGTTTACCATATCAAGGGCCTGTGAATGTAGGAGCCTTTAGTGAAGAAGGCAGAGGACGCCTTTTCCCACAGAAACACACATACCCCCACACACACACACACACGCGCATACAGGCAGACGGGGTATGCGCACAAATACACACAAAGTCACACAAAGTCACACAAAGTCACACAAAGTCACACACAAACACTTGTTGACCTCCTAATCCGCTGACCTCTGCCTATGTGAGTTTCTCTGTTTCCATGCACACAGACAGTGTGACTCTGAAAACGTTTCTGATTTTAGCTGAATTACGACATTTAATTTGATATTTACTTGCTTATCTGAAATTATGCTTGTATTGGATTTATTATCCTACATTGTTAATAAGAACATTTACACACCTACACCTGAGCAAAAGCATTTAGTTACTATTCATGCTAATAAATAAATGATTCAATGACATCAATGACAACTTTTCATTATGTTATTAACATTATCTGATCTTCCTTTATAATTGTTATTATTCTAAAATATATTTTGTACACTGGCAATAAACATATGACCAAAATATTGATCTTATTATATTCATTCTAGCTGATTTGGGGGTATTAATATCAAAGCAAGCAACACACAGATATGTTGAAGGGAAGAGTATGAATGACAAGTTTGTGACTCACCTCTTTCTTTTCCGTCAGCAGCGTCAACATGTTCTCCATGTCAACAAATGAACTTTGAATCAACCTGCAGAAACATGTAATGCACAATCAAGGTCATGAGTTGCACTAATAGTAAATAGCAAAAGCAGAAATATAAAAATAGTGACATTCATTGTAGGTGCAGAAGTAGCCAAGGAAGTGGTGTTTTGGTAGCAGTAGTATCTTTATTTCAGAATAAAATATAAATATATAAACTTACATATATATTATTTACTCTTTACTCACTGTGTTGATAGGTTTTTAGTTTAGTTAATATTAGTAGTTTGAAAAAGCCAGAGTCATGCCCTGGGACCCAATTACACATTAAAAAATCAGTGTCTCAGTCTACTGTCATTTTGAAAACTATATACACTGTCTAAGACATTTAAATGATGCAGAACATTACGTCCTTGTTTACATTGTGTAACAGGGTCGGTAATTTGCCTCTGGTCCTGATTCTCTCATCTCACCTGTAGTAGGTACCAAACCAGTTTAGGGGGGTGTACAGCTGAATGATGTATGTCCCAAACAGAACATAATCTCCAACCTGAGGGAAAAGGAAAACACTGAATAAAAATGAACCTGCAGAATATCACCAATAAATAAATGAACCTCTGACTAGCAGGAGTTTCTCACATATGTGAACAACATTAAACTTACTTCCTGTATATGTTTGTGTAAAGCAGTGAAAGAGAGTTTTTGTTAACCAGGTGAAGAAAGTAACACCTACGTAGATGACCTAATTTAATATGTGACCTCTAAAACAAACAACTTTCAGTGCTGCAGATTAAGATGTTAGTGGTCTTTAGAATTTTATATTTGTAAGACATTTAAAGAAAAACTTTTTCTGTTTATCGGGGTCAAAGGAGCTGCAATGAATCTACTGATTCAATGTTGAAGGGCCAAGTCCAAGTCTGATATTTCTGTCATGTTCAGGTCCGCATGATCCCTGAGGTCTGTGTTATTGAGGTCATGACTCACTGAGGTCAAGTCCAGAACACAGTGGTCACGTCCTGGGTCAATGTTTAATTTATAGAGATTATGGTCGAGTTGCTCGTCACTGTCAAGTCCACGTTATTGTGGTTGTCTGAAGGGCAGCGTCTTGGAAATCATGTTCAAGTGACGAAGGCCACTTCGTCCAAGTCGTCACAGTCAAGCCGAGACACAGACGTCATGTCTGAGTCATTGTGGTTTTCTGAGGTCGTGAGTCACGTCCAAGAGAAAGTGAGTGAAGTTCAATGTCTGAGTTGTAACCTCTTCCTCTGTTTACTTGTTGGGTTTTAAACAGAGAAATAAAGACCTAAAGTTTTCAGGACCAAAATATGGAGGAGTGAGAGCTTGAAGAATAAATGTGTACCGAAGGCAAGTGAAACACATGCAGACAATCACAAGACAGAGAAACAGGAAGTAAATAAAAACCAAGAGACGCACAAGCTGGGAAACTTCAAAGAAAAAACTGGAAGTAGCATCAGACAGGGTCTAAAAGTTAGAAAGTCACTTTAGAGTCCCTGACAATTGTGGAAAATAATCATAATATAAAAAAAATCATCAGATAAACAAAATAAATAGGTTTAAATTCAATTTACTGGAAATGAACCGCTTGAAACTAATGAAGCTTTGTGCACATCCACAAGTATCATCCTTTATTTTTTGATGTAACCTGTACAAAAGGAGGTGGGACTTAGAGATCCTGCTTTTTTTTAAATCTACTTCACCCAAACTCATACCTGGAACTGTCCATCAGACACCAGGTGGGAGCAGAGCAGCGATCCAGCGAGCAGACCTGATCCTATGATGATGTTCTGGGTTTGATTCAGCAGAGCGAGCGATGCCGAGCTCTTCCACTCACACTGCTACAAGACACACAATGAATGAATGAATGAATATGATTTGGTTGATGATGTTTCTCTTCACCTGACAAACACTAGCTTACTTGATATTTGAGAATGGCCTCCTCGAAGCAGCGAACCTCATAATCCTCTGCGCTGTAATATTTCACCTGTGAAAATAAGCTGCTCATCAATTGGATCATTAACAATCTAATTTAAGATTTGACTCTTTTCAAATAATGAAACCACGAGAAATGAAGCATTATGACAGAGATGACAGAATTATTGTTTAGAGAAGTTTTGCAGTGTGTTACCGTCTCAAAGTTTAGCAGCGAGTCGACGGCTCTGGACTTGGCGTTGTTGTCCTGAGTGTTCATCTCTCTCCTGTATTTCGTCCTCCACTCTGTGATCAGGATGGTGAAGGCTGCAGATACAGAGCATCTGATTCCCGTCAGTCCGAAATCACACAATTGTCAAACTTCAATCGTATACAAGTACAAATTGATTCGGTGCTGAATAAATATTTTCCAGGGTTAATATTTTTATATTTTGTAAGAGGCAGAATTTATGTAATTTAACAGATAATTGAGTTAGAAAAAGTCACGAAAAAGTTTTATGAAACTTTGGTGAGATAATATTATCAAATAGCTTTTGGATTAAATTTAGTGGCTGCGTTTGTTCCCTGATGCAGGAATGCTTCAAGGGTCCTGGTGAAGGATGTCTCCATTTCATTGTCATGCTTTCTCTGCTGCTGTTCTGGTGAAACCATCTTGAACAGAAGAAAAATTTAAGAAACAAACCCAGTCAAGCTCATACAGTCCGAACACACACTGACTCACTGAGGTAAAGAACCATGCAGGTGAAAACGATGAGTCCAAACCAGATGCTGAAGTAGGAGACAAAGTAGACGATGGCGATGATGATATCACAGATGGTCGGGAGAATGCTGAACAGGATGTAGCTGAAGACAAAAACAATCACAGGTTATTACTCCCCAGCTAAATGAATGAGTCTCCATCAGCCTCTGCCTGTCCAACCTCAGCAGGTTGTTGATGGAGGAGGTTCCTCGGTCAACGCTCCGCAGCACGTCCCCGGTGCGTCTGTCCAGGTGCCAGCGGAGAGACAAGTTGTGCAGGTGAGAAAACAAACGCAACTAAAGGGATTGAAAGAGAAAAATAGTTACTCACTTAGACAAACGTGAGACATTTACATCTGAATACATTCAAATAAATGTTTGGTATCAGGCAGCATTTCTGAGTCAGGAGGGAAAAGAAGTGGCACCTGGACGCCTCTGCTGGTGAACTGCTGAACTCTGATCCACAGAAACTGACGAAGGTTACTGATGAATCCAGATGTGCCTACGAGAACCAGTGAGATAAGATGCTCATAAGTACACACACACAAACACACACACACACACACTTTAGCCATTATGATGTGAACACACACTTGTGCACCTGCCCCTCCGCCTTGCAGGAACTTGAGCAACGTGTAGATGCAGACAGTGGAGATCAGTGAAGTCCATCCGCCTCCTGAGGAAAGTTCATTCACTGCTCACACACACACACACACACACACACACACACACACACATCTGATTATCACTATTTCATTTCTATTACAGAGTGAGACAGTTACAATTGCACGATATATATATATTTTGATTGGTGAATTTATATTCCATCAATAATCATATTGGGAACATCTATATTAACTAATCTTTTGTTCTATTTCCTTATAACTTTACACTCAAAGTCACATTCACCCATCACTAAGTCTTTCCATATATATATATATATATATATATATATTATACTTTTTCTACCAGACAACATTCACACTTTGATGAACAAGGAGGAGCAGGGATCAAACCACTGACATATTGGACAGCTGTTTCCTGCTCTAGCCCCTGGACCACATCCATCCTGGGCTCTCAGCACCTTTATCGCTAGTGATCATATGCAACAACCACCTTCTTGTCCTGTCGTATCTTTCGATGTTGCATGTGTTGTGTTCCACTTTGATCCATGAGATTGAATTCTTCCGTTTTCTTTGTATGAGGATGAACAACAATAAAAGTAAACTTGAACTTCGGTCTCTGTTTTTGGTCTCCACCACCTCCTGAGGGAAACATGTGACTCTTTAGCTGCTAAATTATCCACGATGGTCACCAGCAGGTGTTTGACTGCGTTTGTCGGCTGGACACTAGCATTTTATAGCTTTTTTTAAAACTGAAAACATTCAACTGTCACATTTACATTTATAGGACCGTGGTCATTAAAAAAAAATCTTATACTATAAATCCACAACACTTTATGAACCAAGGTCAATGATCTGGTTCTCACAGATCAAAAACATCCACAGACACACACAGACATTCACACACTCCCCTTTCTGCCACACACACACATTCTCATTCACATTCATTACCATTTTGTACAAGTGCTGGGAATCTGTTAGAAATGAATGAGACAGAGACAGAGGAAGAAGAGAAACAGAAGACCCAGAGAGAGAGAGAGAGAGAGACATGTGGAGAAAAGATGGCAGAGAAATAGAAAATAAGATTGAAAAGAAATATATTTTTTTAATGTGTTGATTCTATACTCTTCAACTTTCTTCTGTGTGTTTTCAGCAGGGGGGTATTTTCAACTCTTTGGCACTGGGTCCTGGAGTCGGAGGGGGGAGGCGGGATCAGACCCAGAGACAAAACGTCCGTTGTACCGGTGCGTTAGCGCCAAGCAAAAAGGCCGCTAATGCTGGCTAAGCATGACTGGCAGGAGGGGTGACCTCCCAGAAACCCTCTGCACACACACACACACACACACACACACACACAAACACACACACACACACACACACTCACACTCACGCGCACACACACTCTCAACAACCACTCCCCCCCACCTCTGAAACCTCGTCCACGCCTTCCTCATCACACAAAGCAGCACTTGGCCTCAGCGCTGACAAACACTTTCATGTGGCTCCAAAAGCCAAATGGCCAATTTTGTCAAAGGGAGAGTGGCTGAAGACAAACTGAACGCTGACTTCCTCTGAAGTGGAGACTTCTGGGTCGATGCCTTGTGGCGGACGCTGCCCTGCGTACAAAACAGCGTACAAAAGCCCCCCCCCCCCCTCCTGTTGTGCACTAGAACTCATCCTTCGTATGTGTAAATGAACGTGATTCCTCCTTTAATCGTTTCTAAGATCCAACAGAACTGGGGTGTTTAGATTAAACCACAGTCTGGACTGTTCTTCAGTTTATGGTGAGAAGCGATGTAGTTATGCTTAATTTCAGTGTTGGTCCCACAAACTCAAATATTCTGAGAGTCGTCAGTTACAGTCCAACAGGTTGATCGCACCTGCTGAAAATGAATACTTAACCTACCCCAGATAGTTTAAAAACATTTCTTGAAATTTGCCTGGTTATTAAACAATGAATCAGTTGTTTGAGCTCTCAGGTCGTGACATCTCCAGTTTCACATTTTATGTAAAAAGAAATATAAACAGGATTTCCTGGTCATGGGCTGAGATATTCTGTCAAAATAAAAGACCTTTTGAAACTAAACATTAAAACATGGATTCTGTATTATTTAGTCTTCAGTAAAATTGAGATAAAGTTATTGTTGCCATATGGCAGCACCATGCAACAGAGGTTAACACAGCTTCTTAAAACAAAAACACAAACACGTAAAAAATAGAAATAATAATAATAAAAAATCATATAAATCAAATCAGTGGGATTGATTCTATTAAATTACAAAAAAATTCAGAGCTTTGGTTTTTATTTACATTTAAAATAACTCATATTAATGATGAAATAGAGAAAAATAAAACCTGTGGTGACAAACAAGGACAAAATCAATCAAGGACATATGGAAACAAGTTGAATCCCACTTTAATAAATGTGACCACACTACCACCTAGAGTTTTAAGAGCATAATGCAGCTGTCCAGCTTTACAGTAGATTATGTTGTTTTGCTTTATCTATGAACTAAATGATAAATCAACATTAAACAGATGAATGTTTGTGTTCGTCAGTCAACTTAGAAATTATATCAGAGAAATACTTAGTAGAAAACATTATTTGACTTCATATATTATCTATCTATCTATGCCAACATTTAATCATATTTTCATTTAAATTTTTCTTTTAGTTTTTAAACATTTCAACACTTTCATGTAAACCAAGAAGCATCAGGTTCTCTTTGTGTTTTAGTTCTTACCGATGTTCTTGGAGTAAACAGGCACCAGCACATTAACCAGCCGCTCCGCCGCCAGCAGGCCCACACACAGCAGCACGAGTCCCTGCAGTGCCGGAGTGCCTTTGGGCCAGACATACGGCAGCAGCAACCTCAGCTTCCTCCCAAAGCCTTGCCAGGCGGAGGGCAGATGGGAGGGGGAGGGAGGGGAGCAGTGCTGGATCTGAGGATGGAAAGAGAAGTCAGAAGAAGAATGTGAATGTGAGATCCTCAGGAATCATGTGGTAATTTTATACATTTTTTATTATTTTTAATTACGTCTGTTTTTCATTTAAGCCATGTTTCCTGTTTTGTTTTTGTGAATCAGGTTTTTTTACGGCACCAAATGAACCAGACGTCACTTTTTGTCTCAAAAGTAAGAACCATAAAGATGGACGACACAACAGCTCCCTCGAGGTAAAACCAAATCACCTTCATCGCCCCTTAGTGGCTGGCTGCACTAAAGGTCATGAATATAGTAGTAGTCTATATAATCTATATAGTATAAACACTCCTGCCTCCTCTGGCCAAAGAGTAGAAAACTGCTCACTGCAGCCATTATTGGTGGGGATACGTTTTCAGTGAGGACCTCCGGAGAATGTCCACTTTCTCTTAGAATTTGCTTTCACACATGAAAAACGCAGCGGGAGATTCTCATTTACAACAGCAGAGAAATCTTAGGTGAGGGTTGGTGCAGCAGGCACAGGCAGAACGTGACCTAAGACAAGTGTCAGCCCTTATAACAAAAGCTCTCTTGACATTGTCTTTGGTATTTTCTACATGAGTGGCTCAACTTTTCCATTCTTAGATATTTCTATTAATTTAGTTTACTTTTTAAATTTCGCATCTGTCACGTGTTAGAAATGTCCTCAACACACCCACTCACTCGCGATGAATCCTGTGGAGGACCCTCCTGCTGTGTTCTGGGCTCATTTGGACATTCTGCGACTTTATACTCAGGGGCCGGCAGTAAAACTCTGTAGAAAGGTCCAGAACCTCTCACTCAGACATTGGAAAGTCTTGTTCTTAGTCTTCCACACCCATCCAAGAAATACCAACAGCCAATCATATTTGCTGTAGTTTACTGTGCTCCTGGGGCTTATTCTCAATTTTTAATGGAATTCCCTGAGTTTTTAATCAAACCTAGTCCTAAAGACCGATAAAAATATTATTGTTGGTGACTTTAATATTCATGTTGACAATAATAAAGATTGCCTTAGCGTAGCATTTATTTCAATACTAGACTCAATTGGTTTCAGTCAGTGTGTACACCAACCTACTCATTGTCGTAACCACACACTTGACCTTGTATTATCATACGGTGTCAAAATTGAACATCTAACAGTACTTCCACGCAATCCAATTCTATCAGACCATAATTTAATTAACTTCAAGTTTTCATTATCAAAATATATGCCACTTATAAAAAGCTAATTTTCTAGATGTCTACCTGATAGTGCTGTAGCTAAATTTAAGGAAATAATTCCGATTACATTTAAACCTGTATTATCCGTCAATACAACCAACAAATTCTTTAAAAACCCGAGCTCCACTGAGATTGACCATCTCGTCGATAGCTCTGTAAAGTCATTACGATTAACATTAGACTCAATAGCGCCTCTAAAAAAGAAACATGTAAAACATAGTAAATTAGCTCCGTGGTATAATTCCAAGACACATGAGTTAAAACAAGCGTTGGGACTTGTTGGTTTTTCATGGTTTTTGTGAAACCACACTTTGGCCTACATGTGCCGTCAAAAGCCTGAAGCAGCATGTCCCTTTGTCCTGAAGAAAACCAGAGCAAAGGAACTCAGTCTCCCAGAGGGCATCAACGTCACACAGAGGTGTGGAAACCCCCCCAGGGACACAGGTTTCAACTCCCATTGGTCACTCTGGACCCCATGACCTGTGAGGTCACCGGGCCAATATAAGATTCTGTGTGATGTTTGATTTGTGGGGTTGTGAGACACACATGTTTCTTCACCTAATTATCTCTGACCCCCGCTACAGGTCGTAAACTTTCCAATAGGGGGGGAAAGGGTGTTATCTCTTTGGCCAGCCAACATTTTGGAAGCACGCTGACTCACACAGACACACACACGTAGACTCACATGCCTATCTTTGTTTAAATAAGTACACTGTTAGTAATTTGTGTTTTTATACTTAATTAATTATATTATATTCATAATAAATGTTTTTCTTTCACAAATGTTTTTTTTATTAATGTTGCATAAGTGAATTTTGCCAACCTCTACACTGTCAAGAACTCTATATCCTTCAACTTAGCTAACTATCTAGATGGTAATTTTGATTATAGTTATTAATTTAATTGTTAATCAGAGTTCCAAATTTGTAGTTAGTACTTTTAATATTTTTAATATTAATATTTAATATTTTATTTTGAAACCGAATTTATTGAATGCCGAAAGGCACACCATTTTATGGTATAACGTTTGATGCATTATTGCACCTCAAGAAAACTAGAAAGGAAGTTGCGCTCCGTGTTGAATATCTCCTAGCCTTGATTTATAGTGTTAAAGCATATAAGAAGGCCCTTCACAAAGTAAGAGCTGCCTACTACTCCACATTAATAGAAGAAAATAAAAAGAAACCCAGGTTTCTCTTCAGCACTGTAGCCAGGCTGACAGAGAGTCACACCTCCACCGAACCCAGTATTCCTCGATCCCTAAATAGCAATATCTTTATGACCTTCTTTAATGATAAAATTCTAACTATTAAAAATCAAATCAACCATCTCCTGCCCTCAATTGGCACTAATACCCTACCAAGAACAGAATCCTACCAATTATTTAGACAGCTTCTCTCTGATCACCCTTGATCAGCTGACCAAAATAATCTCATGTTCTAAACCAACAACTTGTATCTTAGATCCCATTCCTACAAAATTACTTAAAGAAATTCTGCCCCTAATTGATAGTACTTTACTGAACACAATAAATCTGTCATTATCATCAGGATATGTACCACAGTCTTTTAAAATAGCTGTAATCAAACCCCTTCTCAAAAAAAACACCCTAGACCCAGAGGTTTTAGCCAATTACAGACCGATATCCAACCTCCCCTTCCTGTCTAAAATCCTTGAAAAAGTTATAGCCAATCAGCTGTGTGAGTTTCTACAGGAAAATAATGTAAATGAAGACTTTCAGTCGGGGTTTAGAGCCAATCATAGCACAGAGACAGCCATGGCAAAAGTCACTAATGACAGTTCATGAGCATTAAAGGAACCGCCCTAAACTGGTTTAAATCATATTTTTCAGATCGATTCCAATTTGTGCAAATTAATGATGAGTCATCTGTGTGCACCAAAGTTAACCATGGTGTTCCACAGGGCTCTGTGCTCGGCCCAATTTTATTTTCATTATATATGCTTCCACTAGGAAACATTATCAGGACACACTCGGTAAATTTCCACTGCTATGCGGATGACACCCAGTTATACTTGTCAATAAAACCTGAACAATGTAATCAATTAACTAAACTCCAAGCATGTCTCAAGGACATAAAAACCTGGATGACCCGCAATTTTCTCTTGTTAAACTTAGATAAAACAGAGGTTCTAATACTTGGCCCTAAACACCTAATGATATAGCTGCGCTAGACGACATTGCCCTTGCTTCCAATGAAACAGTCAGGAACTTGGGAGTGATCTTCGATCCTGATTTATCCTTTAATTCACACTTATTCACACAAATTTCTAGGACCGCATTTTTCCACTTGTGTAATATCTACAAAATTAGACATGTCCTTTCTCAAAAGGATGCAGAAAAACTAGTTCATGCCTTTGTTACATGCAGACTGGATTATTGTAATTCATTATTATCAGGCTCCAGCAGTAAGTCGTTAAAGACCCTGCAGCTTGTCCAAAATGCCGCAGCACGTGTCCTGACAAGAACAAAGACAAGAGACCACATTTCTCCTGTATTAGCTTCGCTACACTGGCTTCCGGTTAAATCTAGAATAGAATTTAAAATTCTCCTCCTCACCTTCAAGGCCCTTAATAATATGGCACCATTATACCTCAAAAAGCTCATAGCACCATATCAATCCACTAGAGCACTGTGCTTCCAGAATTCAGGATTACTTGTCATCCCTAAAGTCTCTAAAAGTAGAGCAGGAGCCAGAGCTTTCAGCTATCAAGCTCCTCTCCTATGGAATCATCTCCCACTTTCAGTTCGGGAGGCAGACACCACCTGTATGTTTAAGAGTAGGTTTAAAACCTTCCTTTATCATAAAGCTCACAGTTAGAGCTGGTTCAGGGTTGTCTTAGACCTGCTCTTAGTTATGCTACTATCGGGGGACACATGACACACAGAGCTTCTCTTTCCAGCTTCTCCTTCCTCTTCTCCCTCCTAATCACATCAAAGAAATTCATGTCTCATCAATACATGTTACTGACTTGACTTCTTCCCCAGAGTCCCTTTGCCTTATCGTCCGCAGATCCAGGGCCGTGAGTCGCGTATCAGAGATCGTAATGGTGGATCCAGTATGGCGGATTCTGTATCATGCTGGCTGAACGTGATAATAATGGCAGATCTTTTATCGTGTCGGCATCTTATAATGGTGGTGGACCACGATCGAAGTGGCAGCTGATGATGGATCTTAATGGCGGCAGTGGACAATGACTGTGGACTATAGTGGCATCCGATCTTGATGGTGGATCATGATCTTCCTGGCTGCTGACCATAGACTATGATTGCTGCAGGACTGCTTGATATATAGTATTTCTCCTCAGATACTCGACCATTACTGACAATAATCCACCAATTCATTGACCTCCAGTTATGCTTCAAAATGTTTACCCTTATCAATGCTGCTAAAACCTTTATTTTGATGATGTTCTCCTTTACACTTGACATCTATTGCACTTCTGTCCGTCCTGGTAGAGGGATCCCTCACATGTGGCTCTCTCTGAGGTTTCTACGTTCTTTTTACAATGTTACAAGTTTTTTTTTTGTAGTTTTTCCTGACTCTTGTTGAGGGTTAAGGGCAGAGGATGTCACACCTTATTAAAGCCCTATGAGACAAAATTGTGATTTGGGAATATGGGCTATACAAATAAAATTTGATTGATTGATTGATTGATGGAGATTCTCAGGAGGTCAGTGCATGTCTGAACGCAGCTTAAAGTTTATTCACATTGTAGGAATGTGATAATTTGCACCCTAACACCCGAGCTGTCTCAAGTGACATCACTCAAGGCAACTCATCAGAGTATAACTGAAGATGTGTAAACTTAATCTGATGTTTAAAATTAGTTGAGTTTGTCGACTGAGCTTCAGACAGACATGAGCCAGACATTTGCAATTGTTTTGTAGAAGATTCAGATTTGTTATTTTCTGTGATGAATTAGTGGCACTGAGGCGTTTTGTGTGTGTGTGTGTGTGTGTGTGTGTGTGTCTAAAATGAGTTTACAGCCCAAGTGACTTCAAGTTTCTATTGTTTGTCTGGAATGTAACATTTTTCAGAAATCCAATGAATCAACAACTTACCTCCACATTCACAGCTTCTCTTTTTCCACCTCGTCTGCTCTTCACTCCGAAGTTTTCCATCTGATTTACCTCCAGGTTATTTTGTGCTGTTAACACACAGAGTCGGTCACTTCTGTTCACACCGCAAACTGATCACAGGATTATAAATGTTTCATTAACCGAGGCTGAGAGTTTAACCTGCTGCTGTGACGGTGTTAAAACGCAGCCAGAGAGAGTACACACACACACACACACACTTGTGTTGTGATTTGAGCTTTGAGTTTAAAGTAGCTGTTGTCAGCATTTTGCTTTGTTGTGGTAGAGTGTGTGTGCATGTGCGTGTGTGTACTTGTACTTCTATCTTTGTGAGGACCAGTTTGACCATTCAAAAGACTTTATTTGGTTTCAGCTCCATGTTTGGTCTCCACCGAGGGAAACATCTGGCTCTTTAGTTGTTTACTACAGTGAGTTTTTAGAGTTTACAATGAAAGAGCTGTGAGCCTGAACTGAAATAATAAAGTTGTGGGTCATATTTATCATTGCAAAAAGGGTTTTGAATAAAGACTATTAATGCTGCAGGTTTTGTTAGACTACACTGTCCTGTCACTGCTTCATGTCTCACATTTTTAAGTTGTGTTAAAGAAAGAACTCATTCACCTTCATTTAAAGAAAATCTACAAAGTTGTTCAGCTCCACAAGAACTGAGCTAGAAGCTGTGTGAACATGTTTAACGTTCTTTGATAATCCTACTGAACTCAGTAAATACTCTGAAACAGGATTAGCTGTTTGTACAGACTTTGGTAAATCACATGGTTTCTTTCAGGGATGTTGAATAAATGATGTGATAAATCAATCAGTTTGTAGCATTACTGTAGAGCTTATACCTCAAACTCATGCAGATCAGCCCTCTAAATGTGCCTGTTTTTAAATTTCGATATCCATTAATGGTTCTCTGGGAAGTTTATTGAGTTCTATCTTGACCCGAGTCTATTCCGTCAAAATTTCATGGTAATTTGTTCCGTGTTTTTGCGTAATCCTGCTGACAAACTACGGTGCAGCTCCAACTGCAATTTTCTGTGGACCCTGAGCCCAATGGAGTTCAAATTTGCTGGGCCAAGTTTGTATTACCCTGTTCCTGACACACATGGTTGTTGTGCAGTGTATAAAAATCAATCGTCAAGTGACCAAACCTTAATATCATTTCAACATTTTTGTTAGAACCCGTCCTGATTGGCCGTGTCCTGACGGGCTTGGGTATCCACACCGACCAAACAACCAACAAATCAACTAATCAACCAACAGTGGGAACATGAGACATTGAGTGTCATTAATACAAACAAGCAGGTTCTTTATTAGTAAAGAGTAACAAACCAGCAGGTTGAAGAGGAAGCAGCTCATACAGCAGTTTGACATGAAGCCGACAGTAAAACATTTCAACACAGTCAGGATGGAACAGCACATTCAACAGGGTGGAGCCACCACAGTGCTACGCGGCTCACCAAGCCATGACAGATGCATTGTGGGAGCGGGACTGAGTCGACACTGGGACAATTAATCTGAGATTTTAACTCTTCTGAGACAAAGAACTGAAGGTCTGTCTGAAACATGCAGGGACGTGATTCTTGTCTTTGTTAAATGCTCTCTGGAGGATTCTGGATAGAAATAAAAACTAAACATTGGGACAGGGTTAGAATCCCAGGTACATTTACATCTTTACATGAGTCATATTTACATTATATTTGTATATGATCCACAAATTCAAAACAAGTTAAGCCTGATATGCTATAAGGTGATGATGTTTCTGCCACAGTAGCGTAGCAGTTGGACCAGAGAGGTGTCGGTCTGAGTCCCTCCTGAAAATTAAATGATAATGGCAGATCACCAAAGTGAAGCTAAATCATCTTCATCGCCTGCTGGAGGCTGGGTCCATTATAGGCCTGTAAGCCTTCCTCCTCCATGTGAGCAGATGGGACATGGACCAAACTAAAAAGTCAAAGTTCAAGTGCTAATTGTTCCAGTAAGTTTGGTTTTAATAAGTCATTTGATGCTATAAAAATGTGGTGAAATGTCATGATTGACAGCCCAAGCTGAGTCGTGATTGGTCGAGTGTATTTATTGGCAGAACCTGGATACCATGGCTCAACCCCCCTGATCACTACTGCGCAGACCGTGGCTAGAAAAACACACAAGAATGCTGCACCTGCATTTTGTATTTTAGCTTCACTGTACAACAGGATAAAGTAGAGACATGTCATCCATCTTAACTCAGTCGATGCTTGAGAAGTATTTTTGCTGCACCTTCAGGTGACGTGATTCAGGACCTGATTTGCTGGAACATCCTCTGTAGTGAAGTATCTTGTGGTTTAGAAGACTCTTCTTCTTCATAAAGTTAAAATTCAGCCTCGGTTGCTGTGCAGGGTAAAATAATTGAAGCAAACCAGAATGTGGAGCTGTTCAGGTTTTAAACAGATCTGTTATTTTACATACTGTACAATACTACTGCATTCTCAAGTTTTAATATTTCTTCCTTTTCTCCATTTACAAGCTGTCACCTCGGCACAAGTTTAAATCCAAACAAATAAATAAAAGGTATCACATGAATTTAAAAAGACAGAAATACAGACCTCAGTCGAACTTAAACATTCTGGTGAATTGAACATGTTTTCAGGCTGGGTTAGAACACAACACATTTACTTATTCAGTGTAAATGTAAACTGAGGTTACATGAAAGGCTCAGGCTCTTGTGTCATGAGACCAAAGCTGTGAAGTCTGCTTATTGTGTTTTTTCTACTTATTGATTTAATGTTCTTTCTACTTATTGATTTAATGCTTTCCCTCGAAAACCCTGTGCTCACACTCAAACAGCTCCTGCTTGAGCTCAAGCTGAGTGTGTGCAGGTGTTTGTTGCTTGCGCTTCAGCTCTTGTTGTGTTCAAGCTGCTTTTATGCACAAATGAAACTTCTGCCACATTAGACAAATTAAATTGTTCCCCCCCACTTGTGGATCGATGTTATCTTTACATCTATGAGAGACCCGTTAGGGTGGTTACTTTAATCGGGTTAATGCACTGCCCGCCTCCACCGGTTTATTATTAAACCATCTTCGGAAATAAAGCTAAAGCTCCCACAATGACGATTGGACAGAACAGAACTTTCACATCTGCAAATACGCAGCATGAGCATGAAGAAAAGAGCTGAAGCAAGAGCGCAGGATATCTATCCAAACACCAAAATATGAGTGCAAAGCAAGTGCACAGTTTGAGCACATGCAGAGCAAATGTAAGTTTTTAAGTGAAAGCATAACAATCTGAATGAGAGGTCAATTAGTCTAATAAGTGTACTTATATATTCACAATAATCTGTGTCTTACCTAAAAATGTATTGCTCTGTAGCCTTTTTTTCACAGCCAGTTTTAGTTGAATAAATGAAGCAGAAATTGTCTCCCGGGTTTGTACTTCCATCCAAATCAGCTGCACAGGTAAACACAAACGACTACACCTAGAGATGTGTATTGATGTTGTTGTGCGAGGCCATCAAAGGCGCTCACATTTTCACATTCTGCGCCCCTGCCTGCACAATAAATAAATGCCTACTATCACAGTAAGCTAAATGCTAACTGGGTAATTGGAGGTGCAAAATGAGGTGAAAGTATTTGGTGAAAGCAGAAGACAGCACTTATAATGGCAGAACACATTCTACAAGAAATTACAATCATCAGTAGAAACGGGACAGTGAAACAGACTCTTCTGTCCTCCAGCCACAGCGGCTGCTAAGTCCGAGGCCCAGTCAGCAATTTTACAAGCCAAACAAACAAGAACCAAACACGAGAGTCTGTGATTTGTCACTGTGGTTGTAGACAAATGTACAAACGATAAGGATCGAGTTCATTTCTCACCTCCACACCAAATGTTGATGGACTTCTAAACCATCCCTGGTGATTTGACATGCAGGTTTTCCCTGATTATTCTACTAACTAAGTTCTTGTAAACAGTGATATGAACAAATTGTGTTCTTTCGAGCAGATTTCAGCCTCCACGTTGTCACATGTGGTCAGAGATCCAACGTTAAGTACAGAAGTCCTCAGTGTCAGGGTGACACCATCCTGGTAGTGATGCTGCTGGTACATTCGAGCCAGTTCATCTTGTTTCATGACAATTTAGTCCAGTGCAGATGAGTCAGAGCAGGGCACTGTTCACAATGTTAACTCTGCTCCTGCTCACTTGAGCAGTAGCTCAGTGAATTGTTTGACTTCATCTTCTGGTCCAGGTCACGACTGCAAATATGATGCATGATCAACATTAGTCTAAACATAAATAAACATTCAATAAATAACTCTGACAAATAATAAGTACATAGAGCGGTCCAAAGCAGATGCAGCCAAGAAAACATTTGTTGTTGGTGGTTTAAGTTACCTGGAACTATCCAGGAATCCTCTTATCTGCTTCATGACATATCAGGGCTCATTTATGCTCAATGTTAAGATTTGTATACTGAAACAGTCGGTCTTCATTTAGTCCACATTTGTGCACATCTTCAGAGAGTTTACTACTACTTTCTTGATGTTGATGCAAACATTTCTCATCATACTGTTCCACAAACGTATGATTACTAGTTGACTTTGTTTTTTCCCTTGACTTTGTTTTTTGTCTTGCCCTCAGTACAGTTGGGCAAGACATCTAACTCTGACCCTGCTCAACTCACTAGGTGGCCAAAGAAAGAAAACCAACATTAAAGGCTTTCTAACTACTCTAAGACTTATCCTGGATCTTAATTTAGTTAAAATTAGACAACAGCAAACACTTTATTAACATAATTCATCACAGTGTTTAACCAGTTTTGCTACGAACCAACTCTTTGATGTCAGTCGCTGGTCACGCAAACATCAAGCCAGTTATTTTGTTGGCACAACAGAGTGCTTTAATGGTTTAAAACGTTCCATAACTTTTTAGCCTGTTCAGTTATATATTCTTTTGGCCAGTTGGCTAGTGAGGATGCCAACAAGCCAGTTCTGGAACTGCCAAGTGTCCCTGAGCATTGTGTCTCAGGTTGAGGAAACAACCTTCTTCAGATCTAAGTTAAGGTTTAGCTCCACATTACGGATTAACAGACTGTACATTTTTTTTATCTGTAAAAATAAACAATTTAATGTAAACAGAATCGAACACGTTGCCATCATGCTTCTTCACAGTTGTTTATTTTCTCTGATTTTCTTCTGAAGGTTCTCGTAAGGGCAGTTGTCTAAAGTAATGTTTGATACTTGGTGACAAAAGACTTGATGAAATGTTGGTCAAATTTAAATAATGTGCAGCCATAAACTCTAAAGACTTTCTTTGCTCAATAGAATTGGACCAAGGAAAGAAAATTAAATCTCACTCCAAAGGCACCAAATTCTTTTCCCACTCACAAAGTATTAAATACTCATGGTAATTAAATGCTTCTAATATATTGTGATGTCATTCCTGGTGGTCACACATGGTTTGTTCTCGGATGTTCGGACACTCAGATCTCGTCTCACAGTGTGTTGCCCATGCTGCTGCTCACCAGCCCTTTGATATTAGTGATGGGCCTAACATCATGCAGCTGTTTTCTTCGGTCAATGAACGTGGCCAGCCGTGTTGTGTCCAGAGGCGTCTTGGAGTACTCCCCGCCATGTGCACCCCCACGACCCACCCACGGGTGCTGCAGACAGGAAGAAGCACTCGGCCTCTTCCTCTGATCCTGCTGCAGCACCGATGACACAAAATCCCTTGCTGCCTGACTCACATCGCGGAAGTAATCGTCCGGGAAGCAGAAGTCCAGGCGGCAGATGTTGACGCAAGTTTCCTCTGGAGATTCATCCAGAAATGGGGAAACGCCGCTGAGCATCACGTAAGCCAACACGCCAATGCTCCACACGTCTGTTGCAACAGAGACCGGTGTCCCACGGATGAGCTCAGGTGCAGCAAACTCTGGGTTTCCAAGCAAGAGGTGGACGTAACGGCGGTGGGCGGACAGCTGGACAGCATCGCCAAGGTCAATGAGTTTAATGCACGGGGTGGGAGTGTGAAGGTCGACCATGATGTTCTCAGGCTGAAGAGGAGACAAACAGGATTCAGACAGATGGAATAATAAGTCCATATAAAGTTCAAATAATCTTTATTCATTTAGAGCACACGTGTGGTTCTGACCTTGAGATCCAGGTGCGCTACCCTGCAGGTGTGAAGGTGCTGCAACGCCTCGAGTGTCTCTCGGATGAAGAACGCCACCTTCTCCTCCATCAGCTCATCGTGGGCAACGAGGTAGTCAAGCAGACGACCATCCTCCAGCCTGATTCGCACAAATAAAGTAACGTTACGGTTTTTCAGCTCCTTAGCTACGCAGGATAGCCCACTAGCTAACATGGCTGAGGTGTTAGATCGCCAGCTAGCTAGGTAGAAAAAGCAAAACAGAACCTTTAGTTGACATGTCAGACTTACAGCTCGAGGATCAGCATCAATGAGTTGGGAGACTCATATGTGTCCAACAGCACCACCAGCTGGTGATTCTGCGCATGTCGCAGGATGTCCACCTCATGAGCTGCCTGCTCCTTCTTTTGCATCTTCTTACTCACAAACTTCACAGCAACCTGGACAGAAAAATTACAACCAGGCTTCATGGTGAAACAGAAGACAAACAAATATATCTACTAAATAAATAAATAGAATAACCCTAGAATAATCTTAAAACTTTATCATTTATCTTCATTGCTTTGTACTTAATACATAAATATAAACTTCAACTGCAACCCTAAAAAATACAATACAAATAATATAAAACTTTTTTAGCACATAAAAACTTTGCTGAATCAAATATGTGTATTTCTGAAAAGGAAACAAAAATAAACACTTCACCACACAAACATCCAAGCTTCAGCTGTCTGTGAGGACTCACCTCCTTCTTTGTGGACTTGTTGAGACATTTTCTCACCACTGAAAATCGTCCCCTAAAAACAAATGTAGCCACCAACATCAGAGAATTTAAAAAGGTTGAATATATCTGACAGATATTAACATTGGGGCTGATAATCAAGTTTGTGTTGTTTGAGGCGTTTTTCTGAGGTGACAGTTTACCTTCCGATCTCACAGATCTCAGAGAAGCTCGAGTCAAAGTTTTCCTTCCACTGGATTCCTGTTCCGTCGTATCCAGAGTCTGAACACAGGAGCAGGATTGAAAGATTAAACCATTTTTTTTCCTAACATAAACTCAACGTCTCAGTGTGAGGATACTTTGAAAATAAAAAATTTGTAGATTCATTTCAATCTCAGTGTTTCGTTGTGATTAGCCTAGCTTAGCGTAAAGACAACATACATAACAGCGAGCTGAGTTTCATATTGTAAATAAGTGGGCACGAAATGTTTTAGTCACACACACTGTTCATAAAAAATATTCTAGACCAGCAGTGGGCGACTCCACTGGTTGTTTCTACAGAAGTAAATGAGAAAATGACTAATTCTCACTTGATTTATAACGTCAGAAAACATTTTCCTGAGGAGTTTATGGCCTCGATCTCTAGTTTAGTTAAGTAGATGTAATGTAATGAAAGTAATGTGTTTGAAAGTTAGTACCATCCAATGTGTGCAGGTGGCAGGGAGGTGGGTGTGTCCTCGAGCTCTGTCAGGCTCCACCCCCTGCTCCCCCATATATGGTTATTACTGGTTTGCACTTTGAGTGACACGCGACCAGGCCTATCACCAGTCTCATTGTGGCACATTCACTCTGGTAAACACAGCTGAAAGTCACGTTGTTATGTTTGGATACAGCTATAGAAGAACAGCCACATATTCACAGTCGGCTACAACAGGATGTTTCTGAACGGTCTGTTACACCGTCCTCATGTTTGTTCAAGTTTTAGCAGGACAGTCGGCCAATGTAGGAGTAACGTCCTGAGTTACAGTACGGAGTTTCACAACAGAGTTTAAATACGGAGTAACGTCTGCATTACTCCGTACTGAGCACAGACACGGCACGTCAGAAGAAATAAAGCGTAACCGGTGGTCTAGAACAGTAACGTTCTTAGGAGGAATGTCCACGGACACAATCTCTTCCTTGCATCCCTCCACACTGCAGTGTTTCTTCAGTATAGTTTGTTGTGGTTAACCTGTGGTAGCTAAAAAGCTTCTAGCTCAACAACAAGTCTGCTTGGTGTCGCGTTCGGTGTGGAGGGGTGGTGGTGGTGGTGGTGGTGACAGGGAGCAGGGGTGGTGGGTTCGGATGCTGGACTGGTACCGGCTGGGTGGGGCTGAGAGACGAGTGCCATCCCGAATGACATCATACAAAATATTTTTTACACAATATGGGCCCTTTAACACTTTTATTTCATATTGTGGATCTATCTCTTAAAAGGTATGTTTAACTCTTTATTGATGTTTGGTAGGCTCATGTTATGAAAGAGTATGAACTGCAGACTTACTGCTGCTGGGCAGTGTCACCATATTGGAGGGCTCGGACGGCGGCCCGACCCCCCAGTGGTTGGAGGCTCGCACTCTGAACTGATAGTGACCACCGGGGATCAGAGAGTCGATCTGAACACACTCCTCCCTGCTGCTGGCCACTTGCTGCCATAGCAACGAGTCTGCAATAGAAGAGTGAGAATGATCAGTATACTTTATTTATTTTCCAAAAATACACACACACACACACACACACACACACACCTTCCTGTCTGTACTCCACAGTGTAGTTGCTGACGGCACAGTGGGCAGATGAACTCGGCGGTGACCAGTCGATCATCACCGCTGTGCTGCTGGCTTCTTGTGCCATAGGCCGCCCCGGGGCTGCTGGGATACCTGCAAGGAGGCGAGAAGACAACAAAGAAATCTCTCAGTACCATTACAGTTGTGTCGCTGCTGATCAGAGCTACTAAATGTAACTTTAATTCAGGTGCATTACCTTGCACTTTAATAGAGGCGGAGGATGAGGCAGAGCCGTGGTCATTAACAGCAACACATGTGTAGATCCCCGTATCCTGAGGCATCAGATTACAGATCTTCAACAAGATGTCCCCCGTGTCCCTGGAGAGGAAGAGGAGGACGAAGGTGAAGGGATGGAGGACAAGATGCAGAAAAGATGGAGAAGGATAATAGAGTGTGGAGAGCAGGAAGTAGTCTAGAGGTTGATGGGAAGGAAGCAGGATGAGCAGAAATTACGTTACCTGATGTCGATGGTGAAGCGGCTGTTGCTGGTCACTGGGTTCTGGTCGGGGCCCTTCAGGGTGACGGAGGGTTTGGGTCGTCCACAGACTTTGCAGCACAGGACGACTGTTTCTCCAAATGCACACACCACGTCTGACAGAGGGACGAGGAACTCTGGAGCCACTGCACAGAAGAAACACATACACATGCTAAGTCTTATTAGCTGTGATATAAATGAATAAAACTGCACAGCCCAGACCACAAACATTGAGATAGTTGGACATTTTTCATCTTCGTTTGTTTGTCTGTTGGGGGTCAGGAAAGATGCCATTGAATTTCAGTGTGGATCCAGATCAGGAGGCTTTTCACACCCTTTAATCATGTAGATAGTAAATTTATACCACATGGACGCACTGTTGACACTAAGAAACTTTAAAACCAAACATTATCTACCTACTATTCTACACGTCTCTCACGAACAGTTCACCTAATATGCTTCACACATATTAGTGTGTGCAGTGTTAAACTCAATCAATATGAACATAATGTCCAATATTTAAATATAAATTCAATAATCAGGTGACCAGTGCTCTATAGCAGTCAGTGGGGGCAGGGCAGTGTGCCTTCAGTCTGTGGACCTAGTTCAACATATCTTCTTGTACGTCCACGGATAAAGAAAAGTATAGCGGTCAGTAATTGGGTAAAATATCACAGACATATAATTTCACCATTTTAAATGTATAAAGTGTATTAAACAAAGCATATGCTAATAAATTGTTATATATTGGTATATTAGGCTGTTTCTTCTCATGTTTCTTACCTTCCTGGATGAAGTTTGGGTTGAGAAGCTGGAAAACAGATGAAGTCCAAGTCAAACATTTGCCTAAAAGTTTTCAGTTGTGAATCCTGACACGTCAAAGTAAACTGAGCTCCTCATGATAAACAAAACAGAAACATTAAATCAAAAGCAAACACCCAATGTAGGAACTATAATCAGCAGGAGCAGAGGTCAAGAACATACTCAACTCATTTTAAGACAATTAAAGAATTGACTTAATTAGTTAAGATGTTCAGTTTTCGACACATGAAACAGTGCGGCTGCAAATTTGTCGTCATATTTGAAAAAAAACACAACAGTATAGTTTATTATTCATTCTTTTATTTTCTGCTGTTGTGAAGTGACACAAACAAAGTGTGCGCGACCTATCATACCTCCATGCCGGTCTTTGGGACGAGGTCATCGTCACAGTCTGACTCATCTGATGTGTCCTGGTGAAGAACGAAGGAAGAAGAGGAAGAGGAGGAGGAATAAGAGAGGTAGGTTAAGAATGGGATGGAGTGAAGGCAGCAGAGTGGAGATTTGGGACCAGGACAGAAGGAAAGAAAGCAAACAAGAGATGAGAAAAATCAAAAGGAAAAAGTTAGGAGATGCGATAAATAGAGAAATGAGTGAAGACATGCAAGAGAAATTGAGGGAGTAAGCTGAGAGGAGGCATAAATAAGAAAAGTTCTGGAGGTTATGGCACCGAACCTAGTTTCAGTGGCTGATACTCACCTGAGAGTTGCTGTGGTTTGAATCTTATTAGGACCTTTAATATATTAACTAACAGCAGCAGTAAATGTTCACTCGGCTCTGACACTCTTCACGTTATCCTGTGCTTCAGTCTCAGATCTGCAACTCCTGAGTTTCATGAAGCAGCAGCCAACCACTGCTGAGTGTTGAATTATTTTAGCATCAGCACTTTAATCTTCAGAGTCAGAGCAGCTTTGATGTGTGAATTTAGGCCTTAATGTGTTTCTGAATCCAGGAACTTAGAAATCGTGCAGCAAGTGGTGAAGAAACATTCCACAATTTCTCAACTTCCATTTCTGAAAATCTTGATTTTGTTTTTGCAAGAGAGTTCAAATGCTTTTTTTCTTGATACATTTTTTTTAAAGTAAAATGTATTAAGACTAAACTCTTACTGAGTGTTGTCTGTAGACATAGTTAGTCACTGGATGGTTGTTCAATTAGCTTGAAAACATGATGCAAATAGAAATAAGTGATGTTCTACTTAGGCAGGAACAAATAGTGTGTTTGTTGGAAAACACTTATTTCTTTTCACAGCTTCAGGATAAATCTTCAACATTTGTTTCAAGTTTTTTGTAAAGTGCATTTCTTTGAAACATAAGTTTTTACCTCAAGTGAGTCACAGAAGCATCATGTTAAGATTTTCATTTTCACTTTGTGGACAATGTTATATCTAAAGACTTAATCACATTCTCACTCATGTTAGTTCACTACAAAATAAAACACGAGTTAACAAGAGGCTGAGCAACGTAAAAACAAATCCAAAGTCCCCGGGTTCTACTTCTACCCATGCACAGCGAGGGAAAAAGAAATCAAACAACACGAAAAACACAATAGACTTTATTTTTCACTCAGTGCAATTGAAGGTTGTCAGGTAAAATAAATAAAAGATAAAAAATTAAATAAAAAACACTTGCAGTGTTCTCAACCGGTTCATATTTACAAGTGTGGAAATAACATTTCCATCTTTATTTCTGTGAGTGTGATTATGATCTGACTTTAATCATCGTTAATCCAACCCCTGCTTTCTCGAAACCTTGTGGCCCCAGTCACAGCAGGATTTTAAATTTAACTGTGAGGTTTTTAATCGAAGGAAATGTATGGTGGCCTGGGAGAGTTACACCGAATGCAGAAGCCACAACACATTAGCTGAGGCTGAATTTGAAGACCAATTGTGTCACAGTGGCATGTCTTTGAATGTGGCCAATTAATGGATCAAATAGATGGATTAGACCAACATATCCCAGGATCTTTTATTTACCTAACAAGCTAAATATCTGGGTGGCTCAAACTAGCAAACTAGCTCAAACTAGCCAAGGAAACAAACATTACAGCTGGAAAAGCTTGTGACACAAAAAGGAAATCTGTCTCATTTCAGTCCAGCTTCCCCAGTTTGAGGATGCTTTCTTCATGCCCCACATTGAGACACAGCGAATGGCAGTAGAAGACATGTGAACATCGGCAAGGCAACAGATGTCACAATCCGTTGTCACCCACTTGCATTGTGTTTGGCTTTTGCATTCTGTTCCACACTTCTTGGACATATATGCTAAGTGTTTTTTGTGCATTTGATCAACAGTCGCCTGCAGGTCATCACAAGACTTCCATCACCATCAAATAAATGCTAATTCGATCTCTAATTCTGAATTGGCTGCAGAGATCCAGAAAATTCATGATGTCCCTAAATCAAACATCGTCACAGACTCTGGGATCAGTGTTCGAATAAATAAATAAAACTTTCATGAGCAACCTTTTGGTTGAGTGAACGTTCGTATATAATCTAACGCAGGTTGAGAACTGCTGCTGGGATCAAAACAAGAAACAAAAAAAATGACTGTGCGTGTTGGTTGGTTTGCACACACACACACCCACACAGTTTAAGAATCAAAAATGAAAACCAAGTTGGGGGAGGCTGGGGAGCTAGGTGAGGGGGTTTTGGCACACACATGACATCACCAGCGTGCGCCGTCGACCTACGTTACTCACTTTGCCCTTCACCCCCGTGGCAGGGGAGGCGAGAGGGGGAGGGGGCGTGGTTTCTTTGGGCTTACGGAAAAGGCCGTTCTCGTGACCTCTGACCCCCAGCGAGGTGCCATCCTTGGCTTCGGCGCGCTTCCGGGCACGCAGCGTGTTCCACGACAGAGACTTCCTGTACGGTACAGGAACGAGAAACGTCAAGCAGCCAATCAGAGGGAAGCTCAGTGGCGTCCAGCTTAGTCTGGCTGCAGAGGCAACATGGCCGCCAGGTAACAACTTCACGTTCTGACCACTGGGACCATTTAGTGACTCGGATGTGTGTTTGTGATTTAATATCATGTTTCTGTCGTTATGGAAACAAGGCTTGATTTTCTAATGCAGAGATGGTGTCATCATTTACATATATTAAGTATAAACAGCATTTCAACATTTAGACTGTCATCATATACTTTATATAACATTGTATAAAACAGTTGCAAACAGAAGTGTTAACATGTCTTATATTGTTGTTTATTTTATTATATATTGTATTGGATGTTGGTTTTATATTATTACACTTATTGTGTATTAAAACAAACATCTGTTGAAGAAAAAAATATTTCTCATAACATTTTTGTTCCATTTGAGTCAAACTAGTGAGTGACTGGTTCGAAGTTAAAACTGTATTTGACAAGTTGTGTCATTAAACTGTTGATTGTGCTTGTGTCATTATCTAAAATACTCAGATATCAAGCCTCCTTTACATTGAATGTTGGTGTTTTTTAAAGGATTACAATGAATTATCTCACAATTATGAGAAATTATCTTATAACACTGAATGCAGAATTTTTCATAATTGTGAGAACATTTCTTATAATTATAACTGTAATGAGTAATTGAAAGAGTTGTATTATGTCCATAGGCAGAACATTTACATGTTGTATCACTCATATTCCCATAAGCTTATTTAATTGTCACCTTAAATTAATTATTAATAGGAAATCATCTGTGTCACCTTGGACCTCCATACTTCCCCTGTGGTTTGTGTAAAATATGTGTGTCTGTACAATCTACACGTGTGAGTCTTTCTGTGTTGTTGTAGCAGAGGGTTGTGAGTGTGTTGTTGTTGCCTGAAGCTGCAGCCAGACTCTTCTGGTCCATTTAGACAGGAGGAGGATAGAGCGACACTGGTCTGACTTTATTAAGAGACAGAGAGGAGAGAGAGAGACTGAACATTTAGACTGGAATAAAGAGAGAGAGACACACACATAGTGTAAAATATCTTCTTCCAACTCAACCAGGGAAGACGACAATGAGAATATTTTCAAACTTTATCCACTTGTGTTTCCTCTGCTAATAAATTCTAATTTACATGAATATTTGTTCTGACAACTGATTTAACATCTGCATTTGTTAAAACTGAAAACTAATTATTTTATTGTTGATTTGAGCAACTTCTTCTGAGTTTCATGTAATAATGAAGGTAAAAGTTATAGAATGATTAGTCCAAGCCTTACTGTAATAATTCCTGTCACATTTTAAAGCTGTTAAATATAGTAAGTATTGACCTTATCTCATATTAAAACAATCCAGGACACCTTAAGAGGCTTTTTGGTTGTTAATCACTCACAGTTCTGAAAACTGAAGAGGCATCTTCTAATTTTTCACCAGTTTTATATCTGTATCTTGTGGAGAATCAGACCGTTGGTTAGTAAAAACAAACTAAAACAAAAATATCAAAATAAATATTACTACAACAAGAACAAATACAAAAATTTGAAATCAATCATACAAGAAAAAAAGTGGAGAAAACGTTTTGATGAAAATCTTTTATCACTTTCGAGGCTCGTCTGAAATAAATAAAACCATTCAAACTGTCTCTTCAAACCTGCCTCATTCTGAACAAAATCACTCCATCTAGTGGTGTAACAGTGCACACAGAAGTAGGCAGAACGCTCAGTGTCACATTTGCTGTTGTAGTTTATTTACAAATATTAAAAACTACAAACTGTCAATCATCTTCAGCCTAACGCAGAAGAAAACAACATCACCTTCATGTCGCTTTGCTAACTCATGCTCAAGTCCAAAAGGTTTATTTTACATATTTAAAATACATTTAAAATCATTATCATTCCACTACCAACAGTACAATGCTGACCGTTGCCATTAAATGAAACATATTGCACAGCCTGACTTCATATTTTTTCTTCATCTTAAATAGTGCAAAAGGGATTTTTTTTAAACAGGAATGTTCTAGAGCTTCAGTTGAAGAACCGAAATTTACTTTGTACAGTGAACTGCCGACATAATAAACAAAATCAAAATGGAGGAAATAAGTCCAACTTTGTCCGTAAAATAATAATAACAATAATAATTACAAGGCAGAAAAACAACAACAAACAAACAACAACAAGAGGAATAAACACAAATTTCTGTATAGATTGCCACAGACAACAAAATAAATCTTCTCCACTGCGGAGAACGGGGCCGAGTCCACCTGAATGCCCCAGGTGAGCGATTATTCGTTCCAAAAAACAGTGAAAAGAATAAGTAATTTACAAAAAAGAAAGAAAAAAAGTGTTAGAAACTGAAATAAGTCTGGTTTTAGCTCCACATAAGTGTCAATGGTTTTTATCTTGTGTTTCCAGAGTCACCTACAGGTTACAAGAATTTCTATCCAGTCTATTCCTGCAGGAAAACTCCTCAGCTCTCGTTTACATGGACATTTGTCAGAGTTTGTGTGTGTGTGTGTGTGTGTGTGTGTGTGTGTGTGTGTGTGTGTGTGTGTGTGTGTGTGTGTGTGTGTGTTTGAGTTCATGTATTTGCCACAGAGCCGTCAAGTGACAATGGCTCATAAATACAACTGTCACCGAAGCTGCTTGATGGACAGTAAGAGACCAGTTCAGTACCTTTTACCTCTGAGGAGGAGAACATCAGGAGGAGAAAAAAAAAAGAGTCTCCCATGAGGTCCAAGAGGGAGGAGGAGAAGGAGGGAGGGGATAGGGAAGGAGGGAACAAGGAGTTAGGAGGTGAGGGAAGAGGCAGTGAGTAATGAGGGAGGGGTGCCGACTCCAAAAAATATGGGGAGACAGCGTTTTGTTGCCTCATTTGTCATCGAGCCAGAAGTGCGTCTGTCTGCGGGGAGAGAAGTGCTGGGTGGGTGGGATTGTGGTGGGGGGACTTACTTGATGTTGTTGGCATCGGCCACCGCTGCTGAGAAGGAGGAAGTAGAGGAAGAGTCTTTTATGGACTTTGAGGCTGGGCCCAGGACTTGTCCTGGCACCCAGCCCTCAGCGGCGGGCGACTGGCTGTTGGCGGGACGGTAAACAAGGTACATGTTCTGCTGGTTGGTGGCCAGGATCTGCACCCCCTCCCCCTGACTGACGCAGATCTCGTTCTCCTTGAGCGCTGAGTAGTTCTGAGTGACAAGCATGGTGGAGGAGACGCCGTTGCAGCCGCCGTCGCTGTCCTGAGGAGGAGGAGGAGTAGGAGGAGGAGGAGCGGAAAGGATGAAGTAAGCAGAACAGGAGATAGAGGAGAAAGTGGAGGAAGAGAGGATGAGGATAATTGAGGATGAGGACAACATGAAGGTGCGACTACGTGGGTTGGATAACAGTCCTGCTGCAGCCGACCTCAACCTGAGGAGACGCAGAGGGAGGCCAGGAGCGAGGAGCAGGAGGACGGATGACAACAGCGACCTGTTTATTTTCATACCAACAGGAACTAAACACACAGCAGCACAAAGGTTTTGATGTTTACTGCTGAGTTTCCTGCCTCCTCCAGTGAAACGTCACAGAGTGAATTCCGTGAAACCACTAAAAAACAACAGAGTCTTCCAAGGTCGAATTTCACTGGAAACAATGAGTGAGATACTTTGGTCACACCTGGTTAATGAGAATATAGAACACCTGTATTGTCATTCTATTATAAAATTAAATGACTATTTCTGCTCCTGGTTGGTGCAGAAAAGTTCAAATAAAAGTTCAAAAGAACTAATGTCTGGAAATGACCTCAACACAGAGGGAGGAAACTGAATCTGAAATGTCAATGTCTCTTTCCAGAAACATGATCCTGGTTATTCTGGATAATCCACAGCAAATAAAACCATCTGGATTTAATTGAGACTTTTAAGGTTTCATTCTGTCCAGATTTAAAAAGAAACTAGTGGAGAAACTATAGTCTAGGGACATTTATCCAAAAGTGAGGGTCAACATCTGAGAGCTCTGTAGTCTAAATTACAAAGTGAGCAGAACTGTTCAAAGTAGGCCAGGTATGCATGTCCTGTGTGTATAAACCCGAACAGTATTCTGCTACACCTGCAGTAGCCCAGACTTTAACCTTGGCTTTCAGGAACAGGTTCCACTCAGAGCAAAGAGAAAAAGTGCATCATGGCCTGATTCTCTAACATGCTCCAGATTTATGCCAAAAAAAACAATATGTAGAATTTAGTATTCTGTATTAGTAGAATTTAGTTCCCATTTATCATGTGTGTGCAGGCTTTTCATCGAAAACTCACCCTGGAGTCAAAACACGACGAACCACCGTTGGAGGTGGACACTTTCATCTGGCTCCTCCCTCTCTCTGTCTCCTTGTCACAGAGGCTGACAGCAGAGGACGGCCGGCTGTGAGAGGACATGCTGGGCCGGTTCCCAGAGGACGAACGGTTTCTGGTCAGTGACGAGCTGCCACCTCCTCCGCCTTTCTCCTTCTGGTACTCAATAGGAGACTGGAGAGCTACAATCACACACAGACAGAGCATTTAGATTTCTCTCTTGTTCTGTTTCCTTCTCTGGGGATGACAGTTTTGGAGAAAGTGAAGGTGGTAGACTTGAAGTGAAGGGATCAGTCCGCTGTCCCCTTTTGGCCGAAAATAGAGTAAAGGTCGTGCATCAGAGATTTATATTCTGCTTGTGTTTCCCTCACCAGACAGGAAGTTGCTCTGAGCGTCCAGAACTTCCTGGATGTGTTGGACCCAGATTTGCTTGATGTCGACGTTGGCCGCCTGCAGCGTGAAACGCTCAGATGAGCATGACATGACGAACTTGCAGGGATCGTTGTCCACACTTTCCTCCAGACCCAGGTACGACACCTGAGGAGGAGAGGAGCAGCCTGGGTGATCAAAGTTTATAGATTCATAGAACATAAAACTGTCTTAAAGGTAAAAACTAAAATTCTGACTTATAATTTTCAACTATCAGTTATTCCTCATGGATGATGAACCCTATCCTCTGTTTACCTTGATGCTCTTCTTGAACTGGTATCTTTGCGTGGATGATCCTTTCCTGAGCAGCTCACTGAAGATGACGATCTGCTCAAAGAGGAAAACTCGTCGTTCTTTCGAGCGCGACAGGACGCCGGCGTCCTGCTCCGTCACAAAGAAGGTTTCCTGCTGCAGCAGTTTTCCCTGACTGGTCAGTTTACCCTATGAGGAGACATAGTCGTGGTCAATGACTCGTTCAGACCTGTTGATGTTTCATGGTTCTGTGTGCAAACATTTCGATGATCAAACCTCGTATCCCTGCAGCCGACCCAGATTCATCATGTCATTACACAGCTTAGGAACCTGAGACATTAAATTTACTGCTTTCTGTAAGAGACAGACACAAAGAGATTAACAACAATGTCAGTGGAAGAAAAATAAATCAGCCTTGGATTCAGGCTTGGATGTAACATCAACTGTACATGTATCTTATAAAGTGATATTTCTGCACTATAAATAAAAATGTGCTTTTACCTCAATTTGTTCACAGTCAATTCCTGCCTTTAAGCTGTACTTCAGGAAGTCCTGAGAAGAAATATGACGACAACTTAAACGTTTAGCACAATTTAAATTCAGTTCATTATAGTTTCAATACAGTTCACCCTGAAGGTCACACAGATGAGTGTGTCAGGCAAAAACTACAATAACATTTCAGTTAAATGTATTTATAACATAGTTTCTATCAATAACCAACATGGGAAATTAAGACCTCAGTCTCAATCATTTTATATATTATTTAATTATAATTTTTGCACAAAATTATTAAAAGGAGATTTTTTGCTGATTAAAAGTCTGTCTGTGAAATCATTGTTCCTGATTGTCTACATGTGGAATACCTTCAGTAGCAGCTGGTATTTGGTGATTCTCTGGATTGGTTTGATGAGGAAGTCGCTGAGGGTCAGTCTGGACTGGATCTCCTGCTGGATTCCCTGCAACACAAACACCAAGAGCATCATAAAGCTTCGGTTTCATTCAAGTTTCTCTCATATTCAGTGTTCGCTCAATTAAACATCACATGCACCAGAGAATATAACAAAAAACTGACTGAAAACACTGCTACAGAAACCATAAATTTATATAATTACAGAGCTGGAAGTCTCAGATGAGGATTTCTGCATCCTGGATTATGATGATAGGCCTTTATCAAAAAGAAAGACCAGAAAAAACAAATGGTCGAAGCATCACTTACATCAAAATATGTGTCATATTCTGCTACGATGAACTCAGACTTTGGCTTATTCTGACAATAAACCACGTACATGTGGAGTCTTCTCTCCTGCAACACAGACACATGAAAGTTATTTAATCAAACATATTGTATATATTGGAAATAATGAGAGTTGTCATATTGTCGCAGAGAGCTAAACTCACATGTTTGATGAAGAGCTCAGCCAGGTGGTCATTGTCCTCCAGACATTTCTCCAGCTCTCCTACGAAGAAACTGACAGAAGATGGAAGTTATTCGTCAGTCCCTGTTTGGGCCCAGTTCCAGTATTTGGACACTGATGTGGAGCTTACTCTCTGTGCCAGTCGAAGATCTGGTGGATGTTCCCGAAGACGATTTTGTCTTTTCCTTTCATGTCCTCGGGGACGCCCTTCTCCTCGATTTTCTTCATGAAACTCTGTGGGGTCAGAAAAGGTCAGTTAATGATGATGAACAACACACAGAGCTACTGGTATAAGTAGCTTGGCACTAGCTACTGCAGAAAAGAGTTTTTTGTGTCCAGGTTACATTTTTTAGAGGTTCTGTGCTCACTTGGAATTACTTCCAGTCTTCTCCAACAAAGATGTTGTGAGGCCACAGTGACCTTTGCCCACCAAAATCTAATCAGTTCATGTTTGAGTCCCACTAGACATTTGTTCCTCCAAGGTGTTCTTGAGATATCAAACTAAGAATGGGGAGGACAACCCGGAAACTAAAAATGAACATAAAGAAAGACACACAACAGTGACGGTGTTGTCATGCACAGACACAGCACAGACTCAGCAGTGAGCGTCTCACCTCCACCACGATGCCCAGGTCTTTGACGTAGTCCTTCTCTGTCTGAATCAGCTCGTTCAGAACAAACCTGAGCAGAAGAAGACAGATCTCTGTAACATCATCTGTCAGCCTCTTCTCCTGCTGAAGAGACACACTAACACTGTGCTTGTAGTAAAGACACAGCACTTGTATATCTAATGGTAAAATCACCTCATAAAAGCTGTGGTAAAAGTAATAATGTTAGAATTTGTAGAAGTTGTAGTGTGAAAAGCAGCAGCAGAGGCAGTAATGGTCACACGCTTCAGTACTCACATTCGTCCTCTCATAGCTTTGGCTATTTGCTCCAGCTCGGGGTTCCGCGGTTGGACCGGAGTGGTTTGTTCGGGCGGAGAGAGCGAGGAGAAACCAGGGTACGCTCCTGGTTCCAGAGTCTGAGGAGGAAAGAGTCAGTGTTACGAGAGGGAGTCACAATCAGAAAAAGCAGCTCGAGTACCAAACTGACAACTGTGCATAACTGAAATTCTCTTTTCACGCCTCATTAAATAAAACATAAACATCAACTTGTCGCAGAGCATTTTACAATATGAACAATACTCTACATCCTCTGGCTTTAGACGTTAAATAAAAAGAAAGGTTCATTTAAACCCACTAACATTGGAGTGATGAGATTATTTCATGACAGCAGAGGGCAGCAGTGGGGTTTAGGTACCATAAGTATCATACCTTGATTCCTGCAGCCCAAAGTCTCTGATCAACAATCACATGAATATTCTATTTTAAATGTCCACATTTCCATGTTTAATATTCCAGTGTGTGTTTGAACAGCACACAAACAAACACTGGACACTGTGTGTGAGGGCAGGTTTTGTTTGATTATTATATCATAAAAAGTAGAGATATAATAATAATAATAATTAGACAGTGCCTGTCTTTCATGGTGCTTTACAGAGTAAAGAACTAAAAAGGATAGCAAATAATAATAGTCTCCTCGTTTCATACAGTTGATTCCAAAGTTCTACTCAAATACAAAATAAAACTGAAGTTACGACACATCCTAAACAGACAGAATAAAATTCCAAAGAGTTTGGCAAATAAAAGGGGCACATGTTTAAGTTAAAAGCACATTTGGAAAAGCAGATATGGGGGCGGCTATGGCTCAGGATATAGAGCGGGTCATCCACTAACAAGAGGGTTCGATCCTCGTCTCCCCCATTCTGCAGGCGTCTGAATCCCAAATAATCCTCTGAGGACTGTGCTGCCAGTGTATGAGTGAAATGTGATGGAGAAAGTGCTGCACATAGATGCACTTTTCTTCAGTGCAATAAATCTAAAATGCCACTTATGCACAACACAAGACACATTTAAGTACATTCAGGCCAATTACACAAACTACTAAAAACACGTCACACTAGAGAGAAACACGTCACACAACAAATAAGTGCACATGCATGAATGGTGATACTCCACAGATTCACTTTAGGGGAAATGAGCCCAAACAAGTCATTCATGATTTCACTCTAAAGACGACATCATGTTTTTGGTTTGTACCCTTTAGAGCAAATGTGTTCACACATCTGTCACATGCTTGGGTCCCAAACATGAACACAATCGTACACACACACACACACACACACTCACCATCTTGGTTTTAACCAGTTTTTCTATGGCGCTAACCAGCTCTGCAGCGCTGGGCACCTCAGAGGACGACTGTAGGGACGTTAGTAAGGATGAAGACTGAGAGGAGGAGGGCAGAGCGCGATGTTAGAGGGATTAGAAGTAAAGGAGAGAAGGCAGGGAGTTGTAAACAAAGAAAGACAAGTCATAGCAGGAAAATAAAAGGAATAAACAGCAGTGAAAGAGAAGACGTTAGTTAGCAGTGAAAAGCAGCAAATCAGAGCGGAGCTACACATTAACATACTGCAGCATTTTTATCAAAATTAAAATAGTAATTCCATAGTCTGCTGTAAAGCTCTGACACTGGAAACTACTGCTAAGCAAAACCTAATCAAATAACAATAATAAGAAATTAAAGGTTTCTGTGAGTTTCAATTGGATCAATTTAAGACTTTTAAAGACTATAATGAACAAAATAAAATGTAGAAGTCAACATGTTGACTTGTGCACACAAAATAAAAAATAACACCATTTGGGACTTAAGAGGCTCTGTGAGTAACAAACAAGAGCAACTTTGCACAAATAAAATCATCAAACATCAAATCAACAAAAACAAGACATTCAGTTTTTGGTAAAAAGCACAGTAAAGAAAAAGCAATGAAAACAGGCAGAAACTGAGTTAATCCAGTCAGATTAAATAAATAAAATATATTTAGAGATCCCCTCCCCTCTGGCCCACTCTCACCTTATCCTCCTGAGCTGAGTCCTTGATGATCTCCATGGGGGGAGGCAGAGGAGTGTGGGCCTCCTCGTCCTGCTCCTCCTCACCACCGCTCTGAATCCCGGAGGAGGTCTTAGAAAGGAGGTTACCATCCTTACTGAGGACCCTCTGTGGAGGAAAGACACAGAATAACATCACTGATCTTTGATCGTGATGAAACCTCTAAAGAGACACACTCACTTGGCCGTCATCAGTATCTGTTTCCATTCAAATTTCCTCTCCCCTAAATTTCCATTGAATTTCCAAATCAACATGAACAGCGTGAAAAGATGAGTCATGTTTCCTCTGTACAATTTTGAAAAAATGTATCTTAACATAGCAGCTTCAAATGGTTCAGTGAGTGTGAATATGGAGAATGTTTCCTCTTTTATTCCCCTGCACTCTCAGTTTAGAAGACTTAGAAGTCAAAACAAGAGTTTATCTCCAATATTCAGCTGGAAACCTTTAAAATATGAAGAATTCTAAACAGAGTTTTGTGGATTTGTTACAGCCGCAGCTCTACTGGTTCAGGAAGCTGGGTATTATGGGTAATATTCAGCATTCAGTTGCATTTCAGTGAGTGGGACGACATAGTCGGAGCTCCACAGTGTCCACTTGGACACAGAGCCTAAAAGAATTAATCACCATGTGTGGCTGCAGAGGGCGCTGTTGCTCAGTTGAAGTAATAGTTTTGCTTTAATGTCAGTGGCCATCAAAGACCATGCACCTTTTATCACGTAATAAACACCTGAAACGTGCTTTCTAGCAATCCTGTTGTTTACCTCATCAATGTTGTCATCCTGTAGAGCGAGGTCAGGCTGTCCGAGGTCGATACTCTTCCTGTTTTCCTCTCTTCCAGATCCTGGTCCTGTCAATCAGTCCAACACTTAATTTGTCAATCGATCACACAGACGTAAAAGCACAGTTGAAATAATGGATTCAAGGTGTTGAGCAGATGATAGAGAACAAATTAAAAACTAAACATCTTCAGGCCAGATTTCCTGTTATTTTTCCTAATGGGGCTAAAATGACAGATGAAACACGTTTACAGTTTTAGCTCATGAACCACAAACTGAATAAATCCACATCTCCTACAGAGACTTGAATTGGTAATGTGTGTTACATTAGTGTTATTTACAAGTGTGTGAGCAGGAACTTAGATTTCAAAGCGTTTAAGAATTTGACTGACATCATCCTTTCCGTGGTGTCTGTAAAGTTCACATGCCTGATCTTTATCGACACTTTGAACACATGTGTACAAACATGAATGCAATGCTGCTGAGCAAAGAGACACACGTTCCATGGTGTCAGTAACATGTCATTACCGTGGTTGTGTATGTGTCTTTGTTTCTTACCCGTCTTCTTCTGTTTGTTATTAGGGAGCTTCTTGACGGAGCTGCCGTGGCTGAGGCGGCGGACCGGACTGGTCAGCCATTTTCTTAGAGTGTTTCCGGAGCGTTTTGGACCCGGGGAGCTGGACTGCAAGGAGCTGAGGGACGGCTGCGGCTGGAGGTTCGCCACTGACTCCGTCTTCCCATCAGAGCCGCTAACTGGATAGTTTTCTGAAATAAGAATATTACATTTTAAACAGATCTAATCAGGCACATAGATGTTTCAGCTTAACAGCATCACGTTTTGATTCTCAATACTCTACAATAGCACTGTGAGATCCATATGTGTTTATTTATTACAAAATCTGGTCAGCAGCTGCTCTCATGTCACACACAAGCCTTATCTGATAACACTGTCAAATCTAACACATGTTTCCGGGATGGAAGATAAATTCCCTCTTTCCCTGCTGCTGTACTATGATTCTTAGCAGTTCTCAGACTTAATTCCACCATTTCAGCAAAGAGGCTTCGTTTGATGATGATAAAACTTAACCAGGAAGCAGAAAATCTATGTTACACGTTTCTTTCACTGACATTAAAATCAGATTTAGAATCACAGAGACTTTTATCAGTTAAAAATCTCAATGGTTTGAACCAGTTTGCCCTGTTCTCATTCTACAGATTCTAGAGAGAAAGAAAGCAGTGTCTGTGTGTGTGTGTGTAAACGAGTCAGTAGTCATGTGTCAGGAGAGTGGTGGATCAGCTGCACTCACACACAGCTGGGAGCTATTGGCTGTGGATGCTGTGGGGTTGGGGTGTATAAATGTGTGTGAGTGTGTGTGTGTCTGTGTCAGGAAATGAAAGGTTAAGGGTCAACAGGATCTCCTGAGGAGTTCTTCTCTACTATGGGTGTCTCTCTTATTTCTTTTATTTACCTTCAATTCTCCTCCTATTCATCTCGGATCTGCTTTTTATTTGACTTTTGTCTTCTACTTATCTACTAATCTGCTGAGCTTTAGACACCAAAAGGAAAAAACACGATGCAGAACCAACAGTAACATTGCTTTCACTTCCCTGATCTGGTATTACAAGGCAGAGCATGTCAAAGGTCAGTGGTGCCAAAAGCGATCAGAAAGATCAAGATGTGTTTGTGTTAATTAATATGAACCCACAGTGGTAATATTAGCTTCTAATGACAAGTCTTTTATTTCATCGGAAATTTAGCTTTTAGATTTATTTTTCAATCTATATACGGTATATTTATCTTAACATAAATTGAATATAGCCTTGATGGTATAGAAGTTGTATATGATTGTTTTTCTAATATCTCATATCTTTATCTCTGATGGTGACTTTTTCCTGACATGTACCTTCATATTGTGCAGCCCTGTGGGTTAATGAGTCAGTATTAGTGGTAGTTTTAGTTGTTATCAGACTGTGTCAGCAGTGTGGTCGAGATAAAATTGCTCAAAACAGCAGCCAAGGTCATGCACTGTTACTGAGGCGCCGCTGTTTCTCTCATGACACATGAAAACATGGTGCACAGAGTACTGCTGTTGTACATATACTCATATGAATTTGTATTTCTTGATCTGTATTTATTATTTCTTTTTTATTTCTTGTATAAATAGTATTTTGAAACTTGACTGAGTCGTGGCTCTTAATTGAAGTTTAATTTGATCCACTCAGGAGTAAATAAACGTAAAGTGGCGCACTGATGCTCTTTCATTTCCTCTCCTCCTTAATGCAAGCATTGTGTTTGTTGTGTTTTCATGAGACAAAGACATCAAGCAAGCAGCTCTATCAGGTCAGGCCGTATACATGTAGCGAAGTTAATCAAACACCTGGATTCCTCCTGAATCCTCCCACCACTTCACTGATTTTCTCCCTCTCATTCTCTCCCATTCACGTACATGTGTTGTCACTCAGTCCCACTGGTTACTCCCTTAAGTGCTATTGAGCAAATTCAGCCATGTGAGGAAAACATGTCATAGGTAATTTCTTCACGCTCGTGTGTGTGTGTGTGTGTGTGTGTGTGTGTGTGTGTGTGTGTGTGTGTGTGTGTACTTTCAGTAGATTCAGTGAGTGGCCTTGACAGCTGGCTGACCACTGAAACTCATTAAGGAGTTAAAAGCCGAGAGAAACTCTAACACACACATTCACACACAGCTGACTGCTGTGACATCACTGCTTCAACCTCTCCTCCTCCGTTAAAGTACGACACCAGACATTGGGCCTCAAGGTTTGATTCTTGGCCTCGGAGACAACAGCACGACACTAAGTGACTGAAGTGTGGAATTTCAGCATATCATAAAAAGGGACTATAGTAGATCAAAAAGCTCCAAAAAACATTAAGAATATAAAATAATAAAAAAAAATCCAGTGCAAACCAGGAGGCCAGGATTAAGTATTCAGTGCACATCTTCACCGGAGGAAATCTGAAGAAGCAATTTGCAAAACAACAAGTTGTTCACTTCTTTTGTTGTTTTGTAAAATGTTTATTGAATCAATAGTGTCAAGGCTAATATCCTGGTGTGCAAGTGTCCCATCTCGGAACAGGGGAGGACCAAGGTGCAGATGCCACACAAGGAAAGTTGTAAAGCCCATATGCTCTGCAGCAAACAAAGATAAATCCCCCAAAAGGTCCAGACTAAATGTAAGAAGGTATTGGCTCTGAAAAGTAGGGGGCAGAATCATGACACTAGAAAGAAGGGAATTCTTGTTTTTGAAACTAAAACGTCATTGTGCACAGACAGTCTTTGCTTTATTAATTTCAGACAAGCTGTTAATGCAGATTCATGGAAAAAGCAGACTTCATGTTCATCAAACTACAGTAGCTATAGCAAACTTAAAAGTCTCTGCAAAGTCATTTTGAGATGTGTGGGAACAAATGAAAAAGTAAAAACTGTAAACAATGTGTCATTTGTAGAAGAACCAGACAATGAGCTCACGATGTGTCTTCATCTCACATTCCACAGTTTCAGCCACTGATAAGGAGAATAAATGAGTGTCAGGAAGGAAGAGATGAACTAATGTGACAAAACCTCACACATCCCTCTGATTGGACATTGTTGCAGAAACCACATCAGCTCATGTCTCTGTCTTCGATGAAGTCTTCGATGAAGTCTAACAGTTTATGTTGGTGTTGGCCTGATATCGTATAGTTTAAAGCCCCTTTTCAACATCTGGCTTTTGTCTGCTGTGGGAAAGAATACAATCTGCATTCACTCCCGGGTCGAATGACTATCGGTTCCGATCGGCAGTGACGGAAACATGGCACTTGCGTGAACGTGCCAATTTCTTCTTCTATATTTTTGCAGTCTAGACACTGACACTCCACCTTTTCCAGCACAAAGTAATGACACCCATTGCACTTTTGCGGCATTAGCGTAGAAATAACCATGAATGTTTGTGTAAGTATTGAGTAAGTAAGAACAATGTGCAACAACAGTTTTCTTGTTGTTCAAAAATCTTGACAGACAATGAGGTTTCTGGTGCATTCGTGACATCAAACATGGCTAACCAGGGGAAGAAAAAAAATCCTCTACGTAAAAGAGGTTTACGTCAGTAATGGAAGTAAAAGGTGTTTTGTATCCGTTCCCGGCAGAAACACGCAAACTCCAACACAACAATGTTTTGATGTGACAGTCATTACGACAGTGTTGTTACACTAAACTTTTAAAACTGTCCCTTAGTTTATGAGGCCGGACAGAAAATGTGATAAGCTCTGACAACAATCATCATCAGTCGCCATTAACTGACGTAATCAATCGGTGTGACTCAATATAAATGTTATGTCCCAATAACAGTAACAGTTATGGAGGGAATGTTGCAGTGTTAGTGAGTTAGTGCTCTGGGTAACAGTGAATTGTGTGTGTGCAACAGAAGACTGCAATGTCACAGTGATGGCAAAAGTCAGGTGAGACCAAACAAGGAAGCTCTTGTTCTGCAGCCGACAGTAATAACAGACAGTCTACTGTTAAAATCCACATCACTCACTATCTTTAATCTCACACACACACACACACACACACACACACACACACACACACACACACACACACACACACACACACACACACACACACACACACACACACACACACACACACACACACACACACACACACACACACACCTGATGTCCAGTGTGTAGATACTAAACCAGCAGCCTGAAATGCGAGAGGGTTTTTGCTCCGTCTCTTTCTTACTCTATCACTCGCACACTCTGCAAATTCACTAGAGACACACACGCACGCGCACACACAGAGAATGCTCTATTGAAAAGAGCATAATTAAACTCAGAACCATTGAGCTCTGCACACATGCACGCACCATCTCTCCTCTTTGAATACTAAACATGTTTTGTCTTGTGTCCAAACCATTTGAAACTAGAAAGTCACTCAGTAGACCTCAGTCCCATATATTCAAGTTTCCTAAATGATCCATTCATTATTCTCTGAGAAACCAGTGAAAATGTCAACAAAATGTTATGTTATAACTTTACTTTCTTTGTTTTACTTTTCCCCAAAATAAAATTTTGTACATGAGAAAAATATTGTAGACTGTAATTGTCTTTAAACCGCCTTCTCTCCTCCCATCTTGCTTTTTTGTCAATGACAGGAAGAGACAGTAATCTGGGAAGATGACATTCCTCTCATACCTCTCTCTCTTGCCCTCTCTCTCTCCTGTGCCGTACATATCTTACAACATGCTCAACTACACAAACCTAATGACTTATAATTATGACTGTGTTACTATGTGTTACTAATCTAATGATAAGATGGTTCAGTTTTATCCAGTAAGAAACATTAGATATAACATAACTGTTTCTTCTTTCATCTTTGTCTTTTCTTCTTAATTTTACACTCTTGTCATAATAACGATTTATTGTAGAGGACTCTGTGATACAGGTTAAGACTTTAAGGGACACTGAAATGTCAAATGGAGAATTGTTTGCAGTGTGTGCGCAAACATCTGATTATGTCCCTTTGGTTGCCGGTCAAAGGAAGTTACAGATTCACTTAAGACTTTACAATAATACAAGCAGGTTACATAAGAGCCCGGTTCATGGCAGTGTATCGTATGAATTACATAACACAATCAATAGAAGTAGAATAATTAGTTATACTAGTGGAGGTCCACCCTGTATAAAAGGGCTCAGTGTGAAATAAAAACATGCTTGTTGCTGACGAACTAAGGGTCTTGGTCACAAAATAACTTAAGGCTACATGAGTGGCTTTTAGCTTAAGTGTTTAGTCGGAGACAAAATTTTGTTTTCACAGCTGAAAGTCTGAACTAGGCTTCATGTCTTTGTTCAATTTGATCTGCTTAGACTGGGTTTCACATTGTCATTTACAGAGCCCACTAAAGAATTTGTAGGTTTTCATTCTGTAAAATAGTTTTAATCACTATCTTTAACATTGTGAGACGGGCATTTTTTTAACATGTTCACACATTTCCCAGGAAATAATTCAAAGATCTTTATGAAATAAAATCACACATTTTTAGAAACTGATCAGTTGTGTCACTCTGCTGCGGTTGAAACCCCCCCTCGTCACTAGTGACCTCACGTCCCTGATAAACGAGAACTATTAAAGAACTGGACCTAATTTAAAACAGATCTGCAGTTGAGATGAGACTGCATGAACTGACTCACATCTGATGAAGCAATGTAGAGTGAAGACTAAGCTAATGCTGTTTCTGTCCATTATCTCTGCTGGCAGCCAGTGTGTGTGTGTGTGTGTTTGCCTCATGGTCAGGCTAGTTTCCTGCCCATCTTCAGGTTTAATGGCTGGTGGATGGGATGCAGGATCACTTTACACCCCCAACAGTCACTTACTCCATCAGTGTGAGTGAGGAAGTGCCTGAAAAACATGCAATATCAAAAACAACAACAACAAATGGCTGACCCTTTCCTAATATCAAAGAGAATAAATGCAGGACTTTTTACAAACTGTACAACCTATGTTTTACACCAGGACTAAACGAGGATGCACGTTGTAAGAGACACGTCACAGGAACCAGTCGAACCAGCCGAGCGCCGATACTAGAACAATGATGTCACAGCTATAAAATGTGATTTACATACTTTTAAATAGGATGGGCCATTGAGGGAATTTTGGGAAATACAGAAGTGGAATAAGGGACGTCTCCCACTGAAGTTCAGTGAAATATTCCTTGTGCTGCTTCACAGGATACAAAACACCAGCACTGCAGATGCAGTTTAATGACTTATGAAAGGGACCTCATCTCAGTGTGACCTTTGGGTGTGCTCTCATAGGTTTGGAGCCGCCTCATTTTTTGTCACAGGTTCAAACAGGTCCATTGAAACCAGTGAAAAATGTGCAATGAAACCAGAGTAACCAGTTCACCTACGTACATGCCAGTCAGTGCTATGTTCAGAGACTCAGAGGCCAAAGTCCAGTGTCTGTCCACACACAGAGCTGAGTTAACATTTAGCTCACGAAAGCTGGATGATAACCTGCATTAAAACATGATGCATGTGCTCCTAAAGCTGCCATTCATGGAGAACCGCCTGAGTTGTTTACACCTCAACTAAAATATCAGGGCTCTTTGCGTTGTGTCAACTGTTGCTCAAGACAATCAAGCCATGTCAAAGGTCAGGTTGGAACTACGCACAGTCGATGGTGCGGCCTGAACTGAGTGAGGAGCAATGTGAGCTCTCTTCACTGAATAAAACCACTTACATGAGACTCTTCAAAAACCTCATGACTTCAGAGCTGCTTAAAAACTCATGACATTTTGGCCATTTTCCCTCAAATATCCAGACAAAAAGCAATAAACAGAGCTGTCAGGTCAACTTATAGGATCCTCGTGAAAGCTGAATAATCTCTTCCAAAATATGCATTGTAAGTCTGGACTCTTCTCCAGACACAAAAACCACATGATTGGGGTTGTCGGGGAGGTGGGGCATCAAAATCCAATGCACATCTGGAAAACCTTAGATTACCTAACTAACCATTCCCACAGTTCTTCGATGATGGAGACATATGTATCTGGCTGATAGAGGATCAGTATATATACATCAAGTACATGATGCATTATAGATATTCGCTTCATTTATTTTCTCCATTTAACCAGAAAGACTACTACCTACCAAATGAACAACATCCTGATATCAGACACACGCCTGTCTACAAACAAATCAATGTCAAGACCTAATTGATGATGACAGGACGTATGTATGTCATACAAAATTCCTCAAGTTTGCTCACCTAAATTAAAATGTAAAACCAAAACTAACCAGATCAAATGAAACAATGGAAGAAACACATGAGGCTTGAGCAGTACGCCAAATGCACAGCCAGTGTTATTGATTAGGTGCTGGTTGATGGAAGGATCAAAATGAACCACCGCTCACTAAAACGGCTTCAACTGTTGCTTTAATTGTGAGGAGCCAACAATGTGTTTCATCTGTGGCTTCTTCAGACGATACTTGGTCTTAATAAAAGTCACAGTGAAGTAATTTTACTGTGCGGAGGCTAATTCTGATGTCCAATTGTATGAATGAATGTTTTGTGATCGAGTCAAGACTTTTTTATGACAACAAAGTGCTGTTCTCTTTCTGGAGAGGAAAGTCATCGACCATACAGAGAAGACAAACAACCAAAGCTGTGATTTTCTGAGAAGAAGAGTCTCCCTGGAAATAATTTATTTTCCTAAAACTGCTATGGAGCATTTCATTCAAAAAAACAAACCCTACAACTGCACACAAAAGGAATCTTACAGTCTGAGTCTGAATATGTTCAATAAGGTTTTGTGCGTCCCCAAATTTGAATCCTTCTTCGTTTAAATGTCTTGTTGTTAAAGTCAAATCAAAAATAATGAAAAGAAAATCACAAGTTATCGGAATGCATTTATTTTTCCTTACAGCATTGATCTGTAGCGAGAAACTTGATTCACTACACAGTTCCACTGCACCTGAACTGCGACCAGAACTCAACAGAAAGTCTGGACCTGGTTTGACTCGTAACCTGGTGACAGACAGTTTAGACAGACAAAAGGTCAGGATCCAGTGGGCTGTACCCATTAGGGCTTTTTATTTCAAAAAAACTTCATATTCAAACTGTAATGACCTGTTCATGTCTAGCTCATCAGCCATTCGGGATCCAGCAGAGGTTGAACACTGTCAGCTTGACCTATAGCATGCCCTCTTGACCTTTCATCAAAGTAAGCCAGTAATACTTTGTTTTTCTGTTTTGCTATGAAAGCAGAAGACGCTGGCAAGCAACAATCATAACACATCCGAGAAGCTTGTCTTTGTACCATTGAACTTCCTCACAACAAATCTGCAGGTTCACATATAAGCTTTCCACCCAAGTGTGGCAGTGGAGGAGGTAGTGTTCAACCTCGCCTGACTGCGCGCACGGGTACAACCACATTCAAAGAAATGATGTGTCATGTCAAATTTCGTTAAAACTTGATTTAGTAAAAAAAGCAACAGCACTACTCTGAATGAAACACCCTAAAAACCACAGAAGCTGATTGTATGGACAGTAATTGGCTGAAAACAAAGATTACTATAATGACTCCCGTGAAGTCCAGACAAATACTTGGTGAAAGGCTCTGTAATAACCTGCTGCAGTACACACCCACACATATATACACACACATATCTAGAAGTATACACTTTCCCTTTGCAGTGACAGACTGAATTGCAGGACATTGCTCAATCCAACAGAGACAAAGAAAGAAAAGTGTCTCTCTCACTTTCCATCTACTTCTCTCTCCCTCTGTCAGTCTGTCTGTGTGACACATTAGTTCCTGTCTGACGAGTCAATTTAAATTTCAAATCTGTTTCCACTGGCAACAACACATCAGAATTTCAAAAAGATTACAAGAATTTTTGTCTGGTTCGTCTACACCTCCTTCATTCAGTTGTACATAGAAAACTGCATGACCGACCACACACACACACACACCTTATGTCTTAACCCTGAGCCTCACTCACACACGTTCTGACCATGTGTCTACATCTCGCCCCACCTTTACCATTGTAGCAGCAGCAGCAGCGAGCGAGGATCCATTCACAGCAACGCCAGGTTCGCTTCATCCTCGATCACACACACATCCTACACTCAAAGCTTCAAGTCCACACTGCTGAGAATCAGAAAGAGAGAGAGAGAGAGAGAGAGAGAGAGAGAGAGAGAGAGAGAGAGAGAGAGAGGAGGAGTCTGCACGTACACACACTCACGCACACACACACATCGTTCTCAGACATTGGATTTTCCTCCTTCACATACGTATACACCTCACTTCTCTAGAACAGAGGTTAGTTTATTGTGGAGGGCTATAGAGAGTAGGGACTAAGGTTGTGTGTGTACGTGTCTTTGTAACACTGCAGACTTCATCTATCTTTTGAAGTAAAGGCTTTCTGACATTCAAACACTGGTCCCTGTTACATAAATGTCCTGTAATGTCTATTCAAATATGGCAGGACCATATCTGATAAAGCTGCACAACATTTGTTGCCGCAAGCAATGACACTGCTGGTGAACTGTGGCAAGTTGGACAATAATATTACATGAAGGACTTCTGGACTTATTTTGACCCACAACTGTTTTCAGCCCTGAACAGCAGAAAGTTCGAGAGTAAATTAATAGAGAATCTATCCACTGAAGAGCCAGACTTTTCCCGCAGGAGTTGATTAAAGAGAATACAACTGGACAGACGCACGACTACAAATGAATGATAATGTTGCTCTATGTCTCCTGGATGTTTAAACTGGCAGCTGTTTGCTGACAAGTTCACCTTATCAACTGAGAAAATGAGACTGTCAGCGTTGTGTTCACAGCTTGTTTCCACTGCCCCCAAGTGTGATTTCTCAGGAATGATAAATGAGCAGGGTGATGAGCTAAACTCAGCGTCTTTTCAGGTCTTAATGTTAGAGAAGAGGCTCAGGTCCTTATCTCATGACGGCTCTTTCTCCATCCTTTCCTACGTATGATTACATTTTATTATTTTTTCCATATTGATTCCGGACAGTAAATATGCTTTGTGTTCCCTTCTGTACATCAGCAACAACATTTATTGCATGTCTGTTTGTTAAAGGAATCCCTCCTCCTCATTCCTCTCTTTAGAATCTAACCAGGACAACCACAGTCTGATCTGCTGCCCAATTAGGGGCAAGTGCAAATGTTGCAAGCATGAGACTCAAAAGCATATTATTATGGGCTGCCACAGTCCCTCAGCAGCCCATGTTTGTTGGTTAGTTGGTTTGTAAGTAAAATTATGAAAAAACACTGGGAAAGGTATGTGTCAGGGAAGAGCACATTAAACTTTGGTTCAGATTTGGATCAGATTAAAAATCACAAGAGGCTTAATAAGCATCTAGTATTGCAGAATTCTGAGCACTTCCTGAAAACTAATTAGAAACAATGCCCAATTCAGTTTGAATAATGTCATCAAATGGACATGCTACCAGATGCCATTCTTTTTCAAGCACAATCTTTATTTATTTTTATTTATTGATGTTTACGTTAAAGTTGGACCCGAGTGGTTTACCTACACTAAAATTAAGGACATTATTCAATCCAGGCCACGATGGAGTGTAAATGTTGCCCCCATTGTATGTGTGTGCACCTTGAAGAGCACTGCAGCAGCAGGTAAGACAACACACGTAGCCCAGATAAAGTTTGCCCAGCAGCTCTGTTCCCCTGCAGTGTCCCATTTTACACAGAGCACCTTTCCTGACGTTCTACAGCAAAAATAATACTTAACTTCTGCAGCTATGACTTCACACAACCAGAGCAGCTAAAGTCACGACTTTCTGGACACATTTCACGACATGAAAAAGAGACAAAAGGAAATGCATATATTTGCTTTTGAATGTGGACCCACCTGATGTGTCTGACAATCTATGGCACAAAATCATCGAGGAGCAAAGCAACAATGAATTCAGAGCTCTGCGCTAACAACCTCCTTCTGCTCGACTTCTATAAACTGAACATCCACTCCTTTCTAAGGATTCATGCATTTAAGGTTTCATCTTTATTGGGAACAACCTCCTGCTATTAGTGGTTACTTTTCAAAAGTGACTCTTGCAAAGACCCCGATAGTATTTGTACCAATCTAACATCAATGCATTCAAAAATATATAATGTAGCGGCTAATAAGTGATTTCGAGGAAAAGAAAATTGCAATTTTATTTAGTTAAAATGAATATGCTTTAAAGACGTGGTATCCCATTGGTACACAAAGATTTGCACACTTGCCAGTGACAGACGTGTCATTTTTCGGCAGAGTCTGAGGCATTTCTGATGCTATTGGACGATCTCCAGTCACTCAAGACTAAAAGACTCAAACTTGTAAAATCAACTAATAGTAGCATCATCGTCATTACTACCATCTGACATCTGATGCCTCGTCAGAGACAAGAACTACCAGCCAACAGATATGTTCATGTGATACAAGTTCAATAATTTAGTATGACCCTGGTAGGATGTTATAAAAACATCGGCCCCTGACAGGAAAAGTTTCCCCTCTGTGTCTTCACAGTCAGTGAAGTGAGGACAAGGAGACCTACTTTACAGAGCAGTCACAAGACTCCAGCCACACACGCAGAGGGAGGGAGGGAGAGCAGGAGGGAGGGAGGAGGCTGAAGCTGAATGAGGCAGAGGTTTATTATTCACATTACTTAATTAGCAGTGACTCTCGTGGATTAATTAACAGTTTGACTGATTCATTAACAAATGGAGAACAGTTCATTAAGTCCCCAGCAGCCTCCAGTCATGTCACTGTTGAGGAAATAGAGGCTGTTTCTTCCCATTTCTGTATTTATGCCATCAAAAATCAGGCTTTCAAGGTAAAAACTAACATAAAACACTCATATTATAGAAACCGATCCTGGATGTGAAAGTACAGATGTTTCATGTGACATGTTTGCCCAGTGTGTGCACATGTCTTTCTACAGCAGAAAATGTATGGTGCACATTACAATACAAAATTGATGAAATAATGTAATGATGCAATAATGAAAAATATTTTCAGTGCAGAAAGTCTCATTTGGAAGGAAACTGTGGGCCATTGACAGGCATCTGTGTAAAACTACTGTAAGTAAGGCCGCAATAGTTTGTCTGACCAGAAGCTTGTCAGGTAAAAAGTCTTTAATTCATTTTTTATTATGAATGAAGTTAACATTAAAAAAATCCAAAATATATGTATGTATTGTCTTTATGCTATTGTTACTGCAGTGATTGTTGTTGGATGGAGGCATTATAGTGGTCAATTAGTTCTGACACAATATTTTTCAATATATCCCAGTAGAGATGCCAGTGGCACAAAATTAACACTGAGGGCAGTGTTCTCTTTTCAAGGCTGGTTTATATTTCAATGAACCAGTGATTTACAGAACACTTTGAAACAAAAATAAGTATTTGATGTTGTATTTATAGTTAAACAACATGTGTTGTTGGTGCAGCAAAAAGAGCCTGAGGGCCAGAAACCCAATTTTAAGTGTAACTCATTTTCATGTGGCACACGGCTGCTACTTCAACCTTTACTGCCACACAACACGATGCAGCCCTCAGTATTCGCTAAATATCTCAAACGTGTGTTTAGGTGTTTATTTCCATGTGTAGCAGTCACAGAGGTTTGATTTACATGTCTCAACAGCAACACAAAACATTCCTCTCATCAGCAAGAACAGGAAACACACCCTGACTGTTTCAGGCAAATCAGGTGATCTCATGCTGGGTGAGTCTGAGAGAAACTACAGTGAAGAGAACATATACTGTGTATGTATGTCTCAGAACAAGATGAAATTGATTCTCGATGTGAATCTGGTCTAATTCTGAGCTCTGTGCTGAAATCCAGCCTCAGTGAGTCTCCATAATTGTTGGTTCTATCTGCAACATAACAAACATTACTCTGAATGCTACTAAATGACTAATAATAATTCTCAGCATCCACTTCCTCGTCACTGCAAAATGGCTCCAGTGCGATGCGACTTCATAATGAGAAGCTGCCAAGGAGCGTTTCCTGTTTCCATCTGACCGTGTCAGTTTCTGATCCAAACATCATCAGCACAATCTGCTGCGTGTCAACACTTTGTGGAGGTCAAAGGTCAAATGGAACAAGTGCAGGGAGGAGCTGCACAGCGCCCTCTATAGGACTGAACAGGAACACTTCATTCTGATAGAAACCCAAACTTGTGTGCGAGTGTGAGGCAGTAACCACAGCAACTGTGCATGCCATGTAATTTCTTCTCCGTCTCTCATACTTCTGTGTACAGCGGTAACCAGGGTAACCATCAATAATTCTGTGTTGGCAAAGACCCCTTTGTTCACACTCAAAGGTTTAACCAATAAGAAGCAGTAAATGCTCAGCAAAATTTCCCTGATGTAGGACTAAAAAAGTATTAGCTCATTTGGTACTTTATGCCAAAATGTTCCATTATCCACTTTTAAAAAGATACTTATCTACTCTATGTATTCAACGCAGTAGCATATCATTGCAGTCATTATAAAAGTCATAATAATAACACATTTTCTGTAATTTTTTTTAACTGTAGCCAGATTTTCAGGATAACAGAGGGAAGATTTTCTCTACAGACACCTTCCATTAAATCCATCCGTTAAGTGTACTTAATACTGACTTCATATCCACGTATCAATAAATAATGCAGGTATACATGATGACCATTTAACATTTATTTTTAGAAGCTCTGTCTGAGGGGAACTTGATCGATAAAGCACGGCAGGTTTCATAAATATTGTAGTGTCTAAATCTCACCAGTAGAGGTCAGTGCAGACCTTTTACCATGAAATAACCTGACTAATGAAAAAGAAACGTTATCTGCATCTGTCTGGCTGATTATTCATGAAGGCACAAGGAACATGATGAACCTGAAGGAGTTATTACATTTGAGAGGGTCAATTTTAAATTTCCACATTCTCTACACTTCCCTCTTTTACCCTTCCTCGCTCCTGAACGTCAGCATAATTCATCACAGCTGTAGGACGGGCTTACCTCACTACATAAATCCATCCAATCAGGCCTCCTTGTAGCACTTTGAACTGGAAAGACGCAACTCTTTGAAGAGCTGCTGTGTGTGTGTGTGTGTGTGTGTGTGTGTGTGTGTGTGTGTGTGTGTGTGTGTGTGTGTGTGTGTGTGTGTGTGTGTGATTTCTGACTCACAATGGGACAGCAGTTCACACAAACCTGAGCTTTCATTTCATTCATAACTCTGCATTGTGTGTGAAACTATGTTGATTTGAAGTTTGTTATGAGACAGCATGTGTGCACATTATTCATAGCATCTTAATTTATTCTGTTTGGACTGGACCCTTTATGGTAACTTCACGCACCATGAAGAAATTGCCAACCCTGAGCCAGAGTAGGAGGGCAATATGTATTATCATATTAGGTATCTAAATATAATGATACTTTTTATTTACATCTTGCCTTTCCTGCCTTAATGGCTCTTCTTAATCTTGTCAAAATCTGATTCTCAAGCAGCAGGTCAGTATGGAAGGTTGATTTGGACATCGCGTTTGTTCTTCCTACCTTTTCCCGAGTTGAAGAAACAGTCCATCTCCACGCTGGAGCGCGAGTGGGACACGCAGAGCGCGGAGCTGGGAACAAGTCCCTCCTGAGGAGGGCTGCGGTCGGTGGTTCGGACCAGACACCAGCCGGGCCGCTCACTCGGCCGCTCCAACAACTCGACCGTTTGACCTGGAGAGAAGAGCAGACGGATGTTTTACAGCGAGTTAGATTCAAAAAGTCTAATTTGAAGCAATTTAGAATGTTATCTTGGTAAATATCATGTAGTCCAGACACAGAAAATGCAAGTGGCAACACACTGTGACATCAGCCATTGGTTTGTGAGCTCACATCGTGAGGTCAACACTGTTTTTGAAAGCAGAGGTAACCATATTTGGAGGAGCAGGGGGTGGAGCCTGACTGAGAGCTGGAGGACACTGGATGCCTACCTACACCTGCCACCTGCACCCATTGGACACTACTAGCTGTCAATCACACTGTATCAACGCCCCTTCTAAGGCCTATTCTACTCTAAATGGGACCAAAAAAAATAAATAAATGAACATGATGCATTATTGAGGAAGACTTGAAACTAGAGAATGATACATAAAGTCTCCAGGAAAATGTTTACTGATGTTATCAAGTGAGAAGTAGAGTCACTTTCTTATAGACTTCTATAAAATCAGCCAGAGTCGCCCTCTGCTGGTGATTTAGAGAACACAGGCTACTGGCACTTCTGCATTGGCTTCATTTTCTGGACCCAGTCTATATCGATTTTTATCCTTAATTCTAGCAGGTATAAGTTTAACTACAGTCTTTGGAATTATTTATCTACTGTAGAAAAACAAACTGAACAGACGGATCCAGCCTGAACTTTGTGACGAGGACTGTGTAAAGTTTGTCTAACCTGTGCTGACAGACATCTCCGTGCTGCATCCTGCTGTGAAGTCATGAAGGACGACCGTCAACTCACAACCACCAGAGAGCTGCAACGAGACAGAGAGGACTTTTAAAATCTCAAAACATCAGTGTTTTTTGAACAGTGCTCTGAAACTGCACCTTGCGTTGCAAAATATGCCAAATGAAGAACCTTGACAACATTTCAGTTAGTAGTTAGTAATTTTCTTAATTTCCATTTTATTTTCAAGGAATCAGCAGCAACTCCACCAGATGACAAAAAGAAGAGAAACTTGATCCTGCCCTGAGTTAGGATTGACATCTGTGTTTACACATTAAACATTTAATATTTCCACAAAATTATTGGTGCATAAATAATCATCTGAAGTTAACAGTGAGCGCTGAACAGGTTTGTAGAGCCAAAAGTCTTAGCTTAGTGAAATTTACCCTTCAGATTTGAAAATGAAAACATCCCGGTAGCTGCTGTTTGCAGAGTTAAATCTACTCCAGGCTGGAGGAACAGGACGAACAGGCAACATGAGGGCACATATTCCTGACTTTCCTTTAAATCTATAACCAATATTAAACGTTATCTAAGGAAAAAACCTGGACTTAATATGATTAAAAGCTGTGAGAGTGAATAAGGACAATTAGCTGGTGTGTTTTGAAACTGTGTTTACGAACAAATATGTTTTCGTTTTTTTAAATGATCTCAGTCCACGCAAGCTTTTTACCTCCTTCTACACCGACACCAGAAAATGTAGATCACATGACAATTCACATAGACTGGGCATGTGTGTGCCGTTGTGAACAGGAAGTAGTCTACTCTGCCTTTGGTTGCTTAGTTACAGAAAATACTAACAAACGAAGAAGGATGAAATGTAAGAACAGGGATTTGTTTTAGGGACCACTGCATTAGTCGAGTTATGACTGTTAAGAACCAATCAGGAAGCAAATGTCATTGTTTCAAAACATCTCCATTTTTATACTTCCAGACTTCAACACAGGCCAGAAGTTCCCAAACTGAAATGGGGCCAGCACTGTTTACAAACCTCCTTTTTGGGTGCTTGAAAAGGTTCAGCATTAACATGAATTACCTGAAGGACAGATAGAAAATAGGAAGGTTTCAAACAGCTGCTTAACATCTTAAATATAAAGCATGTGAATGAATAAATAGAATAAAAAAGGGCAATACAATTTTTTTTTCATCATTAACAGCTTTCACGATAGAAATATTATGATTAGTAAAGTACTTGAGCAAAGACTAATGGCTCGAGGATGTATACAGTATTTATGAATATATATATATATTTTGCATTAGTTTAAGACTTAAATGGGAATCTGAGAGAATTAATCATTGTAAACATTAAGCTGCAGTTGTAGTCATAAAGTACAGTTTATAGTCCATGCTGTCAGTGTAGAAAGAGCTAATAGAAATTCACACTTGATAGTAATGCAACTGATGTCATTCTGCTGCAGTGTTTACCTATACTCATTAAACTGAAACAGCTAAAGACAATAAACAAACCAAAAACAAAATCAAGTACAAATACGGCATAAATAGAGTAGAAAATAGAAGATAACAGAACAAATGCAGCTGAAATGTGTCTTTGGAAAAAACTAAAACATTGAAAAAACTGTGCTGTTATTGGGAGAGACGATAATCTGTGTACTGTATAAACACAACGTCAGCTGATGGGCTGTTAATCCTTCACTGTGGTGTCTAACAACAGTACATCACCTGGATCCTGGATCTGTCCTGAGTTGTTTTATTATTGCTGATATTAAAGAGCAGGAATTGTTTTTCTTTCTAAGTCACACCCACCATTAGCAGATGTGAATATGAACGTAGATGCCAGAACTCAACAATATAGAAATATATATAATATAATCTGGAGCGGCACTCAGTAGAGTGAATACAAGCCAAGGCCCAACAGTCCTCTAATTAATCCACATTTAAATTCACTAGATCCAGATATTGAATTGGATCTGCACCAAATTGTACACACTTAAACAAGTAACCAAACCAACCAACCAACAAACAAATAGGTATAAACAACCTCCATAGCAGAGTTAATAATATCAAATACATTGAGTGAGTCAATAATAAGCTTCATGTCGCAATAGTATAAAGAAATTAATGAATGGTGTGATAATTGTAAATGAGGCCATTTACTTTTACCTTAACTTCCTTCTCTTTGTCTTTCTGCCTCATCTGCTCTTTTCACCTTGTCTTGGAAAATGTCAGGGAGTGCGTTTGTGTGTGTGCATGTGCGCATCAAGCCTTCTTTGCCAGGCTAAATGTCTCCTAGCAACAAGAGCCCCCTTTTCTATAAAAAGGTACAGGTGATTTTATACAAGCGAGCGCACACACACACATACAGAAAGTGTCAGTGCAGGTGTTTTCACTTATTCTGGCTGATTAGTCTCCTGCTCGGGTTGAAAGTGGAACTATCCTGGAAACACCCTGACGTCTGCATACTAAGAAAAACTCTATGCGCTCCATTTCTCTGTGCACGCATGCTGCTTGCTTTATTGCATCACGCACAGGAAAATCTTCTTATCTGCTTATATGGAGCCAAGGAAATATGACGCAGGTGAACCTTGCGGCTGAAGTCAAAGGGCAGCAGGTAGTGAAGATGCTGTGGTAATCTTTAATCTTTCCACAGCGTTTACGTGTTGGCCTGAGACGCCTGTGTGTGCGGAGCAGAAGCAAGTACGCCTGATGGCACTGATACCTACAGGGTTGCTGAATTAGTAACTTTTCTGTTGAGATTTAAATCTGAATTTGACAACAAGTAAATCCCATGGCAGATAATGTACAAACCCACTTTCCAACCACCACATGTATAACGTAAAAAGGATGGCCAATCAGTGGCCATTGAACCAGTCATTATTTTGGTGTAAACCTTATTTCACTGCATCTCAGACTCTAACCTGCTGGAGTCTGATGAACCTGAGTTCATACATCTGAATTTTAAGTGTTTTAAAACCAGGAATCGATATACACACTTTAAATCATGACCAGTTTTTATATCATCAAATAACTAACACCAAACTTATCAGAAACATAAACACTTAAACAAAGTGTCATAAAACCTACCTGAAATGAAGGAAACCTGTATTTGAGGAAAAATGATTTGACACGTATTCTGACTTTTTTAGCTTGGTCCATGTCCCATCCACTAAGATGGAGGAGGCTGGATTTATGACCTATACTGCAGCCAGCCACCAGAAGGCCATTGCGGTGTCATGTCATCCATCTTTATGTACAGTCTCTTGTTTGGAGCCACAAAGAAGCATCAACAACACCACATGACTTTCAAATCAACTGAATCAGACATACATGTTGCTAAAATTGGAGGTTTGAGGTTGAGGACATGACATCCGTAACAGTTCAACTCGGGGACAATTAGCCCATATCTACAAACACAAGAACTTTGTTCTCACATGAAGTCGGTATCTGATTTATTACCTCCTCTATTCAGGTCTCACTCAATAAGAAGAGTGTTTTCAACAAGTCTTTTAATGTTGTAAATATGTAGCTGGATACAAAATGAAAATGTTTTTGATATCCAGGTTTGGTAGATGGAAATTTACATTTGTTTGTATAACAGGGTTTTTGAGCGCAAATACTCAAGGCTTCATCAGACAAAAGGTAAAGAAAGCAACAAAACATCCTGGATCTGCATGTTTATCCAGATGTGCTTCAAAGTGATTAATGATTTCTTGCTCGGGTCATGTCCCACCACTGCACAAAATTTAAATTTGAAATTAGATCAGTAGTTTTTGAGTAATCCTGCAGCGATAAAAACATCACCCCATAGTAAAAGCATACTAAACTTCATCTGTTCATCTCATTGTTCACACAATGAACACATTATTGTCAAGATACAAACTTTGAGTGTGACAGATTCTACCAACTCGGCTTCCGCTCTCCTCTTTAATCTGATGGTCGTGTTTGTTTGTGTGTTGGAGGATGTCTCTTGTGCTCTGCTGCTAGCATATGACACATTCTTTTGTGCACTGACAACACAAACACACCAGCTTGTGATGGTCATATGTTAGAGCAGAGAGAGTTAAGCAGAACAAACATACTTCACCTCCTCCAACGGCAGAACAAACGGAACCAGTTGAGTTCGGGAAAACTTGAATGTCATTCATTGGATGAGGACGAAGATTTTATTTTCCTAGAAATGTGGTAGATGTGCCTCAATGTTCTCTGTGTGCACGGCAGCCTTCATTTATTATTAGCCCAGTGTGCCTCAGTGATAAGTTGAAAAATACCGAGCTATGGTTTCCCTAAAACACAAAGGATCCATGTGATCGCTTTACAACGCTTCTCTTTGTAACCTTAGACGAATTAGCAGGATTGAGTTTGACAATGTATATTTAAAAAAGTCTGCACATATGCTCACTGAAGCTTAGCATGGATAAATATGATTACTGCAGAAACTAATTTGGTCTTAAAAACAACAAATTCATGGACTTTACAGGACGGGAGGAGCGTATCGTAGGTGGCAGATCTGTTCCCTTCAATATTGATCTGCTCCACAATGCCACAGACGTACACCGCTCACTGAACACGCTTGCAGTCCACGTTGCATGAATTACCAGAGTTCCTACTCCCTCCATGAACCATGAACACTGTAGATGGTTTGAACTAATGACAAACCCACAAGTTAAAATTACTGCTGCTTATTCACTTGTATGGCTTGATGTTAGTGACGACATTTACTAAGATTTGAAAATCAGTCTTAAAAGTTGCCTGTTATATTACAGCTGTAAATTAAAAGACGGCTGAAAACTCATAACAGGAAGTACATTGCTTACTCTAGAGATGGTTGCTTAAATACTAAGAATGAGGAACAGTGATGGTGAAAAGAGCAGTGATTTCTTGTGTATGACTAATGACAAGGAGGAACTGTTACTAAAACAGACCCTGAGTTTTGAAACTATAACTTATTTTACAACTAATTTATTAGAACTAGGCGCTGGAAAACACAGAATTAGTGTGAACAGCAGGTACAAATGAAGCAGCTGTGATGCAGCTATGGTATTTAAATTCTATTTACACAATTCATATATGCATTCATATCAAGCATTTTTTGGTTATTAACTAGTTATTATTACAAACATCTAATATAATATTTTAAGTTTAGATATTTTAAGCACAGTTTGATTATAACACTTTTACTTGAGTCATAATGGATTAAAATAAAAAACTTGTATGGCAAATGCAGACTTTAACCAGGGCTCAGTTCAATGGGATATATTTAAAAATGATGTTCCCAAAATTATTTACTATTACAAGTTTAGAGTGGTGTATTTTATTTATTATTTAAAACAATAAGCTGGAGCTTTCAATGAGATTAAATCTCAAAATCTAAACAAATGAGATCCGACAGAATAAAAGCATCAGTGTTAATAATGTGTGGCGGCTTCACCTTGTCAGTATCACTCTTTAGTGCAGCACAAGGTAGACATTCACAAGATATGAAAAATTTGAATATAATTGAAAATCTTTTTGGGGTTGAAAACTTTACACGTAAACCAAGCAAAGTGACAGGGCTTGCTTATGTGGAAATATTCGATGGAAAAGGACCACCAACCCCGTCTCCAAGGAATCACGCTCATATGCTACTAATTTTCAGGACTTACATCCACTGGCAGCATTTTGTTCCAGTGCATGAAGTGCGTGCCACATTCTCATACCGCAGCGCCTGACTGCAACGCTGAAGAGCCGAGCTTCATGTTCTGTCTCGTGCTTCTTGTCAGATTTGACTTTTTCAATATTCATCAAAGAACAACAATCTGCCCTGAACGTAACCAAGCGCTTCTGAGCTGATCAAATTCAAACACAAAAAAAACATTAATCATGTTTTTTTTTCCAGGAGTAACTGTAGGAAAAAACACTGAGATAGGGTCAGTGTGAGGGTTTATATTGGACAGATTTGATAGAAAGTCATATTTTGTGTTGAAAATCAGCTGCATCAAATTTTATTACTAAGCAAAAAAGTGTTTTATATAGGTATATAAATATTATTTCTTTACTACTTTACTGGTACTAGAGCATTTCTGAATGCTTTATTCTTAAAGTTTCTAAAACAAGTAATTTAGCTTACCATTATTTTCTACTACAGCTGCAGATATACCTGAGCCCTTGGTCAGCGTCTGTTTATATCACTTTATTTTTGTTAAATGTCTGAACTTGTGAATGGGACGATCAGGCAGATGGGTGGCTGGACAACCCAAAGACATAATAGTTCTGTCGGCAGCATAAAAAGTAATTTAATCACAACAACAGTCACACAGTGGATGCTGCATCTTTCTTGAGTGGAAAACTCCCTCGTGTCCCCAGATTAAATTGTGGTGAACTGCAAATACACCTATTTCGGAACTCCTCCTTGTGTCAACAGAGTGAAGTTAGAAAAACGTGGACTCTAAAATAATTTCCAGTATTTAGGAACAGGAGCTACTGCTCAATGTTGTCTACACCATCAACAAACCAGCAGAGTAGTTCAGTTAGAGTGTTATATTACAACATATGGAATTAACAGACATCTACAGTGCATGTGGTGTGCTGTAACACTGCAATGCACGAACACAACAGTTTTATATTCAGATCACATGTTGGGACTTTTAGAATAGATGTATAATATAGCCAAACAAATCCAACACCACAGTGTCTGAAAGTCCAGCAGCAAGAGTAGAAAATTAAATATTATGTGTGAGCTGCTACGTCTCAGCCAGTCAAACTGTGCAGTGTGACCAATGACAATGTTTTCCCTGCTCCACAGACGAAAAAGAAATCAGGCTGAAAAAGCAAATAAACTGCAGACAGTTTAAAAACCACTCAGACCAACATTTAATTCAAAAGCAGCAACACAGACGCCTGTAAAGAGCTAACGACTCCATCACAGACACTCCATCAGTAGCCATGAGGCAGGGAAACACAAACACTTAAAACAAATACTACTTTATACTCATCCAGTGTCTGCTGGAAGTGTAAACAGGCGACATGTCTGCAGTATTATATTCCTGTTCGGATTGATCATTTTAGTTAGTGTTATTACTTGAAAGGTTTACTGTCTGAAACACTTGGTTTTAGCTGCCGAATCTCAATATGTTTTTAACAGTTTTGCTATGGTTAAAAGGATGAACGGCATGTTTACTCAAAACTGTGTGCAGCGGGCCTCAAGGAACGTTTATTAAAACGTAGTATGGAATCTAAAGTTTTCTACAAATGTGGCATCTCGGTGTTTGCGTCAGTTGAAGATGTCAGAAGCAGCTAATCCAGACGGCAGTCAGAGAAACATATTTTTAAGGAAAAGGCTTTTTTTTTGCCATGGTTTAAATGAATGTTTTGCTATGTTTTGTCCGGACTGAACAAAGTCCTGGATTTGTTAGGGGATGTCTCAGACTGCCTCTCTGTGCTGATTTATGTGGGCCGTGTTGATATCATGTGACATCACGATACCAGGAAGTACTGATGAGATGTTTCATTTACTTACATTTAAAAAATAACTGATGTTATGGGCAAGAACGAAGACAAAGACTCAGCTTTTCTCAGAAATGCTCGATCAACCTCTCTTTTGTTGCAAGGACTGTTGCAAGCACATGTAACACCAACTCTATTGTGCAAATGACAGTTAACTTGATGAATTCCCAAAAACAAAACTAGCAAACTAAACAACTAGAATTACCCCCTCATAGTTGTATGCCTTTGCTGGCCAATCAAGATGCATGAAATATGTTCACAGTCTCCACTTCTGTCCCTCAGTTATGGTGTCAAGTCCTGACCTGAAATGTGTTTTCACAGAACATTGTGTCACGGTGAACTCAGATAGGAGATGTCACCGCTTCATCATTTAATCCTTGATAAGCTTTTGTCATAATTAGCATATGGATTCTTGTGTAAACATGTTTAGTGCACTCACTGTGAGCTTGACCTTTGACCTGTAACTAACAAAGTCTAATCAGGTTAGGTCAAGTGAAGGGAAGTCAAGAGAAGTTCCCTCAAGGCATTCCTGAGACATCACATTCACATGAGACAGATATTTAAAAAACACATTGCATCCTTAACTCCATAACAGATTTCCACATTCTACATCAAAGTTTCAATTTGTCTGTTTCTTTTAGTCTGAGAGAAAACTTTAAATTATAAATATTTCTCAGAGGAGTTTCATGCAGTCAAAACGTTAAATACAGGGAGTCCATGAGCATGAGCATGTTTATGTAATTTTTCCAGTGCATCTGAGTTATAATCAGAATCAAACTGACTTCAATTCAGTCGTCTGGACGCTTGCATTTCATTTATCCAGTCTCTGTGGCAACTAATGGCCAGTTTCCTGTTCTCTCGGTCTGTCTGTCTGTCTCTCTCACAAACACACACACACACACACACCCAGTTTAACCATTAATCTCCCCTATTACACACACAGACACTTCAGTCCAGCTTCACAACATGCTAAGTGAAACTCAACAGCACGTATGATCTGGATTAGAACCAGTGACTGAACCTCAAAACAGTTATGTCAGACGTCAAAGTTGAATGGAAAAGTAAACACTTCACAGCCAAGAACATGGACTTACTTTGTTAATAATGAAATCTACAGGCAGAATTATGTCCCCGGTAACTTTCAGGTTAAAAAGGACATATTTTGGGTCATTACCCTTTACTGACTTTACTGCAGTAATATGAATTCTACAAAGTCAAATTCACCAGTGTCTGCACTTAGAGTTGAACATAACAGAGCTACTTTCACACACACAGTATCATAGTAGAGCAGCAGATCTGTGATCACAGTTAATGCTGAATGAAAACAGTGTTATAATAATTCTAGCTGCCAGTAGAGTGAGTGTGTGGTGAGCGTGCAGTGTGTATTCCAGCAGATCGTACTCACTCTGCTGCTCCCTTTGAACAGTTTAAAGCTCATCCACTTTGGCATGTCGACCTCTTCCTCGTCTGTCTCCCTCTCTCACTGTCGCTCTCTGTCTTTTGACAACTCCCTCGTTTGTGTCTTTGCCACACACACAAACACGCCCTCACACTCTCTCACCCTCTCTCTCTGTGTGTGTGTGTGTGTGTGTGTGTGTGTGTGTGTGTGTGTGTGTGTGTGTGTGTGTGTGTGTGTGTGTGTGTGTGTGTGTGTGTGTGTGTGTGTGTGTGTGTGTGTGTGTGTGTGCGTGCGTGTGTGTGTGTGAGAGAGAGAGAACAAACAGCCATAGCTTTGTTAGATGGGTATGGCACTCTCCTTGGTGTGTGTATGTGTGTGTGGGTCAGTGTGTTCACATCTTACCCACTCCCCGGAAGCTACTGGTGCAAAACCACTTTTAACTGTAAGGGCTCTCTTTGTGTGTGTGTGTGTGTGTGTGTGTATGAGACACATGAGTCATATGACCAGCAGTTGGCTACTGTATAGCTTTAGTCAGAACCCAACACTGATTGCATTTGATTCATGAGAACACACACACGTGTAAACAATTTCTAACCAGCGTTAAAGTGGCGCTCAAGAAACAAAATCAAACAGATCTTCATCTCGTACAATGAAAGAAATAATGGTTACTTAACGGAGGCCGAGTAATATTACTTCAAAAGTTGGAATTTTTAGTTTGTCTCATGACAGCAACACAACATTAAGCTACAATGGAAGGATAAATTAACCCTGAAGAGTCCTGGGCAATTTTGGCCATTTTGAATGCGTTTGAATGATTTTGCCTTTATGAAACTACTTGTTTTACTGGATCAGTTTCCTCCAAGTCACCAGATATGTGTTTCTCACCTTGACATGGTTTCTATAGTCAGATAGTTTGGGTTTAATTTTCAAAAAACTGCAAATAGAGATATCTTCGTTTGAAACTATAAGTGCAGGGGCATTAACAGCATAAGTAAAGCAGGCAATTGCCAGGGGTCCTCTGAGCAACTGATTACAGTCATCCACAGCTACAACCAGTTTCAAGTTACACTTTACTACTTTACTATTATTTTTCTGCACACTGTATGCTATTGGTTTGAATATTTAATGCAATTTAAACAGTTTGGTTTAGTATATGTTTTTTTGGGGGAGGGGGCAGTCAGGTCGGTCCCTTCTGCCTGGGGCCCCTAAAATCCCTTGAAACGCTCCTTTAAAATAATTGGTTCTTTTGAGAAACTGAATTGAAATTCTACTTATTTCCACCGAAAAATTACATGAGTGAATGATTTCAATCATTTGACTCAACGATGGCCTTTAAACTTAAAAATAAAAAAGAAGCCTAACAGACTTGATCCTGCATCACAAATGTATTTTAAAGCATTTAAAGCAAAAGAATAAACATTGGTTCAGCTTCTGCTGAGCCTTGCTCCAACCAGTGACTGATATTCATCCCCGGGGGACTGTAGAGTAAGTTTTATTAAGCCTGGCTCGCAGAGGAACAATTTTCACTCCTACTGAGGGCGGAGGCTAAAAAAGGGGTCTGCGCTCTGACCTGCAGAGCTGTGGTGGAGCCATGAGGACAGCCAAGTCGTCAACCACTGGAATGAAACTTTAAATAAAGACCACAGACTGAACCGCAGCTGACTCATTATGCCACAAAACGTCACAGGAAAAGACCTATTCCACACACCGTCACACAACTGACTGGTTCCACACAACTGACATATTTAACAAGATGTCACACAACTGGCTTAAACCCTAGAAAAATATCAGAAATGGGGAGCAATACATCAACAAAAAATCATAAGTCGGACAAACTCTGAATCACATCATGTACAGTTTTCAGAGCAGGCCTGAAGTATTTGGACAGTGGTTTGTCATTTTCAAAGTTTGTTTTCTGATCTGAAACATTTAAAAAGGTTAAGGTGTGGTTCCGTTGCAGAAACAAAAAGGTCATGAAAAGTTTGCCTTCATTCATGGAAAAATGGGAAAAAAACTCACATATTTAAAAACAACTACAGTTAACCAAAGTGCTCCCTAAAAGTGGAGCCAAATAAACTCAATCGCACCCTAGTGGTTGGCTGCAGGTCATAAACCCCTGTTGACTACATGTTAGCAGATGGGACACTGACCAAACAAAACAAAAATCAAAGTACATGTTAAATGAATATTTAGTTTTATTTATTTACAAGTGTTTGTTTCTCATTTGGCTTTATTTCGTTATTTGATGATATAAAAACAGGGAGAAACATTGTGATTGACAGCTGAGACTGACTCACGATTGGTCAAGTGCGTGTATCTGCAGGACCCAATACTGTGGCTTTATCCCAAAATCAGTACTGCACAGAGTCCAGCTCCAAATGACTTGATAAGCACAAGATGGCAGCATCCATACACAGGATATTTTGGATTCATTTTTATACAATGGGAGGAAGTGGAGATGCGTCGTGACAGTCTATGATCCTGATGATCCAGGGATTAAAACAAGGCTAATTTTTTGTTTTAGCGGTTTTATTATTTTTCATACCATCCCATGCTATTATATTTCTTGTGAGAAAAGCTCTGTACTGCATCAGATTTAATTTAAATTTAAACTAAGATGTAGAAGTTTTGACTTTCAGATTTGAGTGTTCCCACGCTGAGGGAATGGTTTTGTAATTAAATATTTTCTGTCTCATAGAGTATAAAAAAATTGAATTATGGAATAATGAAGGCTTTCATTATATCAATATAAGTATGAGCCTATTGCAGAGCACATGTTGCCCATCAAAAAAAAAAATACATATGGTATTGTCAAATATATGTTTGACGTCATTGAATAGTGATGCCTGTGCTGTACACAGCTTGATATAATATTTTATATCATAGATTATTTTAAAACGGAAAAAAATATAGATTTATGGAATATAAATATGAAATAAAGCATAATGATTCCACAATGAATGTGAATATTATGGATATTAACAGCCCCAATAAAGCTTAAGGTTGAGAAGTGGAGGACAGAAGTGGAAGACTGAGCCAAATTCATAAATTTGAAAAATGTACATTGTCCATATACTTCAGGGTTGATCTGCAGGTCTGCTAAATGTTCTCCTGTTTTTCTCACTAGAGTTTAAAAGGTGTGGAAAAACTCGTCACAAAGAAGTCAAATTTGCTGGAGCTGCTTCTTAATTTCAAACAGTAACACAGATGGTTTAAAGTGACCTATTACACGATTGTATGTCTGCACTGGTGAACATCAAAACATGCTCATACACTGCAGCGGTATTCACTTTTAACATGATAACAAGATGCTGTTGATGCTCCTTCTGTTCTGTTACAACTGAAACTTTTCCGTAAAGTGTGAGAGAGGGAGCGTGTTAATAAAGATAGAGGTAAAAGTGTGAAAATGGAGGGAAGGCTGAGCAACAAGAGGGCTTGTAATTGTAAGAGACAGGGAAATAAAACAAAGTAAAGTAAATATAAAAACTCTGCAGACACGAGAAAAAAAATAAAATTCTCTAAAAACCACGAGAAACAGTAGCTTCCCATCCTGTCCACACACACAGTGGAACATCTGACTATGCCAATACTCGGCTGTTATTATAGTAAACTGGAGCCAGAGTGGGGCGCGGGGGCATAACAAAGTGGGACAGAGAGGTGTGAAAATCCATAAAGTGAAAAAGAAGGGTTGGATTGCAAAATGAGCAACTAATCATGGGCACGACTTAGGCACAGGCGTGCATGTGTGCGTTTGTGTGTGTGTGGGTGTGTGCTGGTCTAATTCAGTGACAGACTGAAGACGGTGGAACGAGAGATAGAAATAGAGCAGGAGGTTTAGAAATAGGGAAAGATGTTTACTGGTGAAATGAGGAGAAAAAGGAAAACAACTAAAATAAAATATGATCAAGTATTGGTATGAATTGAGGAAGACAACCCCTCCTTAGTCCCTAACCGCTCTCATTACTGAGAAGCAAACGTACTTGTAGGCCTGATCAATCACTGCGATCAGTCGTCTACAACATTTAATATGTGGCCTCTGATAAATGAGTTCTAAGGTTCTAAGGTTTAATTTTTGATCAAACACTTGATTGATCTGCTGCTGTTTTCTGTTTTGTTTGATCTCGTGACTGGTAAGTAAATAAAAAAGCTTTGACTCCTAAAAGGTTCAGTGTGTAGAATTTAGTGGTGAAGTTCTATGTTGCAGCTGAACACCCCTCACCTCACCCTCCCCTTCCAAACATGAATAATAACCAGTTGTAACCTTCAGTTTTCATAAAAACTCAAAAAAGGTGTTACGTTTGTCCAGTCTGGGCTACTGTAAATAACATGGCAGCCTCCATAGAGAGGACCTGCTCACAATGTAAACATAAAGTATTTAAATATAAAGTGCCCATTCTAGGGTAAAGGAAACTACAATTCGTACAATTTAGATGAAACACACTAGTGAGAATATCAGTAGGATTATATTATATTCAAGTTCTGCCAATACATCCCTTTTACCTAAATCTTACACACTGGCCCTTTAAATCCAGTGTTTTGTTTTTTTTTCTCAGGTCTGGCTTGAAAGCCATTAGTGTAGCGATATTAACCACAAAGTGAGCCTTAAGAGTGGCTGCAGTGTTGAACAAACAAGCACTCAGATCACTGAATTGTCTTCGCTCCAAAATACACAAGGGATTGGCGTGCTGTGTGATAATAAATCCCTGGAGGCCCCACAGAGCCATGGGAATGCAACAGAAAGGCGCAACATCAACCACATCACATGAGACGAGTACTGCAAGTCTTCTGCTACTATCCTGGGAAAATAAAGTACATCTCAGATCCATTGCCACCACAACCTGCTACTTCCAATTTGTACTTCAAGAAAGAGATTCAGGCAAAGTAAATTAGCATCTTATATAAAAGGGGGTGGAAAAGGAAGATGGAGATTTATCAGCAAAGTCACATTAGCAGTTATACGCTTTTTTTAAAATTTATTTTATTTTTTTTAAATGGGTAAAGCCACTAAAAGAAGGCGATTAACTCCTTTCCCTGCTGCCAGTAGAGTAGTTTGCCCTTCTGACTTTTCCCCCAGTGAATCATGTCCGACATCACAAATGTGCTGAAAACCAACACGTCTGAAGCAGCATGCATCTTGCACCTTGCACGTTATGAAGACGGAAATTAATGTTTCACTTTGTTACCAAAATGTGAAAAACAATTTGTGCAAACATTCATGGATATTTATGCGGCAACGCCCCAGAAGTTCCATACACGTTATGTCAGCGCCAGCGTCTTGACTGTCAAAATAAAGTAAATAAAGAAATCAGCACCTTTACCCAGGTCTTGTGTTTCAAATCGGAGCCAGAACCGATAAGAATCTACCTCAGATTCATTTGACCCGGGAGTGAATGCCGATGTATCCATTCCCATTGTAGACAGAAGCCAGTTAGTGGGTGTTTGTGGGTTCTTTGACCAATGGTACGTTTTCTCTCATGTGGTGGGTGTCAGAGGCAGTTGCCCAATCAGCAGTGACGTGTATATAAAACCCGCTGTATTAAAAATGCAGTGGCACAATGGAATATTAGGTTCTCTACATATGTGGCAGATGCTGCTTGGTGTTCACATAAATTTTTCAAACAGCTATTCCAGAAGGCAAAAGCTGAGACAGTAATAGTAAGTGTATTTTGGAGTATTAACATGTATTTAATCAAATGGCATCTAGTTGCAACACAACAGGGTGTTCAACACGTCACTGTTTACGTTAATATTAAGATTTTGTCCGGGTTGAACGCAGCCCTGTCCATGATCACTTTTTACAATTCACAGCACTTTCTCAAATGTTGCTAAGTCCTCATTCTGTCACAATGAAACCCTATCCCCTTGTACAGCCTAATTAAAAACAGAGACAAGTGAACAGCATAAAACTGCATCTAACAACACAAAGGAGTGCAGCTGAGTGCTGTGCTGTGTCAGCATATGAAACATGAAACTTATCAAAACAAAATGCAGGAACTTATACTTTGATGTTTTGAGGAAAACAGCAGAGGAGGATTCCAAAAATAACGAGCTGGAGTTTTCTAAATCCCAGTAACAATAAACTGGACGAGAACAACAACACACCCACGTTAAAAACAGACTGGAAAAACTCGTCATGATGTTTCACTGGAGAGGAGGAGGTGGAGACACAAAGTGAGATGCAACATAAATATAATGAAGAGTTACTGTAAACCAGAGTGTATTATTTACATGTACTGTACATACTGTATGTATATTGTGCATAGACAAGTGGAGAAAGAATATGATAGAGAGAGAGAGAGAGAGAGAGATGGCGGTAAAGTAGAAAACAGAAGAGGAACTGAACAAAACACACAATCAGGATGCACCAAGTGATTTTGTATGAGTGAGGAAGAGAGTGTGTGTGTGTGTGTGTGTGTTGCTGACATTTAGAGGCAGGGTAAGTGTGTAGGCGTGGGGTTGCTCGGTGAAAAGACCACACTGTGTAACCCTACAGTGGGAGGCCATGACAGACATCTGTGTGGGTGGATGTGTGTGTGTGTGTGTCGCAGTGAGAGGGGCGGTACTGTAGTAACACTGAAGAACAACAGCTCAAATCAAAACAAAAACAGAACAACCAAAAATACTGCTGCACCTAACTCCATTCAGAAAGTCTGTAGATTTCAGATTTTTGGGTTTTGTTGCTTGTTTTAAAACAAAGCAACACAACTAAACTTAAAAAAAAGAAAATTATACTAAACACAGAAAAAAGTTGGGAAATCCTGATACTTAAAAGTTGAGTTTAATAAGAGGAACAATAATTAACTATTCAAAGGTGCATTTAAATGTAAACCTGTTCATACCTCTACCTTTGTAATTTAAAAAAGATAATTATTCACATTACTTACTTACTTACAATTTGACGGTCTAAATAAAGGTTTAAACTCAGGCTTACTTGGATGCCAGACACTGGCTGGTAGGAGGCATCAGCACAGACGCCTGCACACAACCTGAAGAGGTTTTTCATCACCCACTGCTTCTCTGTTCACGTGGTAACATTACTGAATACTCCTCATGCACACGTCACCTGATGAGTGTCACTCACTCACAAACACACAACTATGGAGCTTCATGTATCTCACAGAGTTGGTTTTCCACAGCACGTTCTGAAATGTGCATAAACACACTGACAGCCACTGGCAGGATCATAGCCCCTGCTTCTGCCCATTGTAGCTGCATGGGAGACCCTGTAGCGCTGAGGCAGCTGTGGGTCATTAGCTTTTCACGGGCTGCAGAGTGATAGTGCGTTCATGTGGTGTTGGAATAATCGGAAAAATTTGTTCCTGGCTGGTAAATTCACAGGAACGCCACCTCAGGTCCGAAAAACCACCCGGAAAGTTGAAGAACATTTTAGTACAGGAGTTGCTGACGTCATCACTTATAAACCAATTAACAATCAGCTCTAAATAGGAGCTTTTAATGTAAATTCATCAAATGTTACACTTGTCACACTTGTTTTTGAATTATTTATGTCTGTCACACCTGATCCCTTTTATTTCCTCTTTGTCCTCTGGTGTCAATGTGTCACACATTCTGTTTACAGCATCCATGTATTTTCCACATTCTGACTTCAAACCACATGAACACACCGAAGTCAGAACAACAGAGCATGTGACTACACAGTCTTATTCAGCTGGCGTCATCTGGTCCTCCATCATTCATGTGAGTGTGTCCTACCTTATCGCTGTCTACAGTGTTCTGGGACGTCCGGGAAGCGATGGAGATGGTGTCTTGTTGGCTGCTGCCATCTCCCTGACTGTCTCCATCTTCACCTCCCTCCCTGAATACACACACACACACAGTCAGGAGGAATGTCTCAATTTAAATCACATTTTTACACACTGTGGTGACACTGATTATTAGACTCTTTGATAATGGCTGTGATGACACTTTTAACCCTGGTTAGAAGGTTTGTGTCTGCACTACCACTGTTTATACTCATGACATTTCTCGCTGTGGCCACAGTAGAGTAGTGTTAAAGTGTTAAAGTGTTAAATGCTCTTATTGTCAAAGGTTTAGAGGAACGACTTCTCAAGTACATTTCACTGAATTTACAGAAGATTCAATCACTCAATGAGTTCTGTCACTGCAGGCTGAGCTTCTCCCTCATGAAGATAAATGAAGAAAAATAAAAGATAAATCCGACCCTCTAAAATTTTCCTGAAATAATCTGACTGATTTGTCATGAATGATGTTTCTTTCCTCAGTGATTTTTGTGAACTCAGGTCTGATATTTTCTACTACTGACAGAATATCTTTCTACCTGTGGTGAAAACTCCTCTGTCCTCTGTGTGTGATGTTTTTGTTTATGTCCTTGTTTACCTCTTTGCGTTATTCCTGGGTTTGTTCAATGCTGGTGTTTTGGGCATATGAAGAGGCTCCTTGAGCGCCCCCTTCAGGTGAGTCATCCTCTCCTGGATCACCTCCCTGATGTTTTTAATCCACTCCTGTTTAGCTTCCATACTGGACGCCTGGAAAAGAACCAACCAATATTATCATTATTATTGACAGCTTACCTTGATGGCAAACCATTTAATCAGAGTTTGGGACACTTATTTTATATACATTCAATTTTTTACTCACTTTTAGCACAGTTTTATTGTCAGAGGAAGGGGTTCTGCCTGCCCACAGGGCAAATTTACATGGGTCACCCTCAATGTGCTCGGTCACCCCCAACTCAGACGTCTGGAGCACAGTGAAAGGGGAAAGATGTTTATCAGACATGTGAGTTAGCAACAGTTATCATGTGTAGCTACAGTACACACACACACACCAGTAGTTTGTTCTTGTACTGGTACTTGGTTCTGCCAGCTGAGTCTTTAATGTCTTTGCTGAAGACGAGCGAGAACTCAAACAGGAAGAGGTGTCTGTCCCGCCCCTTCCTGATGAGAGATCGCGGATCCCAAACCTGGAAACTGTCCTGCAGGATCAGCTCACCCTGCACATCCAGGTTCACCTCAAAGCCTGAGGAAGAGGAGGGAAAAGGAATAGTTATCATCAACCAAACTGCCGACCCACAATCAGTCAGCCGAACAGGAAACAAAACAAATGTTTGGTGTTGGATTAAGATCAGCAGTAGAGTAATGAAGTGATTTATAACTATAAATGTATTTATCAAAACAACGAAGAACTTATTATTTTCTTTAATTACTTTTATTATTATTAATTATTATAATTTCATGATATATTTTAGTACACTAGATCAGACAGTATCTCACCCTCCAACATGGCAAGGTGCATGGCATCATTAGCTCTCTTAGGAACACTGAGCATCACCTCCAAACCATCTTTAATCTCCCCTTTGCCTTCTTCACAGCAAGACAATAACTCCTGCACCAAGAGAGGATATAAAACAAGAACAGAGAAAATGACAGAGAGCAAATCCAGATAAAACTGATGTGTGTGCATGTATGTGCGAGTGGATGTACCTTCAGCAGTAGTTGGTACTTGGTGATCCTCTGGACTGGTTTGATGAGGTAGGAAGAGATGGAGTTGGCCAGTCCACGTTTCTGCTGAATGTCCTGTTCATGCACACAATGACAAAATTACAGCAAATACCAAAATAAAATAACATATTTTGGAATTGTTATAAATAGTAAATGTCCTATTCTGCTGGAAATGTTTTCAATGATCAGAGAGCACCATCTGCTGAAAAACAGGTGAACTACATAAACCTCACACGCAGCTGCAGGCGGGGAATTGGAAACCTGCGGCTGCATGCACTCACCAAATGTGTCATTCCAAATCTAAGTATCCTCATCTAATTGTTCACTACCAATCTAAATAATCAGCTTGACAAAATAATGACAGAGGGACTAAATTCAAATAGACTGGAGTCTAGTTGTTATGTCCCATGGTCGTATCCATTACAACTCTCAAACCCTGCTGTTTGGTTTATAGCTTGTTTTGTTCTGGGGAGACACTGATCATAATACACTAATTGTGTATATACTATAATCTGTAAATATACACTACAATGAAAGAGCATTTACTTTTTAGATGGAATAAACGGTTTTGTTTTAATTGTAACTATTGTTTATGATCTGAGTATGATGTGAATGGAGCTGTGACAGAGTAAACACTGAGGGATTTACTCACGTCGAAGAAGGTGCCAGCGTGCTCCAGTATGAGCTGACTGGAGTCTGGTTTGTTCTTACAGTAATCCACATAAATGTGGAATTTATCAGCCTGGAAAACAGGAGAGGAGACTCAATATTACATTAAACAGTGACTTTATTAATTCCCCAATCCTCTAATCAAAAGGTCAGAGGTCAGATTTATGAAATCAGGGTCTCACCCAGGTGACGAAGCAGTGACCAACATCCTCTGGTAGCTGCTCATAGTTCACTAGCTCCTTCAGGAAAATACTGGAAATACACAAAGGCAGAAAACAAAAGATCCCAATGTGCACTTGATATGTTTTATATGAATTCAGGGCTACAATCTTAGGGCTACAAACCTGCAACTACAACAAATGCGTGGCTAGGTAATGTAGATTCAGTCAGGAATCAACAGTTTAAGGGGACTGTTGGTCCTTGGTGGAGGTATGAGCTCTACTGAGTGTCATTCTAGTATAGTACTGTATTGTCTGCTGTGGCTCTCCTCAACAATTGTACAAAAATAAAAACAACATGTCTGAAAACCATAAGAAGTCCTGTAGGTAAGAGATTCCTTTAAGCTCTATTGATTAGTAGAGTACAAGAAAACATTTCCATCATGAACCAACACAGATTTCTCGAGGTACCACGAGAAGATCAGACACAAAAAAAGTTTGTCTGGGAAACTTTAGGAGTTCATGAACTGTCGACGAAGGAAACCTCAAAGTCTCCTCTTCAGCTCCTCTATATCTGCGATATTTGAAGAAAAAACCCAGATAAAGTCTCCCCTCAGGATTTTTACAAGTGGTGAGAATCTCAGTTAAAAGCATTACCACTGTGGAAAAGTTGGCTCATTAATGATACATATGCAAAATGCCTGTGATGATCTTTTTCTTTAACTTGACATTACTTGCTTACATGCAACTAGAGACCAAAATAATATGTTGTTGATATGCCGTGCACTTGTTGCTGGGAAAATCCTCCCTCTGGTTTCAGACGTATCTAAAACTGGTTGAAACACAGAACAGTCTGAAATACATCTTCGGAGCACAGACACTGAGCTTCGTTAGAAACGATCTGTGATGTTATTTGCATGTACACAAACATCTAGGTTATGAAGTTTATCCCAGTTTTGATCATATTGGGGATATAACAAGGAGAAATCAAATTAAACATATACAAGTATACATGATAAATGCATTTATTCAAACTACTTATAACCAACAAAAAACAGCAATTTTGATTCCTGTATCGTGACTATTGAAAATGAGGCTGCTTTGGCCTATAGCGGCTTTAGCTTTATTGCCAACATCATGTTGCAGATTTGGCTTATCAACCTTATTGCCAGCAACAGCAAATATTAAACATGTCATCCACACAGCCGGTGACATGCTCTCACTGACATCCCACAGAACCAGGGACACAGTCCTGACTAGTGGGGTCAGGTCGTCGATGGAATTAAATAATTCTGAATGGAGAGGAAATTTTCTAATGGGAAGGACATCCTTTTACTGGCTGTGTGTCCCAGTTGAACCTTTTAGGAGACCAGAGGAAACAACAGTACGAGCACCAGTTGAAACCACACCTGTGCAAGTAGTCGGCAGTGGTCAGATAAGATGTATACATGCACCAGTAACCTGGTTATGCTTGTTATGTTTACAGGATACTCTCAAAACTGGGATAAGGGCTTATCCAGGAAACTGAAATCAGGATATGACGTTTATAAGCCAAAACACAAAAATGGGATACTTCTGGTGTGCATGTAAACAAAGTCTGTGTGTCTCTCACTTGTTGTGGAAGTCATAGATCTCCTGCATGTTGCCGAAGATGATGTGCTCCTTGCTGGCGATGCCAGGAGGAATCTCCTCCGTACCACTGGTCATCTCCAACAGATAGGTCTGACACACAGAAAGAAAATTAAAGCAGACAGGAAAATATTTCATGTGTCGAACAATGTTACAGAGTCGTTTTTCTTACCTCAAGACATTCGTTGAGATCTTTGACGTAGGACTTCTCTGTCTGCAGCAGCTCTGCCATGATGAACCTTTCAGAGGAAAATACTTTAGACTAGAAGGATCGGATGGCATTAATTATATAAGTGGTACAATTTTGTGTCAGATTACACCATGACTGCATGAGTCTACTGAAGTTCCTCCAAAACCTTTAGTCCTGACAATTCATGATAAGTCAAAAGCTACAGAGATTTAAACACTATAAACTTTTACTGTAAACTATTATAACAATTTACTGTCTTTAATGTCTGAAAATCCAGATTTTCAGGGAATGCTATGGAACACAGATGATTCCTATTATTGCACAGATGGAGGAAATGCTGTTTTGTAGTGGTTAGAAATGAATCTGGTTGAATAAGATTCTGCAGATATATTTTAACTCTATTATCACCTGACAGTCAGTTTATTTACTTCATGTGTTCTAGGTTTGGGTTAAGATCAGAGAGATTAAAACCAAACTTATATAAATGCCAGAAACGATATTTGGGGAAACATTTTTGACGTGTACGTTGACATTTTCGTTTGGTCCATGTCCCATCCACTAACATGTAAGAGGTGGAATTTATAACCTATTAACCATCAAGACATTTAAGCTTCACTTTTGGGGAGCGACGATCACGGTAAGGATGCATTTGCAAGTCTGATGTTTTACGAAAAAAGATAAAATAAAATAAACCCTGTTCATATGTTTCATGTAAGATGATATCTCTTATTTCTAGAGTCCGACCTATTTATCGGTTGTCCGATAAAAGTCACCCAATATGAGCGTTTCATATTTTTTCACATATTGGGTGCTGTTTTGCACAAATATAACTTTTATTTCACACATAAATACACATTTATATTCATATTCATCAAAGACACAAATACATTTCGTTGTCATAAGGGTTCGCAAACGACATCTTAGGAATCCTTGACAGAGATTTTATGAAATACATGTATTGGCCGACATATAGGTATTTTCCCCCCAAAAAAATCCATATCGGCAGGCTCTACTCATTTCTATTTAGAACGTGACTAAAAGTACAGGCTCCTCCACTTCCTGTCTGTACTCACTCTTTCTTCCTGGCAGACTTCCTCTTCTCTTCATTGACCTCATGGTTGGGGTCACGTAGTTTGACCTCTGGGTCGTCTGTCAGGCTGGCGGGGATAATATCCAACTCTAAATCTTTATTGTCCTGCACAGACAAAACACATCAATTGATCTGAGTCAGTAATTTGAAACTAATATTGATGACACTGTCTATGTCTGTAACCACAGTCATGTTCATGAGTACTCAACCAGAATACATGACAGCCAATATCAGGTTCAACTAAAGTCTGTTGTGTGTGTGTGTGTGTGTGTGTGTGTGTGTGTGTGTGTGTGTGTGTGTGTGTGTGTGTTCACCTCAGGGCTGACCCCCAGGCTCCTCTCGAGGCTCTCCTGGTATTTGGCCATGCGAATGGAGAAGTCGCGGTACCTGCGGTCCATCGTGCTCACCCATCGCTTCAGCTCTGACACGTGGGCGTGGCCTTTCTCCACCAGGTTGTCAGCCAACTGGATTAGCAGCTTCACCTTCTCCTTGGTTTGCTGTGGGATGTTCACACATGCAGACTGGTTGGATGACATTTTGCTCACCTGGAGAATTCACAGATTTTCTGGACCACTCTCTGTGTGTTGTATTCTTTATTTTTGTTTCAGTTCTTATGACTTTCGCTCGGCTTTTAATGTGTAATTAATGATGTGTATTTGATATTTCTGGCTATTTATTTTCTCTGTTTTTAACCTCTGTAAAGTGTCTTTGAGCATTGTTACAAGCAGTATATAAATAAAATGTACTATTATCATTATTATCTTTTAGACTCCACAGCCTTATCATTAAAAGAAAATAAATCCTGTATTGCTTGTCTGATTTTTCTCTTGATTTATTTTCTTTAAATATGATAAAGTGATCGCACCTTGGCAGAGAGTCTGAAATGATGGTAGTCGTTGAGGAGCTCCTGAGTTTCCTCGTTGCTTTCGCCGGGTGATGTGTGTGTAGCCAGGTAAACATCACCTGTTTCCTGGATCCAATCGAGAGCCTGCACAAACAAATACACACAAACAGACAAAACCAACAGATGAAGTTTATCAACTTGCCCTGTGTTTTTACTTGACCATATAAACTCACTCCCTGAAGACCAGACCTGTTTAGTGCTGCGTTCAAACACTAGATACTGCTGACATTGGTCCAGTCTTCGTTTCTTTAATGTCCAGAAGTGAAGGACTCTGTTCTCTCGCTGCAGCAGCTCGTTCAGAATCGCTGCAAACAAAAACACACAACAAATAAATACACGGTAAATAATTTTTACATTACATGTAATTTAGCTGACACTTTTATCCAAAGCAACTACCAATTCATGCATTCAACGTCTATGAGGGGCCATTTGGGGTTCAGCATCTTGCTGGTAACAGTAGCACTGACCTTTGACCTGCTGTTCAGGGCCCCTGGTGTGACCGGCTGCTCCGGGCATGCTCACATTGTTCCTGTGAATGTACTTCAGAAACACCTCAGCATTCCTGCGAGCCAGAGTGCATGCCTGAAAAACATGGAACAAGGAACATGGTGGTTTAACACACTGACACACTCCTCCGACATAGGTCAATCAATGACTTCAAGATCACTTTCAAACCACAATCACTGCATTCACCATTATTAGGCAGTAGCCAGTTCAGTGTTGTTAATACCTAATCTAGTAGGTTTCAGTATTTGGTTTAGTTCCTTTAGGCTGGTGTTACAGCTATAATTCAAACTGCAATGTGTCCCAACACATACTAACTCCACTCAAGACTCAATTATGCTCAATGTTAGATTTGTATACCGAAACAGAGGAAGCCTCCTGTCCTGTACTCTGTGATAATTTCATCAGTGTTTGTGCAAGTCAGCTTTGGGATAGTGACGAAACAGATACAACTTTGATTGGTGGTGTGAATTCAAACTGGATCAAATACAGGCTTTTGTGATTCATCTGCATATGGTAAATTAAAAGTGCCGGATGAGTTGCTGTGAGTCACTGGTCTACATTTGTATTAACAACCCAAAACTAAGATCTAAAGGCAACAACTTCTCATTTGTCCTTGGATCCAGATCAAGAGAAGGAAACTACAAAAGCTAAAATGATCAAAGAACTGGAGAGATCCTCTTTTAGATGGGATCTTTTATTTGATGACAAAAAAAATCTTGATTGAAATATAGTTACAGTTCACCTTAAGAAAAGCTTCTTTCTGCTCCAGGTGTTTACTGATCAGAGGTAGAAGGTGATCGCTGTCAGCCGAAGTTCCCAGTTTATCATGACTGCCACACCAGTCTTCGTCCCGGCGGTACTCCTGCTCCAGGCTCTCTAAAACACTGCACACCTGGACAATAGACACAAACACTCAGTGACAACACAACAACAACCAACCCAGAGAAATAGGTCAACACAACCTACCTGCTCAGACGTCTTGTAAAAGGCCACTGAGGCATTCACAAGCTTCAGGCGGTCCTCCATCTTCAGCATCAACTGCTGCCAGTGAACGGCCACTTTCTCTGCACAGTTTCGAATCGCCTCTGGATCGTAGTGACATGCCTGGAGCATCATCTGGAACACAGACAGAGAGAAGAGGTGGTAGGTTCTGCTGCACATGTCCTGCAGCATCCTCTGGACACAGGAATGTAGAGATGCAGCATGGACGATGTCTCGAAGAGGTATGTAGACAAGTTATTCTTACTTTTTCAAAATCGTACTAATGTGCATCAGTCAATAATAAAGAAACAGACGGATTTACCTCAGCTTTTTGTTGGACCTGCAGAGCGCTCTGATGAGTCTTCTGAAGAGAGTTAGCGTGAAACAGAGACTGTAGGAAGAGGAGGAAGAAGAAGAGTTACCGTAAAATTCAAATCACTCATGAGTTGAACTTAACTTTAAAAAGTTCCCTGTGGAGTTTTTATCAGCTCTACTACATTATGAAGCTGGTAGATTCCCTCACAAGGGTACTTACATTCACAGTTCAGCCAAAGGTTTCACTGAACCATTAGTAATTCCTTAAAAACATTCCCAAAAGTCTGCAAGTTGGTAAACATGAATGTAAAAAACGTCAGTTTCAAGGAAAGAGAAATCAGCTCTGAAAATGGAAGTAAAGTTTGATACACACAAATGTAATGGTGAGAAATGCTGCTAAACAGACAGGGCAACTCTATGGAAAACCTTTAAGTCTAAAGTGGGTATATATAAAAAAAGAATTATTAGATTAGATGTTGAGTTTATTTGATCATGTTCGAAATCCGAAACCAACTAGTAAAAATCATCACCTTAAAGCTATAGCCACAGGACCGGTGTAATCCCTGGACAATAGGAAACTCTTTTAAAATAGGTATGGAAGGTGTTAATAGATGTAATTGCCATTTTCATTACTTTGAATGTGTGTCTCATATTATTATTCATATACAATCAGTGAATGGCTCCATAGTCTGCGACCCTCAGAGAAAAGCAGGTTGAGCGAACAGATGCATGGATGATAAACTTCTGATAGATTATCTACAATATTTTCTGGATTAGATAAATAATATTATTACACTTTTGGAATCATTCTAGTGAACAGGCGATGGGATTAATCTGTAATAATCTGCCGGAAACTGTCAGAAATTGTAATTTGAATTTATGTAGATTTGTCTTTTATCAACGTGTCATCATGTTGCTGCTAGTATTGGACCAGACAATGCTTTCATTGTGCATTGTGCTTTGTGTGTGTGTCTGTGTTAAAGCTATTAGCCAAAGCAGACATCAGTCTGATGGAGGATGCACACCACAACCAAGGTTCCACAGGAGCAGAAACCAGGCATGAACACACAACATTTTGGGCCAGGGCCAAAACAATGTGTTTGTGTGTGCATGCATGTGTGTGTGTGTGTGTGTGTGTGTGCGTGTGTGTGTGTAGTCCTGTGCTGACCAAAGGTCTTTTGCCCCTTTTAGTGCTAACACATTTCTGGAGTCAGCTATTTAAAGCACTGCACAAAGTAACATTCACACATGCACAAATACACATAGAGATAGTTTTTGAATGTGTGTGTGTGTTTGTCAGCATCTGTTATTCTTCAAAGTCAATGCATAATGAAATAATTATTGAGGTAAGCCTGATTCACAAGGAGAAGACAAAGAAACTGTGTTGTGTGTGTGTGTGTGTGTGTGTGTGTTTGTGTGTGTGTGTGTTTGTGCTCATGCACCCATCTGCTACTATTCAAACCAATGCATACTGAAATAATTATTAGTGAAGTACAGTAAGGCTGGTTTTAGCAGCAGTAATTAGGATATGTGTGTGTGTGAGAGAGAGTATGTGTGTGTGTGGGTGTGTGTGTGTGAGAGAGAGTGTGTGTGTGTGTGTGTGTGTGTGAGAGAGAGAGAGAGAGAGAGAGAGAGAGAGAGAGAGAGAGAGAGAGAGAGAGAGAGAGAGAGAGAGGAGTGTGTACCTCTATCGCCATCTGGAACTGTTCATGTTCCCTTTGCAGCTGCTCAGCCTCAGACAGCGAGCTGGCGTTCACCATGCTGGCGTTCAACATGGACTCACCGTTACGAATCCAACCCAACACCTAAACAGTGACAGAGAGACAGAGACAACTTATGACCAAATTATCTTTTCTTGTTTGATTGTTTTTCATAATTAATAGTTTTTCTCCCACACAATGTCGAATAAAACTTTAAATGGTTTACATGCTGTAATGTTCAGAAAACACATGTCTTTCCTCAACTTGTCGATTGCTGCAGCTCCTCTTTTCAGCCTCTGTTTCAAACACTTGGTTTTAGCTCATGTCTCTTTAAAGCCCAGTCTGCTCTGATTGGCTGGCTGGCCCACTCTGTTGTGATTGGTCAACTGCTTCAAGTGCATGTAAGAAAATTCAGCTTCGGCCTCGCTTTACTTGGCGTTAGAGGGTGGGTCAGACTAATAGATGTGCATTATACAAATGTGGGGCATTGTGATGTCATGATGCTGAAGAATTGTCTGTTCTACTGAGGAAGAGTTTCAGGAGCTTCAGCGTTTTATCTGGGTAGAGGACCTCCCTTTACCACAAAGTTGTTAACTTTACCCCACACTCGACCTACATTGTGAGAATTACTGGAGGTAAGTTGTTCACTTCACTGAGCTTGGGCTGCACGGAAATATTAATCTGCAGTCGCTCTATGACCAGGTAAGGTCTCCTGGACAGACTGGAGTAAGAAAGACACCAGGAATGAGGATTTGGCAGCATGTGTGTATGTTTGTGTGTCTATATGTGTATGTCTGTTATTAGCACATTGCCATACACCTCATAAATAATTCAGTCATATCCATCTGCAGCGGCCGTGTGTTTCCTGTCTCAGCACGCAGCACGTTCGTATTCACATCTGCAGCAGTTTCATCATAAAAACACAAAACCTTGGCTTCACTGGGGAGGAAGAGCTGCGTGTTATTCTTGTCATTTCTCCCACATGGAGGAGATTTCCTTTGTTTCTAATAATAAAAACAAGTCCACCTCGCCCCATTAAAGCTGCATAATATTTCCATTTTAGGATGTAGACTTCTACTCTTCTCTTTCTGAGGATTAAATTAATACTGGGTACGTTATAGTGTTGCTGGACTTTACTTACTGGGCAGTATTGTAGTACTGTAGCAGTCATTTCTACAGTAGACTGACAGGTTTACCCTTGAATAATTTGTTAATATTACTAATGATTACTGGCCTAATATCTGCACCTATGTTCCGTGCACGTTCATAAAAATGTAAAGCATTAGTAGTAGTAGTAGTGGTAGTAGTCAGAGTACCGGCCTCTAACAGGCCTGCAGCAGCAACCTAGTTAAGCTGCTGAGTGGACGAGTGAACATATGGATCCTGTTTCAGTTTAAGAAATGTAAATAATGAATTGCAAGCAAAACTGAAAAAAAAAATGCACTAATTGAAAATGTTTTCTTCAGTTTATTGATGCAGGTGTTTTAATGCATTTACCTGCTTAACCTCAGCCTGTAGATGGCGTAGCTGCAGAATCTGCTCCAGCCGTGTGTGCGTGTGCTGCGCGTTGAGCTCCACCTCCTGCTGCTTTTCATGGAGGAACTCCAGCAGCTCCTGAACCTGAGAGGCCAAGTCCATGTCCTTCTCCCCTGTCAGTTCGATACCTGAACCACAAGAAGCAAACACGTTTACACTGCTACTGTTTCCCTCAACGCGTCCACTCTTAATGTTACGCTCTGCTGAACATGCCTCACCTCCACCTTAGTACTGAACATCAACATTTTTATCATGTATATATATATATCTACTCATATCTCTCTTGCAAGGAAACTAATCAAAAACATCATCTTAGAGCGAGGAAGTGGTTTTCATGTAGCATAAAATCAAAGTCTACACCAAAGTTACATTGAGCAAAAGCAGACGTTCAGGGAGAGGAGTGGGAATGAAAGAAGAAACATTCTCCATATTCACAGTCATTGAAACATCAAACATAGTGTTGCTTTAAGCAGAGGATTTCTTTTTTAATATTTTTAGCTAAACATATTACAGACTTAGCTCATTATTGCACTGTATTAATGTTTGAGCTGCAGATGTCTCATTGGTTCATTAGTGGTTTGCCTCTATTCTCAGTCTGTGGCACCAGTAAACTATTAATTCCTCACTTCTCCAGTAACTGGCGCTTGTAAGAGTGTGTGTGCATGTTTGAAGTGTGGTGGATGAGAGATTTATCACTGCAGGGGGTGCAGTGACTAAGCCAGTGACCTCCGTATACAAACACACACAGTAAGAGGATTGAGCTGTGAAGATTCTCTTAACCTAATTCTCTCTCTGTTCCACACAGCAAGCTTTTCCAGTTCATGGTGCTGCCTCAGCATTAGGGTTCCCTTTCTGCTTTGTAGTACAGTGGGCAGCTGTGAATCTAGATGTGAGTCTGTGCAGCCACAGTCAGACTTACAACAGAGTATTACAGTATATAATTTGGGGAGAATTTGAGAATAAAGTCGTTATTAAGATATAACAAAGAAGTCATATTATTTTAATAAATATATGTATATAAAAGGCAAAAGGCAGCAAGGAGAAACTGTGCTCACTGGAATTTCACACTGTCTGGATCCAAAATCTTGAACCAATCTCATAATTTCTTGGGAAACTACAAAACCATGCAGATGTAACCAATGATAACCTCACAGTCGACCACTTCCAAAGATTTCCTCCTGTGTCTGTGTGATTGTTTCTTCAGAATTGACCAAGTTTCTTACACAATCGTTTCAGAGTCCTGATACTTGTGTGCATGTGGAGCTGATGTGACAAAAGATAAAGTATTACGATATTTGTGAAACTAAAGTTTAACTTAACAAGATGCTCCACATTCACACCAGCCTGAAATTATAACTATATTCTTGTAATACTATGACCTCAGATTTGTTTCCCTTTAAGTGGACCTTTTCACTCTGTGGTACACACATGGTAAGGACTGGTGGAATGTGTGGTGTGTGGTGTCTCTACGGCCTAGTTCCTGGGTGCATGTATTTTTTTCTGTTGAAAAGCTCACAACATCTCAATTGGGAAACATGTCAGATGCATTGGCGGCTCCTGCCAAACTTCACGGGGGGGGGGGGGGTAATTGTTGCGATGATGGCTAAGGTTACTTGTTTAATGGGTAAATAAATGCATCCTGTGTCACTCCAGTCACTTTAACACTGAGTCCTTCTGTACTGTACTGAGCACAAAATGTTGACGAGTCATTTTTCACAATGTATAAATGCATCCTCATGAAATCTGGGGCGAGTCACACAAACACTAAGTTTCTTCATGTAATGATCGGGTCCTGATAACTGATGAGTGTTTATTAGTTACAGTGAGAGCAGGTCAGAGCGGAGGTGGAAACAGAAACTCCAGCTCGGTACAAACCAACTGCAGCTTCTGCTTTGATCACGACGCAGCGGCGCTGATCATTAAGTAGATGTGGACCAGAGAGAAACTCAGTATTTTCACTGTTTCCACTGTTCTTCAACAAAGTCAATTACCAGCTGCTTCACGGTAACGCACCTCAGTGCCGGGGCCTGTGTGTGTGCTGACTGGGAGCACACACACACACACACACACACACACACACACACACACACACACACACACACACACACACATTTTCTCTCGCTCCTGGTATTTCACATGATTGCCTGGTACAGTGATGATTTAAAAAAATTAACGTGAACATGGCAAAAAAAATACGAATGTGCTCAATGAACGCCGTTCATGCACAACACTGCTCCTCTCGAGTGGAGAGATGTGGGCACGGGGTTTTTTCCACCAAGGTGCAAGTGGACCAGCTTACGTGTGATGAAAGCACGTTAGCGCAAGCCCTCCCGGAAGTTATAGAGGTTACATTGCAGTGCCTGCAGTTTGAAAGTCTATGAGAGTGGTTTTAGACCAGGCTTTAATCGCCCTTTACTCTATTGAACAGGGCTTGACGCTGCAGCTGATTGGATGATATTCAGAGGCAGAAGGCAGGACAAACTTTCTTGAGAATTTGAATAATTTAATTAAAAAAATAATTATAATGATAATGATAATTAACAAAATGTATCACTATCATCTTTTTCCTCTTTTTCTTTGGGAGGGCTGCGCACTATCGCCTTCTATTGGCCAGCTGCCCCTGGTGAGATGCATGATGCTGCACGTGTGTTTTTTTGTTATTCTTTGAAATTCCTCCAGTCTCACTCACACGTTGCCATTTTCCATCTGATAAAGCAACAGATTTCTCTGTGTTTTACCTGAGGCCTGAACCTCCATGATGTACTGGTGCAAGTCTTGACCCTGCTGCATCACTTCATAGGTCATGTTATTCATGGCAGCCTTCCGCTCTGCGTGTCGTTTCAGCCGCTGCTCTGCTAGGCCAATGTCCTCTGCGCTGCCAAAGGAGGAGCCGCTGCTGCCGCTGCTGCTGCCACCGCCCGAGCGGCTGGTATCGTTCAGCTGACGAGATAGATCCTCGTTCCAAGCATCCAGCTCTGCTGTGACCTACGGGAACACATACAAATGAGGATATGATGAGGAGACAAATTTAACACAAGCTATTGAAAGACATTTAAACTCTTATTAGCTCTTATGAGCGGCTGTTTGTTTGAATGAACATGATGAATCATCTGTGGAGGCAGACTGTGGGAGAGAGTTATCTGAACAGTTGCTCAGCTTAGTGCATTTTTGTGACTTTATCCACATCATAGACTGTAAATAAAAACTGATGACATGTCTCCACTTCCTCCTACTATCGAGAATTAGGGCAAAACATCCCAGATATAAACGCTGCCATCTTGCACCGAGGGCATCATTTGAAGCCAGAGTCTGTGCATTAGCGTACAGGGGGACGGAGGCAGGGTATCGAGGTGCTGCCGGTCACACACTCAAATCACAAGTCATGTCATCCATCTTTATATACAATCTATGGTACACATATAAAAGGCTGCAGTATTATTGTCAAAATAAATGTACTTGCCTGAGTTTTGTAAAACAAAGATGCACTGTCCTTCACTAACCTCGATAGTGTACTGCTCAAAGATGCGTAGCTGGAGAAAGATGTCAAGTTTGATTTTGCGTTCGTGGAACAGCTCCTCCATCTGGCCTTGGGCCTCGTCCAGCTGCTGCAGCACCCCCTGGATGTGTGCAATGGAACTGCAGTGTGGCGTCTTGTTGGTCGACATGGCAGCATCTCTGCGGAAGGAGACAGAGAACAAAGATGTTTTCAGGAGAAGAAGCAAGCAATTCTAAAAAAAACTTTACAAGCATATCTAATCATTACAAATAAATACAAACGAATAAACACAAACATACAAGTAACTTTAATTTTATGTAGAATATTTACATAATTGTTTATTTGACATTGTTTGTAAGATTAAATAAATGAATCTGGCATAGTAATCTTTTTAACTGAGGATACACTAGTGGATAGTTTTTTTAATCTAAACAACATTTACAGTCCAGAGTTACATTCAGTGACTTTCACTCAGTAAATAATATTACTTTATTTCCAATGACAGGAATAAGAGGAAGAGAAATACAGCAATGGAGACTTAGGAAGTGATGAAACTTCCACTCAAAAAATGTATTCATATTTATGTGCCAAGATGTTAATTATTATTCATAATCTTTCCCATGTGGCTGAAGGGATTTGACTTTTTAATGATGTTTTTAAGTGTGAAATGTATCACTTGAGCTAAATCTTTCTCTTGATTTAATAACATTATAAATATTAATATCGTTACCTGAGCCTCACAATTGATTTCTCTCCCTCTCTAACACCATCATGAATAATAATATAAATTTTCGTTTTACCTGAGCTGCTGTATTAATTCCTCTCCCTCTTTAATCACGTTGAGCGTTGCCTCCAGGGTGGCCGTCTGCTGCTGCTGAAACTGCTGGATCAGAGTCTGAACTGAGTCGACAGAGTCGCAGCAAACTTCATCCAAGAGCTGCTTCTGGAGCTCCTCCATCCATGACCACAGCTGGACACACAGACAGGTGGAAGGACAGAGAGACAGGAGGTTAGTATAGGTGCGATCAATCGTCTCTGGCAGCAGCATCATGTCTGTGAATATGTTACTTTGGGACTGTCTGCGTTTGATTGTCTCACCTCCTTAGTGTGTGTGTGGAAGGAGACGGACATGTCGAGCAGCAGCTTCCTGTGTTCCACTCGTCGGACGAAGTCCTGGATCCGGACCTCCAAGTGTCTGGCTGCCTTGTAGATTTCTTCTGGGTCGCACTCTCCAGTCTGAGCCAACTGCTCAGCCGCCTCCAGCAATTTGTCTGCATTAGTGTATGTGTTCTGATAGGAGAAGAGGGGACCTTCATTATCATCAACAGCATCAACATTACCCGGCCATATCGGCATTAAATAAACTCTAATACCATGGAAAAATCCCATACATACAGATTTTCCTCACTACCATCACACACATTTAGATCATGTTGTATTAAAATGTTAATTCTATTTACTGTAAATCAATATCACAACGTTTCCTGTGTCTACAGTTCAATTCTCTTCCAAAAAAAGAGTCCAAATCCATCTGAGTGTTAAAGCTCCTGGCATTCATCAGGGGGACAAACTGGATTAGTGTAGGTCTATTCTGGTAAATATGAGAGATTATCACTGAAATATTTCACATAAGAAAATAGATGTTACATCTGAGATATTTGGGACTCCTGGAGGTTTGCGATGTGTAACAGCAGAGAGAAATATATCTTTTACGAGTTAGGACGTCTGGGTGTATGGTTACAGTATTGGTATCCCAGATGATATAATAGCAGGATTAGTTAGAATATAAAGATTACAATTTACAGGAGATTATTAGGCTCTGTTGCGTGACTGGTTTGGTTGTGGGTGAGGATTTTAAAAGGGAGATGACAGCAAAGCAGATTTAACCCTGTCACCTGAACACAGAAGCCTGGACGTGACACTTTAGGACATTAAAGACAGTAATATCGGTATCAGCACTGCTGCCCAAAAATCCATTTCCATCAGGCTTTAGCAACCACCCGCTGATACTCTAGTGACCGCACGTTGTAATTGTCTTGGCATCTATAAAAGCAACCGCCCAGAGGAACCCAGAAACTGCCAATCATCATCCTAGCAACTGTCCAGAAACATGAGAGCCACCTGAACAGCATCAGCTACCAACAACCCAGTTATCTTTGCATTATATTTTCCATACCTTGGCAATGTTATCACTCTACAATAACCATAATAATGTTAGTTTTAGATCTGACCTCCCTGTCAACCAACCACAGTTGGTATGAAGCAGTGACAACCCTCCCTGGGGAAATTAAAATCCAAGGCAGTGAGAAGAAGCTGATGAATTACGGCTTTAATATGAGTGAATGAGATCTGGGTTTCATTAAATCTATTTCATGACTAGTTGGTTCTACCGGTGAAGCAGACAATCAGATGTAGAGGATGAGAGAGCTGAGATTAAAAATAGCAGTGATGATGGTAAAAGGACATTAAAGCTCTCCCAGTTAAACACAAGTACATACAAACACTTTAATTAAAATGGACACTCATATGCGCCCCCTTGTACACTTCAGGAACAAAACTGTCAATAATCCGATATGTTTCTTCGTGTCTTTGTGTTTACATGCGAGAGAAACTATCAAAATGCCCTGTGAGTAAACAAACTTATGTATTCATGTCTCGTCTTGTATCTTAAACGAGCACAAAATTTATTAATGTTATGTATATTGCTAAGAGGAGAGCTTTGCCAGCACAACACCACAAACTGCAGAGAAACGCTAACAGGGGGAAAACGGAGAGAGAAGGAAACATCCGACTCAAATAAAGCTGATCCACAGCAGGTTATAAAGGTTAATCCTAATCCAGAGTGTAAACATCACATTACACAACTACACGCTCTTTTGTGGGATTGGCATTCACACTTTTATAGGATTATCACTGTACTAAAACTCCACAGACCAAAGTGGGAAAATTATTTATCAATTACCATGGATTCTGAATAAATTAAATTTAAAATTATTCAAGACTGTGTGGGCCATCATTAGACCATTGCTCTTTTTTACAAGAACTAAAAAGCACTCAAATAAAGTCACTTGTTGAAGAACAGCCTGAAAATGAAAACATACTGGTGGACTGAGATGACCTTGGTGAGGTGGACTCAGTTAAATTTGACACAACAAGAGTGGAAAAGAAAGAGAAGGAAAACGATAAACTGAGGAAGGAAAGAAGAAAAGAGGTTTTTACCATCCTCAGCAGTCAGGGAAATGTGTCATACACTTGGTACATACAGCTTTCAATGTGCCTACTCACATGAGAATAATACAATTCAAGTATTCTCGTCATCCATCCCATCTATGGTGTCACACGTAAAAAAAAAAGTTCTTGGAATCCAATTAAGCTGGGAACCATGGCAGTGTACAGTATGTCTGTCTGTGTGTGTGTGTGTGTGTGTGTGTGTGTGTGTATAACCTTATTTTATACTGTCATGTGCTATTCTTACATGACTTAAAATCAAATCAAAGTAGACAACTTCAGTCACATCACTTTCAGAGTCAAAGCCCTTTAAGGCTTCATTTGGATTTGAAATATTTATGCTGATGTATTTCTTTTACTTCCTACAAAATTGCCAAAATGCTCATCTTCTGCAGCCTTGTCTTTGCCACATTTTGCTTGTGTTTTCTAAACTTCCTCTGAGACCTTCAACATGTTTTGTTTTCATCTTTATGCCCAACATCTCAGTGCCAGTGTTTCCTACACGATGGAGCGTAGCACTGAAATTTAGGAATGGATAACATCTTCTGCTCATTTTTTTAGAAAAGGCTTGTAACCATAAATGGTTATGTCGAGGCATATCTTCATGCTTCCTGCCACCAGCAGCCATGGCGGTTTTGAAAATTTGGGATTAATCAAGGCAGATTACTTACAGATGCTTGGAAGAAAGGCAAATAAACATTTCATAAAAAAAATACTTTTATGATTTCTTGGTAGAAGAGGATCTTTAAGGGTGTAATTTAGCATTTATGAAAACATGGCAACACATGGAGACACAGGTAAAATTGTTTTACTGTTAAAATAAAGCACATGAGTTAAAGTATTGCTATTTCCTTTCAGCAGACAGACTCACCTGAGCTACGTCTTCAAAGTCGTCGTGTCTTTTCTGCAGTGCTCGGGCTCGGTGAAGGGATTTCCCGACACCAGTGTGTTTGCTGAGGAAAGCCTCGCCGTGGTTTTCTATCCAGTCCATCACCTGCATAAGAGAGAGAGGAGACAGCGATCGTCTTCAGATCATCTTCAAACACACACTCAGGATCAAAGGTCACCTGCTCTATCTTGTATTCCTGGCACTGCACCCTTTTTTTTCTCACAGGGTTCGTACAGATCAGCAGCACAAAATGGTCCCAGGCCTAATGAATTAGAAATGGATCAGATAAAACCTTTATGATCTGAGAGGGAAATGTAGGTCACTGCAGTCGAGAAGAACAGGAGATGTTGAATATTCTGCGCCATTAGACGCCTGCAGTCCAAACTTGAGCAGGTGCCATCCTTTGCTTTGTGGTGCATTTTCTACAATGTTGGAACCTTTTTGGGTCACCAGCCGTAAGTGAACGCCCAGGCCCAGGCACGTTAATGAGTTAATGATGTAGTTGGAACGAGGCCTTTGATTGCTTTAAATGCGATGATTAGAATTGTTAAAACAATGCAGAATGTAACCAGCGAAAGTTGGAATGTTTTAGAGTAATGAATTGACATTTCTTGGTGCCTATTAGCATCCAAGCAGCAGCGTTTTGAGCTAGTTTACATAAACTCTTCACACTTTCCTCCCTGTATAAGTGTACACAAATGTTTCTGCTGACACAGCTTGACATTTTAGTCGTGTGCACATATACATTTTTGGTTTGACCTACACAATCCCCCTGTCCGTGACAGCATCTAAAAACAGCAGATCAAGCTTCAAATTGGAGAATGGACTCCTCCTCTGCACCAACATCCCCTTCAGCACAACGCATTAACACATCACTACATCTGGGCCTTGAAGGCACAGTGTGTACAAATGAACCGTGCTGTAACTCATGACGTTAGCGTCGTGCAGTCGGTCCAGCTGGAGCCGCGGAGAGGTCAGGGCCAGGTCGTAACATACAAACTGAAACATGCCGACTGCAGCTGGACTATCTTTGTTTGAATGTGTGACTAAAGCTGCCAAATGAAACTACACACCCAATATGTTCTCTTCAGCATCTCTCTCCCTCTCTCTTCCTCTCTGGGATCACATGTATTCTGTAGCATTACAACTCTGCTTGGAATAGGCCTGTTTTCACTGATTTATAGACTATTGGTATGAGCACACTCTCTCACTCGCTCCTTGTCTAAGTTTCTATGTACTGTATAACTCTCACCCACTATGTGTCTCTCTCTCTCCGGGGTCTCATAGAAAGTGATGCATGACGAGTTCTGCTGGCAATGCTCTGTGTTCAATGAATTTATAATCTATTGATATGAACTCTTTTTCACTTGCGTTTTTTCATCTTTATTTTTCTTTTTACTTCTCTTCAACACTCCCTCACTCTATCTCTCTCTCTTGGGTCACATATAAATGTTTGTATGGCTCACGCCCAATGCCCTAATTCTCTCTACTGAATCTCTTACTGTTACAATAGTTCTCTCTTAAATTAATTGTGTGTGGGCGCGCATGTGTGTGGGCGCGCGTGTGTGTGTGTGTGTGTGTGTGTGTGTGTGTGTATTCCCAAACTACGGAACGTGACCTAGAAAAATAAGTAATATTTAGGTTTACATGGAAATAGCAGCAGTGTGGAGTTTGAAGAGTGGCTTTATTCTGCTGCTTATATATGAATTACATTTTTTTTATTGGTGACAGGAAATACCAAATGAAATCATTTTAAATACCACCCGCAAGAAATACTAATATTGAATAAATGACCTAAAGTCAGACTTGAGATATCATGTTCAAGAGGCCAAAATATGTTTTTTGAGGTCATGTGACCCTAACCTTGGACCTTAGACCACCCAAATCTAATCAGTTAATCTCTAAGCAAACATTTATGCCAAATTTGAAATGATTGTCACAAGGTTTTCTTAAGATAACTTGTTCACAATGCAAAAACATAGTAAAAATAGACATAATGGACTATTTTCTGTCTTAATTCTATAAATGTATCATTCCAACAAACCAAATATATAAACATCATTATATGGCTGGATTAAATATCATTAAATAAAATATTTTTTTCACAATTTTTATCTTTATTTCCTTATTTTCAATGAATCAATCCTGGTTTGAGTCACTGAAGTTTCAGGAAATACCATTGTCTGACTCAAAATATTATTTGTTTTGAGAAATAGTTGACAGTTTACTTTCATTTTTATTGTTTCACAAGCAGACTAGACTGAAATCTCATTTCCTGTTAAATAAACTGCATCATTTATCTGTTATACTGTCCTTGCTTGCAGATGTTACACATTAACATCTGTAAATCTTAACTGGCTGTTCCTGTTTTAGCCTGTTGGTGGAAAAACCTGAACCTTATTGGCTGCGATTCTGGACGGCACTTTCAGGGGCTGATTTCAGCTGCTTTGCATCAGCGTCACTGTGTGTTTTTACTTGTTACTGTACTGTACTAAAAGGGAAAGTGAACATGTGGATTTCAGGATTTTCACTCATGTCTTGTATTTGGTTGTACCTCATTCCTACTACATGAGTGTGAAAGCCACAATAAATCATATTTAAGAAATAAAACAATACTTGCAACCTCTTCCTACCACAATGATGACATTCACTGCATTTAGTTATAAATAGCCTTCATAAATTTAAATTCTGAGTTCCTGAATATCTATAAAAAATCCAGTAATCTGGGACGACACCTTTCCAAACCCACGCAGTCTGCTTGTCTGTCAAATGTCAGCAGTGGTACGAGCAAGAGCAGAGGATTCTATCTGAGGCATTTTCATGTTACACAATATGTGTCGCTGGGACGACACGAATAACCGAGCTGTGGTGATTCTCGTCTGCACTGCTGAGAAAAGTTCACGACACACACACACACACACACACACACACGCGCGCGCGCGACTGTGGTCTGCTCACTTGATTACATGCTTACGTAGAAGATTACATGCTGGACTGTGGTTTGAAAGAATTCTCCAACCTCATTGAATAAAACTTTTACAAACCGCCTTCAATAAACTCAAAACGGCAATAAAATGTAGTGTTTCACTTGTGTAGGCACCAGAAGTGTGTGTGTGTGTGTGTGTGTGTGTGTGTGTGTGTGTGTGTGTGTGCGCACACACCTGCTGGACGTCCTGCTGGAACACACACAGCTGCAGTCTCTGGTGCAGTCGGACCTTTCGGTGCTGCCAAATGTTTTCCAGACGTCGCTGATGATGGAGAACCTCATGAACCACATCCAGGATGCAGTGAACCTGCAGAATAACACAAAAGTTAAGACATTTTATATTTACTGTATTACATTTTTTTGTTTAATTTACAAAACGTAAAGCTGCTTCTCTTTTGTAATTGGCCAGCAGAGAAAGCCCTGAAAACACAAGTGAAATCAATAACACTGACCGCTTTGGAGTAATTGGCACTGGCTGTCAGCGAATCAGAGTTGCCGGGACTCAGAGGCCTCTGGAGGACATCCAATAGGGCTTTGCCATCCTGACTCACCTGTAAACACAGACAGGTCGGTCACAAAGAGATTATAAAAGCAATATACAGAGGCAGAGAGAAAGAAAGAACAGAGAGATAAAGAAAGAAAATCAAGTAGACAGTTCATGTATTTTCTGCTTTTCAGATCGTTTCCTTCTTTTCCTCCCTTTGTTATATAAGATGTTCTGCATCTCATTGTTTACAGCCCATCTTGCTCCTGTTTTTCATCCTGAGATATTTGTATTGTTTAGAATTGTTTTTCTTTTCTATTTTGCATCCACTGCATGCTAGAAACATCATGGACAATTGCTTGCTGCAGGAAAAATTGTAAAAGATGTCTGGAGTGACTCGGACATTTGCATTCTCACATACAGCCTCTCCAGATAATTTCAGGAGAAGTTCCAGACTTCTGTGCTTGTCTGAAAGCAGCTTAATTGTTTCTTGAATCAGGTCAAGAGTAGAAGATAAAACACTTTGTAAGTGTGACATTTTTTGCAGCAGGCTCCCACAAAATCATGCAGTCATAGCTCGCCAAGCCAAACCACTTCAGCCTCAGCCCAAGGCTTTGAGTGTGTGTGTGTGTGTGTGTGTGTGTGTGTGTGTGTGTGTGTGTGTGTGCATGTGTGTGTGTGTGTGTGAACTTATCTTTCCACGGACAACCATGAATTGAAATTATCTTTGAAACAGTCTGTCTAAAGATACAAAATCAGACCAAAGCAAAGAGCAGGAGACTTCCAAGACTAAATTTAGTGGAACACAGGTTTTTGTTTCCAGACAGCAGATCTGGACAGTGGGGGTGCAGCAGCTGATCAACACCACCCTGTCATCACAGCCAATCACAGCCAGCTGCACTCTGCTACCGCACAGCAACCCTTTACAGGAGAAACCTCTGTACTCTGCAGTCCCATTTTACCCTCCTCGCACTATTTCTGAACAATTTTCCAACACACAATTATTCTATATCATCAGCTAACAAACTGAAAAGGTTTCATGGTCTTTTCGAGGACAAATATTTTTATTTTGGAGGGATATTTTCGGGCATTTCTGATGACTTGAAAGCTATGATTGTTTATTCTGCAGTTTAGGGGCCAGGAAACGCTCCAAATATTCCAGGGCACGTACAGAAATGGAACGAACAAGAGAAACAAGTTGGAGAGATGCTACACCAGTGCCAAGTGAAAACCAAACCACAAATGTTTTGTGCTTTGTTAGAAAATAAAAAAAAATGATTGAAGAAACTGGTGCCATTAACTAAAAGAACAGGCTGTGTACGGTGAACTGAGACTCCATGCTTCATACATTTAATTTGGAAACCAAATTGAATTTTGTCAAATCGAATTTTGGTCATTTTGATTTGAGTGTAACGCTGGCCAAAGCCTTCATGAGCTGCTCGAAAAGCCTGCAGTTATGCAGATCTCATTGAATTCGTTATCTGGGAATGTGGATTTACCTCAGTGTAAGCCTGGGTTACCTGCTCGTACAGGCTCTGGTGGCGGTGGATGGCGAGCTCCAGCTCCTGCATCTCAGAAGGTAACCCTCCCTCACTGCAGACTTTACACCAGGCCTCCACCTCCGACAGGAACTGAGAAAGCAAATAAAAACACGTTGGAAATCATACAAAGAGTGAACTTGTATGTCTTTGACCAAGAGTGCAGTTTAATTTTTTCATGATGTCATATGAGTTTACAGTGACCTCTGGCCACTGAAATCTAATAAAAATGTGAAGGAGCCAAAAAATAACATTTGTGAAGCCAGTGTGACCTTGATCTTTGACCTCTAACCACCCAACTCATCAGTCAATCCTTGAGTTTAAGTGAAGATTTCTGCCAAATTTGAAGAAATGTCGACAAGGTGTTCCTGAGATATTACGTTCACAAGGCAGCAAATGTGTTTTGTGAGGTCACAAAAACAAATTTTCCTCAAGGCGAGATGTCGTGTACACAAGAATGGGACGGATGGATGGACAACTTAAAAACATAATGTATGAATTAATTTACATAAAGATTACTGTACACTGTCAAGCCTTCACTCTGTCACAGTTTAAGTTTTGTACTGGAACTTGTTTTTCTGATATTTGTCCAAAGCATAGAGCGGTGCGGTACCATGAAATTTGCTGTAGGTATTCATCATACCTATTCAAAGAAATGTTATTATTGTAATTTGTATTGGTAACTGTGTGCTGCTGTGACATTTTTGGTCTGTGTTAATTTCCTTTCCTGAAAATCTACTTAGAAATATTACACACGGTTCAGGTTTTCACTCTTCTCTTCCGTTTACTCTATGTAGCCAGTTTTCTTTTGCTCGTCTCTTGTTCCTCGTCTTGTGTTTCATCTCTCATCCTGACACATGTTTGTTTTTTTCTGTTTCTCTCTTTCTCAGTCTGAGCCAAGCCTCCCTCTGCCCCCATCCTCTCTCCCTCTCTCCCTCTGTTCCTCTTTCATGTGCTGCTCTCCCTCAAATGTACACTTGTAGCTAATGTCAAGGGCCCAGCAGGAATCAAACAAGTCCCATCTGTTGCCATGTCAACCTTCCAGGAATCAGCAGTGGAGCAGTTTGATTTATTAAATATAATCAGACATACAAAAAAAAAAGGGTCCGTTTACATTTTACATTCTGGACAAGCGTCTGCTGCAGAGAGACCCCGAGATTAGATAGTTAGCAGATCAGCAGCAGAGGCGCAGCTTCAGCAGCAGTCTCACAGTAAGTGGAGCATCTTTTCCTCTAATGACAGAGAATTGAAAGGGGAGTTCTTACATAAGCTTAGGATGATTCTTTTTCACAAAGACAACCAGTGTGTTTCTACAAAAGAGTATTAGGGCCAATTAAAGGGGAATAAATAAGCCACAATTTTACAATAATGAAGTTTTAAATTTACAATAATAAAGCCAAAACTTACCGAAAAAATAGTATTACGAGAAAAAGAGAGAATATGAGAGAGAATACAAATTTTGTGAAATGTGATTTTATGCAACGTGTGCTTTTAGAGGGGGAATTTCAGATGATCAGCCTGTCGCCTGCGTTAAGATGAGGAATGTTGAGATTTTTGTTAACTTGTACTTAATTTATACTTTTATTTCTCATAAAAACTAAGAATTTGGCACATCTTAATATTACGTATTTCTTCTTGATTACGAATCTCTGAATTCTGTCCCTTATACTCATACTAAGTCTTTAGTTTCAACCTAGTGCTTGCTGGGTAAAGAATTCAGTAAGTTCAGTTCAGTTTTATTATTGCCTCACCTGTTCAGCCTTCTGGTGAAAGACAGACGACATGGCGAGGATGGTGGAGCGCTCGTCTAGCGCAGCAGCAAAACTTTTCCAGTCCTGATCCAGCTGGCCTGAGATCTGTTTTATCTGTGTGGAGGCGTAGTGACCAGCCTCAGCCAGACGGCTCGCCACTGACATGATTCTGTTGATGTTTACATAAGCATTCTGGGATAGATAAAGATAAAATGCACTCATTATTTAATTATTGCATTTACATTGCATAAAAAACTGAGTTGAGACACTCAAATCTTTATAAATGATGCTCCTAAAACACTCAATTATCTAAATATGTAAATCAGATGAATTATGTCTCGTTATTGTAAATTTACACATATTTGTCATATTAAACTGGACCCAACAAAGTTCTATTTTATGTATTTAGAATTGTATTTAAGTGTATTTTCATTTCATGCCATGACATGCAGTAATATACAGTGATTTAATGTTAGATTTATGATTTAAAAACATTATCTACCATGGAGTTCATGGCAAAGTGGTTGTGTTGGGTCTGCAGCTCCACAGCATGTTGGTAAGCGCGGCCGATCTCTGTGTGGCTCTGTAGGAAGAGTTCCTTGTTGTGGCTGATCCAGTCAAACATCTGCACACACACAAACACACACACACACACACACACACACACACACACACACACACACACACACACACACACACACACACACACACATAAACACACACACACACACACACACACACACACACACACACACGACCACATTATTAACATGTAAACTTCCACTGCAAACACAGAGAGCCTTGCACTGGAACAGAAAGTTGCATCAGGAATAAACGCAAACCATCTGCTATGTGAAAAGAAATAAGAGACGACAAGATAATTTTCACAGTTTTCTTAAACTCTTGTTATTATAACTGAGAGAATCTGAGGCATTAAACAACAAAAAGGGAATATTCCTTTAAAAACACAAACGTTATTTTCTCCTTTTGTTGACTTTGTCTTCACCAGCTGATCGGCTTAAAGCCTGAGAGGCCAGGACAACCTTCACGCTCGCTCCTCTGTCTGAATCAATCTTTCCAGACAGATGGAGGCGGGGGGTGGTGGCCCTGCGTGATCACCGTGGTCACCACCACATTTACAGGGCCCTTTCTCAAGCAATGTTTTCCAGAGAAAGACCTCAACGTCAGGTCTGACTGTCTCAACTGGGAGGGCCAAGTGTTTTCCCGCTGTGTAAACTCGTCCTCACACCCCCGCAGCTACTCCTTACTGATGTGGACTAAACTGTTTCCTTATTCCTCTCTGTTTGCATGACAGTAAATATTACTGCTCCTGCATGTGGATTTCTGTGATGAACAACACACGTGTTGTGTACATTCTGTACTTCCATTAACAACACCGGAACTACTACTACACTTAAAGCTTTGTTAGACAGGACTAAAGGTTAACATGGTTAAGACAATCTTAAACCATGTTAATAACATTGCTCATCATTCACTACCTTTGCCATGATGACTGGTGTACCTGCGTCCACTCATCTTTAAAACTAACCCTTTACACCTGAAAGTTTGAACCAAGCTTCATGTCTTTGTTCCATTGTTTTCGATCTGGTTAGTTTTAATTTCACATTGTAATTTAGGGAGAGCACTGAATTATTTTGTCCTGTCATCCTCACAGAAATGGGCTGTGTCAACCTACACTTGACAGTGATTGGTTTGCAGATGGGCATGTGTCTGGAGGAAAATTAATGAACCAGTTCATTTGGTCTATTTGGTTGCCATGGTAGCATCATTATGTTAATACTACCAGCATCAGCACCTTCAGGCGCCGTAGTCCACACTAGTTCAAATGCACCAAATGAACGTCCTCATCGTTCAAACATTATATCGGAGGAGGAGAAGACTGCAGCTGCTTCCTCTTCTTTTTCTTCTTTTATTGTTTATGTTGTCGCTACTTCCTCTGATCGGAAATCTGTCTGTCCAAAACTGTGTTTTTACTCTGCAAATGAACCGAACCATGGCTCAGTTTGATCCGGACCCAGACCACCTCTGAACCTTTTTGGTTAAGACTTAACTGAAAAGGCTGAGGGTAGGTGTGAATGAGAGTGAATTATCTGGGGCATGAAAGTTTTTCCTGAACCTGATTTTTGTAACCTCCTGAATGCCTTTGTTTGGTGATTTAGAATTTTCTTTCCAGTGTTGATGTGATTGTTGTTATATTGCATACAGGATATAATGGTAATTTTTGGTATTTAGTGATGTGTTCTAATGCTGCATTTTTACTTTTACTTGTCTGGTAATGTTTACAAAAGAAAAACATTTAAGAGAGCGTGATGTTTCCATATATAGTATTTTGGACTAAAACTGAAATAGTTGCGTGCTGCTGTAAACAGGCTGGTATGTTAATGATGAATGGAATCCAAACATTCACCCGCAACTGCAGCTAATCATTTCACTGATGTAAGCGAAGCAGTGCTGGCTGATTTTCCACTGGATTAACTGCTCACTGCTCCTGTGTTTAGACAAATGCTAAAGGATATTTCTTTTCGGGCGCCTTGAAGTTTTTTGGAGGCATATACAGTGACACAGATAAGATGAAAAGAGGAGATAATTAAATATACATTATGAAACTGTCCTGGAGGCAGGAAAATATACAAAAGTTAAAATCCTGGATGAAGCTGAACATGAAGTTACAGTGGAATTAAGAGCAAAAAGTAAATCTGCCCTGTAACTTAATAATTAAGGTCACAATATGATACTGAACCAAAGTTAATGATCTGTAGTGATTGTTTCCTTTTGACAAATATTATGGTATTAACCTTCGTAACCTTTAACCATTTTTATAGATTTCACAATAGCAAGTATTTAGCACAGCTTTTAATGATCAGCACATTTACTGTGATGATTAATTCAACACTTTTCCTGTGCAGCAAATATCTGAGGTGGTTTCACAGTAAAACGCTGCTGGGAATCAGATTTATAGGTTAAGACATAAAGTAACAAGAAGGTATCATTGGAGGACTTTTACTGTGAAGCAGTTTCAAGAATAAAATAAATCACGCTCCATTTTTTTTACACACCACACATCCCTAGCGATGATTTCTGCTCACCTTCTCTGCATCCTGTTCGAAGAGGCGGAGCTGGAAGCACTGGTCCAGCTTGAGCTTTCTGACGTGCCACATTTGATGGAGGTGCTGCCGCGTTGAGTGGAGCTTATCCAGCAGACTGGCCACCTGGTGAAATTAATAATCAAGAATTGTTACATGATGTTTCTAATGCTGTCAGACTTACTCAGAGTTCAGCTGTTTACGTAGACTGGTTACAGGATAGATCATAGCAGGGAAACATGCCACAGTTCATGGTCGGACAGTTTGTCTGAATAAATAAACCATATAGTGTTTATTTTATCCTCCACTTTAATATTGCCAGTTTGAACATTTAATGTTTAAATAAAACACTTTTTAACTTTTTATGTGATGGGAGCTGTCATTCAAGTGTTTTCTTTGGTTTGCTATCCAGTCAAACACACCTCTAAATTTTATTTTGCTAATCTAAATGCATATTCAATTTAGGTAAATTAAACAGGTTATTGTCTTTAGGAATTAATGACAGGTAAGTTTAGTTTCTTTAGTTTGCTTTTAAACTGCACCAGTGTGTCACGTAAGAACAAGCACATCCAGTCTCCTGACATAACTCTAAACTGTCAGCACCTGTGAGTATTTTAAACAATTTGTTCATTGTTCATTTATTTAAAACACAGATGTGTCCTTGAGAGGCTGTTATATGTATGTAAAACATTAGAAGTCCTGTATCTTTTAAGACTTGTATTAAAAATTCATTAAATGCATTCCTCTGTTTGTAATGTACAGTGTATCTACTTCATGCCAACAACCTGAGAATTGAAATTCAATGAGCTCTTACACAACCCCCGCAGAGCCCTTCGGTTAACAAGCTAACGAGCTAACATGCGGCGAGTACTTCTCATTAGCTGTACTGAGAGCTGAGGGCCTGAGGAAATAAAAGAGACTACGCACTTAATCAGTGATTATACTATAACCTACTTCTGGTGTTTGTTGGTGTATGTGTTTAAGACAGTAGAAATAAATCATCAACAATCAAGAAGCTTTGAACCATTGAATCTTTTACCTTTTTTTTTTTATCCCTGGACCTGCTTAGAGGCCTTTTTTTCATTTGCATTTTTAAAGAGATAATATCAATGTGCTCTGTAACCAGACAGTTAAATTTCCAACTAGGGTGAACGTCCCCGGGGAATTACCTTGGGCACCAGACTCTGGAAGTCAGCAGAGCCAGATATGCAGTTCCTCCCTGAAAAACCATCACTTGATCGGATACACTGCAGCAACCTCTGGCCTTCCCGGTCCAACTCCTCAATTGGAGCCTTCAACACCTACAGAAGAGGAGGAGAAGACCGTATAATGTTTGTAATGGCTTCTATAACTATAGCTACGTTTAGATCATAGCTACATTAAGACCATAGGAACTTTCCCCCCGGAACTAGGAACATTATCAAGAACCCCTCACGTCTCCACCAAAGGGACCAGGGTCTAAATTAAGTAGAATATCTTATTACCCCAGAAAAAATGTCCATCTAGTAAAATAATACTTCATGAAAGTACCAGAACTTTGGGATGGAACTTGCACCATGAAACATACTTGATTGGTTGATTACTACAACACTGAGTGTTAGCTTTTCCAGTAAATCACAAACACAATCTGAACCTCCTCCATGTTTACTTTTGTTGTGGTGTTGCTTGGTTTACATAGTATTATCATTGTTTCATGATTTTCTGAATTACCTCTGCCTGATGAACAGGAATGGAACAGCTCTTTGTAGCCGCCAGTTGTTCATACGTCAGCAGACTAATCTGCCTCATCTGCCTTGGTCTTTAGACAGCAGATATAAGTTCCTGGTATTAAAAGTTCCTTGTACTTTCAGTCGAAACACATAAAGTCTTAAACATTGATTGTCTTTAGATGTTTCTGTCCTGAAAGTAGCTCTCTCTCACCTTTTTCTTAAGTTGTGTGTGTTCCTCAATCAAGCGACGAGATCCCTCCACATCTGCAGGAAACTCCTTCTTGGACAGAAGCTCCTGCAAAACACAGCACACCTTTATAATACTGGGATGGACAGCTCCTTCGATCCGTTAAAACCCATCCAACTTTCCCTGATTAGCCGTTCATTGGTCTGTCCACCACCCACCTGCAGGTCCTCCAGTCGAGACAGCAGGTGAACAGCACTGGACATGAACTCCTCCAGAGATACTCGAAGCTCCATCCACTCGTCATGGTTGTAGTCCAAAGATCCCTCGAAGTCATCCGTCAGCTGGGAGGGATCCACCAGTTTGGCCAGACCTTCAACTGACACCATACTGGTCTGATAAAACACAAACAGAAATTTGAGAGAAATAAAATACATGTTTTTAGCAGTGATGGATGATGCATATGATCAAGTGAGAGCTGATTGATTTACACAGTAAGAAAATACAAACAGATAAATAAGCTGGAGGTTATAAAATTCTGCCTTATGAATGAACTTGTGATGTGATTTTCTAAATTGAGAGTAGAAACCCTGCCCTGATTTATATCACATGAAAGGGTTTCAGCTGCTAAGATAAACTGTTAACTAACCAACACCACATATTATTTGAAAGCTAAACCAAAACATTAGCTAACACAACCCAACTGTTAGCTAGTTTTAGTGAAGTGTTAGCTAATTGAACCAAACTGTTTTACTTGCCAAACTGAACAGTTTGGTTCAGTTAGCGAACTGTTCAGAACAAACAAATATCACCAGCAAAATTTCACCGTTAGCTAACCTGAATCTTCAACTCTACCTTTAACCACCAAAACAATGTCATTAGCAAAATTTAGCAGTTAGCAAACCTGATTCAAACATGAGTCAACAATTATCTAACCATGAATTTTTACCGATAAAAGTTTGATGTTAGCTTCAATAAAATAGCTTTAACTCATCCATTATTTTACCTAAAAATTGAACTGTTAGCTTACTTGAACAAAACAATTTCAGCTGCAAAATTTAGCCGTTTGCAAACCTGATCCAAACTTGGCTCAACAATTATCTGACCATATATTTTTTCAAGCAAAATTTAGCCACCTGCATAATTTTGCTGTTAGCTCAGATGAAATAGCCTAAACTCAACTATTAACAAACCAAATATTTTACCTTATAAATGTAGCTGTTAGCAAACATGATTCAAACATGATCCAACTAATTATCTAACTATATATTTTTACCTGCAAAATGCAGCCATTAGCTTACATAAAATATATTTGACTACACCACTAACAAACCAAATATTTTTTACGGCCAAAATTTGGCCCCTAGTGTTTTCAGCTTCAAAATATTAGCTTTGAAGTGAACTTGATCCAAACTCGATTTAAAACATATCTAAAAGCATTTTTACCTGCAACATTTTGCTGTTCACCCTAAAAAGACTAAAGCCTAAACTCATCTGTAACCTGCGAAAAGAACTTGTCCACCATTAGCTTACAATATATTTCTTAGCTGCAAAATTAAAATTTGCAAGTAGCAAACCTAAACCAACCTTGACTCAACAATTGGCTTATATACTTTTTTCTAAACCAAACCATTACTTATCCTGAGCCAATGACTGCATATACAATAGTCCGTATCCTGACCTTGGCAACAGTTATGTGCTAATATGAACTGTTACCTCACCTGAACTTAAACGTTAAATAATAAGAAAACATCAACAACAATCTTGGATTTAAGTGCAATAATAGTACTTTATATGAGAGATGCAAACTGCTGCTAACCTACAAAATAAATAGTCAATAATGTTGAATTTCCTGTTTCAGCTTCAGTGAAAAATCCTTTCACCGGAAAACAAACGTTTCCCAAAAACTTTGCAATCTTTGGTTTCATCATTGAAATAAAGCCTACTGACCTCGAAGGAGAACTTTGCGCTGCCAAAGTTTGTTTTCTGCTTCTGCCAGAAGTTATCCGGTTTGATGATGAGCGCCACACAGATCTCAGCAGGGAAGAACTCCTGCAGCGTCTTCAGCAGGGGCTTGATCAGTTCCCACTTTGACCCACGCATGTCGATGATTACAGTGAAACCGCGTTTACATACGTCCTCACTGAGAAAGACATCAAGATGGTGACAGGACGGAATGAAAAGGACCATGGAGAAAGATAATGCAGAAGGTTAGAAGAAATAGTAAAAAAGATTTTAAATCCTAAACTCACCGGACTAATTACTGAAGGAAATTATAAGTGAAATAGTCTTAGATAGGTTAGCAGTCTGGCGAGCTTGCTCTGATATCATTGAAAACAATTACAAGTATCAGGAAGCAATTAGGCCATCAAATTCTCTTCATTAGTTTCCTTTCATTTCCTTGATGAGTAAACTAAAATTACCACCCTGCAGTTGTATAAGTCCGCTAACCAGTACCGCTTTAGTCTACATACATTTCTTCCAGATACATATGAGGTCACCATGACATTTGACCTTTGACCACTGAAATCTAACCAGTTAATCAAATAGAAATTCCCTAAAGGTAGACTTGATATATCAGGTTCAAAAGGCCAAAAAGATGTTGAGTGAGGCCACCATGACCTTTGACCTTCGACCACTCAAATGTAATAGGTTAATCTGCAAAAATGTAAGTGTAAGTAAACATTTGTGGCAAAGTTGAAAGGATTTTATCAAAAGGGTTCTTGAGACAACAAAGCATACAAGGTCATCCTTGAACCCAAGTTAATGATTTTTAGCAAATTTGAAGAAAAGTCCTTCAAGGCGTCCTTGAGATTTTGCGTTCACAAGACCAAATAATGTGTTCTGTGAGGTCACAGTAACCTCGACCTTTGACCTTCTACCACCAAATTTTTATCAGTTCATCTTTGAGTCCAAGTGAACATTTGTACCAAATTTGAAAGGATTCCCTGCAGGTCCTCGTGTTTTATAAGGTCACAGCAACCTGGACCTTTGACCACTAAAATATCCTCCTGCCATTGCGGAGGCATGAAGGGTGTAGCAGGTATTTAGCAGTGAATGGTTTCCATCACTTTATTTTCTACAAAAATCTCTGTATCCCCTTGTGCTCTGGAGGCTTGTCAGTGAAGTGTCAGTCAGAAACAAAGGTGAATGCACAGCTATGTGCTAATGAGATACTCGTAACAGGATTTGAAAACAACTGCACACTTCAAAACAGCCTGAATGAGATAAAATGTTCTGGCACAAAGGCAGTGGTTTAGTGATGCGTTTGTTTAATCAAAAGATCAAGATAATTCTGAAAAATGTGGTGTTTTTACAGAAGGAATTCATGTCTAGTGTTTCTCCAGTGCGATTACAGAACCCTTTAGGAGCAAAGTAACATACAAATCACCATGCTGCCTTAAAATAAAACTACTTTGGCATTTATAAGCAAACCTTTTAACCATCAGAGCTGAAGTACACTGCAGTGCCACTGACAGTGCCATCTTCCATCACTGAACAGCTCGTAAACAGTCTCCCCAAACTCCAGTAAATTCAGCCGCTGCTGATTGGGGAGTAAAAATATACTGAAATGACCTCACCACCACAAACACACCGACACACAAACACACACTCACAAACACACACGTCTGTATTAATGTAAATTCAGCAGCGGCACATCCATTATAATCTGCCTCAGGGAGGCACAAACTCTACCCGTCACCATGGAAACAGCAGCTCGATTAGCAGGGTGAAGCCGAGCGGGGCTGATAGGGATCGAATGATAACACAGAAGTTTGGTTCAGTAACACTGTGTTCTCATCACCCAGGTAAGTGTGTTAACATGCACATCAGTTGCCCATTGCAGCTGCTGGATGGAAAACTCTCCCCGGTGCTCGTCCAAGGACACTCATACTTTAGTCATACAATGAAAGGCCTGCTTTTTCATTTTGTTATGACAGAGCATATCAATGCTTTTTAGTAGATGGATGAGTACTTGATGTCAGAGTGTCCTTGAATGCACCACCAAGGAGTTTTTAAAATAGGTTACCGCTGAGTGGCACCACGAGCGAAAAAAGTGAATGCCTTCCTTTCTGTATAGATCTGTTGGCTTTTAAGGGCTCAACCTTAATATGTTATAATAGATAAGTGCTATTCAATAAAGTTATATTATTATTATTATTATTATTATTATTATTATTATTATTATTATTATTATCTACTGTATATATATATATACACCTTGTTTGGATGCCACTGATTTTCTTGAGCAAAAATAACCTACCAAAAAATAAATTAAAAAAAGGGTTTAGGGGAGAAGACAATCTGTGTTAATAATATAAATCTCAGAAAGACGGAGACTGGACTCTCCACCAGCTCATGAATGGTCACATCCTCAGACTGTGATGAATAGCTGTCGGCTACAAAACACAGCAGCTTTCATGCTGATGCAAATCAAACGCTGCTCTCCGTCTGCTGCTGCGACGGAGGAGAAAGGAACGTTTGATTCCACAGCGTGGACAGCACTGAAGCACTCCACATGCACTTCATCCTCAACCTCTCCCGTCTTGTCTCTTCACAAAGAGTCACTGAACTGAGACACAACTTTGATTCATAGCACTGATAAAAACACACCATAATTAATAATTACATCTGCTGCATATACATGTATGTGTGTGTTTGAGGGAGTGTACCTGGGAACAGTGGACAGGTACGTGACCAGCCTCCTCAGGTCTTCTTGTTTTATTCGGTCGTGGTTACTTCGGGCAGGAAACGTCAAAATTGGTCCTCCTCTTTTATCTCGCCCTCCTGTGCGTGCACATGCAAACAGATGATTAGTATGATGTGTAATAATGACAAATACTATATAGTGTAACAGTTACTCATGGTATTATCGACAAATCCTTGACAATGAACTTGTGCTACAAAGCACGTTTTCACACCTGAAAGTCTGAACTAAGCTTCATGTCTTTGTTCCATTGTTTCAAAACCGAAAACGAAATATCAAAATCAATTTAGTAAAAAAACAATTGTTTCATAGCAGATATTTAATCACATCGATTCTCATCATATCAGTGTTAATCTGCACATTATTTTACTCTAACCGCTCCAACATCTCTGTATCAGTATCATCACCACAGCTAAATCTGAGAGTGAAGAGACTTTTCCAAAGCCTCTGAAACCCATACCCCCCCCCCCCCAACACACACACACAGTGATAAATTATGTGAGCGGAGATGTTTTGGTTAGATTATTATAAGAAACACAAATCACACTGTTTATGAAACTGCTACTCAGACGTGGAAAATCGGCCTCTGTGTGTGTGTGTGTCTGTGTCTGTGTGTGCGTTCGAGTGTGTGATTAGGGAGGAAGTATGCTGCTGTAATCTAAGGAGGGATCTTGATGACAGATTGTTGTTGGCACTGGGCCTTTAACATGCTCTCTCTCTCTCTCTCTCTCTCTCTCTCTCTCTCTCTCTCTCTCTCTCTCTCTCTCTCTCTCTCTCTCTCTCTCTCTCTCGTGAATGCAGAGTTCGCTGTTACACATTACTGCTGTACTCAAACAGTACCACTGATGAAATAATTAACCAAAGTAGTTATGTGCTGTACAGCTAGAGAGTACTGCCCAACATGTTTATATATTTAGAAGTGCCCCTGTTTAAACATTTATTCATAATAACACTGGTCTATGTTAAAGTGATACACAGGTGACACACAAAAAACACAGACTCGTTGGTTTTTGCTGTTCTTGGACTCTTCTGACTTTGCTGCCAATTCTTTTAATCGGAAATGTAGTTTTTCAACAATTTGTGGAGATAACACTCTGCAGAGATAATGTGACACTACATCTTGTTTGTTCAGACTCAGAATCCATTACACGTCTGAGTGTGTGTGAGTGTTGACGGCCTTCGGATTGAAACTGTTGATGTGTCTGCTTTCTCTGCTTGTGATGGCCCGCAGTGACATGTAACCTCCGCTGAGGGGGAGGAGGTCACTTAAGTGATGTTCAGGGTGTGAAGGGCCTGTGATGATTTTCCTGCCTGTTTCCTGACTGAGGTGAACTACTCCTGGTCATGATCTTTTCTGCAGCTTCCATCGCTGACACTGTGCTATTGAATGTGGTGAGTGAGATCATGAGGCAGTGTAATGGAGAAAAGAAGCTTACACACATAATATAAGAGATGTGTGTCTATGGTAGCTTTCTCACTCTGAAGTTTTCTTTTGTCTTTGATTAATTGACAAATCATCATGATGTTGGTAATGCACCGTGTTGAGTCAATGTTATTGGAATAATTCAATGATAAATAACCTTTAAAAGCATATTGTTATGGCGCTGAGTTTAGAATGAATCATCTCGACAACAAATCAAAACAATCCAATACTGCTGCAGATGATGGTATACACAAGTCTGGAAAAAAATCAGTCCACAGCACTGTTGAACTTGCAATATATTCTCAGCCATCTGGTCGATGTCTTAATCAAACCACAATGTAATGGAATATATCGCAGTTGTGAAAATGAAAAAGAGAAAGTTCATACGCCTTCTATTAATGAATGAAAATTTAATTCAATTTAAATTTATTTAGATTTAATTTGAATCATGTGACATTTTGTGACAACATCACATTAAACTATACCTGCACTGACTGATATAGTCTAGTGACTTGGATTTCAGCATTACCTTGCATTGCTACCTTCATACAGTATGTTTCAATAAAGATAAACAGTTTAATAACCTGTTTGTTCCGTATTTATGTTTATGTTTTATGAACACCGTTTCCCATAAGTCCTGGCTGCTGAACGTAACTTTGGGGTTTTTCTGTGATAACAGCCGATAAGGGAGGAGTGAAAAATAGTGTATGGATAGTAAAGAGAGATGGATGACGTGTACTTGCAGTTTACAAAAATGAACCCAAAATATTCTAGATTCAAACGAGTGTGCGCAGTCATGATGTTTCAAGGTCTCGTCGACACACAGGCTTGACCAATCATGAGTCAGTCTCAGCTGTCAATCATGACATCTCAGCCCATATGGCTTCACCTCTGGAAGCTGCCATGTCGTCCATCTACGTCTAAACCAAGACTAAAAGGTTTAGTGTGTAATAATCCCAGTGATGTTTCCACGAGTGTGTTTCATCTAAATTGTATGAATTTTTTTTTACCCTAGAATGTTCTCTTTATATTTAAATACTTTATATTTACATGGGGAGCTGGTCCTCTCTACGGAGGCTACCATGTTTTTTACAGTAGCCCAAACTGGACAAACTAAACACCTTTTGAGTTTTTATGACAACTGAAGGCGACCACAGGTTCTCTTTCATGTTTGGAAGGGGAAGATGAGGTGAGGGGTATTCAACTGCAACATGCAACTTCACCACTTGATATCACTAAACTCTACACACTGAACCTTTAAGAACTCGCTCTACCATGCATGTATTCTCTCATTGGAGATGTAGTTACCTCCGCCAAGGAGGCTATGTGTTCTGTGTTTGTTTGTTTGTTTGTTAGCAGGATTACTAAAAAACTAAATAGCCAATATTTTTTCATTTTCTTTTAAATTGTGAAATAGGGCATTTTTCAAACATTTTCTTCAATTTCTCAGAGAATAATTAATGGATCTTGATGTAGTGCATTTAAATGTGGTTTCATAAGGGGACTGTTAGGCCTTAAAAATCGCTAAATTAGCAGGTGTGGTAGAGAATGTTGATTTGTTTTTGAATATGGAAAATAAACCTCCATTTCTCAAGACTAACAAGAGAAAAGCAGAATGAGAGACTGCTCTGAGTTACAGACACCAGAGGAACTGAGGTAGGGGCCAGGACAGGATGCTGTGGCCTCAGAATTCAAAGGTTTAATGATTTAACAAACTCACCTGACACAAAGGCAACTTTCTCCTTTAACACAGGCAGGACGTCGGACGCCCTGATGCCTTCATTCCTGAATGATCCTGCAGAGAAACACAGAGAAACACTGAGTAGGTGGAGCTTTCAGCATTAATCCCATTATCAGATCAACATTCCTGTAAGAGAGAACACACACACAGAAATCCTGCTTTTACACACTTCTTCTGACCGTAACACACAGTTTCATTGTCATTGGCATCATTGTTATCAGTTTACACATTTGTGAATTGTTTTACATAAGTTCTGGAGAAGCAAGAACAATAGTAAATGTGTTTTTCAAGTTGTTTTACAGGAAATGTGGTGATTAAACTCGTATTTTTCATTTCATTCCCCTGGTGGTCTCTTCTCTTTCTTTACCTCTCACTTCATCTGGTCGTCCGTCTGTCATGTTATGAAATCACTCTCTCCCTTTCATTTTTAATAATGCTCTCTCTACCCCCTCACCTCTCTCCCTGTCTCAGTAGAAAACAAGCCCAAATGTCCCATGTCCTGCTGTGTGTGTGTGTGTGTGTGTGTGTGTGTGTGTGTGTGTGTGTGTGTGTGTGTGTGTGTGTGTGTGTGTGTGTGGGCCACAAACAACACACAGAGACGCACAAATTCCAACAACATTCCATGGTGAAAACGCTAAGTCTGCAAAATCTATCTTGGGAAACAGAGGAAAAGGAAAAAAACTGAGACACCAGCTGACAGAATACATTTTAGAACCCTGCTTCATATTTATGAAATAAGATAAGGGCCCAAAATGTGAAGAGGTCATTTAGATATTTAAATAGGTCGCTTTAAGTTTGGTAATATGAGCAAAAAATTCTACAACAATTTGTCAGTATCATATTTTTTTTCCCCTAACATCTTTGTAATGCATCCTGTGAGATTCGATCCCAGACATGCAGCTTTTGATGAGATCTGATCCAAGGTCACATCAGAGGTCGCTGGTGGCACGTGACCAATCAGAGCTGTCTGTGGTTCAGGGATGGACCAGTTAGTCACGACAGCCAATGTCACTCAAGGTTAATAATCTAATGGATCAGTTTTATGTTGGCTGATGTGACTGTGTGCCAGTGGTTTAAAGAGAAACTATTGATTTAGGCCTGATGCTGTGGTGTGGTGCTGGTGGTGTTTTGGAAAGTTTCAGTTCACCAACCACAAATTATTTCCACTTAACTTTTCTCAAAAACTATTTTCAAATGGTCGCTGTATGGTTTTAAAGTTAAGACGTTCCATGACAGACTCTTGAAAATGGCTCAAGTATGAATTTGAAAACCAAATGTGCAAAATTAAGAGTAAAAGTCGCAATAATGCTGCAGAATGCATCAGTACAAGTCTGCATTTTTAAGCAGCGTTAATGCACCTTTGATTTGATGACATTAAATCTTCTGAGCTGGTTGCTAATGCCACTGTATTATAAAGAAATGAATGAAAACCAGATGCCTGGAATAAAACATAAAAAAATGATAATCATAAACATACAGCAGAATCGTTAGCTGAGACTTTAAGTAGTAAATAAAATAAATCATGCTAAACCACTGTTGCGGTCCTTTAAAGAGGCTCATTGTAAATAACTGCAGTGTAGCTGTGGTGTCACACTTTTATTTATTTCTACTGTAGTCGACATGCCATGTGTTCATTCATGCATGTTTTCCAGGCACAATATGTCAACATTTAAAACCCTGTTCAAACAAATCATATGTTTCATATTCAGTGGGATTTTCTGGTGAAAACTTGGGCTAAAATTATCTTCCTGAAGTTTCCAGTCACGACATGTGGAACCCTCCTGCATTTATTCACACCATTATTTATATTTAACCTCCAGAGTTTTCACCCCTGTTTGTTTGTTTGTGTCCCTCAGCAGGATTACTCACAAACTACAGAACAGATTTCCACTGAACTAGAATGAGACATGGGCCAAAACAGTACCCATTCAAATTTAATGAATGCAGACAAAGGGTCGGAACAGTTACCGATTCGTCCTTTGTTATAATCAACATAATCGGTTGAAAGACTATGTCACCTATTAGCACAGACCTCCCCATGGCCCAACAGTCTCCTTAAGTTCAATCAAGTTTCCATCAAGATCCATGAATTATTCCCTGGGAGAACAGTGAAAATGAAAAATGCTCCTATAACATCTCATAATGTTAAAAGTGAAAACTAATTTGAGTTTTGTAATCGTCGCTATTTAAAAAAAAGTTAAAATCAAAATCAGATCACAATTGGTTCCTTCAGATGTCATTCTGACGCAAAGTGGGAACTGGAATTGAACCCAACAGGAACAAAGCTGTTGTGCATGTTAAAAGCTAAACCTGCACCTTCAGTAAGAACTTACAGTAAAATCCATTTAAAAACAGACCACCTGACTGACTGAACATTGAATGAATGGATCTAGAACAACCACAACAAGCTTTAAAGCATTGTCCCTCCATGATGGAGACACAAATTGACTGGTTGCAAACTGGAGACGAATTTGTGTTTGCATGTCTCTATTCAAATATAAATGAATTGCATAGAAAGAAAAGTGATCGTGTTCCAGGAAATAAATGAAAGAACAGAGAGAAGCGAATCTGCTGCCAACAACCACACTTCTCCAACAGCATAAAACATATAGTGTGTGTGTCTCATTTGTCCATTACTGTACAAGGAGGAAACAGCTTTTGTCATGTCAACACACTCACAGGAAGCTGTCAGTCTTGTTTGGGCGCGCGCGCACACACACACACACACAGAGAGACATACTTTGACAGGAAAGCGATGGTGAGTCATAGCTGGGCTTGGCTATGATTCTGCAGCTTTCTCTGTTCACCAGCAGAGGTTTGGTTCCTGTATGGAACCTTAAAGTCTCTTTACTCGACCTCTGCCTTTTCCTGCAGCAGCTTTTCCAGTTCACAGGCTTGAGTAATGTAGTTTATTTATCCCACCAAGCAAAAGTACTACAAACTGAACCAAAATACTGCAATAAAATCACTGATCATCCAGAGATTTTTAAGAGCTGTGGTTTGAGCTGATGATTACTTTATAGTTTGTTGTTATTTTAAGTTATTTCCTCCAGGGACCTGAGATACAACATGTTTATTCAACCAACACTTTGCAACTTGATATTGTCAAAATGTCGTCTGGACCCAAAACACCTCAAAAAGTATCACTGTGTTTCATTTGTCACCATCACAGAAAAGAGTTCTATGTAAAATAATATATAGTTTGTAATATGCACATGTAATATACACATTGTAATATACACATGCTATTTCTAGGCGACAAGGTGGATCTAATTAATCATGTTTTTATTATGAATTGTTGTTGTAAGCATGTGTATTTATTTCTTTCTTTCTCACCAGGAAATGAGGAGAGTGATGAAAAGGATAAGATATTATGGAAATCTTTTAAACTGCCGATATGTTCACAATCACACACCTGCACAAAGGTACAAGACAATTTGCATCAACGTTACATTAATTTCTTGAGAGATTCTTATCCTTATCTACCCTTTTGTAAACCACAACTTCAGCACTCACACCTCAAACTGAAACGGGGACAATGTGACTGTGTGACACGCAGAAGAGTAGGAGAAAAGGGGAGGAAGATGGACAGAGTTTACCCTGAGATCTTTATATCTGCCGATTCGTATAACCCATCATCATCATCGTCTGTTTCCAAACACAGAAAACAAACATGTCTGATTGAATCTAGAGGCTCGAACTGCTCCAAGGCTTCAAATCCTCAAAATCCTACAAAACCTCCAGCTCACAGTCTGTCTGCTGAGTGTCCCTGCTGACGTTGAGTGTCTCTCACAGAGCGGTGCTGACTCCCCACAATGTGAAAATCACATATCACATAGTTGTGTGCTCCCTGCCTCAGGACAGATCTTTAAATAAGTCAGGATATATCATGTTTCGCACTGCTAATGACAAACTTCAGACTCTACACAATGTGAAAGACTGGCTACATGAGTGAATGGTAAATTGCCCAATAGAAATATTAATGTCAGTGTTTTTACTGCGTTTATTCAGCCGGAGCTTTTCGGCACCACAGCTGTCCATGATGTTGTTTTACTTCTCTGCAGCAGTCACTGTGTCGCTGGAACAGCAGAAGCCCCATGATGCTCTGCTCCGTTCATCTGCTGCTAAAAAGGTCTGCGGACGGACGCAGCTGCTGTTGATATTAACTCATCACTTCTTAAATATGCTTCATAATAAATGTGTCTGAGTGTTGAAGCTGCACTAAAACACATGGGCCTTCGTTTTGAAACCTCTCCAAGTGTTTTTAATACTGAGAAGTTCGGTTAATGTGAGCACAGGATGATGATTCAATAAAGAGGGTTTAGACTTTGTTGACAGCCAAATGATGGATCGCCCCCTGATGGCTGGCTGCAGTATAGGTCATAAAACCTGCCTCCTCCGTGTTAGTGAACAGGACATGGGCCAAACGAAAAAATATATACGCCATATAATTGGTTTCTGTCATTTTAGGTAGTTCTTATCCCACTGATGTTTGTTAATGTGTTCATGTTTCTGATGAGTTTGATTTTAATTTAAAACCTGTTTCAGTCTCATCCACACTTCCCATTTGCCTTTTCTGGTCTTTGGCACATTAATATGAAATTCTCAGCTCTAATCCTGCCAGCACAACTTCGATTGAAAACAATGGGAAAACACCTTCCAATGAGCCAAAGTCGGAACTATTAAAAATGCTGGAGAATCAGAAATGAAGGCAGAAATTCTGAGGTTTGAGACTACAGCTACAGAAAACCTGCGTTAATACATCAAACCGAAAACTGCCATCAACAGCAAGCAGCAGGTTTTCACAGGTGTCAGTTTACCTTCAGTAATATCATGATTAGCATTACAGAGAGGATGTAAGATTAAAATCCAGATGAACATGATGCATTTATTCAACTTTTTTTCTTTCATGTGATCATATGACAGCAGAGGTTTGTCTCATCAAGTCTCATCGTCAGTGAGCTCCCAAAGGACAACTGAGAAAGGACCAAAAGACAGAACATGTTGACCGTCTTTCTTCTCTCTCTCTTTCACTCACAAAACACATTCCTAAAGTTAAATAAGTGATGAAAGTGTGCAAGTTCAGTTTAAAGCTTAAAACATTTTGAAACAACTCTCACACACATTTTGTTGTCACTCGTCTTTGTCTTTGCTCTTTCTCACATACACGCATGCACACACACACACACACACACACACACACACACACACACACACACACACAAACCTTTGATCCAACATGAGTTTTTTCAATCTGAGAAGTTCACCACATAAAGACATGCACAGTGTTTGTGTGTGTGTGTGTGTGTGCGTGTGTGTGTGTGTGTGTGTGTGTGTGTGTGTTTGAGTGTGTGTGTTTGTACAGTAGCAATAGAGCAGTAATTACAGCAGCATATGGCAGGTAAACACAAGAGACTAAATAACTTGGGGCCATTGAAACGACTTAACATACAGTGTGCCTGTGTGTGTGTGTGTGTGTGTGTGACTGCTAGAGAAGTGCAGTGATACCATTACTACCAAATCAGTGATATCATAATATTATAAATAATGAATCAAAAAAACTTAACTTAAATTCGTCACAAAAGAATAAAACAATAATAAAAGAAAAAAAGAAAATTTAAAGAAGGGATGTTTTTTGATGGTGTTTCAACTGAAATGTAACATGATAAAGTATATTTTTTATCATTTCTGCAGTAATCAAACAAATGATCAGAGCTGTCGCATCAGAAAAGCTTCAAGAGATCAAACTCAATATTCTGGTGTTAAAATAATATGATTCCAGGAGCAGGATTTTACATCAGATGAACAATGATGTGGATATTTAGGGTCCAATGCCAAAAATTATACTATGGAGAAAATAAGGGTGATGCTGATATATCAGCCGATATGTATATTTAAAGAAAAATGTTTCTTTATTTGTTATACTGCAAAATACAGGATTTCATATTAGTGCATACTGGCAAATAAATGCTGTTTGCGGATGTTTCTGTGAAAGGCTCATATTGGCTCAATGATATCAATCTGCTTTAATCAGTAAAGGGGAAAGGATGACAGCAGTTTCCTAAATATTCCAGATTATTATGTCACAGTTTTGCACATAAACATGTTTCTTCTGATGCAGATTTGAAGCTGTTAATGTTCTTTTAAAGTTTCACTAAGAAGCACAAAAACACACATTTTTAATACTTTCTCAGTCACTTGTGTACTTAATTTGCAACTTCTCCAAGATTACCGGCTCATTCATTCTCCAAATAAACATTTTAAATAAGGTTTGGGTTTTTTATTTTATTCATAAAGGACAAACAGCTCAAAACCTGAGGAAGTGGAAAAGACTTAACCATCAGAGAGAAATTTACCCAGAGTGTTCACTGGTTTGTTCGCAGACTGAGCAGCCGTTGCTAAGCGACGAGAGGAAACAGCCCGGCTGTGCTCTTCATTGTGTGTCGTCTTGTTAGCATGAAAACACTCTGTGAATAAAGTCATAATGACCGTGAATGAGTGACAGCCCAGAAAAAGCTTTTTCCTCTGTGCGTCTGGTCTCATTTACATGCGAGCAAGAAGGAGAGCAATGAATTCAAATTAAAAGCTGCTTCAGTCAACACATAGAGCGAAGAGCGCCGGAATCAGAGCAGGTCACACTCTGAAACTTTCTGCTGCTTTATCCTGAGAGGTTAGAGGCAGAATCACATGAGGGTCGACCTCAGAACATGGAGAACTCTTCTTTTACTGTTAAAAATAAATACAACCTGATCAGAATAATGATGTCGGTGGTAAAACCTGTGATTAGAACATTGGTATTAAATTTTAAGAAAATCATCGACCCCAAAAATTGATTTCGGACACTTGAAACAAACAAAAACAAATGATTAAAAAAACGAGTCTATGCAAGACAAGTCTATTGAGTCATTTTTCAGACATGAACTCTGGATATATGTTTTCTACATGAACTCACTCGGATATTTACCGGACATTTTACGAGTGGGCTGCTGGAAAAGATCCAGAAAATATCTGGAGCAGATGACTCGGACATTTCCGTTCTCACTTTCAGCCCCTCTGGAAAATGTCAGTAATATGTCCAGACCTTCGTGCAGGTCTGAAAGCAGTTTAGGACAAACCCAATGACACCAATGAACAAGTAAAGACAACATCATAGTCCAGGATTATCATATCATGTCACTATAGTGAAAGGAATCTCTGTCTGCATGTAAATACATAATTTTTCTCTACATACAGACAGAGATTATTTGCACTATAGTGAGATTATGTGATCAAATGTGACCTTATTGAAAGATAAAACAAATAACAAACAAAGCTTTGATTCTCTGAAGTGACTCAAGACATTCAGTGTTTTCCAGCATCAGCACCGTTTCAAAGTCTGATCCTCTCTGATGCTGTTGGCAACAAGTTGTGTTCTGCATTTTATTCCCTCTGGAAATCATCATGTGCCATGTGTATCCCAAGTTAAAGCTGACACTCCTGCTTTGGATCACGTCAGCAGCCAAACAAGCCGAGCAGTGACTCGGCTCAGTGTCGGGTCAGAGCAGAATTTTCAGAGTGACTCACAGAAACTCAGGAGTTGTCAATTTCTTTTTTTCTCACCAGTCCAATTAAAGTTCGTCCACTGGCTTATTCACCGACGCTTTTTTTCAGATTGAAAACTCTCTCACTCGCTCTTTCCACTACTTATTATAGGTAATTTGGAATAGGTAAAGCTGGATATAGAAAATAATTTTAAATTGCAGATTAACCAGAGAAACAAGTTCCAACAGCTGCTAAAAATACTTGAAAATAAAAGTATGAAGTTAATCTAAAGAGAAGTACGACCAACACACATAGGGAAATACAGTGTCTGTGCGATATATCACTGATTTAGTGCCTTACACTGTTTCAAAGGAATAAAACTACACAAAAAACCACTGTGACCAGACCCAACCACACACACACACACACACACACACACACACACACACACACACACACACACACACACACACACACACACACACACACACACACACACACAGAAGTCTTCAGAAGTCTCTCAGAGAACATTCATGTTTTTTTCATTTGCTAGTGGGAAGCGATGTTGCTGTAATGTGTGTGTGTGTATGTGTGTGTTACATCAACAGTGTGCCCCATTTATTTGATGCATGTATCCAACAGGTTGCTATGGTTACCTCTGAACTCCCCAAACGACTTGCAGTAAGTAATTATCCATGTCCAGGGAGGTCGGCTGCGTTCAGGAGCAGTAGCTGCTCGTGAGTTCAAACTTCACTCAGTGGAGTTTTAACTGAACTGAGACAAGTTGAACCACAGCAGACTAGTTCTTACATAGACTTATGTGAACAAATATATGACCCATTTAGAGAATAAAAGAGGCAATATAAATAATGGTTCTGTAATTGACCACAAATGTAATTGTAAGTGTTTCATTATATTTCCTAACATAACACAATATAGCTCAGACAATAATGTTTGACTTAATTTTAAATGTTTTTTATTAATCTGTGCTTTTTGGGCTTTGGACCCGAACAACTCCTGCACGATTTCTGTATCAATCAAAACATCACAACGTTCAGCTCATCTAGGATATTACTGCTCTCATTTATCTTCTTTAAACTCCTCATTGTAGTAGTGGCCAACTCATCGAGATATTTAACCTGCTAGAAAACTTAGGTGGGCGACCTTCTTCACAACATAAACCCTAATGACATTTTGTCCAGCGCAATTTTGTTTTGTTGTTAAACCAGAATTGTCCATATTTGAAGGAGCAGGGGGTGGTGCTGACAGAGAATTCGAGGAGGCTTACCCACCTACACCTTCACCCATTGGATGGTACTAATTGTCAATCACACAGAATCAACACCCCCAATGCCTACAGTGCTTTATGGTCTATTTTGACTCTAAATGGACCATAATGTACTAAATGAACATCAGTTGTATTGAAGAAGACTTGAAACAAAAATGTAGTCTTAAAATCTCTAGGAAAATGTTTACTGACATTATAAATCAGCTGAGAAGTAAGTCATATTCTCATAGACTTCTATAGAAACTGACTTCTTTAATATAGGTTTACAGGTTTCTTTTGCATTGGCTTCGCATTCTGGACTCTACGTCTACTTTTATATGAAGTTTAAGATCTTCAACCTCAAACAGCCTTTTGAAGTTGAGAGGAGCAGTCAAAACATTTTCAGCCTCACAACAATTGATTAGAGCTCAAATTTGTCCGCACAACCCTGTAGAGACGTGTACACACACACATTTCATAGGAGTCAAACGTTACAGAGACTTTTATTCCCACATCACCGAATGAAAAATGATGATAAACATTTGAGAATGAGCGTGTCTCACTTCTTCTTTCACATCAAGGTCATGAACACATTCGGGCGATGACATCACTGCTCGTGGTGTTTGTGTGTGACAAACATTTTATCTACAGTCTGTCTGGTCTCATGACAAACTGCAGGGGTAAGGTCACAATACACTCGACTCTACACACACATGCAGAGACACACAGCTGATATTCACCGTTTCCAGACATGTCTGTGGTAAAGGTCAAGTCCTGCTGGAACCATTAACACCACTGCCCCCACCAGGAGCGGTACAGGATGGACTGCCACGGCCATCACTGAAATGCCCCCACAATGCAGCGGGAGTGAGATAAGCAATCAGACGCTTCCAGCTTTAAGTTCCGTTCACGTAACGACACCTCGTCAGAGATACAAGCTTTTCATCAGACTGTGAAGGTGACACTGAGGATGCTCAGACGGCCAACAGACATCCGCTGCGTTCATTAAGTCGGTAAAAGCCCCAAAAATACAACTTTATGGCAATTTATGTGAAGAGAGAGAGAGAGAGGCTCGTCTCCCAAATTGAAAAGGTAACATTAGCCAAATGTGTGTTTGATTTAGTAGTTTTGAATAACAGTCAAAACCCACAGTTTAACGGCTTTATGCAAAAACATACCGTTGTGTCTGTGAGAGGTCATAACATGTGTCACATTCTCACACACACACACAGAGTTCATGTGTGTGCCTAAACGTCATTAGAAGGCAACAGGTGAGCCTGTCTTCATCCTAGCAACAGCTGCCTCCACAACCCGGCTGCCGGACCTCATGTGTTACCGCGGAGACAGCGGGCTGGGGCTGGAGGGGGGGGTCCATCATGTTTGATGTCGCTTCACTTACACGTTGCAAGAATTCTAAGCGACACCATCCAGTATTCTTGGATCAGCGGCTGTGGACAGTTAAATCCACGAAGCTTCGGCCGAGCAGTTATCCGTTCAGAGATCAATGATGTCGGCGCTGGTTACGAGTGCTCGGATCAAAGAAACCCTTGTCATCCAATCTCGTCAGCATGTGTGAACTGTCAGGGTTGGGTTGCGTCAGCTGTTTGTATCTATTCCTTGTGTTCGAGTCCGGATGAAGCTTTTCACGATCCAATGCAAACAGGCATTATTTAGTTTGAGCCTATTCCCGCTCTTACAGATTCCCCCAAATAAACACTTCCCCTCTAAACGTCTCACTTGCTTTAATTTAAATAACTGTTTGTTTGTCCACATAGGTCAAATGAACTAATACTTTACAAAAGACTACAACACATTTACAGGTATTTGAGAATCCTAACTTTTTTCTTCCAATATTTATCTCACCTCATCATTTGTCTTGAGATCCCTTGGAGGACCTCTGAACAGAAAGACGTCTAATCAAGCAACAACTAACGATATAAACAGGGAAGTCGCTGCGGCAAACTCCATAAATAACAACTTAAGCTAAACAAGAGATATATTAACCACGCTGACTTTGTTTTACTATGTGAAAGCTGTGCTCCATATGCATCTTGCAAGGTGCATTTTGAAGTCTTAACTGCATAAGACAACATTTTATGTTAACATGTTGTATTGTATTCTGGAAGGTTTGGATTTCTCTCTACCTGCTATCTCAAGCAAGCCCAGAAAAGAAGCTCCAGACGAGCACTTTCCTGTCAAAGCAAAGCAGCAGTAGCATCGTTTCCCTCGACCTTGAACACATTTTGTTTGTTGACAAGTCTGCGGCTCCACCGATGCTCTTTGCATTTTTAAATCCAATCAACCTGTGAGCAGAATCGAGATAATAAGCCTGTTTGATAAAACCAGTGATCAAATGTTTTCCTGCAGATAATCAGCTCCAAATCAGACTTTTATACCATAAGTACATGTGTACACCCCGGGACAGACTAGTAACACACTCACACACACAGACACACACACACACACACACACACACACACACACACACACACACACACACACACACACACACACACACTCACACACACACACACACACACACACACACACACACACACACACACACACACACATACTGACCTTGACCCACACAGATGTTTTAGTTTTGCAGACAGGGAGGAGTGCAGCTGAACAACAGTGGACAGCACACATGGACAATCAATTGAGATCCGTTGCTAAGCAACGTCTCAAATCTCACCAGAATAGTTCTTCACCTGATCAAAACGTGAGTGGACATTTATTAATTTGCTTATTTCCAAACTGCAGAGTGAAGTCAAAGAGACAGAGTTAGTCAACTCTGCAGAGGGAGTGAACTTTATAACATGAAGATAAGGACACCCAGCCAAGTTTTCATGTCAACAAGTAAAGTTGGACTTACATCTCCTTTACTGTCAGAAAGAAAAAATCTATCTATCTATATATCTATCTATATCTATATCTATATATATTAACTTTGATTTATAAAGCACCTTTCAAGGTAACTTTACAAAGTTAGGAAAATTAAAAATAAAAATCTAATATCATCTATGGAGAAATCTGATTATTTTGATAATTAAATTATAAACTAGAGCTATTGGCCAATATCTTTCACATAGATATGAGTATCTGTGTTAATGTTTCAGTATATGTGGTGAGGTGAAAATGTTTATTCAATGGATATAAATATATGCAGATATATACGTTTTGATAATTTTTTTACATCCTAATATCAGGATATTGTTATAAACCTGCAGTTTAATTTCAGTCCATGATTGTTGGCTTCCTTCCTGCCTTTGACTGACACACTTCAATATGAACCCTGGGATTTTTAGACTTACATTCAACAGTTCCTGTTTAGTGAGTTTGTTTGCAAATGTTTAAAATCTTTGTTCACAGGAAATGGTCTCAGGGAAATGTGTCTGAAGGAGAGGAGGAAGTAGAAGAAAATGTGGTTTTGATTTGCGTTCGGTCTGAACTGAGGCAGGAATAAATGTCAAGCATCTGCAGGCAGGTCAGTGACCAGGCATGGAGTTTAGTGCACTGTGTGGTTACCTGCAGACTGGATACACTAGTGTTTTACATATGTTCAAAGCTGCATGTATATGAAAGGCAAAGCAGATATCAAACGGGAAAACCCTGATATTAGATTCTTTTGAACACAAAGCAATAAGTAAGATCTGTAATAATACATCCAGATGAGCACTGACTCTGATGAGTTCAGTCTGAAGCAGTAGCAGCTATATAACGTCAACAAAGTGTATTAAACTCGTGTTTTTTCAATTTCCTTTTCACCTCATCTAACAGCATCACATCTCATATGAATAATATCTCTGTGTCATCTTACCTGAATATATTCTTTAACACTGCAGAGTGAATACAGTGGGTTTCCTCCCTGAATCTCTAAGTCTCTCTCTCTCACACACACACACTTTAATGGCCTCGGCTCCATTTCCCCTGCAGAGCAAAACCACATCCATCACTTCTCCAACACAAACCACACACTGCTGTCCTACTCTGTCTCTCTCTCTCTCTCACACACACACGCACGCACACACACTCACTCACACACACATGTACGTCTCTTTATAGCTGTGAGGACACTTATTGACATAAGGCATTCCCTAGCCCCTTACCTTAACCATCACAACTAAATGGCTAACCCTAACCGTTACCCTAACCTAAACCTAATTCTAAACCTAACCCTCAAACTAAGTCTTAACCCTCAAACAAGCCTTTGAAATTGTGAGGACCAGCCAAAGTGTTCTCACAACGTCAAAATGTCCTCACAATGAGGCTATTGAACCATTATTGGCCCCCATAATGATAGATAGATGTGCACACTCATACACACACTCACAGACACACACACACACACACACACACACACACACACACACACACACACACACACACACACACACACACACACACACAGAGGAGAGAGCTTGTTTGCAAGTGTTTACCATACATCACACTCAAAGGATGTTTTCTCCACAGAGAACCTTCTTCTCATAAAAGAAGATCTGTGTGTTTGGTGTGTGTGTGTGTGTGTGTGTGTGTGTGTGTGTGTGTGTGTGTGTGTGTGTTTGTGTGTGTGTGTGTGTGTGTGTGTGTGTGTGTGTGTCCCTGTCCCTGTGTGTGTCTCTGTATGTGTGTGATTCTGCGTGTGTGTCTCTGTCCATTTTCTCAGTCCAGTTTAACTTCTGACTCATGATCTCTGGGTAATTGACTTCACTATGAGACTCTGCTGTTTCCACAGTGACAACAATGAGCTTTTCCTCCCATTAAAGACTCAAGGCTGCTGCCGACACAGGCCAATACAAATAAACACAGGAAGACCTTGGAGTATTTGTACACACAGTGTGAATGTCTATCTCTCGCCCTCGCTCACTCTCTCTCTCTCACTTTTCCTGGTCCATCAGCACCATCTGACTCATTCAGCGGGAACCAATCAAATCAAAACTTCGGTTTGGGGGGAGTGATGACATCAACAATGCTGCGCTCCTACCACATGGAGAGATGCCATCTGGAGGGAGCTGAGTCAGCACAACACACACACACACACACACACACACACACACACACACACACACACACACACACACACACACACACACACACACACAGGAGAAGTGCATCAGAATATATAGAAGCCTGGGATCAAACAGTGCTAGTCTGAGTAGAAGCAGACCAGAGGAAAGAACCAGGGATTCTGATTCACTGATTTAAAGGGTCAGTTCAACCAAAATGGAGAAAAAAAGACTCTCGTCACTGAGATCAGAGTCCTGCACCGGGTTGGGTACCCACGTGTAAAAAATATATTTATGTAAATTCACGGGTACAGGCACCGGTAAAAGTGAACTAAATGCAGGCGGATAGCCGGTGAGAACAAAAATATGTGGTTGCTGTTATTTTTATATTGATATCGGTGATGAAAAGTCTAATAAGCAACTGGAAAAATGTTTTATTGTGAAAGCCGGCGACACAGCTTGACCCACACACATGGACTATATTTTGACGTGACTGATGCGACAGCGATGTGGACTAGCTGCTAGCTAGTAGATCAGAATGGATGACATAAAGACAAAAAATGTCAGTGGTGAATACTAATACTAAATTGCGGACAACACATCGCCGAGAGCCAAGTCGGATGTTTGGGACAAATTTGGTATCATCAAAGACTCTGAGAACAAAGTTGTCAGTGGCTTTGCTGCTTGTAAACGATGCCAAAAAGTATTAGCTTTTGATAGTCGAAAACTAGGCACTTCGTCGCTGAGGAAACATCTTGACAGCAGCAAGAGCACAGTGAGTACAATAGTTGGTGTTTTATTCTGCCAAAGATGCAAGTTTGCGTTACATGTTCTAATGTTCTAATGGCACAATATTGACGGTATTGTGTTTCTGCACAGCAACCTCGTTCTTAAGAGCAATGACACTGTCAGTGAGTGACTGTCTAGCCTCTGTGTGTAATCAAGGGTGAGTCGCGGGTCTAATTTTAATGAGTCTGGGGGGGTCTGGATTTGAGTTAGAGGTAACTGCGGGTAACGGGTCGGTTCTGGTACTGAGTTTTTGCGGGTGCGGGTTTGCAAAACTGGACCTGTGCAGGACTCTGACTGAGATCACGCAGAGATGTTCACAGATATCTGACCTTAAAGTCCAATTCTTGCTTCTGCGTGAAAGCTAGGCCATACCCTGACGTGTACCTCCCCAAAACTATAACTACATGTCGAGGTGATGGAGACTGCAAGAGCTGTGATTGGTCCACTTGGTAGCATTGCATTTCCGGCAGACTCAATGCCAATTGTTAATTGAGTTGAAGGAACAAACATGGACGACGTCTTTTCATCATTGCAATTCTTTATGAAAAGTAATTGCTTTTCAACATCTACCAGCTCCAACCCCAAAATGATTGGTACTCATAGTAACACACCCATTGTTCTGAAGTAAACAGAGACGCCAAATAAGCAGACCAGAAACCAGAAGGCACTCAACACCATAGAAATTCTACCGCATTTCAGCAATGGTATTGCAGAATTTTATTAATTAATCCTTTAAATATTAATGGTTGTAACCACAGAGTGTAAATTAAAGATGGACGACATGACAGCTCTCAAAAGTGAAGCCAAAACTTCTCAATCACCACCTACTGGCTGGCTACAGTTGAGTCATAAACCAGGCCTCCTCCATGTTAGCGGAAGGGACTTGGACCAAACCGAAAAAGTCAAAGTAAACATTAAATACATTATTCTAAAAATGGTTTCTGTCATTTTAATAGTTATTATCACACTGATGTTCGTTCAAGTGTTTTCTGATAAGTTTGGTTTTAATTAGTTATGTGATTAAATAAAAACGAGTTTGATTCTCATGATTGACAGCCTAGACTGACTCATGATTGGCCGAGCACGTGTATCTGCGATGGCTCAACATCGTGATCATTTCCAAACAGACTGGCTCCAAATTAGGTTTTTGGCACAAGATGGCCTCGTTCGTATCCGGGATATTTTAGTGTCATTTCGAGATCGTAGAGGAAAGGAGAGACCATCTTCATTTAGAGTTTATTAACAAAACATGATTTTTCAGTTACAGGTTTATCTTATGACTGTTGGGGGCCTTTCCTACATTCTTTCTTGGTTATCAAAATTGAATTTGATGGAAGTCACATCTGGTTAAGCCGATGTTTGAAGGATTTGAGGAAAAGAGGTCAAGGTCATAGAGCTGCGAGTGCAAAACGGTCATGAAACATCTCTGGCTGATATTCTCATCCTTCGCAACACCTGTGACATTAAGTAAGAAAAATGTAGATGTTTCCCTTTACCCATCGGAGCATCTAGACGTATCAAACCACACACGAACACAGACTTGCTTATCCTGCGGAGACACACACACGACCCTGATTAACCAAAGTGGACAGATGTCAAGAGGAAGTCGGAGGTGCCCTCTTGAAGGAAACACTGAGCTAAAGACGGAGAGGAACCAAATGTTAAAACATGGAACACGTGTTTCAGCTATCAGATGAAACTCTCGCCCTCTCTCCCTCTCTCTGGATCAGCTTTCAGTCTCCAGACAGCAGCTGTCTGTGCAGAGGAAAAACTTAGACGGAGTGGTCAGACATGGAATGTGTGTGTGCGTGTGCATGTGGATGTGTGTGTGTGATGTGTGAAGAGGGTGGTGACAGTTAGATACACAGGCGCCGCATTCATTGCAACAATAATCATGTTTCTGATCTATATCACAGGAATGATTTATTAGACTCTTTGATGAAACCGACTCAAAACCATAAATGAAACCATATTTGTGTGCCTTCCATTGTCTGTGTTTTCATGTTATTATTCAATGAATTTATGGATTATTTAACTGTCTGAGTATGTAGTTTAGTATTATTTATACATGTCTGTATATGTTATTTGTATGTTGTTCAACCGGTCAGGGACTACCGATGAAAACTAGGCTGCATGGCTAAATCTGTCACATTTACATGTTGGACCTACATGCTAATAATTTGCATTTGTGCATCATCCCGCTAACACACAGACAAACCAATGGACAGAGGGCGAAAACCAAACATCCTTCATGGCAGAGCATGAAACACTGTGCATGTAAGATTCAAAACTAGTGCACATTTGCATTTGAACAGCGTCTGTGACATGCAGTGTTATTACTGGGACTTTGTGGCAGCGTAAATATTTGCAGGCCTTGGATTTTGCAGCGTGATCCAGTCCAAACTACACTTTGGACAGTTCATGACAGCAAATTGATAGAAGCTACGTATGTTCAGAAAACCACGTTGATTCTTTAATCCATAGCAAAGGCAGGGAAGAGGATTTGGTGGAGGCCAACATGACACAGCAGGAGGCAGAATGTGGAATATCTGATGTTACATGGTTGTGATCCAGAGACAATGGGCCAGTGATGGGTCTAATATGGCACAAGCTCACACACCTCTGTCAGCAGGAGGGACGAACACATGCTGCCTTTCTTCTGTCTTATTAACAGGTTGTTTTTTCCGGTTCCCTCTGAATATTGAGCATCATTGTTGGAAGAGGAACAGTGAGATTAAATTGTCAGATCATGGATGTAAAGCTCCCAAAGATCAGATGATAATTGCAGCCTGAACTCAGGAATATTAAGGATTAATGTTTCCACTCTGGTTCTCTTTGTTCTATTAATACTCCACAGTAAGCCAGGTTCTGTTCGCTCAATTACAGCCTGACACAAATGTTCCTGTGTGTGTCTGTGTGTAGCCTCCTCTAAGAATGAACTTTAATTAGTGCCTGGTTCAAAGAAAAACGGATTAAAAAACACCGCCAGGAGAAGTCAGAGAGAAACACTTTCTAACAGAAGAGGATAAAAAAATGGAAGAGATGAATAAAATAAATGAGTGCACAAAGAACCTGAAGAAAGAAAGACAAAGAAAGAGGGAGTAAGAGGAGGAGGAGGGTTTACAATCAGTCCCAGCTGCTTCATTCATTCTGTGTGCATGGAAACTATGAACAGAACTTTGAAAATGAATGAAATTCGGGATTTACACGCACACACCAACGCACCAACTGCAGCGCGACTCTCCTGCTCCAAAGAGCTACTTGTGGTTGCACTGGAGTGTTTTCCGACACACACACTCACACACACAAACCCAGAGACTCGGGCCAAACCGCAGCAAACTAAATCTTCACATGCCCGAGAGGCTGGAAGCTTTAGGATGAAGTCAAGTTAAACTGAGGACAACAAGAAAAAACAGGGAATGTTCATGGGGCCCAAAAAGACATGCATGCACCAGTCGACACGTTTGCAAACAGAGTCAGGTTCACCCGGTGGAAACAACATCGACCTGTAAATCAGTCAGGTCATTGATCGGTTCCTTATTAATTTGAAAGTTACGATTCAGAGTTGTGGGAGTTGTGCTGAGATCAGTGACCAGACATGACGAAAACATGAACTTCAACACCACAGCACAAAATCAGTCTGTTCTGTCATTATTTATACTCTTTGTTGTGTTTATGGACCAGAGCCACGTTTTGATATTAAAAGAAACTTGAAGCTGGAACCAGAGACAGGTAGATTATGTTTCCATCTGCATTCGTTTGTCTATTAATTAGCAGGATTACACAAAAGTGTTGATATAAAGTGAATGTTTTTTCACTTTCTTTAATATTTCAAGAAGTTTTTAGGACGATTTTTCTAAATTCTTGCTGATTTCTCAAAAGAAAATGTGGTTTCATAACAAAACTGTTGGGCTTTGATGGAGGTATGAGCTCTAATGTTCCTCTGGGATTTTGGTCAATGTCATGTTATGGTGGAGATTGGAAGTTGTCTCGTCGGACATTAGATGGGGGGGGGGGGGGGTGGTTAACACTGGACATGATGCTCCCTTCCTACATTTTAACATATATTTATATATTTTACTGCTTTATTTGTTACTTCTAAAACATAACGCTTGTTAGATGATCAGATGGTCAGATAGCGTCGGAAACAACTTCCTCCACAAAATTCCAGCATCGTACCTGAGGAGCGGTCGACCGTTTCTGTTCCTTTCCAAAACTGTGTGCAGCACGTTTATGAACTTTCAAAGCAATTTCACGAATATTCTTACCGATGTAGAGCTGTGCCATGACTTTGAATTTTGATACTGGATCATTTTCTGGATCATATTATCATATGATTTCCTATTTAAGTTGCTGTCAACAGTAATCAAGGCTGTTGTAAATTCATTTGAGTGGCATTTTTTTCTATTTCTGATGTTCCTCTTCATCTGAGAGGAACAGGTTAGGTTTTGTGAACCTGTCAGAGATTGATGGCCTTCCTAATAAAAACAGCATTATGATGAACTGGAAACAGACCAACTCAGACTCCCCCTGAATCCAATGGATTAGTGAGACATGGGAGTTTCTAGCTGACCGTAAAGTGAAGGCTGACATGTAGAGAAATGAGCTCATCGGTCTGACTGAGCTTCATGATAAGAAAACCTCTGCTCCTGAGGTGATGTTACTGCAGTCACAGTGTCTGGTTTTCATCTTGACCACTGTGAGTTCACAGCTATATCCAGGTTAGACAACAACAGTCTGCTTCCTGTGCATAACTGTGTTCATATCTATAAAACCTATAAAATGTGATGTAGAGAGTTTGCTTAGAGACAGACTCTGCATCCACATATGTTCCACACATGGCTATAGTGTCATTTCTTGTTGGGAAAAAACTATTTAATTTACATGTAAATATGTAAAAAAAACTATATTTTAAAAGTAAGACAGTTCTACCTTTATATATCAGTGTCAGTTTTCTCAAGCCAATGTTCAGCACTGATTAACCTGCAAACTAGTCGGGAAAAGAAATCCCTTCAAACTTTTAGTGATCACGTTTTACTAAGAACACATGCTTTTACTAGACCTCATTTACCTCATTTACCACACACACACACACACACACACACACACACACACACACACACAGTAGTTTCCTTGTTTACCAACGGCGGGCAATAAAGTGTTTTACTGCTGTGTAGTACAGAGTATAGAGGCTAATTACTGACTGCAGTGAACTAATGAACAGCACTGGAGTTAACACATGAGGAGAGAGAAGTATATCAGAGCAAACCAAACTGAAAATGTTTTTCCCCAGAGATGACTTCTTCTTCGCTGCTCCAAAACAGCAGTTGCATTGTACTGCCACCAGCAAGTGCTGTTTTTAGAGCAGCAAAGAAGAGGTGACTTACGGCATTGCTAGCTATTGTGTCAGCAAGTTTTTCACTGGAAAGTCACACAAGTAAAACAGCCATGTGGGCCGTATCCAATAATTCAGTTTGAATGAAAGCAATTCACACCAAAATGCAAAATCCAGGCATGAAAGTCGTTATTGGATTTTCTCTGATTTGATGCGATAAACGTTTGGTTAAATGTCATGATTGACTGCTGAAACTGATTTGTGATTGGCCGAGCCTTTGTATTGGTGGGACCTTGATATCCCGGCTCCACACCACGATTGCTACTCCGAAGAATCTGGCTCCAAATGACGACAAAAGTTCAAGATGGCAGAGTTTGTATCTGTTATGTGACGTGTCGTGCATCTTTATTTAAAGTGTATTATCTCCATGTCTTCTTTCTTCTCAAAAGAAACGTATGGCAGGGTTGCAACAAGCAATTCGTAAATCAAATCCAACGAGCATCACAATTGAACAGAAGCTTTTTATTGCCCGACAGATGTACGACTAGAATCCAGATGGTTACAATAAAAACCAGAGAAAAGCAACAAAGCTAAGAGAAACTAGAAACTAGAATGACTGAAATGGTTAATCAATGCACCGATCTGTCAATTTTCTCTCCATCAACCCATCGATAAACTGAAAATTGCTTCAGCAGTCAAAACAAAAGGAAGAGTGTAAAATCAGAGCAGGTTCTGTTTTTAAAAAAGGAGCAAGACAAAAGGAATCAATAACAGATGAAGAGAGAGCACAGGTCTGACTGACTCGCCCTCAGGACGCTTATCTGCTCTCTGACAGCTCAGCCCGCCGCCGGGGAGCCATAGCTCTCTCACACACACACACACACACACACACACACACACACACACACACACACTTAAACGAGGGGTGGTGAGTAATTACTCCCGGTCAAACATACTGCTCCTCTCAAAGGAAGCCCTGCTAAGTGTGTGTGTAAATGTGTGTTGACATTCAAGCTATGATTGGTCGAGCTTGGGCTGCAGGGAGCAGCACCGAAAAACCTATTCTGATTGGATGACTGGACCATTGGCTAGAATAAAGCCTCTCCAGGGATCCAGGAGAAAGCTGCAGTTTCTTTATTTGATATATTTATATAATTTGTGAGAGTAATTTCAAATTCAAACGTGGTGCAGTAAGGACACCTCAGAATCCTCACTGAGAAACACAAGAATTCTACAGCAGCCACTCTGTCATTGGGGTATAAGCCTATAAATAGCTGCCAAACATCCCCTGTAGAGATCGTTGACAGGGGAGGCAGTGGGGTGGAGACAAAGAGCCAAACAGGTAAAGTAATTTAAAGGAATCATATGATGGTTTTTTCAGTGTTTCTTTCAGTGTGTTATAAAGGTTTTTTGAGAATGTATAAGTTCTGCAAAGTTAAAAGGCTCCTGTCCTGAACCTTGCACCATTTCAAGCAAACCTTTTGTTCAACATGGAAACCTGGAATATGGATTTGAGATTGAAAATGCATGACATTTTAACTTATACATGGCAAACATTCTTTCAGGGTTAATTCTTGTTCAGTTAATTTTACTGGAGATTTATTATTGTTTTACTATTTACCTAATTCTATTTGCTATGTACTGCAAAGAGGGCATTTTTTTGTTATAAAAATAAAACAGACTCAATTTATTTGTACAAATATATTTATAGAATTGAAAGTAGATTTTAACAGATAGTTTTATCATATTTAACTATACTCATTTTGCCTAAGAGTCTGGATATCTGTGGCTTTTAACAGCTCGGTGCTGCTTTGTCAATCAGGATAAAAGCTTCCTGTCTATCTCACACACACACACACACACACACACACACACACACACACACAAACCTGCCCACAGCAGTTAATGACATCAAGGTCTATTAGCTAGCAGCACTAAGCAGCCAGTAACACACACACTCACGTACATGTCTGTAAAATGTCTTTGTGATCGATTATAGTCAAAACGGATGCTGATTACACACACACACACACACAAACACACACACCATATGGCTGCAGCTGTCCCAAGACTAGAAAGCTTTTAGGGAGGGAGGAGACAAAAGGAGGAGGAGGAGAGGAAATCCTTTCTTTGTATTTATCTATTTAACAATCTTTCTCTCTCTCTCTGTCTGTCGGAGTCTACCTCTAGTTCTCTCTCTCACTTGTCCCCTGGTGGGTAATAGGGGATAATCCACTTAAGCTGTTTCTCTGTTTCTCTGTCCCTCTCTCCCTCTCTCTCTCTCCCCCCCCACATCAGTCTTCACACCCATCTGCCACTGGGTGTGTGAGTTGAAGACAAAGACAGATGAAGGGAAGGAGGGAATCCTGGCCTCTCCTCAGCAGCAGCATCTTATTGTTCCTGATGACAGTACACACACACACACACACACACACACACACACACACACACACACACACACACACACACACACACACACACACACACACACACACACACACACACACACACACACACACACACACCCTCTTAAATAATGAATGTGTTGCTCCTCCCTCTGAGTTTCCTCACCATGACTAAGGACTGAGGCCTCATTTAAAGGAACAGGACACTGGATGTTATTCTTATTGTATATCAAATTGATGGATCATAGGATCATAGGATCAAATAATGTAAGTATGCCATCTTCAAACTCGGCCTCCATTTCCATTGCAGAAATACACCTGTAAAGCTCCGTGAAAATCATACTTGCCAGGCTGCCCTGACACTAAGACAAGTTGAGCACTGGTTTTATTTTGTTCAGATTTACTAACGGAACAAAAACTTCCATGAAGGTCCAAAATACAAACACATTAATGAGCTACAGCTCTACATAGGGTGACACACATACAACCATCCCACTGCCATAAATAGTCCCATACACATCAAATATGTGGCCGAATAACAACAAATACACAATTTCCTTCTGTTTGATAAAACCCTTCATCTGTGTGCAGCTGTCGCAGGAAATGACTTACCTTTGTTATAAAGTAAATATATATTTGTGACATGAAATCAATATTCTTATCATCTACAGTGGATCCAATGACAACATGAAAATGTGATGAGCATACAGAGAGTTATCGTCTGAATCTGCAGCTCCTCTCGGCTTTAAAAAACTTCATAGTGAGTTTCAGCTTATTGTTTATCTGAGCGACCCACAACTTCACTGTTCTGATTCACTCTCTAAGTATAATTCTGGCCACAGCCGGCAGTTGTTTTCATCGAAAAAGCTTTAAAGAGGCTCTGTACACACTGGTGCATGGATTTGGAGGCTTAAAGGGAGTTGGTGGAGACCAAAAACAGAGCTAAATGAGAAGGAATATTGGACTTAGCGTGAAATCAAGTGGCAATATGTCACAAGTATTCATATACCCAGTGTGTGACATGGAGTGTGGCTTGGGCCGCTAATTTCTGTCTGAACAAATACGAGCCAGACAGAAAATGCTCCAAACCCAAACTGACCCTAAAGTTGTCCCTGGTTACATGCACATGCAGAGTACAAAATAACATAGATGAAAACTGAACTTGAATATCATTCAAAAATGTTTGCAGGAACCCATCAGGTAACCACACTCTTGTATGTGAACGGTCATATAATATACATTTTCAGGTGTGTTAGTATGAATGAATATAAATTCTGATACAGAGCTAAAACATTAATTTCTGTTTAAAAGCGTAGCAGAGTCATCATGGCTTTAAAACTACACTAATGCGACAATCAACAATATTGAATTCCAGCTCAGAGCGACTACATTGGATGAAGCCTGTGTTGAAGACGCACCAGCTGCATTAACAGTTAACTGACAGATCATACAAATCGGAGGATTAGCTCTGCACCAAAGCTGCTTTGGGAAATTACATTTTAATAACATGATATTCCAACATGGTGCCGGGACACCCCTGCTGTGCACTGCATGTATAACATAACGGTATAATGTCCATGGGAAATGAACAGTGTAGAAAATATTAAGACCAAGAAGAGATGGTAAAAAGTGTTGAACTGTTAAAAGTAATTTCTCCAGATTTGAATTACCAAAGTAAGTTCACAGGTTTTGGAGAATACTACTGTTTAGATGAAGACCTTGCATAAAGATTTTTGTGGCTCCACGTTGACTTAAGTTATGTCAACTGCATCAGCACCTTATGCAACATCATGACTTCCAGTAAATGTGTTTCAGGGGCTGAAGTGTTTTTTCTTTTCCCTTTACCACAAACTTTGGGCTTTTAATTTTGCAGAACCTTTACATTCACCTATAAAGCACTTTATAGTAAAGAAACCCTGAAAAAAACATAATTTAAGCTCCTACATGCAAAGTCAGTCACCTCTTGAAAATAAGTCTAATAATATGTTAATGTAAATTCATGGCAGCTTACGATCATAGGTTTCAGTGTAAGTGCTAGTAATACTGGTGGATTAGCATGAGACCAGGCAGTGTTAGTGACAGTGTGATCTCATTAAGCTTCACTTAAACAACAGCCTTTATCATTAGCCTTAATCCCTCTACATAAACTGGATAATTGATTGTAATGACGCCTCAGCTCAGACAAACTGCAGCTTGAGATTCTGATGAGAAACATGAAAGAAACAACACACATCATAAATATAATTCATCCAAATTCTCTGCCTGTCCCTCTCCCTCTCTGTCTGAGTTTGAGCGCCTACATTGCAGGTTAATCTGGCTCTAAAACGGGAGGAAGCAGTGTGTCTGTGTGTGTGTGTGTGTGTGTGTGTGTGTGTATGAATGGATTACTGGTCATTCATCCGTGTAACGTCTCTGCTCACAAACTACTACTAACACACACAGACACACACATATTGTACACTTTCCATTTTTATCCAAAGACCAGCAGGGTCTGTCTAATTCTCGCACACACATGCATGCACCCACACACACACACATAAACAATATCTGCCATGTCAACCAGAGGAATTAAATCTTGTAATTATTTCCTTTATTGAAAGAAACTTGTGCCAGCAGACATGAGGTGCAGACTGGAAGTTTCTCCTCGGGGTGAGATGAGGTCTCTCTCTCAGACTTTTATCCTCAGAGTCCGATGATGGTTGTTTTCAGGGTGAAATGAGGTCTCGTCAGAGTGAAACAAGATCTCCTCTTAAGGTGAAATGAAATCTGACTTAGTATGCTTCAAATGAAACCGGTCTTAAGGTGCCTTCAGGCAGCGGGACAACAATGATTGTGCAAGTTTATTGTGGGTCGACTAAAATCCTGGTTGCACTTTAATGTACTGTGTTTATATAGCACTTTTATAACCATTACAACCAGATGCATTAACATGCGACACGTATACAATGCAACTCTATCACACTCATCCACCAATGGCCAATTTCCTGTTTGGTGGTCAGCCTTTGGGAGCTTTTGTCTCACGATGCGATCCAGGTCAACTGTTTAGGATTCATTTTTTAATCCATCCATTGTCTCTAATCTCTATAAACATATACTATGTGTGAATATGAGGAATCTGTGGCGGAGGGACAAGGTTTTAGGGCTGGAAGCCTTCCGGTCTAGTTTGATCCATCCGGTTGGAGCAGGTTTTGGTTGCTATTAGCTTTTACATTTTTCTGCATTTATTCATTCTGGACCAAAAACACCTAAAATTACCAAACCTAAAAAATATCGCAGTCTTGGTGGAGAAACTGACCCAGATATATACTGTCTACATCAGAAGCCCCCAAATTATTGGCCATTTCCTGCAAAGGCTAGTTCGTTGTCAGACATTAGCCGATGGGCTTCGAGAACAGTTATCGTTTGATGGTTGTTGGGGCGATGGAGCCAATCCCAGGAATGCTCACATTCCCACAGGAAACCTTTCCGTTATGAAGCCTCGGTTTTACATTTTGTCCAGAGTGAAACCAGAAGTAACCATATTTGGCTCACTGTCAATAACATTGTATCCATGCCCCAATGTTAACGCTGCTTTATCATCTATTTGACTCCAAATCGTCTAAATGAACATCAGCTGTATTGAAGAAGACTTGAAACTAGAGATTGAGACATAAACTCCTTAGGAAAATGTTTACTGACGTTATAAATCCAAGAGCGAAGAAGACTAATTATCTCATAGACTTCTATAGTAAACTGACTTTATTTCAAATCCAGTGTAGCCTCTCCTGGTCAATGAAGAAAATAGAGGTTTCCGGCACTTCAGTTTCCAGAGTCTGCGTTCATTTTTATAAACAGTTCATGGTTGAAACCCCAAACCTTCTTTCTTTTGGACGACAGTGCAAACCTGTCAACTCATGTGTCAGACAGCACAAAATCCCACACTGTAATGTGGGGTCGACTACAGATGCTCCAGTCTGGTCCTGCAGCTTGTTACTGTATGTGCATTGATACCGGCCTGATTAGGCAAAACCAGACAAAACCGATGCTCATTAACGCAGCTTCTTTATCATTATAAAGGTCATTGTTTACCGAATCAGCGGGAAATCATATCACCATAGCTACAGACGTTGTTTGTGGCTTACATCAGATGAGGAAATAAAATCGAATTACCTGTTCATGCAGACAGCGGGAGCCCACCTCACTCCTCACTGCTGGAATATGAAGTGCACACGCTGGGATTCAATCCCACGAGAACAGGCAGCTTTTAATGCCAAACAAGCCAACAGGATAAAACGATGTATTAACCTTGTGTTTCACCGGAGAAGTCGGGTCTTTGTAATTGGATTTTATCTAGAAGATTTATGTGAACCAGCATTTAGCAAGATTCTGCTTTTAGCACATTCATGAGGCCGCTTAGTGTGAGGGTAGCCTTAATCTCCCAGCATGCCCTGGGTGAGGAGCTGCTGTGCTTCACCTGTTTCCAACACAACTCAGGCCAGAATGAAGCTTCCTCTGTTATAAGCTGGCGTCAGTCGCCTGGCAAACTCTCAGACCTCTGATTGCATGTGTGTAGGTATGAATGCGTGCGTGTCACTTCCTGTTTCCCCTCTGATAATTTGGGATCCTATTTATAAACGGGATGATTAGCATAACATTGAACTGCTGTGCCGCCTGCACTTTCCCGCGAGGTTGTGCGTTTGAGTGTGTGCTTTCAGACTCAAGCCCGGCACATGATGAGCACTTGAACTGTTGAACATTTTTTCATTCAATCGGCTCTTTGTCAATGACTCTTCTGTTGCTCCTTTTTAATCCAAGGATTCTTGCTGCATAATTTCCATTTAATATTTTATTTCCAATCACTTCCTATAGATGCAACATTCAAATAGATCAACTTCACTTTTTTTTTCCAAAGTGCCTCAGCCACATGCGTTGAAAGGAAACACAAGTAACTGACAAAATAAATAGAAGGAAGACGAGTCAAACAAATTTGAACAAACAGTTTTAAAATCAGCCATTCATCTGTTAAAGCTGGGGCACACATTATAATTGATGAGCTGAATATACTGTAGTTCTGATTTGGGTATAATGTCTAATTAAGTCAAGTTTGTGGTGCTGAGAAATCCTAAATCTTACTCTATCTTTAAAACTTCTACTTTTAGGATGAGTAGATTGAACAGTTTAAAGATAAAATGCTGTGTTGAATGACTTAATAATCCAATTGATCAGGTTTCAGTGCAGAAACAGAGCTCGGCTCAGAAAGTGACACTCTGTCTCCTCCTGCTCTCTCTACATTCATCATTTCATCCCGATTGAGCTCTATTTATTCGTCTTTTCTTTCAAAATAAATCAGTGTATTTATGTATGAGATTGTCCGGGTCTGACTCTTCAAAACAGGAAATTGTCCAGAACATTCAGGTGAGGGGGGGAGTCTGGATAGAGCAGCAGGAGGCAGGACATGACATATAAATTCTGCTGTGGAAAGATCAGTGTTTTACAGAAAATCAAAGAATGTGGTAGAAAAAGCTACTGACATGAATTCTACAAGCATTTGGACGTCTCTGCAAATTCAATAAAAGACTTGCATCTGTTGTTTTTTATTGTATCAACATTAAGTCAATTTTGTGACAAAGGAAGTAAAGAGCAAAGAAACTGAATGCAAAGTGTGTTACAGGATTTTTTCTGAGGAGCTGAATCTGTGATGGGACTGAAACTACCACAAATTTGATGAAACGCTTGAAGAAGCAACATGCATGATAAAGTTTACAAGGAAATTGAAATGATACCAGATGATAAAAGTTGTGCTGCACAAGCATATGTTTCTTATCTCACTCCACAGCTTGACAGCTTCCTGGACAGACTGAATACGGAGGAGATGTTACACATGGTTAGTAAGGGAAGAAGAGTAAGGTCGACTTCATTTTATGAGACAATGTCAGAAACATGCAATGTGATTTATGATTTGCTCATTAACAGATCGGTATCACTACTGAAAATTAAGTGAGGAGGTGGGACCGAGTCAGCTCCAATTTCCTCTGTACTCAAGTCAAAGAGTCGTTCAGCTGTTCACACACAGTCGTGCATTTTAATGTGTTCACATGCTCTAAGTTTGTTTTTTATGTCGACAAAAATAATTAAATTTCACTTGTGTGTGTGGCTCATTCCTCCTCCTACTCACAGAAAAATATGAAGCAAACAAAACTAACACAAAGATTAAATTCAAAGCATCACACTGTGCGCTGCAGTCCGTGCTGCGAGGCCTAATCATCTCCATACATAATCACACACGCAGTTGTAGTTTTTCCAATTAGCATAGGAGAATAAACTGTTGGACATCTGAGTTTTACATTACACAGCAGGTGCGGAGTATCTTTCATTAGATATGACATAAAACACAATAATGAACCCTCCAGCTAATTTTCAGCACTGCAGACAACAAGAAAACACACACAGTGAAAAAGAAAGTGATTGCTCATTTCCCTACTTTAAACTGAACGGCACTCAGTCCAGACACATACCTCTACCATGGCCCAACAGTCCCTTCATTTTAAAAACATAGCCTCCTTGGCCGGTGTAAACATTCAACCATCAATCTGAACAACTCTAACAAGCTCTGAGCCTTTGGGACTTACAACGATGCATTTAAGTACTAAACACATACATGAAAACATAATGTTTAATGTGAGTCCAGCTTGATAACCTCTAACTTCAACTCTCTCTGCGTCTCTACTTCACTTGTACATTTGTTTAACCTCTGACCAGATTTCTATGAATCAGATTGTATTTTTCGGCCCAGTGACTCATGATGAGTATGAGGATTTCCACGTCCACCTGCTGGAAATGTTCCAGCTGACAGTCATGTAATATCATGGGAGAGAGGCAGAGGAGACGATCACACATGGAGCTGTGTGTTACTGTAGACAACACACACAGCGTCTCACAGAGAGAGTGTTAAGTGTGTGTTTGATTTAATAAACTGCCTTGGCTTGGATTGTTCATAATAAAGTTATGGGACTGAATTACACTCAGGGGGGGCCAAGGCAGATTTCAGGGTGTGGCCCCCCTCCAGCACTGCTGCAAACTCAGAGTTAAGTCTATTTAACATTTGTATGTAACCCCTTTTCTAAACTGATAAAAAAACATTTATTATTATCATTTTCACACACTCTATCTCTCTCTCTTTCACACAAAGTCACACTAAATCACTGTTTTAGTCTTATTTCCATTACTGAACCCAATTAGCCACAATTATCAACACACACATACACGCAATACAGTAAACACATGAAATCTTCATTACACATGGTTTTATACTGCATTATTACCCTTAGATATGATGAGACACTAAAGTCGTTTTCACACCTGAAAGTCTGAACCAGGCCTTGTGTGTTTGTTCCATTGTTCCCATTTGATCTGGTTAGTTTTGGTTTCACATTAAAATTTATGGAGCAAACTAAAGATCAGTGAATAGACCGCGTGTGTCTGCCAGTACCATGTTGTCAGTTGGGCAGATAGGTTTTAGCTTTCACTGTAATGTCAATATAGTTTTACTTCAGGCAAAATTAATGTCCTAATCATGACATGATATTGTCTGAGGTGAAGACTGCAGCAATCCTGTAGCTGCTTCCCCTTCATTTAGTGTTTGATACTGTCTCAACTTTCTGTGATTGGCCTGAAGGTCCAAACTATCCAGAAAAGTGTTTTCACACTGAAAACAAACTGAACTATCTGGACCCAGACCCCCAACAATTTTTTTTCCATTGATCCGAGGCACCTTTCCTAATCAGGGTTAGGGTTAGGAGAACATTATGGGGGGAAAGTGCAATTCCTTATTTTGTCCACCCAATGGTCCAAAATGGTCAAATATAATCAATTTACAATGATACATGACAAAGAAAAACAGCAAATCCTCACATTAAAGCAGCTGGAGCCAGATGAGTATTGATCCTTTTGTATTTATCAAAGAATCAGCCAGTAAATGTTTAGCCAATCGACTAATGGATACATAAATTGGCAGGTGAGTCGTATCAGCAGCTGTAATAACACCAAACATGCTCTGATTTCAGCTTCTACCAAAGTGATGAGCTGTTGCTTTTCGGTTTCCATCATGTCACTGATTTCAGACCAAACAGCAGTTGGATGATGTCACTTTGGAAACAAGAAGTCAAATATTTATCGACTTAATCAATGAATCAGTGATGACGAGTAATTTGCCAGTTGCAAAGCCAAGTATTGCTTTTGAGCCAAGAATCTCTACAAACAGATTCTGCATGTGAATGTGCAGAATCTGTAGGAAAACGTTTACCGAAATGTATCAGCTGTCGATTTCAAGCCAAAATGCCGTCCAGACCTAAAACATCACGTTAACGGATTGTAAACTCGCTATTAAAAAATCTGCTCGTAGAGGTGGTCCTTCAACTCCAACTCCATTCTCACATCCCACGTTGCTAATTGGACCTCAAACAGTGTACAGCAAATGGAAGACAGACTCTTGGCCCCTGATATCCTGGCCCCAGATATCTGCTGTCTATACAGGAAGCTCCAAAATATTGGCCATCAACCCGAGATACAAATTCAGCATCAGACAATAGCTAATCGGCTCAGAGATTGAGCCATTGTGCTCTAGTAGAAGTTCCAGACATATAATGCTTTTCTGTTTCCTACCATGTGACAGATTTTCAGACCAAACTGCAGTTTGAAGACGTCAGTTTGGACATAGATGGTCAAAATCAGAGCCTTGTGGTTTCGCTAGTTGTGAAAACATCTGGTCATAGATGTCATTTCTCAACTCCACATCGTTCTGGCATCCCACGTTTCTAGTTTGACCAATCACGTTTGAGCAGGTTTTGGTTGTCCGCAGGTTAACAGTACATGTAGAGAGCAAAAGAGGCGAAACACATTGGAGCTATCAGCCTTTTAAGCCAAAATGACGTCCGGACCTAAAGGATACCTGAAAACTTAAAAGATCTTCCCTCAACCCCAACACCCTTCACCTATCTCATGTCGTTAATCGGGCTGGGAACAGTGTAAGAACAGTGAAGACAAGAAGAGTCTTGGCCCGGATATCAGCTGTCTACACTGGAAGCTCCAAAATATTGGCCCCAGAGACTAATTCGCCATCAGGCAGTGGCCAATAGGCTCTGAGAATGAGCCATTATGCTCTGGTAGAAGTGTCAGACACACACTCTTATTACCAAAACACACACACACACACTATATCCATTATCACACCCTGCATACAACTGCACAGACACTTTGTCTCACCTCAGGACCATTTAGATCAGTTTAGTCACAATCATCTGTCCTTTTTATTCTAAATGCATCAGTAAAAGACACAAACACACACTGACAAACACACTCTGGCAAACACCATGGTTATCAAACCTCTGATTCATGCCTGGACGACACAAATCGTCCTTTTAGCAACATATTGAACAGACATCTTGAGCTTTACTGCAGCTGATCTTCTGTGATTCCTCTTTAATTCCGTATCTTTCCTTTGTGGAGACCGTCAGTGCAACACACACACACACACGCACACACGCACACACACACACACACACACACACACACACACACACACACACACACACACACACACACACACACACACACGTAAAACCTTCCTGCAGCAGCACACAGCAGGATTTCACGTCATTTTCAGCTGGATTTTGACGCTCATCTTGTGCTGGCTCCTCTGCAGCGGCTCTCATGTGCTGACGGTGACATTCAGCTGACTTGTTGTGATGCTGTTGTTGTGTGTCTGTGGGTGTCTGTGGGTGTCTGTGTGTGTCTGTGCAGCAGCTCCTGGTTCTACCTGGTTTGTAGAAGGCATCAGTGTCGGGGTCGCTGGGCGCCTCCTCGGCCGCTTCTGCAGGGTTCATACCGGAATCAATACAATCCAGCGACAAAGGAGCGGACAGAAAATAAAAGGAGGAGAAGAATCCCTGTCGTCTCTGAGTCCTCACATGTTCTCACTTCACCTCCCTCTCTCTCCCTCCATCCATCCCCTCTTTCTTTCTCTCTCTCTCTCTCTCGGTTGCTTGCTGGTTCACTGCTGGCTTCGTCTCTCTCTATTGTTCCCGGTCCAGCCTCTCTCCCTCCCTCTCCTCCCCCCGTACCTCCCCTCCCTCTCTCTCTCTCTCTCTCGCTCTCTCTCTCTCTCTCTATCCCTGAGTGTCTCCCTCCCTCTGCTCCCACCGTACCTCCTCTCTCTCTCTCTCTCTCTCTCTCTCTCTCTCTCTCTCTCTCTCGCTCTCTCTCTCTCTCCTTCTCTCTCTCTCTCTCTCTCAAATTCTTCTTTTTCTCTTTCTTCTTTTTTCCTTCTTCTTCTTCTTCTTAATTAATATAATAATAATAATTATTATTATTTACATTATTACTATTATCGTTGTTGTTATGATTGTTGTTGTTATTATTACTGTTATTGTTACTATTAGTAGTAGTAGTAGTGGTAGTAATAGTATTGTCATTATTATTGTGGTTATTATTATTATTATTAACATTATTAGTGGTAGTAGTCGTAGTATTATTGTCATTATTTTTAACATTTGACGTATTTTCTGCAAGTTTGACATTTTGTCCTCATGGTAGCGCTACAGCAAAAACAAACTGAAGGGTTTATCCTTCAGTTGTAAGCTGTCGTCGTGAAGGTGGTTGCATTAAGGTCGGGCGTAACGATACCTGTGATTATTGCTTCTCCTTCCTTCCTTTGATTTTTCAGTTTGGTCCATATCCCATCTGCTTACATGGAGGATGTGGAGTCTACGACCTGTATTGCTGCCAGCCACCAGGGGGTGATGAAGATGTTCTGAGCAATCATTTTGTTCATCTTTATTAACAATCTTTGCCTTCTCTGTTGTTCCCCATTGGATGTAACTTGTGAAAATATTATTTTTAAATAAGTTCCACCTCTTCTCCCCACATCAGCTGTATGTGTAAATGTACCAAAAACAAAAAGAAAATGTGGAAAACTCAACATGAATCAACATCTTTTATTTGACAGTAACACATTAAAGACACTGTATGAAACATGTTTTGCCCCGAAATCAGTTGTGGACATTAGTTGAATCATGAAACAAGCTAAATTTATTACTCACATATAAACAGCGCAGTGTCCCCTTTGTTCCTGACAGAGTATCATGAAAACCAACCACCAGTCTCTCTTGGTTCTGATGCTAAAGGTTGTAGGAGTCTGGAGTTGTTCTAACAACATCACAAATAAATAAATAATGTCCAGGTACGGTAGGTTGGATTTGCCAGTTTAGGTGAATCTGGAACGTCGACCCAGTGTCTTTGGATGTGAAACAAACACTTTCAGATTCAAACTGGTGCATTTGTGTAAATATCTGGTTCTTCATCCCAACAAAGAAGATGCTCAAAAGGACATTCAGGAGAGATTCACTTGGGTATTGTGTTGGCTGCGGCTACAACACACACATTGTGTTGGTGGTCAAAAATAGTATCGAGGTGGCAAGGTGGTACAGTGGTCAGCATTGTCCCCTCACAGCAAGAAGGTAATTTATATGTAAGATTTTCTTCTTCCTGCTCCTTTATCATCATAAGTACCAGGGTTTTGTTTTTTTTATTGTTTTTGCAGTACACTATAAATAAACAAAACTTAACTTAGCTCAACCAAATTAAACTATATAGTATGACAAATATGTAATTTAGGTTATCAGACTTTTCCTTTTTTATAAATAATAAAAATAAAAACTGGATGATCACGTGTGGGATTGTTCGACCTTGGAATAAAATGTAGTCGACTTAGAGTCAATCTTCCTTCTTTTCAAGATACAGGCAGAGTTTTGCAAAAGTCTTTTTCTTTCAAAAAGAATGAATATCCACAAATGTTGAATGTGCTGATCATTTTCACTGCAACGTCTGATGCTTTGGTGGAAACAGACATATTTCCCTCTGGATTTTGTTGATTCAGAGGTTTTACATCACAGCTACCCTGTTTGTTTTGTTTACCCCTTTGCATAAAATATAGACCGTAACTGACATTTTCGACACATACCATCGTTCTCTTCGTCCAGATGAAACCACATCCTCCATCTTTCCTGTCGTTCTGAGGCTCTCGTCTCTCTCAACACCTCATCTCATCAGCATGGAGGTCATGTACTAGGCTATTATGCAAACCTCCCGCTGTATGATACTGCCACCTAGTGTCAAATACTGCACCTGACAGCTAGGTCATTGTGTAATGGTTTTGACGTATGATTTGTTTGTTACCATCCCACAGGGACTCGTTAAAGCCTCGTTCAAGTCAGTTTAAATGGATGATTTTCAAATTATAAACTGTTTGCTGACTCATTCACTGATGCTGAGGACAGTTACAGTCGCTCTGGACAGATGATCACAATAACAAAACAAGTAGCTCTGTATTTTCCTCCTTTACTGTCCTTTACTGTCCTGAATACCCACACACACACACACACAGTAGTAGTTAATACGTAATGTGAAATTTCTCCTTGGCCTTAATTGGTCCAACCCTTGTATATTATAACAAAGGACTATCCTTAGAAACTTTAAGTGGGAGATGCTAAAGTAGAAAATGTGCTGTACCTCTACAGTGAGAAACTGTTTCCCTACCAGTGATTTAAGTATTTTACATTTTTCAGCATTTAAATCTTGCAGTTTTACAGGATTGATAAGGTGGTGAATCCAGGTGTCTCTTCCTAAAAACAAAACCTCTATGTCTCGCAATGTATCCCAGAAAAAAACTACCTTAAAAACAAGTGTGGTACCAACCAAATTGTCTGCTGCGTAGAAGACATCTTGTCCACCGTTTTTTAATTGAGACCTTCTTGATGTTTTTCTCTTCCCGAGCTCTTTTCACTGCTCTGCTTCACGTCCCATGAAAACCACAGTGTGGCTGTGACAGACGATGGAACTCGATGTTCTTGGGTGATGATTCATGTCTCTGCCTCTACAGTCACAGAGAGACTCCTGCTTATCATCTAAATATGTCTGAGGTCGGTGGAGCCGCCTCAAACCTCTGCACTGTCTCTGTGACAGTATCCCTCAGGCACACTTTGTCCTGTTCTTCTGTCTTTTGCCTGGTTAGATCAAAATGACTCAAGATGTGTCTCTATGTAAATGAGGACAGCTTCAGTGCCTCCAAACCTCCGCCCTCGCCTCCAACCACCACTCTCCCTGGAAATCTGCTCCTGATGCCCCCACAGAGGACTCACACTGATGTCTCCTCAGTATCTGATTGACGTTCTTCGTATTCATCTCTGCTTCTTGGCTTCAACCTGAAAAATAAGAATACAAGAGAACGTCAGTGAATAATTGGATCAGACTGTGTTTGCATATTGATTTTCTCCTCATCTGGATCCCCCTGCTCTTGTTTCCTGTCGTAAACAATGAATGATTTCAATTTTGAGGCCTCATTTTCAATTTTACAGCTGATGTTATGCAAGTCATCCTCAGTGGGATTTACAGTTTATCAAGTCTACTTCCTGTGTGGCCAAGGAAACAAACAAATACAAACATTACTTTTCAACATCATTGATTTAATGCTCTTCCAGTTTCTCTGCTGCCATGTGAGGAGGTATTACCTCACTGAGGGGTCGGAGCAAAATCTGGAAAATTATGGAAATTTGTGAGTAACTTCATGAAGAACGCTTTGTGCTTTGGGTTCGTGTCAAACCTTTCACATCAGCTATTTCTTGTGCTGCAATTTCAGTCACATGCACTTTTCCCAGAACATTTCCTGCCAAGCCCCTTCAATAAAATATCAGAGTGAGCCCATGTGAGAATACAGCGGGAGCATGTTGGTAAAATTCACAGCGAGCAAGTAGGTGTGTTGATGGCGTTTCCAACATGTGATAACTCAGGTACGAAGATGTCAACTTAGAAACAGCGAGACAACAACGGTATTCAGGAGCTTTTGGCGAAAAGGTCCGATGTAAACAAAAACATGTGATTTATACGTCATGTCCTGCCTCCTGCTGCTCTACCCAGGCTCCACCCCTCACCTTTACATTTTTCTGCTGTGATCCAGTCTGACCTGAACAATCTCCTGCTGCTTCTTCAGATGTGAAAGTAAAATTCCCTAAATTGTCCCAAACCCAATTTTCCACAGGCATTTTTGAGTGAGGCGAGGCGAGTTCATGTCTGAAAACATCTGCAGTCGCTGGGTATTTGATTCAGAACTATGGTAAAGATGCCTCCCTTTGTGCCTCCAAATTCACACCCATCCATGCTCCCTTCCCTCCATCCTTTCAAACCTGTGCATGCACCTCACCCATCTCCACCTTTTATGCTGTCTTCGCTTGTTTACAATAACCCAATCAAAAGCTCTAATAAGCTCCCCTGCTGTGACAAGCAGCTGTTAAAGGCAATAGCAAATGCACACAGGGGTGTATTTAACAGTGGGGGAGCTTATTACAGCACCAACAAGTCCCCTGGCCTTCAATATAACTTTCATCCCTCCTTTATCACATTCACTTATCCATCCAATACTTCCTCAGTGTGTTCAACCTTACATTGTTGTAGCAGGATCTTTGCCAGACAATGGATTTATGCGTTTTTTCTATTATACTTCTATAACATGCAATTGAAGGTCATGAGCTCAGAGCATCTTTGTGCACTGGCAGGCATGACAGTGGATTTGTTCACAGTAATTACAGCAACGATTTATGGATGTGAAGCACCTTTACACGACAAGGGTCCACAGCCAGGAGCCACTGACAAAGGTTGGACCCATGTGAATCAGAAGCCGCATCCTCCGGAGGCTGAATTAGAGGAACGTCTTTCCATCCCCGAGAAAAGAAGGCTCCAACGGGTGGAATCTTCTCTGGCCAACTAATCCCAGGATTCATTGTGCTTGGGAGGCGAACTGTGTTTCAAAAAGATCATGGCGGTGGTAAGCCTTGAGACAAAAATGTCAGCTGCATACACGCAAACATGTTAAAAAACCAAGGGTCAATAAAACTTTATCAAGATACCCAACAGCAGCTCTGTTGCTAGGACAAGCTGGTGACGCTAATCCAGGAAATCCTCCGTAGACCAGACTGTTTGATTTCAATTTGGCCTTCGAGGTCTCAACTCAAATGTTTTACCTGGCATTTCGGACTGCTCCCTAACCTGAACCAAAGTACATAAAGATGGATGATGTAACTACTCCCAAGAAGTGAAGGCGGGGTGTCTTGATTGTAATCTGGATGATTGCAGAACTAAACCAAACTACAGAATCAAATTACATGTTAAATACAATTTCGGATAATTTTAGGTATTTCTTATCACTGATGTATGTTCGAGTGTTCATGTTTCTGATAGTCATTATTGACAGGTGAGGCCTACTTGGACTTCCACACCAGGACCACTACTCCGCAGCCTCCATACATTTTTTTTCCGATTGCATAAACACTAAAATCAAAAGTATTACACAATTATCAAAACCTTACACTCAAGGAGCAAAGCACCAGCCCAGATCTGCACCACTATAAGCACAATGTTCACACTTTTTGCAAAACAATACACACAGTGATCTGCAAAACACTAAACACACTTGTATACATTAGACACAGAAGTATATCAAGATGTCACTTCCTTGCCATTCTTACATTGGCCGATGTTCATTGGTATGTTTTCTGCAGCCTGCCAATCTGGCATCCAGATTATGGTACACTGGGTTTACACCGGGCGCTGAAGCGCCGCGCAGCGCCAAGGAAAGCCAGGCGCCTCCCATCCACCCCCCTGTTAAACCTTTGTGCGGTTCACATGGGCTGCGATGCGCCGCGCCAGCGCCTTTCACCGATGGTTTCGGCGTGCGAGCGAGCGTATCGCGCCAGGAAATGATTTTAAACGATATAAATGACATATTTTATATGATATAAATGATCAAATATGCATCCCATACTTTGTATTCACCAGCGCTTTCCAGCACGCCCGCAAATACCTGTGTGCCCCATGCACAAGCGTGGACAGTGAGCGGCTCTTCAGCACTGTGGCTCACATTTTGGATGAGAAGAGAAATAGACTGGCCCCTGAGATGCTCGTCTTTGTAAAGAAAAACATGCATCTTACTAGGAAGTAGAGGCCCACTATAAGGGAAGGCTTTTTTTGTGTCTATTTAGTTTTGTTAAAGACTGAGGCCCATGTTAAACTCCGCCAGCCTACTGCAAAGGATACACAAGAAGGTGTATTGTGTATGAAAAATACTTATTTAATTTTATGTTGCTTTTAAATATTTTTATTGGGCTGTTATTTAATTTAACAAATCTAATATTTGTATTGGTCTACTCTATGTTACTGTAAGTACAGAAAGTAACATTTTTGTCATTGAGTGGGTAGTTGTATGACATTGTATGGCAGTTTTCATCGAAAAATATTTTTATTTTATTTGTTGTAATCAGAGCCTCCTATTGTGTTGTGTTGCACAGCAGGCTAGTAGTAGCACTGCATCTTGACTTGAATTTCTATGGCATTCCCTAAGGGTTTATGCTAGTGTTTTGTAAGGCTGCATTGCAAGCATCTGTTTACAGTTGAGATGATGTCTTGAGTAGGCCTGGTGATACTGTTACATGTTTGGCTGAATAGGTGTCTATGTCCATCCATGGCATCTAAAGTTACACTTGTCACTTTTTCTGTTTTTCATTTTATTCAATAAACAAATATCGGTATCGGCTATCGGCTAGATTGTTGTTTTAAATATTGGTATCGGCCAAGAATTTCCATATTGGTGCATCCCTAATTTTAGTGTTTATGCAATCGGGAAAAAACTGTAAAAATCGTGCTTAAGCAATCGAGAAAAAAAGGTGCTGGTTCTCCTATTGCGGATATTTTAGTTCAATAGTTGGGAGAAAGTGGAGGAGTGTCGTCCATCTTTATCACAGTTTTTGTGATGTGACAATGCACAACTGGAGACCTCAGAGGGCGGAGAAGTATCAGTTACATATACTCGAACGATGTTTGTGTTTTTTCATTGTGATTGAAGAAATCCTTTATTTAAAAGGAAGAAAATTATACATTTGAAACAAGCAGTCAAAGGACACGGGTCAAATCTACAACATCTACACCTTGTCCTGTTAGCATGTTAAATTTACTGTGGCTACCCAGAAAGACAAAATTAAACTCTCCAACATTATAGCCTATTCAAAGTCTCAGTAGTATGGCACCATTTTCAGGCTGTCATAGAGTCCAGTGTTCTGTGATGAGGAAACTATTTACAACTTTTTTTTAAAGAAAAAAGAAAAAAGAATCAACAAAAGGAGTTTGATAAGCATGTGTTTTAAAAATAGTGCTTGAAACGAGTGACTCGACGTAAAACTATGTACATACCTGTATTTGTCAAAGCTGGTTTGCTTTATATACACATCTTTTTTTTCACACTGTTAATAAGTCACATCAATCATATTAAATATAGCAAACATTTCTGCTGTATAAAATAAAAAGAAAGGGAAAGAAAAACATTTTGAACGACGTGTGTATCACATTTCAACATAAAACATACAGCAATAATATTAATACCGACAGTATGACATTATTTGAACAATTAAATGGAAATCTCTTTTCAGCATCTTTTCTGATGAAATAATTTGACTCTGCATCATTTTCCAATAATTTCACTATGTACAAGAAACATTCAGAACTAAATCCTTCCAGTAGAAATGAGATCTCTTTTTAAAACTCACATTTGGTTTTTTTCAGTGTTTACTATTCTGTACCTGCCCCAAGATCCTGTGAAGACCCTGAAGTTAGTGACCTGATGATGTAAACATCGCTTCAGAGGAAACGTCTGACATCTTGGAGGAGAAATGGTTTGTTTATAACTCAGACGATAAATCCGGTGAGGAGATGAATATAATTTTGTTTGTTTGAGTAATAGATTGTAAATAAAATTGAACGATGCCCCCACTTCCTCCCACTATCCAGAAATTAAGCCAAAATACCAATGCTGCCATCTTGTACATTTGGAGTCGGAGTCTGTTCAGTTGGAATCAAGAAAAGGAGCAGCGGTTGCAAGGTCCAATTGGCACATTTTTGACTCAATGACATCAAATACCAAGTCAATGCAAAGATGAAAGCGATTCGCTTAGAAATAATTGGATTTGAGCAATGACGCAAAAGCCAATCAGCATTAAGGACGACACTTGCTGACGACAGACCCTGCCACCGACCCGACCTAACAAACTGACTCATGATTGGTTGTGAGCAAACTGACTCAGAATGATGTAATTAGGCACAAGATGGTGGCATGTGTATGGGATACTGTGGCTTCATTTATTGATAGTGGGAGGAAGTGGAGAAGTTGTCCATCTTTATTTAATATCTCTGGTCTTCTCTCCCTCTGAGCGACAAAGCAAAAAAGATTTATTTTCCTAACATGTCAGACTTTTTCTTTAAAATCTCGGGTTTGTTTGTACTGTAATGGACGTGGGTTTGGATTTACTGTAATAAAAAAAAAGATTTTGCTGGTTTCCTCAGAAGAGCAACAGCTGCTTCACAGGAGAACGACAGAGGAGGACATTTTCTATTTCTTTTTTTACATCAATGCTTTTGTTCAAGAACCTGTTTCACACATTAACTTCAAAATAATCCAGAATGCTTACTTGCTGTAGGACATAAATAAATACAGTAAATTAAAACTAAGTGAAATCTGCTAATCAAGTCCGTTCAACTTTAAACAAAATAAGAGAGAAATTAAAAAAGAAAATAAAACTCATCCAAGAGGTCCAAAATTTTTAAAACAATATCAACAACCAAAGAAAAAAATTCAAGTGGGGAAAGATGAAAATGATGACACTAATAAATCATATAAGAGTGTTTGTGCTTGTGAGGACATAAACGCGTCACCTGAAATGTACCTCAAAGTAGGAATAAAAAATACAAACTTGTCCATCTTGCTTCAAAGATAAACAACAACAACAACAAAATAAAAACAGGGTCTGTTGTTCACCAGGGTCCCTGACTACAGATCTGCATTAAGTGGGTGCTTGAAATAAAGTGCAGGATATTTCTAGCCATAATTTCAATATTTTTCCCTCCAAACATACGAAAAATAATCTCATTGTTGACGAGTAAAACTGTTCAACAAAGAAATCACTGAACATGGAAAGATTACATTCTTGTTGAGTGACGAAGAACTATGAGCGGCGCTGACATCTCCCGTCGACCTTCACTGCCAAAAAGCCAGAGTCACGTACGAGCTGCACTGACGGAGGTGACGTGTCATATGGTGTTCAGATACAAGACAAGCACATTTTTCTAACACCAGATTATGATTTGAATCTGGAAAATTTGGGATATATACAGTATATGGAACATTTTATAATCTGAAATGTGAATATCTTTGTCAAAAGAGTCCCAAACTCAATGGTTCTGCCACAGGATGCCTGATGATCACCAACCAGCTGAAGACGCCGGCTCCACCTGCATCTTTGTTTTTATTTTGAAGTTCCTGTGAGATCAAAATCTCTGAAAATCTTGCCTGGATCGTCTAGTCTGCTGGTTCTCACGATTAAAAGATTAAAAACCAGTCAAACCTGTCGTGGTGTCTGTGGGCTAACGTAAAAATCTGTTCAGATAAAATCATCTGGTGACAAAGAAAAGCAACAAATCCTGATATTTGAAAGGTTGGAATAAGGAAATGTTTTGTATTTTTCTTAGAAAATGACCAAACTGATAAATACATAAATAATCCAGATGTTTGAGGACAAACTGTTTCATCAAACTTTAACAGAAATCCTGCATAAATAGTTTTTTTAATAAAGAGAATAATTGAATTTAAAATGCTCAGCAGTATCCTAATGTTTAGCTGCCTCTAAATCTAAACTGTGCTTTGCGTTGTATCCAAACTCATAAAACTCAGCTTCACAGGAACTCATATTTTCGTCGCTGTATTAAAACAAACTCCACTCAGCTCTCTTGACTGCATTATTGTAAACAAAGGACTCATATGATAATCTGTCTTGAAATACAACACGATGATCCCCTCCTCCCCCCCAAAAGAAATAAAATCCAAATTAAAAAAGAAAAAGAAATGAAATACACATAGGCCTACGTTTGTTCAGCTTTGTTTGTTATGGTTTCTATAAGGCTGCTCCAGTCATTGTGTGTCTCTGGCCAGTAACAGTGTCTGTTAACTGTTGCTGGTCAGACGGTCAGAGGTAGAAGCCGGTGGCTGGAGGGTCAGGGAGGCTTGACAGAGTCTCAGGGCCGGGTATCTGGACAGTAGGGGGCGCTGGTCCGTTTCCGTTGGGCAGAGCACAGCCTCCTGGGTAAGTGCTGTTCAGGATGCAGCCGTTCTCCATCTATGCAAGAGGGGAGGAGAGCGCTGTAGTTGTAAAATCATAAAATACAGTAATATATATGTGGTGCTGTTGTGTAGATTTTAAGTTTCGGTGACTTTAATGCTGGAACATTAATCTTATCCAACACTATATCACTTTATGAGCTCGTTCCAGCTCTTCATTAAAGCTTTAGACGAGATATTCAAACCCTGATTTTTTGTATGGTTGCATCATTTAAATAAATAAAAGATGATCTCGTGTTTTTTTAATCACCTCCCCCCCATTCATTCTGATACAAGTGACATCTTTGGCTTCAAGATTTATAAACAGTCTGACTTTCAAAGGACTGCAGGTCTTTAAAGGGGAAAATGATTTCTATAGATTCGTGTAGAATACTTGAAATACAAACCTTAATTTTACCTAAATATCTCACTTCTTAAGACACATCTGTATAAAAAAGCTTTTATCATTTGATGTCTTTTGCTTTTATTATCTGTATTATGTTTATTATTAGTTTTACTCTAATAGTTCTATTGAAAAGTGCTTTACAAATAAACTAACAGCTTTAAATACATTAGTATGCACCTTTGTATTTGAAAGAATTACCATTGTCAGATGTTTTTGATCTTGACGTCTCTGTCTGCCTTAAAATAATCAGCACTGATCAGACTCCACCACATCTGCTAATCTCCAGATCTGAAAACTCAATGTGTCGTCTTTTAACCGTTAAGGGAAATTTAATCGATCGTCCGGTGATTCATTTTTGTCGAACCACCAATTAAATAAACTAAAAGCTGTTAATTGACAGATGCATGTAGTGATGTAAAAGTTACTGATACATACACCAATATTATGAGTTCATTGGTTTGAATCAGTTAACGGCAGGTGAGACGTAAATCCTCTGTAAATATTTCAACTGAAAACTCTTCTGGATTTGGTCAGTGCAACCACTTTGAAGTGGTTTTACATTTGAATGACAGCCAATATACACAGAGCACATGTGGCCAGTTTATTAGGAACATCTTGATAAAACTAATCCAGTCTAATACAACACTCATGAAGGTGTGGTTTGTTTGGAGTTAATAAAACTGTGCGGCCATTTTAAAGGACAGTTTGTGGTGCTGTTGATCTGTGGTGTGTACAAACACATTCGGCCTGCCCTCATTGAGATAAATGGGTCAGACAAAATAACAAGAAACACCTGACTGAGTCTAGTTTCATTAACATGAGTCTATAGTCTATAACTATAGTTTCAGTAATATTCCATTTTCTACAGCAGAGAAACATAAAAATATGACTAGATTTCAAACTTTCTATTTAAGAATTGTATTTTTCTGTTTGCACATCAAGACATTTTGAACTCCATAGGTAAGAAACTAAACACGTTCTACCACAAACAAAAACAACAGTGATGCTCTGTCATTTGTTGAAGGTTGAAAATGAAAATGAAATTGGGCAGATCCATTTTTAGATACAAATAATGACATGTATGATTTAAAAAAGGAAAGGTTTTCTGCCTTCGCTTGGGTTTCTTCGTTAGATTTAACTGTTGTTTTATTCTGGAATACAGAGTGTGATGATGAATCCAACTCGAGAAAACCTTAACCCATTTATCAATATTTCAATCGATGTTTATTACAGTGTTGTATGTAGTACCATATAAGGTCTCACACACGTTACACATATTTTAGCAGAATAAAATATTTATATGCACACACGATATAAAAAGGGTGGTGTGGTCCTTCATTAGAGAGGTTTTTATAGTGAGGACCATGAATTAACTCTGGAAATGTCATGGCTGCCTGCTGATTAGAATTTGTACTAAATGTTGACAGATTCCCCTGAGGTGGCAGCAGCTGGACATTTTAAATATAAAACCATCAGAGGAAAGGTCAGTGTGCAACTGAGTTATCAGTCATCTACAGTGTGTGTGTGTGTGTGTGTGTGTGTTTGTGTGTCAGGAATATCGACAGCAAGTTCAGTTCATAAATGTTGGACATGTTTTGAGCTGTTGTGGACTTTTCATTCCTCCTCTGGGGGAACATGAATGTTTGAACCACACTGAACAACATCCCGTTCAAAAAGTTGTCCACATAAAACACTGAGGGCCAAAAAACGTTCTCAAATCATTGATGTGCAATATCCAAGAGCACATGACAACATTACTATATGTCTTGTTTTGTCCTACCAACAGTCTATAAAAATATTTATTTTAATATAAAATGTTAGACCAAGAAATTCAGTAAATTCTAAGCGCTTCGTGTTTCATCGGTTTGCTGATAAAACATATTTCACAGGCTATCTGTATTTATGTTAGCTTAAAAAACTTTTACTTTCCTAAACATACAGTACATTAAAGAAAAGATGTGTATTTATGTTAAAATTTTACGCAAATTATTTCCTTAATTCAAATGTCTATATATTAGATTTTATTATGTTTAGTAAGTTATATAGTTATTTATGATAAAGTTTATGGTTCAAATATCAATCTAAACTAAATCAAGTAATTTTAATTGAAAAATTAAAACAATTAATTTATCATCAAAACAGTTGCGGATTACATTTGTTTATGTTGACTAATTGATTCATTGTAAAAGTATTGGAACTAACCCATAAAGCAAAGAGAAAGGAACATAATCATCATAATCATAACTAATAATCATTCAACAAAACTTAAAGTTCTAAGAACTATTTCCTTTAACAGCAGCTAAGAGTGTGAGTGTATATTTCATGGTTTTACACACTGTTCCCAAAGCTCATGCATGAACTTCCAGACTCAAACTGATATTAAACCAGTAACAATATCCATGACCTCACCTTGCTATGATTGGGATCATCAGGCATCTCCGACGTCACCATGCCATAATGGTCTAGCTGCCGGCAGGGTTTAGCCACACCCAGGATCTGCTCCAGGGAGGCATTGGGGGGAGGGCACTGCGACAGGCCGGAGATGACCTGAGCCAAAGGAACCGAGATCTGCTCCTGCTGCTGTTTGTGGTTCATCCCCTGGAAGGATGAGACCATGGACTCAGCCCTGTGCTGCTGCCCGCTCCTTCCGAACAAACCGTTTCCGCTGATGGTGTAATCTACGTTTTCAACGTCAGCCATACTATAATCCATGCAGGAATCTAGTGAGGTGCTTGTAAGAGGTTTTTGGCTGTTGTCGAGGCAGGTGTTGCTGCCCAGACTCTGGCTGAATCTGTAGTCCTGCCACTGGGACTTCCCAGCTGCATGCTCTGTGCTGGAGATGCCACACAGTCCGTTGAGGTTGGATGCCTTGTGTTTGGCATGGCACTGCTGTGAGAGCTGGTTCCGAATCCTGGGCTGCTGCTGCTGAAGGTAGTGTTGATGTGTTTGCTCCTGATCCACTGCAGAGGCCTTACCGTTGAAAACAGTCTGTTGCATGTTCAAGTGTCCCAGCTGTATCCCTACACTGGTGAGAATGCCTTGCGGTGTCCACTGACCATTAGAAACTGATTGATTTTGCCCCGGCAGCTCTCCATTAACTATCGTGTTCGTCAAATGGTCGCTCTGCTGGCCCCAGTCATGCGTCACTTTACCTGTTCGCATGTTGAGGTGCTGCTGCATCTGCTGCGAGAGCTGCACGATGGGAGCCTGCCCCAACAGGGGAGGCTTGTGATGAGGAAACTGCATTTGCACATTAGTGTCAGAGGTGGGATTACTTTCAGGAAGGGACAATGTTGTAACTGTGGCTGAGGCGCTACTAGAAGGCCCCTGGCCCGCGTGCGCTGCGGAATCAGTCTTTCCCTCTATGGTGTCGTAGATATATGAAAGGATCTCGTCGTTCGTCAGCAGGTCGTCCAGCGTGGGCACTCGTTCAGGGTCCATCTCAATTCTGATCATCCGCTCGTCAAGCAACAGCAGCTCCAGGTCCTCAGCACTTAGCCCCAACCCCTCCAGAGCTCCAAACAGCTCCCCGTTAGAACAACCCCCCTCGTCTGCATCCACCACCCCCTGGCCTTCCAAGGAGAGCGAGTCCAGAGTAGCCAGCAGCGGGTCGAAGCTCGTGTTCGGCTCGGTGCTGCCTGGACCCACCACACCGTTGCTCGGCTCGTCCCAGCTCCGTTGCAAGCTGGAGGATTCGGAGTCAGAGAAGCCCATTTGCTCTCCAAAGAAGGTGCTGTGGAACGACATCTTGGGCTCCAGGGCAGGCTGACAAACATACACCGACTCATCCTGACTCATGAGTGCCCCCAGGAGGGAGCCAGGGTCCAGACCGTCCCTCATCAGCCTGTCAGTCCGGCTCTTCTTTGATTTGCTTCCGTTTTTCTCGTGGCCTACGTCTCCAAAGCCTGCGATGGGATGGTTGGACTGGTAGAGCAGGGCCTCACCTGTGGCATAGGTGAAGGGCAGATGCATGGAGCGCTTACGCAAGTGTTCTCCTCCCTCTTCATCCCTGTGATGACAGAAGAAAGGGTTGTTATCTGGAGACCTCGCAGGGGCAATTCATTATGGGCAAAGTTTCCAGCTTGTGTTTGGTTCTTACCCACTTTTCACATATGTTTAAAATGTTAATGTCTGCACATAAATTAAGTCTCCCACAAACGTCTTCAGACCAAACGTATGTCCCAACATTTCCTGTCTCCTGGTGCTTTTTAGTTTGGATGCGTGTGCTATCCTGTACTTTCTATAATGTAAAATGTCTCCCAATAAAACAAATATTTGAAAATGTGCTAGATAAACTCCATACAAAAACCAGATTAATGCAAAGAGCAGTGGTTATTTGACCCCAGAGAAACTTTTATTTTTATATACACATATATTATAACATTAAATTATTGTTGTTTTGTCCGTCTACTGGTACATTGTGTTGGTTTACAACAAAACATGAAGGGACAGGAACATACAAGAGAGGCCTCTGGGTGGCGATGATGTAGTCCGGTTTGCTGTTCTTGTAAACCAGTCTGGCATTAGCCTGGACCCATTTCCAGCGATTCTCCTTGGTGAGGAGCCGGAACACAGTCAGACCACTTTCTCCTGTCTTCATCACTACAAATATACAAAACAAACACAGGTATAAGTAATAAACTACACATAGACAATAATATAAACCTCCTTAAAGCACAGAGCAGAGCCGTGAGCTGTTAAAAGGAAGAAATTCAACGGCCAGACGTCCTGTTAGGTGACTTACTAGGTTATTCAAGGTTATTAGGAGAAGGAGGAGGTTATTTAAATTTACACAGTAAGCTTCTCTCTACTAGCAGGGCCATGTGGAGTCTTTTCTGGAGAGAGTCGTACTAGATGCTAAATGCTGGAGTCAAGTTCATGAGGTCACAGCAAAGCTTGATTGTGTGGGTTATGTGTTTCACCCCAGTGTGTGTTTATTTGTCTGTTAGTTTGTAAGCAAGATAACACAAAAACAGATCAATAGGTTTCCATGAAACTTGGTGGAAGAAAATGTTGTGGGTCAGATGACAACTCAATAGAGTGTTTTGCGAAATCTTTGTTGATTTATAAGAAAATAATTCATGGATCTTGCTGAAAAATAAGAATCTGATATATTTAGAGGACTGTTACTTATAAGTGTGTGCAGTTTGGTGCTGATCTAAATAAAAAGTGACATTGTAGTTTGTTTCTTTGTTTGTTTGTCAGCAGGATTATGCAAAAGCATCTGAACAGATTCCAACAAAAAATTCCTCTCCTTCTTTAACATATCAACTCTTTTTGGACATTTTCCCTGATTTCCATGGGAATAATTCATGCATCTACAAGTTTGTGTAATTTAGTGCAGATCCAAATAAAAATCCAGATCTAGTGGATTTAAATGTGATTTCTTAGAGGGGTCGGCTTTTTTAACTGCTGTACGAATACATTTTGTAATCACTTTCAACATCGAAATGGGGGCTTTGGCGAAGGTATGTGCTCTACTTAGTCTTTCTAGTAACATATACGTTCACTATATTACAGGGGAGAAAACAGTAAGCTCTAATTGTATCATGAGCACTTTTTATCTTTCTTTAAGCTCATGAATCCTGTTCTGTCATTACTCTGTTGTACAGTTGTGAGAAGAAGAAAAAAGGAAGTTGAGAAGGTGACTCAGGCCACAGAATCCCACCCTGACATGATCACATGCTGAGATCAGGTGGCTCCTCTGTGCAGAAGCTGCGCTCGCTCCTGCATCTTGATTAAACTGCACTGATCCGTGCACTCCGGCCACGAGAGCGCACTCAGCTACATGTTTGACCTCTGCAATGTTTGTGTGTTTGCTGCTGCAGTATGGATCATCTCTCATGCTTTGCTCATGCACTGGATTTGTGGGCCCTATCCTCTCCTCTGGCAGCTCTGCAGCTTTGCTCAATCTGCTTCGTAATCCAGCAGGATTACTTGTGAAAGCTGTCTGAACTCTCTGACCAGGTTACACCAGGCCTCCCCAACTGTGTTTGAAAACAGAACCCAACTGAAAATAGAAACACGGTTGTGTCAGACAAACAAAGAAAGACTCATTAACTCTTGGCTTCATTATCTAACAGTGGTTTTCAGACTGTGTTTACATTCAGTCAGACTGATTGTGCTGCCGCAGTTTAGAGGATCATGTTTTGCTCATGAGAAAATCATGTAAAGTCTGGTAAACTGCAACATGTGACATGATATGTGCGTCCATCCTCCAGAGCATTTGAGCTCATTAACTCTTCAAGGAGCAAGGAGTTTTCCTTTCTTTGCTGTTTGTTTATCCGTCAGCAGGATTATGCAAAAACTACTACACTTTACTTAACATCACAAGACAGAACGTGACAGCATCCCTTTCAATGGTATGCACCGCTCAAGGATGGTCTTTCCCAAATATGCTCTGTGACAAACTCTCTTGCATCCAATAGAAACAAAGGATCCAGCCCAGCACAGAACGCAGAAAGGAGGAAAAGCTGATATTTATGTGTTTGTTTCTCGAAGGAGAAGAAAAGGCATAAATGAAACAATTCTGTCTCAAGTATGACTTGTCTCATCTATTTATCTATGTGAAAATATGAGAAATAGAAACAAAGTAGAAACTAAAATGAGGCTGAAGTGAAAATCCCACTTTGGTCTCCCGAGCTGTAGAAGAGCAAACTTTGAACAATACAACTTTTCTTTGAGGTATCCGCTCTCCGAGTGCCCGTCTAGTTTTACAAGTGAAATGGATCTGAAGATATCTTGTTTATCTTAATACAGTGTCCATACATTCATTTACTGAAATTCCCCATCTCTCCCTAATGTCAGCTCTTAACTGTCCAAAGTCCCTGGAAAATACTTCAAATGTTTGAAACGTGTCAGTTTAAGTGATGTTTACATTGTCAGAGTCTTGAAATGACTTGTATTTTATGTTTATGGTGCTGATGTCAACCAGTTGACGAATTGAAGTGAGTCAATAAAAGAATAAAAGTGTTATATAATGTTAGGAAGTACTGATTATTTCTTCTTCATTGATAAGTGGTACTGATGTATGTTTGTAGCGTAACTTACTTCTGACGTGGTTTTCTGCACAGTACAACATATCTGCTGCGTGGATGAACTGATACCCAGATCCTCGGACCCGCAGTTCAGCCTCGGTGTACCCCAGTACTATCTTCCCCCTGTGTGTGAAAATATAGTAATTCACTCAACATTTATCATATAGTACTGTACTGAGGAAATATTCAAAAGAGCAACAACAGCAAAACAAATTACACATCTGGATGTAATGTATACAAATATTCTCGTGGCTTGTTAAGACTGTGAACTGTGTGTTGCTCGTTGGTTTCATTACTTTGCGTCACAGGCCAGAGGTGTGAAGTCCAGCTTGTGTTTGGTTCTGAAGATCATGTTCTTGGTCCTGATCTCCAGGATGGACGGAGGCTGCAGAGGAGTGGCGATGGTGAAGAGGGCGAGCTGCGGTGGGGCCTTCCCTCCGTTTTCTTGTCGCTGGTTCTGTCCATGCAGAAACTTGAGCCGGCCCTGGATGTTCAACGCCTGCAGACAGGAAAGTTCTGTTTTATACATGTACTCAACATGTGTTCATATCTATTTTTTTAATTTCTGTAAATCTAACATGTTTGATGATTATATGTTTGGGACTGCCTCTGTAACACTTTACCAAACAATCTGGAATGCCCAAGTTTCCGGACCAGATTTCTCCTCCGATTCTAGATGAGGCACGAAATGTCTGCAGTCGCAGCCCAGTTCAAATCAAATGTGCTTCAAAAATTTGTGGATTCTTCCTTGGACATTTCCCACCATTGCACCAAGTTTCGATAAAACAGTCAGCAGTCAGGTACAAGTCATTAAAAAGTCAACACTGAAGTCTCATATAAAAACATCTTTACTCCTCATCTTTCCAGTGCTGTAACCTACCAGAAAGCCGGAGGAGTTGTCCAGCAGGCAGCGAAAACGACAAACAAAGCTCCTCTCGAGGAAGGACGAGTTTTCTGGGGGAAGCTGTTCAGGGTTGTAGGTGACCAGAGACGAGCCACTGTCAGGTTCCGTCTCTGTGGAAAACACACCATGAGCTACAATCAGCTTTAACTCACAATAAATGAAAACAGCTTTATATTGGTCTGTATCTGCAACAGCAGTTGTATAAAGATGCGCTAACTTTAAAGACACAGTGACCTGGGATCAAACTGCGTCTGTTTTTATTCCAGAGCTACATTTCACTGTTGTTTTCATATCATCCACTGTAGAAGATGTACTTATGTAATGCTGCCTTGAGCTGGATCTGCCCGAACACAGCGAGCAAGGACGTTTGTTGCAGTTAGAGCGGAGCCAGTGAACCTGCCCTGCGCTGTGGGAATGGGTCAGTTGTGTCATGGCTGCGGGTCTTAACCTGAACACTGCTCAGAACCAACGCACAGACGTAAGCATCTTAAAACCCAAATACAGATCTGGGACCACTTCACCTCATAAGCCACAGTGAGGATTACAGGGTCATGTGACCTGACCTGAGGATGGTGTTACAGTTTAATGCCTAAACTGTGTGTACTTAACCGTCTAATGTTGATGTCTAAATGAGTATGATCTTAAACAAACACACACACACACACACACACTTCCTTAAGGCTGCAGTGGATGCAGCACATGTAGCAGGAATACAGATTTTTGGATTGGAGCGATTCTAATTCTTCTATCAATTAATAATAACAATGAATAATTCATTATTATTATGAATTAATAAGGTTTTACTGAAAGACGTTTAGAACACTCTTGGTTGAACTGTCGTCGATTTACAGCTTCCAAACTATATCCCAAAAGTTCAAAGTACAAGAACGTCCGTGTCCGGCCCACACTAATGTTGATATTTTACCAAATCTTTCCTCTATGTTAGAACCTAGCGTCCAGACTTTTCCAAAGTGTGTATCAAGGTCTACGTGTAAAACGGAGCGTTTGGGAAACAATGACGTCACAGCTTACTTTGTACATTCTCTCTGTTGCTTGAGTAATGAGCATGTTGCAGGGCATACAAAATATCATACCCTGCAGGTCCTGCTGATTTAAAGCAAATTTTTACATAAAATCATCCATTTCAGACACACTGTCACAAGCTTGGGTCAAAAATTGTTGAACCATCATTGCTTAAAACTTAATTTGCAAAATGTGACTCATCATCGTTTTCAAAAGACACTCATAACTGCTTGATTTGGTCCGTGTAGGACCTTACAGATCTGTTGAGGTCGTGATGAAAGGCTCATGTAGGAGAAGAGAGAGCGATCACCTTGGGGGGAGTCCTGGGTGACGGCAACTGCAGCCGCAGCAGGAGGATTCAAAGCCCAGTGCAGGCTTCTCCTGAGCTCCTGCTGGTCCTCTGTGTGGACCAGTTCATAAACACTCTGGTGCATGACGTCCGTCTGAGAGAAATAATGAGATGAAGGATTAGCCAATGGCAAAATTAAGAAATTACAAAGGGAGAGATAAACAGGAAGAACGAGTGTGGGTATTTAATTTGTACCACCACTCATCATTGTGTCAGACCGACCAGTCCATGTGGCTCCAGGGTCCATGAGACAAGTTTCCTAAAACCTTATGCCCAAAAGTGAACGTCACTTTTGGATGGTGGTTAAAAGCCAGAGTTGATCTGTCGGGCAGAGATGTGCCGCTCAGTGCAGTTCCCTTCTGTGACGAGTGGTTTCAACTAAAGGCCAAGCTATAAATAGGTCAGGTCTTTTTGCTGTTGTTTGAGCCTCTGTCTCTGCACCATGCAGGGAGTCGACCAATAGATCAAACAAGACCCCCGAGCTGCTCCCAGCAGATGCTGCACGCAAACCATCCATCCAGACCCCACTGTCAGCTGCAAACACTGAGCCTCTAGATGTCTAATACATCAAGTGCTTCTGTGGATTTTCACCACTCTGTGTCTATAAGCCCCAGAAAATGATAAATATGATGGGTTACAATGCTGTAAACACGCTGTTGTCTTCCACTATGAGCAGTCCAACAAGATGCTGGAACAATAACTGTCTGATTTTAGAAGGGAATCCCTGGAGTAATGACGATGCAGGCGTTATGACTATGCAGGCATGGTTGAGGAGAGTGTTGTTGAGACAACTTCTGTAAGTTAAGCAAACAAAAAGAAAAAGACTTGTGTTAATAGGATACCTGGTGGAAGCCCAGGTAGTCCTGAATGGTGTGAGAGGAGTAGAAGATGGTTCCACTGGCGGTGATGACCAGGACGAAGCCGTTGAGAGCCTGTGGGTCAAACGAATGAAATTTAGAAGACGTCCATATGTCACATTTAGTCCTGCTGATTATTCTGAATGGGCTTTCAGTCAAAAAACTATTTGTAAGTTTTCTCTGCCACTGATACAAGCCGGGAGCACGGTAATAGTGATGGTCGCTTGCAAGACAAGAGGTTGATCGCTGCTCTCTCTGAGCAGTGCAACTTCTTCAGGGCAGACTGGACGCTGCAGTGACTCTTGGACAGTGGCGAGACAGACCAGACAGCCCGGGGCCAACAATGCAAACTTCAGTGGAATAAAAGAAGTGATAGAAATAGAAGCAACATGAGTGAACACTGGAATCGAGCTCGTGACTTTTCTGTTGCATTGGTAAGTTAACAGGTGATAATGCTAACATTGGCTATGTAGCATTAGCAAGATTTGTAAAGAAATGTAGAACTGCATTGTGCGTAATGTAGTAAGTAATATATTTTCCAGCTCTGAAAAACCAAAATGTTGTTTATGAAAATGGTTTGAGTGGATTTCAGGTGATCGCCTGCTCTGTACATTGAAACGCTCAGATCTCCCATTTCCACTGAACTAACCTCGACATTCTCTGCAACTTAGTTTTCAAAAAACAACATTTTCATCATAATTCAAAATATAAAGGGGAGCTTGAAAATGTGTCATTTCTGATTTGGTGTTAAGTTATTCAGTTATTTCAATTCTTCTGTACATCTCTTTTTGTAATTTTGAGAGCTAGCGAGGAAAGGAAGGAAAATGAGGGAGCATGTTGAGTAAAGTGGAGCACACTCATTGTTTCTCTGCAAAGGGGAACAGCTGGTCCAACATTTCCTCCTCACTAAACACAAACGTGCCCTCCCCTGGTACGACAATATGTCGTAAAAAAAAAGGAAACGGCACACAACTGTACTGTACTGTTTGTACTCACAAACAAATAAACAAACACTCATCTGTTTGTAAATTAGTGATGACTAATGCTGGAGACGCCATGTTATTCTTTGGAAAACACACCAGTGATTCACCTCAATTATTTGTGACAATTCCTCCAAAGTAGAATCTGTTTTGACACAGTTGTAAACGATCAATTACCAATGCACTTTCTTTTACTGCATTTAAATTTCTATGAAATGTCAGGCAAAGTTTATAAAATTCAAGATTTTTTCTTTTGCTATTGGATGTGAAAATCTGTGCAGGAAAGAGAAACCATGTGATTGTCTGCTCGTGAACGTATTGACCTTCCAGCTGAATATGATTTGCTGCTTTCAAGAACAGGAGCGATGCTTTAAAACTGTTGCAATCAAAAAGGAAAATAAATCTTTCAAACAGCCCAGTTTTTGTTGTCAGAGCAGCACAATTAACCACGTTTCCTCCATTTTCAATCTGAATAATTGATTCGCTCGCAGCTCGTGTATAATTCACGTGTCTGATGTGAAGAACAGCAAAGAAACCAGTGCAGACTTCAGGTTCAGAAATAAACCTTTGTATTCTTCTGCCTGTGAACCACTCGCTCGCTGTTCGTCTCCCCTTTCATCCCGAGGATGAAAAGGAGGATGAGGAGGACGAGGCCCCCTGTGGAACACGCTCCTCCTGACTGTTGCTCCAAATGAGCTTTCATTTCTCATTACTAACAAGCCGGGGAAATGAAGGCTTATCATAATAACGAAACCTTCCTGGTAGGGTCGGGAAATGGCGGCAGGCTGTTTCCTCTCCTCTCCTGGAATGCCAGTGTGATGCACATTGGGAGGAACTGGACTGGAAAATCAATGACTCCAGCAGATCCCAAAAAGATCTGGCAGCGAGCTAGCGCACTACTCAATCACACATACAGTACGGAGAGCCCCCCCCCCCCCCCCCCCCCCCCGTCGTTTTCCCTGGAATGGAAAACAAGTCTATTGATCGCCTTTTAAAAAAAAGCTGCACAGTGACCTGGAATTCCAGTAAAATGTCCAGACACAGAAAAATATCTACTTTAAGATTTACAGTTTTACAGTTTTATCACATTATTTAGAAAACATGGGCAAAAGTAAGTGGACATCACTCCCACATGTGAGCGCTGAACATCTTGATCCGAAACCTTAGGAATTAATCTTCAACTATATAAACAAGAACTCTTCTGATGGTAACTGGTGTGTATTTAAACATTCTCTAGTGTTCACACACATTCATACAGTGCATCTATAGCCAGCATTTTTTCTATGACAGAAAATTTGAGGTTAAGTATTTTGCCAGGACACTTTGGAGTGGGGAAGACTGGAATAGAACCACTGACCCTCTGACAGTACAATATGAAACCTCAGACAGACATTCAGACAGTTGGAGTTTATCCCAAACGTTTGGAATGGAGTTGAGGTCCATTCTGTGCAGACCAGCCTTGTTCTTCAAAACCAAACTGGGAAAATCATTTCTTCATGGATCTGACCTCATGCACGGAGGCATCATCATGTTGAAACAGTAAAGGACTTTCCCTTAAACAGTTGCCACAAAGTTGAAAGAACACCGTTGTCTAGAAAGTCATTGCATGCTGTGCAATAGAAGATTTACCTAAACTAGAACTGAAGAATCCAAACCTCATGAAACTGTCTCGAACCAAAATAAATACAAACATATTCAGGTTGGCTACAAACCAGGAAATCACTGAGCAAATCATTGACTGTATATAAAGATGGTCCCGACTTCCTCCCATTGAGCAGAAATGAAGCTAAAATATCCTGGATACAGGTGCCGCCATATTGTGCTTTTGACATCATTTGGAGCCAGAGTCAAATAACTAATTAAAACCGGAGGATAAAATGTATTTGATGTGCACTTTCACTTTTTAGATGGTCCATGTCCCATCCACTAAAAAGGAGGAGGTGGGCTTTATTACCTTTACTGCAGCCAGCCAAAAGGGGGCAATAGAGACACTTTGGCTTCACTTTTGGGGAGCAATCATGTCGGACATCTTTATAGTCGATGGTGCAAATCCAACAGTCCTGCTATTTCCAGTTTATGTTTCATCGTAAAACTGGGGATTAAGTTTCCGAACTGTTGGACCCAATTAATTCAGATGTAATCAACACGCGAGTTGAGGAACAACGAGCAGAAATCTGTGTTCAGATCAATCCACATTTACAAAGTTGTTTTTGAAAGAGAGATCATAAGCACAGAACTGTTAAGTCGTTTGTTGCTGGCACAAGCTTCATCCACCACTTCAGCTGCAGACTTGTTTGATGGTGCGCTGATGTTTGATGAGAGCCCAGCAGACAGTGCCAGACGTATTGAGTGGTAAGCTGCCTTGAGCCTCTGATCCTCTGTCATTGGCCTAAATAGATTTTGGCCACTTGTGAGGGTGAGAAAAAAACAAACGCAAACAGAAAACACAAGTGACGACCAGACACACAAATTCAATCAGAGCAGTTGCTCGTCCACGATCACTGACCAGTTGTGTGGCTGCACCAAAAATCCTTTAATTAGATGATAAAGATAAAAACGGATGTAAAGGAAATAAGAATAAATGCAGTTTGAACACTGACCTGCAGCAACAGTTCTCCTTCAGGGATCTTTTTCTCCACCACTGCTGCTGTTTTACTGTCGTCATCATTCACACCAGCTGGAGTCGCTCCGTTCTGACTGTTCAGGGCCACTGTAGGGGGGGGGAGAGAGACAGGGGTCGACACAGCGGGAGGTGGGGGAAGGAAGACGGGCTTTAGTCCTGTGATAATGTTTGCAAAGCACTGCTGTGACTGTCAGTTTGTCTTATGCCTGGTACAATGCTGCATGCATGGGCTCCCAGCTCATTAAACATTCATAACGTGAAATATAAAAATCTGACTTCACATAAATCAGACATTTTAATTTGTCATATTTGTTTATATCACAGTTATTATGACCTCAGCACTTCAGTGATGAAATTATTATTGAAATCAAAACCTTACTTTTGTTATTTCAGTTTCTGAAGAGGCAGAGGTGACCTACAGCTGCATAGTTATATTAGACTTTAACATCCCGCACACTGTTAGACACATTCATTGATAAATGTTTTGTTTTGTGCTCGGGGAGTCTATGACAAAAATTAATAGTTCAGGACTTTTACAAATTTCATTAAATTGACTCATTAACATGATTTTTTATTAATGATGTTGATCATGTTTCTAAATGACACACTTCTGTTTAGGATCTCGAAGACCAACAGCTGTGAAATCTGGTTAAATTTCATCTGTTATTGATGTTGATTGTACTTTTTCTTGCAGTGAATCTAGAATAATGCATTATTTGGATTTCTGCAATCAGAGTTGTACAATAGTTTGTTCATTGGATGAGCTCTCTGAGGTGATATGTCAACATTAAGATGTTTTGACAAACAAAATAAATGTATATATTTTCTAGTGCATGATCCACATTATATTTTTCTCTTTACACCACATGTGCTCTGTCGTAACCTGAAGACCTGGCAGGATTCATCTGACAAACTCCTGATCCTCATTTAAATCTCTCTGAAAGGCACATTATTCACCAACTACTTTAATCATTTTGTGTTTCATTTAATTATGTTGTTACTCTTTTCTCATCTGTAACATTTTAACTGTGATTTTGTGCTCTAATGCTATTGTTGTTTGCCTTCAATGGGTCATTTTTACCTTTGTAGTTGTGTTTAAAAGGTGCAACATAATAATATAGTGCAGTAATAATGAATTTCATCATTATTTGTAAATAAAACACAAGATATTTTCTTATTTGGTGAACTTGCAATGCTTTACACAGTCTTTGTATCATGTTCATTAAAAGCTGTAGCGTGTGCTGAGGGGAACAGTTAACTTCAGAATTAAAGAAAGAAATATCTATTTTAATTGTGAAGTGGTTTTGTCATAGTCTTTACAAATGGAGGAATCTGTGGGATTCCAAAATAGAAAGATAATGTCAACACAAAACAAAAACATTATAAATCAGATTAAGAGAGACAAAGACAGATCTTTGTGGAAAAGAAATGATGCATGTTTTGCAGGTCGTCAGAGCAGATCAGAGACAAACTTCTCATCTCGTCCAGAGATGTGTTTGTTGCCACATTTGAGCGACATGAGGCGACTCTTCTTTCAGGCCACATGTGTTCACCGTCTTTTAACAGTGTGAACGTGAATCCGTCCTGGGCCACATATGAAGGACGTCCTCTGAGTTGCTGCAGTTTCACTGAGAATCAAACTTTTTTTTTCCTCTTCTCGTTGATTTGTTTCTAACCACCGGCAAAATATCAACACTGATAATCACATAATGATCAACTCTTAAAATGTCAAAATCGTTCTTCACAGCGCAACTGCACAAAATTCATTCTGACTCTCCTGACACACACACACACGCACACACACACACACACACACACACACACACACACACACACACACACACACACACACACACACACACACACACACACACACACACACACACACACACACACACACACACACACAGACTGGGTAAAAACAGCTTGGTCTTCATGAACAGAAATGACGTATGTGTTTGTTTGTATAGAGAGAGGAGATGAGGGCCAGAGATTTTGTTGATTAAGCTTTGAACAGAATATGAATTTCCAAGAATTCAAGGAGATTTAAGTCCAAACACAATTTTCAAAATACACAAGATAGAAAAGCTTTGGAGCGATTTAAATTTGAGACTTTTTAAATCCCATTAATTTCTATGTCAAATACGACACATATGAAGGAAGACCGGTCCCAGGATTACTAATGAAGTATCTTAGCAGAGAATCAACCTGAAAACATCTCTCAGACAGAAACAGTGAATGGATCAATGAGTGTTTGTAGACGATCAGTTACCAGTTCCTCACTGATTTTATTTGTAGTTGTATTACAACGTGTTCATATCTGTATCACTGAGAAAGAACTACAACACACAAACACATTACCAACTATGAATGACGCCAAAATATTTATCTTAAAAAACAATTTAAGCATGGAGGTGACATTAAATGATCGTTAACATAAATAAGGGCTAAATATCTTCAGGCCATCTTAACAAGGCCTTAAATTCAGATTATTAATCTTTAGATTTATATTTAGACTTTTTTAGACCCACTGGAATCCCTCAACTCCCTTAATTTGTGGACCCTTTGACCACTAGGGGCGCTGTAGAGTGATCCTTAGCGGCATCTGAGATATTCAGAATTTTGACTCAGGTCTTATCCTGCAAATTATTTTGAAGGAGCTTCATTTTGTGGCATTGAAAGACTTCTCTTTAAATGTGGAACAGATCATCATGACCTTATCAAAGACGTATGCTTTTTGAAAGATTTCAGCTTTACACAAGGTGTTTAATTGGATTTAACGCACTTAATTAATTTTTTCCTCCTTCTCTAATAGATTTAAATCCTTTAGCCTCATCCTTTAAGGAAGACTTTATCCTTGTTTTCTTCTCTCTTGGTGTTAATGAGTCCTTAACTTGTTTGTTTTTCTACAAAGTCTGGATCCTGTTCCAAGAATCAGGCTTACCGAGTTATCTGGACTTTACTGAGGAACACTATCACTGAAGGTGTTTGCCAACCCAGTACATTCCATAAATGTAATAATAATAAAAAAAAACTAAATATAACAATAAACATTATTTATATCACACTTTTCTTAACAATGTTAAAAAGTGCTTTACAACAAAAAGTAAAACCAGACGAGGCCTTTTACTGAAAGGACTGTGGCCACATAAGAGACAAAGCTGCTAATGTCATACTTCATATAACTCTTTTGTCTAGTCTAGTTACAGGGTTGATCTGAAAAGTGGCTGAAAAAGTATCCAAGTACAGTTTAGTTAACTCCAACAAGGAGATGTTTTATCTGCGCATGTTTGTTGTTCAGAAGGATGACACAAAAACTACTGGACAGATTTTCATGAAACTTGGTGGAAGGATGTTACATGAGTCAGGGAAGAACTCTTGGCGTGGATCTCTTTCAGGGGTCGGATCCAGGAATGTTTCCTTTAATGTTGTAAGATACAAAGTTTTTCAACGTTTTCCTTGATTTCTCTTCAAGGGTCTTGATGAAAGAAATCAGGCACAATGAGAAGACTCATATTAATGATCATGTGTAATCTGTTGCAGATCCAAATAAAACAGACAGGATCTAGTGAATTTAGATGGGGTTTCCTATGGGAACTGTTGGGCCTTGGCGAAGATTCATTCTAGTTAATTTTATTTTGTGTTAAGTGATGTCTACTCTTGCAGCCATTTGCGCTTTTGTCTTAGTAGTTTTGCAGAGGACGTAGCAATGAATAGACTTAATGTATACAGCAATGAGAATTTACTGAAAGTTATTCATCGGCTATTTTTGATTGATCGACTACTTGAAAATGACGGATGAACTAATTCATCACACAAAGATCACAGTTTCTGTTCACTTTCTCCAGAGTGAGGTTCAGCAGTTAGACTTTGAGATGACCTGGTGAAGTATTTCAATTGTTTGAAGGCATTGCTGTCGCCTGGCAACTGCTGATCAACATCTTTGCCTGAAAATATCAATAAAATTTACAACATATCATCAGCTGATTAATAATAAAATGCGTCGTTAGCTGCAGCTAATATTATCATCAGTGATGATGTCATGAGAAAGAGAGCAGTGGTCAAGCACATTAATCTCTGACCCCGGCAGAACCGCGGTGCTCTGACCCACGATGACCTCTGACCCTGGAGGTGATGGATGACATGATTGGGTGACTGGGTTCTGGGTCAGATCTTTTGTTGTCTGCAATGCGGGTTAACAAGGAGTCCATTGGAGGGGCGGGGCCGTGTCAGGCGTGTCAGCGCAGACACTGGATAGCATATGGGCTTTGTGCGGCGAGTCCGACGTGACTCCTACCTTCACACGAGACGCGGCTTTGGTCGGACACCCCTGACCTTATTCCCATACAGACATCTCGGATCGACTTTTGGAGAGGCCCTTGAGAACGGAGTGTGATATAATCCAACACACTGGCGAGGAGATGGCGTGGGCAGTGCCTAGCATATGTCAGACATGCAAGAGTGTTGCGTTCTTGACCCACAAAAAATCCAGGTGCTACTCAGAGCTGATAGAAGGGTAAAACAAAAAGAAACGGCTTTAACGTATTTCTGCAAAAAAAGGCGTAAATAAACAGGGTAAACTCACGTCCGACGACATTATAATATAAATAGAACATTCTTGGTTCAGGTTGGGATCCTTTGTTTCGTGTCATCCCTCCTTCTTCCCTTTGTTTACCATCTCCATGATTAACTCACAATGATTTAAATACAAAAATCCTAGTGGTGAAACAATTAGTCAGTTAGCTTGTGAATGAAACTAATCAAAGATAATATTTATAATTGGCCATTTATCAAGATTTATTCACTGATTCCAGTTGATTAAATGATGGTGTTTACTGGTTTTCTCTGTTTTCTCTATTACATTTATTATATATGATTGTGAGTTGAATAGTTTTTAAATGTTCGAATTTGATAATCAACTTGAATTTGAATATATCATCTTGGCTCAGGAAAATGGTAGTTATATTGTTTTAGTATTTGTATAAATAGAGTTATAAAAAATCCTTAGGAGCTTTAAAAAAAGCAAATAAGTAAAAACTGAATACTGGGAATAAATATTTGTTTTGTGAAAATAACACAACAGTATTAATTTTGTCTCCTCGTGATCATTAAAACAACATTTGTGAGGCTCTGGAGTGACACTGAGCAGGAACTGATGTGAAGCTGATGTAGCTTCTTACTAACCACAGACACGTATCTGTAATTTAATCCCTATAGACGCCTGCAACATTGTTGTTGACAACCACAAACTCAGTATCAGTCACTACAGGAACATTATGGGATGAATTTACAACCTGCACAACTGGTCGACCACAAACCAGCCATGAAAATTCACCCCGAAACTGTCAATGCTTTATTTTACTCTTTCTATGCAATCCTGTTCACATTGTAAATATTATTGCTGTTGCTTCTTTTGTAAATATCTCTTTATCATCTATATATTGCGCATTTACCTATTTCTAACAAATTGATTACGTATTTTAATGATAATTATCACTATTCCTGTAACGCTGTAACTTTCCCCAATGCGGTGCTAATAAACTGAGGATTTTCTTATTTCGTCTGGTTACAGTTAAAACAACACAGTCAGTCTCTGGCATTTTTAGATCAACAGCAAAAATCATCCATTGATCACAAAAATATTCATTTTACTTAATCTGAAGATCAAACTATTGTGCCATCACTAGAAAAGAAACTGCTTCGCATTTCATCATGTAATTACTATTTCCTGATCACGAGAAAACTAGATTGCAGTTTTAAGATTGTATTGATTGTATTTAAGTAATGCACCATGTAAGTGGCTTTGCCGACTTGTGTGTTTCTAAATGTGTGTGCGCGCATGTCTGGCTATAGTTATGAGGGCCAATTTGGATTCAATCATTGTGAGGAGAATTTGACTGTTTTCGGGTTAGAATTAGGTTTAGGTTAGGGTAAGTGTAGAGAGACAAGTGTGTGTGTGTGTGTGTGTTGTGGCTGCTGTGTGTTTTCACGTTCAGGTACGCAGCAGCAGCAGCAGCAGCAGCAGCAGCAGCAGCAGCAGCAGCAGTAGCATAATCCAGCCAGAAAAAGTGGGCCAACACAAAGCCTCTTGAACGGCCAGGGGAGGACAAAGAGCAGATCTTGTTATCAGGCTTCAGTGGGCACATAATGAAGAATTTACATTCCCACTGCATCACATATATTTACCATAATAGAGCTGCAGCAATCACCCAAAGGCGTCCCCAGCAAACTGAATAGAACAGCTTGGCTTTCCCATATACAGTCATGTTGACCTAATGGAGCTCTGAAGTTACAGGACAACAAACAATATACATCAACACACCCCAGTGACATGATCAGACTCTCCTTCATCCTCTTCATTCTGGACAACCATTTACCTTTTTATACCAATACTGAAAAAAGATCAACTCTGCAGGTGAAATTTCACATCTTACTTTTGTTTTTTTCATTCAAAACCTGTATTATATCATTATGAATCATTGCACTGTACAATAATACGGAAGCGTATTGTATTCACTTGAAAAAAAAAAAAGTTCTGTTTTTCCGAGATAATTATCTCAGAAAAGTGAATGCAATACGCTTCCGTACAATAACGTGACTCAGACTTTATCTTTAATAACCAAAATTGGTTGGTTTTGATCTTCAGTCATGCTGCACCCAGTTAAACACACTCACAGACATCAGTCTCCTCAATGTGCCTGAAAATTGTGGATCCATCACAAAGATATATGTCTATATACATATATATATATATATATATATATATAAGTATATGTTAAAACTAGAATGACACTCAGTCAGCAGTCGCCTTAAATTCAGTTAAAATTCACTTCTGTTACCTCTGCTTTTGGTCTCTCCCTACTCTTCAGGGAAATAACTGAGTTTTTAGCTGAGTTCATCAGCACATCTTTAAAAATAATTAGTTCACTACCAACAACTACATGGTGCCGTGTTTTGTTCTGACTGCAACAATAAAAAGTTTTATAACCACCTGAATTCTGTATTGATTAAATTTGGAACCATTAAGTTAAGGAAATAGGGGAAATATATTTGCTGCTCTAGAATAGATTAATCTATTTATGAATTCATCTTCTGTCTTTTATATTATATTTTTCAAAAACAAAGGAATTTACACTGGAAAGAACCAGAATCAACTCAACCCACTGACTGAAACTTCTTTTGTTCCAACAACAATAAAACTCAGAGACTGAACCTCAAACGACTTGTTCCTCTGTATTTTTTAGAGAAATCTAAATACTTGTTTCTGTAGTGGCTGCTGCAATTGTGCTCCAGAGCTGCAGAAAAGTGATGCATTAGAGAACTTTATAATCATGGTCTGTCTACTTCCTTTCACTGGGCCCTGAGCCGGAGTTCGGTAAACTTATCCGCTCCAGGATTTGATAAATCAAACCTGACAAACAAGCAGTGACCCTGAAAATCATTCAGTTTGTCAAACTTCAGCTGCTTTTGCAGGCATTTTTATTGCAGCTTGAAGCTGAAGGTTTATTAAAATGCGTTTTTTCCCATTTGTTTCTGTTTCTAAGTGTAGAGAGTCAAAAACTACATTTGAGTTTAACACATTTAATAACTTATTTTCCTCTGAGACATCGACCGCTATGAGAACAAGTCGAGTTGAGCCAGGAGGAAATTCTCAAACAACAACTTTAACTGATGCTTTACATCTAACATGATATTTGTCGGAAGGCAATAAATTAATTAATGCAGTCAGCTGCAGTCTCATACAAAATAATTTATACTTATTACATAATGGCTGCAGAGGATAGATCATCTGAATTTCAACACTAAAATTCTGTTTTCAATGCAACAAACAGGCTGAAGTAAACTTGTATTATATCTTATTATATATATTATGTAACCTGTGACAGTAATGCACCTCTCTGTGTGCACGAAGAGACAAGAACCACTCAAACATGTTGCTAAGGAGTCAATGGTTCTGTGTGAACTCGCTAACATTTACACAGCCCATTAAAACTGTATCACTAATGTGGTAAATACCAATAAGAAGTCTGAGCTCGACCAATTATTATTTATATTTAAGATTAATTTCCTAACGAGGAAATTGTGGTTTTGGTCCAGACCAAAACTGCGATACTTCATTAATCTCAACATTCTGCACATTAAAGCTCACGTTAGAGAACTTATTAACCAGTGTTGTTTCAAGAATGAGGCTCTTCCTCAGAGTTCTCATCTTAAATACCCACAATCTCTTTTGAACAAATCACGTGAATTTTTCTTCCTCCATTGTGAGTCCTTCATGCTCTGTCCTGTTAGCATGCTTATTCTAGATATTTCTCTATACATCCATCAGAGAAAATGGATTGTGGGTATTTCAGATGGGAACTTATGTTAAGTACCTTGTGCTTGAAATGCAACTGGCAAATAAATAATTTAACTGGAATGTCAGGTTGATCCAGCACCCATCAAAAGATTATTTTATTGGATATGGTTATCTTGACAATATCGAAACATTATGAGCACATGGGATGCAAAAGTCCAGGCAGGAATCCCCTGTCCTCCATGTACATAAATGTTTTTATATTGAGAACAGAGTTAGCACCAAACCAAAATCCAGTTCTCAACACTTTCAGAGGACTGCAACCTTCTGCTCTGGGAGAGTCCTGCTTGGCTCTGGGCCTCCATCATGGAGCGTCCAACTCAAAGCTTATTGACACCGCCCCACAGAGAGAAGGTTTATCTCACTGTGGGCTTTACTCTGCTGGAAGCTGAGACCCAGAAAACATTAAGCACACAGCAAATATTTATCAAATATTTGTCCACTTTCAATTTGTCCCATCATGCTATTTACAACAGGATTAGGGCGGATTTTCTGCGCTGGTGCCGCTTCAATTTCCTGCCCAATCCCTACATGTCACACTGGCATTCTTCCAAAGTGTCACAACAGGCCTTGGTGTGTCCTCGATAACAGACAAAACACACAAACATGACGCAGCTCAGAGACACTTGTTGTATCCAACCGATAGAGAGAAAGATTCAGGATAACATTTTACTCATCACAAGAGAGCAACACTTTCCCCTGTTGATCAGTTATTTTTAGACAGATGCAGAATTTCCTCCGCTGTGATTGACAAGTTCAATTGGTGCATCTGCTCATAATAGCAGTAGTTTGGAATATGACTAATTACAAATGAATAAAGTGATTGACCTGAACACACACTTGTTTCTCAGGTTTCCACATCAAGTACCTGCAGCAGGGACTTTGTTTACACCACATAACGCATGTCTCTGCTGTCAGGTCACATGGGACAACAATGGCAGGAGTCTGAATCATGAAACAGGGCTATATTTGGCGGCATTAACCCAGCGTATTAGGCCCGTGAAGGAGGGGGGAGGGGACGGTGGTTGGAGGGGCGGCCATAGTGTCCTGCGGTGTCGCACATCCTCTGCCGCCGCCGCGTTAACGCCCGCGATTAGAGGACACGCCCCACCCACCCACACTTACACGGCTGGTTATATAGAAGTTTGTGTTGGAGCCGTGCCAGGACGGATTCAGGCCACGAGGACGTGCGCACAACAAAGATTTACTTTTGCTTTGATGGCTGAGAAGGTCGACTGTCATTGCTGACAAAAGCAAGCACAGATATGTCACTGCTCTTACGGTATCTGAGTAATTTTACAGTTTTCTGATTGTTTACACCATTTAAACTAAAACCCTGACTCCTGGAGTTACAGTGTACAGGCAGAACTACGAGGATGCACAAAAGATGATCAACCAGTTTTTCTTCTTCACTGAAACATGATTGAGGCTCCCTACATTTGACTGGAAGAGCACACAGCTAATCTCCGAAAACTTTCTGAATCAGTTTGAAATAAGGGAAAATTCCATGCAGGTGCAGAATGATACTTTGTTTTCTACAGTCCAGGTCCCTGCATGTGTTTCAGTTTATGAAACAAAATAAACTGGAATTGGCTCCAATCACAGGCCAGTCTTTAGACAAATATGCATATATACACATTATATGTGTGAATGTTTGAATTTACTTGCTGTGAAAATGTACTGTACAAATAAACTTGCCTTTATGACAGAGACTACCGGATCAACTGTGTTTCATTTGTTGTAGGTAAAGTGTTTCTGTTCAACAAACAGAAGCAACAAATGTTGGAGGAAAACTACAACTAGACACACACAGATCACATCAATGCCCTAAATAAGATCTCTCCAATCTTTCTTGAACAAATTCACAAAAATGTCAAAAATCTCATCTCACCATGTCACAAACATCTGCCCCCTTAATCAAACCCTCTCTAGAATTGAACGACTTCTTTCTAGGCCCCAAACTTACACGAGATTTCAGGAAAATCAGTCCTGTTGTTTTTGTGGAATCCTGCAGACAGTCAGAAAACCAGCAATGAAAACATAACAAATAATGGATGAACTTCTTCAGGTCTTTGAAACTACTTCCAAACTAATGTTATGTCACTCTGTTATGTTACAGAATACAAAGGATGCAGTAAAGTAACAAAACATACTCATAATACTTAAATGTACACCTGCATTCAAGATACTGTTGAATTTACAGCAGCTCTTGAAAATGGTGAAAAAGTCCATATCTCACGATGTTAAAGAAAGAAAATTCCAGGATCCTCCCCCTGATCCGGATCCGATTTTTTGTCCCACAACAGGAAATTAGAAACATCAATAAAAAGTAATAAATAATTAAGCGACTATAAACCAGAGAATTTGCAAATATCATTATTATAATCATGCATACATGTATATTCTTTTTGAATGAGGAAAAAAATGGAATCTGTTTGTTTCTATGAATTAGTTTTCCTATCACACTGTTGCCAGGGAAACTGAATCACTGCGTTTTAAACCTGTCCTCTTAGCTCAGGTGTTAATCTTTACGGTAACATGTTAGCGGCTAATCTGGAATTGCTGGATGCATCAGTAGTGGTAACTGACATCCACTATGTGTGTGTGTGTGTGTGTGTGTGTGTGTTTGTTTATTTGTTTTGAGTTGTAAGAATCAATAAAAACAGACTGCATCCCCTTCATTTGCCTCGCAGCGACACTAGCAGCCAATCACATCGCAGCATGACTTGAACAAGTTGTCTGAAACGATGCTCAGAGTTGCCGTTTGCACTTCATTTCACGCACATGAAGCGACACACAGCCCTGTGCATGCATACGGCATGTGTGTGAGTGTGTTTGTGTGTTAATTATGCCAGCAGAGTGTGAATGGTAGCGAGTAAATATAGAAACTCCTTCAGCTCCCCCCACCCTGTGAATGCTGCAGTAAATGAACACGCGATGCACACAAACCACCCCCAACATACACATGGATGCACGCAACACACACAGGCTCACATATAGAACATGAATATGAACACGCGGTCACTAATGCAGGGGGAGTGCATGCACCCTGCGCTACTTTCGTGTCTCCTGAGGTTTTTTTTTTCTATCACATGGGTGCATATTTGCTTATGAGGGGGGATCCAGAGAGATGGGAGGAGGAGGAGGAGGTGGTGAGGAGTGATGTGATTTGGGCGGGGTAAGGTGGGGAGGGGTCACTCCTGATTACCAGGTTTTCCCTTCGATGGCCTGCATTCCTCTCAGAGCCGTATCGTGATCAGTGGGGCTGGGGGATGGGGGTTAAGCCCTGCAGGGGAAGGACGGAGGGAAGGACGGGTAGAGAGGGAGGGAGGAAGGGGACGGATGGATGGAGAGAGGGAGGGGGGTCGTCATGAAGGGATGACCCACTGCTGATCGTGTAGCCCCCACAAAGCTCTGCCTTTCAATTGTGTCCGGATGGTCGACCGACAGGAAGGTGGGGGAGGGGACGCCGGAACTTCAAATGACAAAATCATCGGCCTCCTCCTCCAGAGCCGAGCAGAGATGGGTATCATGTCATGTCACAAGACTTTCACAGCAGCCACTCGCTTACGTAACCAATCCTAGAGCGGCAGAGACAACGACGGCCTATAGAAACACTGCAGCTCTGATCGTTTCCAGCTGTGAGCCAATTCCATGCGTGCCATGTCATGCCAGCGATGTATGGACATTAATTACATTAAATTGAGTTGTTTGGCCTTGTTTGCTTTCAGCGATCCGGCGACATGTTGCGCAGCCGTTTCCCCCACTGAATTCAATTGAATTGATTGACATGAATACAGTTCATTCTCTGTTATTACGGACTCATTACAATACCAGTCAGGGAATTGAAGGGAAACAAGCGACACAAGATGCATCACATTAGTCCACAGTCACTGTACATACCAACTTCATGAGTGAACAAAGCTGCTGTGCATTCTATTAGGAGCAGTGAAGGGTTTTTCATAATTCATTTTCTATATCCGCGGCCTGATCCAGCGGGAGTTGCATAACGGGTGAGCTGCGGAGGTCCATGTTTGCCAAGTCTCTATTAATGGAAGGCGTTTCATGCTGATGCTTTTATAATAAATAGAAAAGGTCCACCTTCTGGAAACTTAAAAAAAAAGAAGAAAGATGAATTTCATCTCCACTGTTGTGTTGTTGTTTTTTTCCGTGGAATTTGCAGCGTAAGAGGAAAAAAAAACATATATGCTTCACTGTCGATACGGTCGATTGATGTTTTTTATTACATTATTCAAGAGAAAATGTGGAAATTTAAATCTCAATATAAAAAATGCAAATGTTTAAGCAAAAATTGCCACAAAAGGGTCGAACGTCATGTAAACTGTCCTTTGTCCAACAGTACACAGTTTTGCTGTTGGCAGCTGGGATTGGTTCCATCAACCCAACAACCCAGTAAGGATATGCAGTGTGATTAATGATTGAAGGAATAAGCATTAATGGTAATTTAGAAAAAACTATTACGACTACTAATATTCAACATGTACACAGACTAAAAACTTACGATAACTTGTATGGCCTGTTGGGGGCAGCACAACCAGCTATTAACGTGGACATATTATTTTGTCCAAAAACATTTAGTGAGATTTCATTAATTTAAACCTGATTTCCCTTCTCTTAATTGCTCTGTTTTGGTCGCCACCTACTTCAGAGGGAAATATTGGGCTTTTCCTTTTTCATTGTACCGTTGACAGATTAAATTTGGATTAAGTGTGATTTATTTAATCAAAACTTAAACACTTAAGCCTAACAAATGTTTTAACAATATATCATTAAAAAATTTGATTTAAACCAACAATAAGTGTTTTTTATTGACCAGTCGTAGAGTTGTTACAGGAACATAAATGTTCATTCAAACAGACAAAGAGAAACATTTAGTTATGTTTGATGAATTCAAGCCTCTCTTGTTGGCTCCACCTACTTCTGACAGAAATAGGAGGCCCTGTAGCTGCACTATGTTCACCAGCTAGCGGAGCGAATTGTCTGTCTGCTCTTTGCTGCTGAGCAGGTTGTGTACAGCAGCTTCAGGAGAGACTCTTTACTGGAAACAGTTGTTTGCTTTAGTTGGAAACAAAAGTGAAATAAAGTTGCTTAACGTTGCTAAACTAAAAACACTGAAAAACAGAGGAAATTGATTTTTCAGTTAGTCGAGCAACAACTTTCATATTCCAGTTCTTCTTTTGACCCACTGTGCAGCTTTAATTTCAAACTGTGCTGGACATACGTCTCAGGAGCGAGGACAGTTTACAACTGTACAAGGTGACATTCTGTACATATCTTTATATAATACACATATTTGAATCCTTCATTTTTATTGTATAGCTTACATTTATGATTCCTGTCTTTTTGCTTTATCTTCCTCTCACCTTCTAAAGCAGTAAATGGTTTGAATGTGAAAACCTACTTGACAATATTTCTACATCTGATCCTGATTCAACGTGATCATCAAACTCATCAGATCCATTTCACTGAGTTTCTGGTAAAACCTAGAACAATATGCGTCCGTCTGTCGGCACAAACAACCGACACCAAACCACAGCAAAGTGAATCCTCTGCCGTCCACAGGGATTATTTCTCCTAATCTCCATCTATATTTACAATGGAGCGAAACTCAGAGAGCTGCAGTTCACTTTAACAACAGTCCTGCTGCTATGATGAAAATCACAGGATTAATCATAATTTCATATCCTGTTCACCGCAGGTTTTAAACTCTATGAACTATGAAAGTACAGTGCTCGCTGAGGCTCCGAGCACAGAAGCGACCATCTGACGTGCATCTGAGAGATTGGCGGTTATGTAACGTCCGCCACGTGACGCGCAGGTTTGATTCTTGCTGCCTGCGCCTAAATCTCACAGACCCTTTCCAGAAAAGCAAGACAGGAACGAGAAGAAGGGATCTGGGGTGAATGAGGGGGCATAGGAAAAGGAAAAAAGGACCATCGAGCCATTTGGCTGCAGGCGACGACTCTTCCAAGAAACCCAGGAGAGCTCTTATTGGCTTAGTTGTGTCATCCAGGATCTTGTCAGAGTTTCCTCCACCATAAACAGCATAACAATTTCCCCACAGGACCAATCCTCACTGTGATCTATCTCTAATAATCGCATCTCAAATGAAAATCGACGAGGCTGAAAAATAAACCACTTTAAAAACAATGTATTTGAATCATTAGCTGCTTAGTATATCCACCTGATGAGCTTGAAGGAAGGTTTTAGAGGAAATAGGGAAATACACGTTTAAGAAAAAACATGATGAACCAAACCGTGTAAAACTGACGAGCCTCTGCCAAGGCTGATCTGCTACTTTATAAGTATAATGCATCAACATATATTGAGATCAGAAACACAGACAGAAATGTTCTGGATACTGCTCAGGCAAAATATTCATTCTGTGATTGAAGGTGAGAGTATGTATGTTACCAACTGAATAAAGACAACCTACCTAAAAATACTCAAAATCTGGATCATTCTTTGGCCCAAATCCTTCCACCAAGTTTCAAGAAAATCAGTGATGTAATTTTTTGTAATAATGTGGACTGAACCTGACCACAGCTGTTTACTGCACAAGGTCATTGGTTCAGTCATTCAGAATAATAAGTAAAACTAACAGCCTGAAGGCATTAAGAAGTTGTAATGATGATAACAAAGTATGTGTTGAAGTAAATGGACAAATAATTAGATTCTGTCACCCTCATGGTGTTGAGTGAACATATTCTACATCCTGGTTGTGCAGATGAGTCTGGATAATATTGGAGCTGAGTATCAGAATATTTGAAATAAGGAAAAGCAGCAGATGCAAAATAATGCCGAAAACAGTGGCAGAAAGTTATGAAAAGAAACTTTGTCACAGCCGTCCCTGTTTGAAAGTTATGTTACATTCACTGTTTCTCTGTTGATCAGAGTAATAGTGTGAAAACCTTATAAAGGCTCCATAGTGGCAACCTGCGGTCAAAAACAACTTACATTGTTTGAGTTTTCTGGATAGTTCCCTAAAACAAAGTGCTGCTCAGAGGGGAAAAGTAACCCTAAATGTGACAATTTAATGAACCTCAGGTATATTTCAAACCAAATTTCTTAAAAATTCTAGTCACAGTTTTACAGATGCGTTTCTCTGGAGAAGGGTTTGTCAGATCAGGCTGTAAAACTCACACCACACATGGATAAAGAGTTGAGAGCAGACTAATTCCAGTGAGCGTATCACTGATTCTCCACGGCTGATTATCTGTGACCAAACTGACACTGCTGGAAACCACCAGTAACGCGGCTGAGACCAAAGTGAAACTCCTGCAGAAGCTCATCATCATCACACAGCGGTTTGATCCTTTATTCGTTTATAAAGCACATGGCCTTGCACCAGCTGTCAGAGATGGTTTTGTTTTATGAACCAGGCCCTTCAGAACCTCTGGTTCTTCTCTGTTAGTATTTTCCCCCGAAGCAGAACAAAAACATGTGGTGATGCTGTGAACATCATTATATAAATTATATAAAACCCATCTTTTCTGCTCGACTTTTATAGTGTTTTGAAATTGTTATGGCTTTTTACAATTTACACTGGTTAAATACAAAATTTGAATCTATATTTTATTATCTCTTTCTTCTTATTAATTATTCTGTCTTGTTTTATTAACATTTGGTAATTAGTTTTATTATGGTTTACTTTGTAATCCTTTACAATGTATGAGTGCATTGGTTTCTGAATTTATTAATGCTTTCTTAACATTTTGTCAATCGCTTGTAAAGCACTTGACTTCAGTCACAACTGATTTGTTTGAAAGGTGCTGTATAAATAAAGTTATATTGATTGATTGATTGATTGATTGAGTGAGTGAAGCTCCTGCCGCAATTTTCCATCCAAATCCGACCTGAGCCTGATGTTTCCCCCGATTACAGACACATAAAATCAACCAGGCAACCCGACCTGAACTTGAATTTCATACCCCACCTGAACCTGGCCTGAGTTGTGCCCATGGCTCTCTCTATTGATCATATTTCACTCATGCGGTGTCATGCATTGAGCCTGAGTGACAGTAGAAGACAGCCGAGTGGTGCTTCACACCCTCTCTTCAGACTGGCTGAGAGGGACGAGCCCATTGTGGCTCCAGACAATAACAAAGATGGCAGCTGGGCTGGAAAATACTGTCTGCTAGATTAACCAGACTCTGTGAGGGAATGTGTTCAACGTTATATTCAGTTACACTCATGGCTACAGTGGTGGAGTCCCTGGGTGCAACAAACCTTGAGTATGAACCATTACTGTAAGGACATATTCAGGAAGAAGAAGCTCAATGCAAAGCAAATCTAATGCGTTTTAATACTGAATGAAGTCAGGCCTGTGTGAGCTTTTAACAGTTCTTCTAAACATCCAAACACAGGAGCAGCAGCGGAGTGTTGAAGCAGTGGCAACGTTCCCAGAGTGAGCTGGAGCTAAGTCATCGCTGCGCAGACCACTCACTTTCAGATGCCTCTGACAAGCAGGATTCGCGTTGTTTACGTACAACAGATTATGGCGAACCACAGAGGCGGACGCAAGCGTCGGGCCCTCGGGGTCCACAGAGCTTTCTCTCCGAGGAGCTGCCCCCTAATGTAAGAGCCCTGAGCTCGTTAATTACTTAGAGAGCGTCCAGGAAGTAGGCTAATGCCGTTAGACAAGAGGGTTTGTCTATAGGCTACACTTTGACCTATTGCAACTGAAATCCACTATCAATAATTCACTCTGACAGGTTGAATACTTCCATACGTTACAGAAAGGGAAAAATAAATCTAGTTGTTGCTCTGAAATGTATGGAGAGAAATGAAGCTGATGAACGTTGCGTTTCTTCAGGAGCCTCCACGTGTACACAACAAAGCAACATGCACACGAACACACGGGCAATAACGAAATGTGAAATGCGTTTGGTAAATTCAGCGAAAACACTCGGATCACTGCGATGTGTCCAGTCCGTCTCACCCCAAACAGCCATTTCAAAAAGCCACTGCCTTAAACAAACATTGTTCTGCCTCTATTTCATAAATTCTTTAAACTCGAGGGTTTCTCTCAATTATTCATGCATCAAGAGCATCTGACGGCCGCATTGCAGCATTCTCTTTGAAAGATCATCGCCTAAAATAACAATGTCTCCGCTCCGCATAGTAGAGAAAACAGTACACATTCATCCACTGGCATGCAACTCCTCCCGATGCTTCTGCATACGGTTTTAATGGACGCCGAGCAGAGCGCCACATCCTCATTTTTGTCACAGACGCGGGTCTCGATGAAATATTGAGGGGTTTCTCCCTGCAATGAAATCATCTGGATGAGGCGGTGGCTGGTTTTTCTCCCTCTCCCTCTGCGGTGGTCTCCGCGGTGATGAGATAAACCGTGAGATGTTGGCCAACACATCCGGCACAAATACTAGAGCAAGCGAGCGACGTGACTCATGGTGGTGTTCTTGTAATGGCTGCAGGGACCAGAACATTTATAGAAATAGATGCTGTGTTAAACTGCTACTTCCTGTTCCTCCTTCTCTTCATATTATGAACGTGCAGATCTGCCGAAGGTGCTAAAGAGATGCTGGGCTTTAAATTAGCTTAAAAGAGTGGAGATCAATCACTCCATTTCATTCAGAGATTGGGTTGGAGGAGAGAAACCTTTAGCTGATCTTCATCAAGTGAAAATCAACTGCACCATGAAGGCCTATCAGATCAGAAACTGTTCTGCCTGAGGAAGATAACGGGATTAAACGTTTTGTCAATCTTTTACTTCGACTGTAAATAAAGATCCAGGAGCCAAAAAGATATCCTGGTAACGATAATGACACCAGACTGGAGTCAGAATCTGTGCAGTAGCGGTCGGGGGATGGAGCCGCAGTCGTGAGGTTTCGCTAATACACTCTCTAGACCAATCGTGAGGCAGTCTCAGCTGTCAATCACATAACAAATTAAATCAAAATCTGTTAGAAACATGAACACTTGAAGAAACATCACTGTGATTCCTGAAATGACAGAAACCATCTTTCATTTAATTGACTATTTTTATTTATAAGTTTGGTTCATGTTCCATCAGTAAACATGGAGCAGGCAGGATTTATTTACCGATACTGCAACCTGCCACCAGGGGGCGATTGAGACACTTTGGCTTCACCTTCAGGAGTTCTTCCTGCTGACACGAGGGAGGAGCTACACCTTCATTAAGTGGAGCAGATGTGGAAAAAATTCACCTCCGAATTATTTGATATCTCATGACGTTTATTCTGGTCCTTTAATCTTCATATTCTCACATGCATAAAGGTCAACTGCAGAATTTTCTATTGGAATTATACGACTTGTGACGTTAACCAACAATTAATGTGTTAGATAGAAAAGACCTAAAGCTGCCATTATATTTCTCCAGTGTGTATCATCTTCAGTCCACAAAGACTCTCATTTAACTATATATATCATAACTCCAGATATATGTTCTTTCTTAAAAACACTCGACTGGTCTGACTCTAATAACAGCAGCAGCTTGTCTAGACAAATGAAATGAACCACATGACATGAACCTGCTGCTGCAACTGGATTTTCAGGCATTATCACAGACATCATTTCGAATAAGGTTTTTCTTATTTATGGAGCAGATGCTGTGGGTTGGGTTCGACTCTATATAAAGACTGAAGTGCAGAGATAGAGCTGCTGGGACTGTGTCTCTGTTTGTATTTGATATAGTTTGACTCACACTGTTCAATAAATTCACTGCTGTTGGTCAAGAAACCGCTGCCCTCAAATCATTTTTTTGTTGCTTTTCTATAACAAAAATGTAAAAACGTTGACATGTGAAATGATGGAAGCTGACGCATCATGTTGCCATGGCGACAGTTCCCCCCTCCCTCTGAGCGCTGGCCATAAAACTCATTAATTTGATATTGATCCTCTGAGTTTCTCAGCAAACGACATGATTTCCAAAAACTGTGCCACTGATTTGAAACATGTTTATGTGACAGATGAGATAATTGCTCACCATGTCAGGGTTGTTATGTAAAACAGTCGACCAGAGCCTGCTGTGACCTTGTGCCGAGCTGCGAGTTCAAACTAGTTACTAGTGCTGAAGAGTTACCAGTGAAGAAGTTCTTGGCGCGAAGGTAGCTGACGCTGAGGCGGAGGATGGAGAGCTTGTCCAGACTGGCGGTGACCTCTTCAGGGAAAGGCAGCAGGCTGGCCAGCCGCTCCAGCTCGCCATTCAGCCGGTCTCTGTGCCGTTTGGATGGGTTGGATTTGGCCCCTTCAGCCGGCGGCTGCTTCACCCTGAGGAAAGAACGTCAGTGGTCATTCAAAGGCCCCAAACAAACAGTGAGAGAGAGAGAGAGAGAGAGAGAGAGAGAGAGAGAGAGAGAGAGAGAGAGAGAGAGAGAGAGAGAGAGAGAGAGAGAGTGATCCGTTGTTTAGGACGTCTGGACAGTTATTTGGAGAAGCATAACAAAGTTAGAGATTATAACAATTTGGTGGTACAATATGAATTTGGGATTAAAACAATAAATCCCAGGATTATAGGGAATATATTTTGAGACCAGTATAATAAATACTGGGATTAAAACAAGACATTTTACTGAACTATCCCAGAGGCTCTGGAACTTGAACATAAAATGTTAAAAAGGCAAATATATTATACAAATTATATACTCTTTCAACAGTTTTTCCAAAAACAGCAAATGTGTAAAAATTTAATTTGTGGAAACAATTTTATTTTAACATTTTACTCAGACTAAAAATAATCATATTTATAGCAGATTAACAAGCAGGACTAATCATAATAATAATACATGTTACTACAATAACTTTCCTTAGAAATATTGAATATATTAAATTATTTCCATACCAAACCAATTTCATCCAAACTTGGTGGACGGATGGGCCTGGGTCTGAGAGGAACTACATTTTGGTGTGGATGCAGATTAACAGACAGATCCTGGATATTTTTTTTCAATTATTAAACATTTATTATTTTTTGAGGAAATAATACACAAATCCCAGTTAGAGTTAGAAATAGAAACTAGAGTCCCACTGATTTGGATGTTTTGGGGCAGATAGCAATATTAGAGACAACAATCTTTTTAATACCAATATATTTACATATTTATTAAATATGGCAATGATTCCTTAGATGTCATTATGAAACTCCTATGACTTCCTTCCCTCATCCAAAAATCTGCAGCAATGGCTGAACGAAGATCATCCTGCCCACTGTGCTCAACTCCAGCTGCCCTCATCCTCACTGGTTGAGTCTAAAATGAGTCTCAGGCAGGCAGGTATACGTGGAGACACAACCAGGTACTCGAATGTCTTGCAGCAACAATTGAGACAAAGAGAAATGCTGCCAATGCCTCGCCATCTAAAACATTGAACGCTGTTCAAAGAACCACATTTGTTTGCGAGGGGTATGCAGACATGACCTTTGAGGCAGAACAACGTGGCTGGAAAGCAATAGTTTGTTCTGTGGAGATTGGCTGCAGGGGTTTCACAGACAAGCCCTGCACCAGACCATAAAAGAAACATCACACAGACCTCGACTGGGCCCCGAGATGTCAGGGACATGCACCCAGGTCTGATCAACCTGTGGTGGGCTGGCCTTAGAAGAGGGGGTCTAGTGATTAAAAGGCTGAAACACCTGAAACACTCCAGTAGTACCTGCTAATAGTTGGTGACTTAATTTGTCATGTCAACATAACATCAACTGGTGGTAGGCCTTAATTAGTGCAGTAGAACATAAAAGGGATATTCTCCATCGTGTCCTATGTTCTAAAATGACAAACTAATGTAAGTGAGGCTTGATATTTTACAGTTTAAATATGTATAAATAAAACGAAAAACACATATAACGGCAAATATAGAATTTGAATTAGGAAATAAACATCACGCATTGTTTATTTAGTAAAATTTTTTTTATATGTTTATAAACATTAAATGTTTGTCAAAGGTTCACATCGGACGATATTATTGAGTAACCGATAAATCGTTCAGGCTCTGGAAGCCAACTGATGGCGAGAAAATGTGGATTCAGCTTCAACTTGACTGTTTTATATGTGTAAAGAAACACAGAGGACATATTTGGTGTGTTATATTTCTACTATAAGAACGACAGGATTGTTTCGGCCCTCGAGAAAGTCATTCATGTTTTGTTATTGTGTGATTGTGTGCAGCCTATATTTCCAATTTGTTGTGTCAGTGCTTCATGTTGGGTTCACAGAATTTTACAAATATTTCTACTCAAACAGAGAAGCGATGCGAGTTGACAGTTTACAGTGCAGCTGCCATGACTGTTCCTCACTCACACACACTGACACTGTCACATGTCATCACTGTGCACGGCTGTGGACGGATGGAGGGATGTTTACACTGCAGCTCTGCCTGCACCTGAACTCATGCTGCTCTTTCTGGACTGTTTACTGACACAAGAAATATATTTATCATCATCACTTATAACCATTTTTGATCTATAATTTTCACACAGTCACATAAAATCATGTTTATTCAGAGCTGCTTGTTCAATTTGGTCAATAATCTAAAAATACAACATCTTTTCATCCTGATGAGCATGAGTTAAATCTGTGTCATAATTTTTTAATTTACATGTTTACATTAAATAAAACATATTAAATCTTCATAAAGGAGAAAATGGAACCAGTCATAACCAGATTATTCAAATAATCAATCCATATACAGTATTTATATGTGTTTATGTATTCATATTTGATTTGATAGGGACTGCGCTTATTGATCAACAGACAGAATAATGGGTATGAGCCTGAGTTAGCTTTAATGCTCATTTCCATCTAGTTCTTCAAAGATTAGTTAAATTAAAACATGAAATTAAATAAATCAAACGTGTGTGTGTGTCTGTGTGTCACATTTTCTTCATCTTTGCCTCACAGTCTTGAGTCAGCACCATCTGCAGCAGAGGCCTCAACCTTAACCTCCTGTTATTATGTACATTGCACTCTAAATGTACATACTTTATATATATATATATATATATATAAAAAACTATAATCTATATTTTGCATACTTTTATTCTTTCAAATCTTGTATAGTGTGATGCCTTGCTGCTGTAACACAGGAATTTCCCAGTTTAAGATCAATAAAATCTATCAATCTATCCATCTGTCTATCTAAATATCTATATATCCATCTACCTATCTGTCTGTCAAGCTCAAATTTCCTCCATCACATCAGTTGTGTGGAAACATTTATAATTGTTTGATGAGTGAAGCATAAACCTGCAGCAGCTTCATTTCTCAAAACGCACAGAGCATCTGTATTTATATTGATGCAGCAGTTCATGGATCATAAACAAACTCTGACTCAGTTTGGAGATTTTGCCATAAATACGAAGCTTTGAATTCATCATCTATTTACATTATGCCCGTATATTTCTGAAATATTGGCAGAGAAATTAGGTCATCGACTAAGATGTTGCACCGAAACGGCTGCAAATGAGAAAAAGATTAAATGCTGTGTCTTTACTTTGCATATATTCATCATCACAGATGAGGATTTAATATAAATGTTTATTCTGAGGGGAAAAGGCGATTATTGTTATGGTTGAGCAAGGGCCTGTTTTTATGATATTTAGCATTTACCGGGTTTTTGTCAATAACGAATAATAAAATGTACAAACCCAACAAATACACATTGATTATCCCAAACCGTTTAAACCGCCTGACGAGAAAAACAGAAAACTTCGGTCTGATCCTCTGAAGGGCGTTTTGACAGAAAATGGCGCAACACCGAGCACGAGCCGGTGAGTCAGTGTCATTAAAATTAAATTAAATTAAAATAATAACGATGAGATGTGATTGTACGTTATTTTCCTTTCGAACATTCGTCAGAAACTGTTACATAAAGAAAATCAGAGGGAGAAGTGTTGAAGGTTAAAATCATTCTGCTGCTGCAGGCCTGCAATAATCCTCAGGCTTTAAACCAGCAACACACACACACACACACACACACACGCACACACACACATGAAACGTACGAGGAATAAATACACAATTTAACATTTTAAATCTAACTTTAAAACAAAACCATTCGAATTTAAAGCAGATTTTTAATTCACATAAGAAACCGTTTTTTCTTTCCTGGAACTTTTCAGACTTTTTTTTACGATTATTATTTTAGTTTAGTTTATGAGTTTATGTTGACGCTCAGTTCTATTAATAATAATTATATTAGAATTAAATAGGACTTACGCTCTCTGGACCGGTTTTCTCCTCTTGCGTCCTGCATACATGACGCTGCTCTTATATAAGCCTCTGACGAATCCCCTCAAACACACTGAGCCTCGTCTACATGTAAAAAATCAGCTGTAATCCTTCAGATCAACACTGGAAACACATTGTTCAGTAGAGTCAAAGAAAATAAAATAAAGGCAGTGCAAGAGGAGCAGGTCTTCTTCTGCACTGCCTGGTGTTTACGCGTCAATTCACTTCGGAATTAAATCAAAATCTGGAACAAGTGTCGCATAAGGATTAAATCCACTGGAAACAGAAACGATGGAGAGAAACAGACTCGTGTGTTTCCATCAGCTCCAACATCAACTCGCTCCAAGTCCAAAGATGTTGTGTTTTCATCCTGAGGAGAAACAAAAGAGAAGAAGATGCGGAATCTGCGCGTAAACGCTCCTCATCCTCCCTGCGCTGTTTAAACGCAACGAAACAAGTGGGAAATCTGTCAGAGAGACGTTCATGAGTTTCTACATTTTATCTTCTGTTATAGCGGAGCTCCGCAATTAGCGCAAACACACGAGCACGAGAGGAGGAGGGTGGGAGAGCGGGGGCGCGCATTCCACTGGCGGGCACGCCCGACACAGATTTCTAACGGGGCGCGCGCCCCGGAATCGTCTTATGTAGGTTCAGGGTAGAGGGCACGCGGTGGGTGCGCGGGCACGTTGGAGAGTCTCCTGGAAACACAGGCCGGGCGGGTTCACGAGTGCGCCCTCCCGAGCCGAGCTTATCGTCCAATCAGCGCGCAGCGGAGAGAAGGAGGTTTATGTTGAGCCGCAGCTGAATGTGGGTCAGAGGTGAGACTGTTAAATAATGTAGGTGAGGACAGAGGGAGGAGGAGGTGAGGAAGGTTAAGACAGAGGGAGGAGAGCACCTGCAGAAGGTGAGGAGAGAGGGAGGAGAGAGGGAGAAGAAGGTGGGGACAAAGGGAGGAGAGCGCCTGCAGATGTGAGGAGAAGGTGGGGACAGAGGAAGGAGCGCACTTGCAGAGGTGAGGAAAGAGGGAGGAGAGAGGGAGTTGAAGGGGAGGACAAAGGGAGGAGAGCAACTGCAGAGGCGAGGAGAGAGGGAGGATAATGTGGGGACAGAGGGAAGAGAGCACCTGCAGAGGTGAGGACAGAGGGAGGAGAGAGGGAGAAGAAGGGGAGGACAAAGGGAGGAGAGCAACTGCAGAGGCGAGGAGAGAGGGAGGATAATGTGGGGACAGAGGGAAGAGAGCACATGCAGAGGTGAGGACAGAGGGAGGAGAGAGGGAGAAGAAGGTGAGGACAGAGGAAGGAGAAGTTGAGGACATGAAGGAGGAAAAGGTGAGGACAGAGGGAGGAGGACGTGAGGACAGAGGGAAGAGAGAGGGAGGAGAAGGTGAGGACAGAGGGAGGAGAGCACCTGCAGTGGTGAGGAGGGAGTGAGGACAGGGGTAGGTTAGGACAGAGTGAGGACAGAGAGAGGGAGGACAGAGGGAGGAAGGAGAGCACCTGCAGTGGTGAGGAGGGAGTGAGGACAGGGGTAGGTTAGGACAGAGTGAGGACAGAGAGAGGGAGGACAGAGGGAGGAAGGAGAGCACCTGTAGAGGGGAGGCACCTGCAGCTGCATTGTCCAGCTGATGACCAGCCTCTGCAAAAAACGAATATCTGATCAGTAAATGATGAAAAAGGTTTCATAATATATTTGCATTCATTCCTCAGTTAGGAAGGAATCTCAGACAGATTAGAAGAATTTGTCTTAATACAGGACAATCAGACATGAAGCATCATGGACAGAACAGACACACACCACACACACACACCAACTCTGAACATTCAAACTGTTTCATTTCACCATCAACACACATCTGATACCTCCTGGACTCAACTTCTGTCAATCAAACATAGACACGCCCCCGAAAGAAAGGAGCATATCTGGCATTTTCCCCAGAGATCTTCTTTTCTTTCTTTTAATTATCCAAAATCCAACAAATGTAAAAGCTGAAAAATAACTTGGAAAAGGAAACGATGAAAAGATATTTGTATTATATTCATTAGTCCATATATTAGTTTTGCATAATAATAACGTAAACAATTTTAGGTTGTATATATCAGTTTCTAAAGCTCACTAATGTTACTTAAAATTTTATATTTTCTCATAGATGCTGTATCTGCATGTTTACTTCTACCGGTCAGAGGTTTGGCCTTTGACTGATGATGATGTCCACTTCAACACGAATTTAGTCAATTATTTAGTGGAGATGGATGAATATAGTCGTATTTTTGCCACAGGAAGAAAATTGGTGAACCTTAGGATATGTCCTGGTGCAGGACACTGAATATAGAGTTTTGGCATATTGCAGTTTTTCCTCTCAGGTTTCATAGAGCTTTCATCACTTTCACCAATCAGCAGGCCCCCATGTACCGTATGTAGCCTGAGAGACGAGAGCCAGGGCAAAAAAGTCCAGTGTCCACTGCTGCTCACTGACAATGACTCAGACAAATGAATCAACATTTTCTATCAGCTCAGATTTTCATCACTTAACTGTTTTAACAAATACATAGAATTTTGACTTTCGACTAAAACACTGGTTAAAACCATGAGAACGTGCAGGATGTGGTCAGATGGTATGAAACATGATTGTGTTTTGAATATAGACAGAGACGTAACTCTAAATGTGCAGCTATGGAAATGCATACATTGTGTCATGTGACCAGATCCGACCCCTGAGGCTGCTGAAGACCCCCCACAACTCATATAGGAAGAAAACTAGGCCAACGAGCTGAAGAGCTGCGTCGACTGTGTTTTTACAGTTTTATTTGAAAAGTAACGTCTTCCTCCTTTTCAGGAAGATGTTGAAGATGTTTAACTGTAAATTTAACCACCAGTTTCTGACCCAATAGTTCTGGGACCAATGGTGGTGATGCCAGGTCGACAATAAGAGACATTTAAGGTTCCCAGAGGATGAACCGTCCATGGCCTTTGTTCACTTTTTGCAAAACTTATCTACAATCAAACAAACACCATCACATTTAGTGGGTAAATTCATGTTCCCCAGAGGATAGACCACTGTCATGTAAAGAAGACATGAAAGTATAAAATAGAACAAAATAGGCAATAAAATCTAAAATAAAATGTAATAAAGTAAGAATGAAACTAAATAAAAATACAGAGAATATGTACATAACATGCTCCCAAAGCAAGTATATCTACAGCCTTACCAGTGGTGGAGGGGGGGGAGTTTATGGTTCTCTATGCTTGAAATGACATATCCTCTGGGGAACATGAATGTCCTCAGAAAAGGTTTTACGTCCACCTGTTATTTTTAACATGTATTAAGTGCAAAGTTGACATTTTGTTTAAAGGATATTCCCTGTCCTGCTTCAGCTTCCTTTAGGCTCTGAATTGCTCATGTTTTCGTTGTTTGCCTGTTCTGCAGGCACTTGTCCTTCTTGTCTCCAGGAGCGGAGGGCTGGGAACAAGGAAGGGTTTGTGTTTGTTTGGACACTCTTGTGTCCCGAGGGACGGACGCCACCGCAACTGTAAATGTGATTTTCATGCTCCGAGCCCAGCAGCGTCGGAGAACAGAGAGCTGTGGTCGGGTAGGGTCTGTCTCCTGGTCAAGGTCGTCCTGTCGGCCTGCAGGGAAGTGTGCAGGCAGCTGAGGACAACACACCAGGAATGTGTGGATGAAGAAGGGCTGCATGTTAAAGAATGGCTGGACTCAAACTGCACAACACAGGCTCAGATACAGACAAACTTTACTGTAAAGACATGTCACAGTTGCAGTTTGATTTTTCTTCAACAACTATAAACATTCCCAACTTCCCAACAGCAGACCTTTTTATGTCTGTTCTTCATTTAGTAAACTGTATTTCCTCTTCTGCATAAAATAATCTGACATTTGAAATGACAGGAATAGGGAAACCTGGTAAATCCAATCATACAGCCTGATGTACACACATCCAGTCAAAAACTGCTGAAATATTTATGAAAGTTGTGGCCAAAACTTATCTAGGACAAAAAAAAATGTTATAGTATAATAATTGTGAAAGAAAGAACATTATTTGTTTGATAATCTCACTTTAGAAAGTACAATAAAGTGCTTTTTCAAATGAATGATGCTGTGCACTGGTTACAAATAATAATATGCCATTTAAAAAAAGACCAGATGAAGATTTTGCCTTTTACTCTCTGCAGTGTTTAGTTTTACAAATAATTTCTCTACCATTAAACGTATAAATCTTATAAAATTTTGTTACTTGAATAAATTCCATTCTAATAATTAAAACTTTAAGTATATGCACTTACACATTAGCAATCTTTGTTTTGGCCCATATTTGACCCACATGTCATACATCTGGCGCACATGCAGCGTGGAATGATGGCGGCCCTCTCCTGTTTGCCAGATGTTGGCAACAAGTAAGCCAGAGTAATACCGTATGTCGTTAGGGCCATATTCACGATTCAGCATGGGCCACTTCAGGTTCACATTCAGATTAAACCTTGCCCAGAGCACAGGGCCACATAGGCCAGAAGAGTTGCATCATTGCCTGAAGTGGCCCAAATCCGTACTTACACAGATACAACTTGCAAATTGATCAAACATTGGTGGAAACAGTCATACAGGCACTGAGTTGATAACGTTTTCAAATGGCATTAAATGCATTAGGGCAGCACGATGGTTCAGGGGTTAGCACTGTCGCCTTGGTTAATTGGAGACTCTTAATTGCTCTTAGAAATGTGGTTGTGAATGGTTATTTAACTCTATATGTCGGTCCTGCAATGTGATGGTGACCTGTTCAGGGTCAACGCTGCCCCTCACCCAATTGGATCTAGATTTGGCTCCGAATCCAAAACGGCTAAAATCCCTTTTAAAATTAGTATTTGTTTGTAAATGCAGAGTGCTCCCTCTGGTGGACACAAATTACATTCTAACTCAGCCAGGCAGCGTCATCTCTTCTCTTCATCACCCAGCAAGCACGCACACGCACGCACGCACTGTTTGAGTGATCATTCAGCATTTTTTAATTCAACACATAATACATAATATGTAATGAAAGCAGATAAATCATTTCACAGGGGTCACTGCCCTTATTCACATTTTTTTTCTTCATTGATTAATAAACTAATAGATTCTTGTGTGACCAACAGTCTGAGACCTAAAGACAATACATTAACAGTATTGTATTATTGGCTATATGTTCTTTGTCATATTTTCCAATTACATTTTTTTTAAAGTAATTTAGAGGTACAAATATTTCCACAGTTGCTCCCATCAGATCAGCTGCAGTGACCATTTCCACAAAGAGGTGTTGGTATAAAATGCTTCGTCACAGGAACCAGCTTCACCTCCTCAGTCACAGCTCCTGAGAAAAGGCTCCTCTCTTCGAGGGAGTGTCGACGTGCTCGTTTGATTTTTGGTTCACAGGCTCGAGGACAGAGGAGCGAGGATGGAGGATGTTTCCTCTGAGCTCTGGGACTGTGAGAAGAAGCACATCTACATATTAATATGTTCAATAATAAAGTGTATTGTTCTTGTTTGATTAAAGACGATTAATGTCAAACTTCTCAGGGGAGAAAAGGAAGCAAATCATTGAAGCAGTGAGTTTGTTTTGGGCAAAACTTGTGCTAGAAAATAAATTTAGATTTTTAATGCTCACGTCACAAAACAAACGTTTAAGGACACATTTGATGTTTTTTCAGTTTCTTTCTTCTGTTGCATTATGAAGGTTTTGTTTTGTGAATGTAGAAGTTCTGTAAAGTTAAAAAGTCTGTGGTAAAGTGAGCTCCACCACAGAAAACACTGAAACTCCTCAAATGTTCCTTTCTGGCCACTAAAGTTTGATCTGATCTTTAAATTTACTTCATAACGAAAAGAGTCAAACACAGTTTTAATCATAACAAACATTTATGAAAAAGCATTTATCAGTAGAAAAAAGGTTATTACGTATTTAATAAACATATTGTATTATGATATAGATAATTCTACTACTTGGCTAAATAAACTGAACAGTTGTTGTACAAATAAAGGGAAATATGGCGACTGTCAAGGCACACATTTAAAAATATGAATACAACTGTGAAGAAAACATTTGGTTCCAGGTTTGTTTTTTAATCCGAGGGGGCAAGTCCGTATCAAAGTTCGACATCAAAGACGATTCATCAAGTGTCCTCAGACGTTAAGGTTTGAAACCACAAAACACAATCTTAATGGAAGGTGAGATACTGAGTGATTTCCCACAATGCAGCGGGAAATACGTGGTAAAGCTGCCATGTCTTTTTGTAGTGTGGTGAATATGATGATAAAGAAAAGACACAAAATAAAAATATTTTTGAGCTGCTTAACAGGCAAGACGGCGCAGAAAATAAAGGGTTACAATGTATATGGCTTAGTGTGGGAAGTGGAAAATATAGTAACAAGATGAGATAATATGAGGAAATTTGTGAATGTTTGGTTGGGTTCTGATGAAGGTGTCAAATTGACCATCACCATCACCATCTTCAGCGATTTCTATCAGGATGTATAGAGGAGTTCAACAAATGTAATGAGATCGTCAATGCTCTGGTTTCTCAAAGCTAATTGTCCCAGATTGGATTTTATGTAGTTTTACTGCCACTGCTTTACCAACACGAGGGAGATGCCTTTTTGTTAAATAGCCCATGAGTCTTAATTAGCAGCAGAGAATTTGGATACACTCTCCCTCAGCTGTGCTTATTTTCTGTTTTAGTAAATCCTTAACTGAACTGGAATGATGCAGCAAATCAAAACGTTTCCATCCCTGACAGCAGCAGCAGCAGAAAGAAGACTGAATATGACAGATGTCATTTTTGTTAATGGTGATTCTTTGTTTCCTCTACTCGTTAAATCTTGGTCTTGAATGTTGAGATTCGAGCACATTTACACTGAACACAGATAAACACAAGTTATCAGCCCGTCTAGTGAAGCATATATAAAATACAGTGGCTTCCAACATTGTATTTATATTCTTACATCTGCCATTTTAAGCATTTCATTTCAAATATACAGATTACTTCATCTGTAGTGATATGGATGATGGTGGTACAGCTGTGTTTAATTTAGATGCATAATATGTATATATATATAAAATAAATCACATTCTGAGTGTTTTCATGTATCGAAATCTGGGAAATCTGTGGACATGAGCACTGTTTCCCTTGTAAAAACATTTTTCTAGTATTTTTAGGGTTCCCTGGACCCAGCTTACTAACTGGCTAAAGTTAGTTGTCCATCCTGGTACAGGCACTTTCGGCTTTATACTTCATTTTTATTTTTAATATTTTCATTATTGTTATTTTTTTAAGTGTATCTTCACTAGAAACTGACAAACATGAGAGTGGACACAGTAAATACAATACAAAGTGATATAAAACAGGAGGGTAAGCATTAAAAGCACTGATACAGGCACTGTGTCATCCTCGACTACGCCGAGTACATGGCTACATCATGAGGAGCCGCAAAGTTCCCATTGAGTTCAGCTGAGAGTTTTTCATCCTGAGGAAGATGGAAGAGGAGAAGCAGACATAAATATTAGTATAGTAAAAAATATTTCAACTTCTCAAAATACTTTATATATGATGTATTCTTAAACATTATCTAATTAATCAATTACAAAATAATTCTGCGGAAAATAAAAATAATTAACTGATGTAACTCTACATTTAATTACATCCTGACAATAATCTTTTATCATGTATTTCATTTCCCTTTTTTTTTTCATTTTAATTTAATGATATTTAATAATGAATAAATATACCACAAAAATACACACACATGTTTACCTGTATCTGCCTGTGGTTTTCCTGGTAGTGCTGAATGTGCTCTGACGGGATGTTGCCGTTCTCCTGGTTGATGGTCAATGCTCCCACCACTGGTTCACTGCAGCTCCACTGGAAGCAGCAGGAACCTTGAAGAGGACTCGGATCCAGTGTCATTCCCGTTTGCCTCAGGCCCGAAGACCCAGAGAAAGCCACCACGTCGCCCACTGCTGGACTGGAGGAAAGGTGCTGCTCAAACATGCAGCTGCTGTGAGTAGCTGCCTGTCCACATGCCAGCCCACCTTGCAGAGCGTGGTTCAGTCCGGTAACTCCCCTGGGCCATAGACCACTGTGCGGGACTGTTTGGCTTTCGGAAGTTTGGCCATGACAGGCTGGCATTAGCTGATGTCCGTTCTGCATGATGCCAGACTGAGGCAGCTTCTGCTGCTGACCCTGTGGCCACTGCTGAAACATGTGCGTTTCAAAGGGGGAACTTTCCTGCAGACAAGCTGCAGCAAAGGAAATGGGAATGGTCTGTGTGGTAGAAGAACTTAAGTCATTGCAGGGAATCAGTTGTGGCAAAATGTCCACCACACCAGGTGCTATGTTCTTTGGTTGTTTAACAGAGCTCTGCAGCATGTGTCCATTCCCTGCCATCGCAGGAGCTGGTAGATTGTTCGGCAGGAACTGTGACTGACCAGGGAACCTCTGTATCCCTCCCATGTGGCTGATGGGCACCTGCCTGCAGGACTGGAATGGGGCCGGGGCGTCAGGAACAACAAGATGTGGGAGCTCTATCGACGGGCTGAAAATGTCCTGGAGCTGCAGCTGTTGAAGAGCTGGTAGGTTGGTGTCAGCCGCAGCAATGAGGGGACCTTGGTGCGAGAGTTTCTGGGTGCTGTTGAGTATCTGAGCAGAATCTGATAAGCTCTGCCCTGGATCCTGCTGGTGAGTGTAGAGTCCATTCTTTGGAGAGAAGGTATGATGAGGACTCTGTGTATTAAACAACTGTGGCTCACAGAGCTGATTGGCTGAGAACAGAGCAGCGTCACTGAAGGGCTCCTGTGGATTATTGCAGAGGCTGCTGGGACGTCTGGCGTCCAGACCATCGCCTGCCTTCTCCTGGAACAAAACCCTGTCAATGTAGTCAAATATGTCATTTGTGAGGATGCTGTCCAGCTCAGAGCTGACGTTGCTCTGCTGATCCTCATCCTGACACAATCTCTTCAGCGGGTTTTCCAACTCCATCAGCTCAGCGCTGTCCACCTCCATATTCTGCAGCGCCTCACTGAAGTCGCCATTTTGAGCCATTTTTTCAAAGCTGTCGATCACAGCCATCACCGACTGCTTGGCCTCTGCTTTCACAGCGACAGGGTCGCCTGTATCGACCAGAGCCCTGTTTTCCTGCCACACATCACTGGGAATGGTGACTAGAGCATGGCTTTCCTTGAAAACCTGGTCCACAGGCAAGGGCGGCTCCACTGTCTGGATGTACGCCGTTTCATCCTGTCTCAGGAAGCAGTCCAGCAAAGAGCGGGGGGCCATGTCCTTGCTTATGTCCGTGTTGCTGAACATTTTATTGAACTGAGGGAGCGTGATGTCCACAGTGGGGCCGGTGTTGTAGAGGATGGCCTCTCCTCTGGTGAGGCTGAAGGGAAGCTGCAGGCTCCTCTGACGTAGATATTCCTCACCCTCAGTGTTGCTGGAAGAGACCAAATGTTATATTAAAGAAACCAAAGCAGTCTCAGGTGTCAGTAAAGTTATAATTTTAGTAACCAAGGCCGCGTTGAGACCCTGTATTAAGATCTGTCCTAAGAGATCTGATCACAAGTAGACAGCGAGACCGTATCAAAGTCAGCAGGTATGCAGGTTCACAGCTGGCAGTAAAATGAGTCCTGATATGTCTCCTGTGACCACTTGTGACTCACTTCTCAGCTCTACATGGAAATAAACACGTACGTCAGTTCTTTTTGGCAAGAGCAAATTAATTTGTTTTTACTCGGCTACAATATATAAACACACATATATATATACAACATTTGATGTGTGTATATATATATATATATATATATATATATGTTGTTCGCAAGATGTCGTTATCAAGTACCCATAACAAGAAAATATAATCGAGGCTTGATATTTTATAGTTTACCAATAAACTTTATTACAAATAACTATAAATAAAAAAACACAAATACAATAAAAATGTATTTAACTTGAAATAATATTTTTTGTGAATGTAAATATAAATGTTTTTCTGAATCATTTATTCTGTAAAACTAAAGTTGTCATACTGGTGCATATTGGCAAATTAAACGCTGATCCAGATCCGTCTTTTAAAGGCTCATATCAACTGATTTTCATTGCTTGAACGATAAATTAGTCAGGCTCTAGATCTTACTCATTTGAGATGAGTAAACATTTGTGTTTATTACGAAACTGTACTCAGATCTCTTTGGTGCGTTCCCACCTGAACTTAGAGCTGTCCACCTGTGACTGAAACCCTCAGGATAGATGTTAACACCAGGTCTGAATATGTCTAATGGGTCGACCGATATATAAACACTTACACTAAAGCTTTCTGATATGAGATGATGAATTCTGGTCGTCCTTCTTTGAAGATCAGCTTTGCATTGGCCTTCACCCACACCCAGCTGTTGGACTTACTGAGGAGCCTGAAGACAGTGAGTCCGCTCTCTCCTGTTTTAATCACTGTGATGGAAACAGCACACACAATAAGAGATTAACAATGTGATAGCAGGAAACAACTGTTAACAATCTTGAACATTACACAATAAAAACTGGACAGTAGTTGAAGTGATGTCTCAATGTGGACAAAAGTGTGATCTCTGCTTTGGTTACAGTACAGTATTCCGGTTCATATGAATTATTATTGTACAATTAACATTCATAAATAACAATACAAGATTATTTTGTAATTGTGCATCATATTAGAACTAGAATTCTTTGGAAAACGTCTCTAATGACAATAAAAAAACAGATAAATAAAACTTGCCAACTTTGATTGCTGATTCTTTCATTAAAAACAAACAATGTCAAATGAGACATATAATGTTTTTTCAAGTGAGAGGTGGAGCAGTCAGGTGCAGCAGACAGAGGCAGGAAGTGATGTATTGTTTTATTTAGTTTTTTTCATTTTTGTGTCTGTCTGTCTATTTCTTAAACATGATGGAAGCAATTGGCCAATCAGAGCAAACTGCGCTTTATCAAGAAGTTGGCTTTTAAGAGACAGGAGCTAAAACCAAGTGTTTGAAACAGAGGATGAAGAGAGGAGCTGCAGCAATAGACAGTCTGAGGAAAGTGAACATTAGAGTAGGTTAACCTTTTACAGTAATAAAACAAATTTAATATGTCTCCCTATCAAAGCACAAACTGCCAACATACTGCGCATGTGTCTGTCAGCGCAGTACATCATATCAGCTGCGTGGATGAATTGGTAGCCGGAGCCTTTCATACACAGTTCAGTCTCTGAGTAGCCCAGGATTATTTTCCCCCTGGAGAAAGACAGAAAACATACGTTTTGTTCTGCTGCGTTACAAGAAACCAAAAAATCGGCCAACAGTCCAGTTGATCATAATAAAACCTGAGAAGCTGCCTGATGTGTTCCATTTATCTAAAGAAACAAAGAGAAAACTTAAAAAAGGAAGAGTGGAGGAATTTGCTGCACCTGCTGTCAATGCCCATGGGTGTGAAGTCCAGCTTGTGTTTGGTTTGAAACAGAATCATTTTTGCTCTGATCTCCACGATGGACGGGGACTGAACAGGCATAGCGATGGTAAACAGAGCCAGCTGAGGGTGGTTGCACGTCCTGTTGTCCCTCACAACACTCTGACCATGGAGGAACTTCAGTCGCCCCTGGAACTTCAACGCCTGGTTCAGAAGAAAAAAGTGTTGTTGAATTGGCCTTTGATATTTCATAAGAACTGCATCAGATTCAAGAAAATTTAATAATCCAACATTACCCTTCATTATTGGCTACTTTTGTTCTGTTTAAGATAAATATTGTATTTACCAGGAAGCCGGACGAGTTGTCCAGGAGGCAGCGGAAGCGACACACAAAGCTCCGCTCCAGGATGGACGAGTTCTCTGGAGGAAGGTGCTCAGGACTGTACCTCTCTGTGTGACCACAGCTCTGCAAGCCTGAGAACAAAGATAATAATAATAATAATAATAATAATAATAATAACGATAATAATAATAATCATTCATACAGCACTTAATCAAAGCAATCAGATAAAACACAAAGAAAAGACAATTTAAGATTAAGTAATAGTAATATCTTTAAAACTTAACATAGGTTGAATTCTAGCGACGTCTCTCAGGTGATAAAGACATGTTTGTACAAGTTTTGTTATGTGCTGTTCGAAGCTCAAGTTGCGGTCGAACGGGCTAAGATTTCTGACAACAGACTTCATGTGTTCTGACAGGTATCCAGTAGATGGCAGTACTTGAATGGCCAGATAAGAGATTGGAGAATTCTGACAGAAATCCACTGTTTGGTGGAAGTAAAAATTCTGAGTTTAAGTGTAAGCAGGGATATTTGTTTCCATTTGAATTTTGTTTGATTAATGCTCACAATGGGACAGCTTCATCAGAGAGGAGGACATAGTTCAATGAGCTGGCTGCTGTCATTAGGAAGTAACCAAGACTCTGTTAAAAATATAAAGTCCAGATTTGTAGACTGGATGAAATCATTCATAATAAATGTTTTGCTGGAGAGAGACCTCATGTTAATAAGTGTGATTTTGTGTGAGTTGACAGTCCGGGCAGTTTTAACAGAATTGTCCTTGTACTGTATCTATGTCAAAATACATTCTTGCTGACCCTTACAGGCCTGAGCCCCCTTAATACAGGGATAGGGTACCTAATATACCAACTACCATGCCTATAGGGGGAACTAGAGGGGGATGATATGCACTGAGGAGGGTGCAGTCAGTGCAAAGTTAGCTTGATATTCATTGATAAGAGGATAAGGAGATGGAGACGGTACAGATCACAACCAGGAACCTAGTTTTCGTCACACTCACCATTTCCTGCCGTGCTGATTGGTGGTGGGTTCAGGGCGAAGTGCAGCTGCTGTCTGAACATGTCTCTGTCGTCAGTGTGGATGAGATCAAAGACACTCTGGTGAACCACGTCCGACTGTTGGCAGTGAAGAGAGAAAACAACTTTATCTACATCAAAAGTGATTTATAGACATGAGGAGTGTAACACTTAAGGCTCCACCTCCTATGATAGTACAACATTAGCAATTGCTAATGTTACTAATGTTGTACTCTCTCTAAAAACAGGGTTTAACTTGAAGATTGACAGCTGAGACTAACTGGTGAGTGGTCGAGTGCATGTATCAGCAGTGACCTTGATACTTTGGCTCCACACCCCGATCACTGTTGCACAGACTCTGGCTACAAATAACATCAGTAGCGCTGCTTCCTGAGATATTTTGGCTTCATTTTTTAACAGAGGGAGGAAGTGGAGACGCGTTGTCCATTTTTATTTACAGTCTATGGACTTCAAACTTCACATCTTCACCCAATAAAGGGAATCCATAGTAACACAACAATGATATTAAATTAGATAACTGGGTGAAATATTTAACTACTGTTGCATGAGGCAGTTGTTAGTACAAAGTAGAAAAATACCAGCTTTTAACAGTCAACCTTCAAATGATGAGTATTTGTCGCTAGAAGAATACTGATGCATCTTAAGCAGGCCAGCCACTCACCTGATGGAAGCCCAGGTATTCCTTGATTGTGGGAGAAGCATAAAACACCAAACCGTCCGACGGGACCACCATCACAAACCCATTCAACGCCTGCACAGGAAACAGACAGTTAAACATATGTAAACTGTACATTCAGTCAGGTATTCAACTGACACATAGACCGAGCAGGCGTATCCACATAGATGGGACACATGCATGTCCAATATAATCACTCACCACCACCTCAAATTTATATAGAACAACCTTATTATGACACAAGCAGCTCTATAAGTTAGTGATTGAACATCAGTGGTTTGACCTTAATTGTCTGTAAGAATGTTGTCAGGATGATTTATTGTGTGGTTACTTTGTGCTGCTGACAGTATTGAAATCAAATTCTCCCAACTTGGGTCATGTGACCATTAAGAATAAGTTTTACAGAATTTACAGATCCAAACAGCAAAAAGTCACATATAGGTATTGGTTTGTTTTTAGTATTAATACAGATTAATTCCCAATCTATTCAAAGTAAATGTTTTTTCAGTTTAAAGGACAAGGGGTCAAACAGTCTGAATGGTTTTTCATCATCTAAAATAACAGCTCCTGCCTCTTCAAGTCCTTTGTGTTACATAATCACTGCCTGTTGTGATCATCACACAGGTCAAAGTTCTAAACTGGAACTGACAGCCGAGCCTCAGATAACAAGGTGCAGGGAACTGGACAAGCACCGGTTTTGATAAAAGCCACGAAGCATGGCTGGGTTTTGACAACAGGCCCAGAGACGAGCACCGTCACCTGTCATAACTTCCTCCTCAACAGATCCACCTGGATTAGCTCTGATACGCAAAATGGCAAACGCACAAATAAACATGACTGTCTGTGCGTTGCTGCACCTGTTCGCCTCGTGCTGTTTAGGTATTCATTTAAACATGAGTTTCATGGTTTTAATTCATTATCTCTGTATCTCTGTCTCCGTTTTCTGCTGCTGTGATAAGTGAGTTCCTGCTCTCTGCTCGCAGGGACCTTTGTGTGGGATTTTAATAAATGTATAACAAATTCACTTTCAGATGATTTGCAGTTGGGTTTAAATGGCAGTTTTCCCCTCGATGTTAACTCATTCCTGTGTCGTACCTGGAGCAGCAGGTCGCCCTCGGAGAAGCCTGTGGTGTCCATGTTGTTCCCATTCTGCCCGTTCAGCCCAGGAACCTTTAGACTGCTGCTGTTGTTCTTCATGATGGCTGCACACGGTGACATAATAGAGAAGACAAAATCAGCAGTGGTAATATTTTGATAAAGGTTAGAGGTTTTAAGAATTGCAGGGGAATGCATTGTAACATTCAAACATATCAGCTCTGTGTGAAGCAAAGTTTTCCTCCTGCACACCGGGATAGTCTGTTTGTATGTGCATGTACAAAATAGCTCAACAACTCATTGATGGAATTTTACCAAACTTGGTGGAGATTGATTGGTCAAAGGTCAACTTCAACTAAACTATGGTCTAAAAAACACTTTTCCCAAGATACCTCATCAAACTATAGAAAAACTACAAGGATTATATTGATTGTACTTTTTTTTATTTTTGGGGGGGATAATTATATGTCATCATATGGTGTAAATTATGTAATGATGGTCATAATAACATAATAAATATTTTATGAATACATTTTAGAGGCTTATTCATCAATCACACTTTTAAATGCACTTAAAACGCATCATTAGACACCACTTGCATTCATTTGATAAAAAAAACCCAAAAAAAACCATGGACATCCATTTCTGAGTAGATTATTGGCAACGTTTGTGTTTTTTTGTTAACTTCAGCTGTAAGGTGCCTGGGCAGGAACCTTTGTTGCAAACAGATGAAAAAAAGTGGTGGCACACCAAGGGAAGGTCGACTCACACTAAAATTAATATTTTCTGATGTGTGTAAAAATCATAATAACTTTGTCAAACATCCTCATGCTGTGATTTATGAGCCTGGACATGATGCAACGGCTGCAAACAAAAGTCGGTAAAATTGTCCCTGTGGCAGCACTCGTGCACTTATGGTTATGATGAGCTGGAACAAGCCATAACAGAGTTATCCTGAATCATTACGGCTTGTTGTGTGATTTTAAAGGGTAAATCCACACTAAATGGCAAACTGCACGGCACACTGTGTTTCCTCTGTCCCTGTGGGATCCATTTTGCTATGCAGACTGCATTTTTACATCCCTGTGGCTACAGTGTTACAAACAAACCTTGTGTGGATCTATAAATAACCTAGATTTAAGATCATGAGTGCGCAGAAAAAAAAAACACAAGCTTCAATTATTGGTGCCTTGCCAGACAACAGGTTTTCTCATTGCTGGCAAAAAAAACTGTTCTGGCAGCCTGCATATCCGCACACATATAACACGTACACAGAAATAATACACACACAAACACACACGATCCTCCTGCATGTGTCCCTGGAGGGTTTTTTGCAAGCAATAGCCGCCCAAGAGTGCTTCCCTTATCTGGAAGGCCACTACAGGAAAATCCCAGGATATGGCCTCTCCCAACCCGTCAGTCCAGTCCTGTCACGCAACTTCTTAAAAGGAGGGAAGGGGCCCCTGAACACTCCCCTCCGACACAGACACTCCACACCCCTCAGCCAGAACTCACACAGTGTTTACATAAACACTGACCTGCACGGTCTGACAATCACACATCCACAGCACACAAAGCTGCAGGCCTGACAACGCAACCCATGCATATGATTACTGTTAGTATAAACTGTGAGTTGCATGTGCAGCCAGTACACTGTCATCAAGAATAAACTGTTTGGCAGGGGAAAATTTAAATCAAATTCGACACTAGAATATGTATATACCTCCGCCAAGGCCCAACAGTCCTCTAATGAAACCACATTTGCACATATCAGTCCCCAAAACATGTATGATTTCTTACCTTAAGATTCATGAATTACTCAGGAAATCAATGAATATCTGGCAATCCTGGATCCCCTGACTGTATCAGATCTGCCCAAGTTCTACTCTGACCTTCCTCCATGTTTTGTGAATCCGTCCAGTAGTTTTGGCAGGACTGGCAGGTCGCTCTGAGCAGGCTAATGTCCTATCTCACCATGTCAAAGCAGTGTTTCCCATTAATTATCTAGACTCCCTTTTTCGACCAGCATTTAAATATAAACAATAAAAATAACATTAGAGATCTCTAACTTGGTGTTTTGCTCTGTTGCTGCAATGTATAGCTTTGTGAAGCTCTGTGTGCTTCTGGCTTGCTTGCACTATTATCCATGAAGTTTTTTACCATCCACGCAGTCAGACCTCATAGTTTCAGCTGCAGCTGTGCATGTAACCGCAGGCAATGCAATGACATGGAATGCAGTTCTCACTTTCATGTGAGAAGTCGTCTTTCACTCTTTAGTGTGTGTACCTGTCGCTAGGAATCTGTTGCATGTGAGGGCGATGTTGCACCCCTGCTTCCGACATAGATTGAATGCATTCTGTGCAAAACTCTGCACAGAGAAAGTAAAACAAAATTCCTAGATCTGCCTTTTTATTCAGATCTGCAAGTGTATTGGGTTCTTTTCCGACCCATAATAGCACCTTCTGCCCTCCAGTTTGGTGGTGATCTGTCCAGTAGTTTGTGTGTGATCCTACTGACTAACAAGGAAACAAAACAAAAACATAACCTCCTTGGCGGAGATGATAAATAATTAATATCACACACATTCAAACTCTTCCCACTTCAACCAAATATGCAGACAAATGAAGACCAATCTACTTTAAGTCCATCATATCCCTCATGTTGTATATTTTTTTTCTCTACTCAGTATTCGCGTGAGTGAGTGGGCCTCTTTGTGGCCGCCTGTTTGTTTTCATTCTGGTTTTCTTCCCCAGTGGTGAGGACTCTGTTCTGCCTCCTCATCTTTTTCCATTGTGAACAGTGTTAACACTTCATGCCACAGTTCTGTGCAGAGTTCCTCATGTGCACTCACAGTTCTCCACGCCGCTGCAGGAGAGAGATGTTTCATGATACTCGAGATTGACCAGAGACTACAGAGACATTCCTGTAAGTTTGTGGGAGGCAGCTCAGGAGGAAAACTGCAGATTCCCACTGACATCAAACACAAACGCCGCCCTCACGGAGCAGGAAAAGAGTATTCACGTTTTTTATCAAGACTGGATTGATATGATTTTATGGCATCTGTGTTTCAACACCAGGCCAGGAAACACTTATTCTGACACTGAGGCCAGATGTATGACTATTGAGCTGTTCTGGCCTGATTTATGATTCAACAAGGGATTTCTGTTGAGGCAGTGCCATCTATCATAAGATGGATGACTGCACTCGCTAATCCTGAAACGGTTGACATGACTTTGTTCACCTTCTGATTTAGGTTTAGAAATGGTTTGAAGTGATGACGTATTTTTCTGTATCACAAAATGCTAAACACTTACTCCAGAAATATGCAGAAGGAAAACTAGAATCTCGAGCTGACCAATCACATTTGGTGGCCTCAAACTAGCAAACGTACGCGATGTAGTTCGATTTTTCAAGATAGCATTCTATGCACCCGTAGATAGTTAAGTATGTTTTGTATTGACAACGGCAAACGACAGGATGTAAAAGCAACAAAGTAGCTGATAAAACAGTAATGATAACAAATGTTACAGTCAACCTGAAAGCTTCCTCCAATTATTTTTTTGAGCTGCAGCGATACACCAGGATAGTCTCAGCATCAAGCTTCCTGTTTCTAAAAACAGACCATTTTAGGATTGGAGAAATGCAGCGCTTGCTTTTATTTTATACAAGATTCACTCCAGGTAAACAACAGGGGATGAGGCGGCCTTTAAAGGAGTTGACGTCTTGTCATCGAGGGATAATTAAGTGAACTCCAAAGAACCATGATGGGGGGCAGAGTTTTTCTATGTGAACGAATCTGACTAGTCAGCGAAACAACTTTAAGCGGCAGAAGTAGAGTTTGTGAGATGAAAACACAGACATCGGGACATGGGTGCGTGTGTGGCCGAAGGGTAGTCCTCCAACCAGAAGGTTGGCAGTTCGATCCCAGTCCTCCCCATCTGCATGCCAAGTGTCCTTGGGCAAGATGCTGAACCCTGAATTGCCCCTCATAGAAAAAAAAGTGCTGCTAATAGATGCACTGTATGAATGTGTGAGTGAATGGGTGAATGGCAAACTGAACTGTAAAGTGGTCAACAAGTCTAGAAAAGCACTATATAAATACAAACTAAGAAAAAAAACATCACTGGTTAAAGAATCAGAAGCAACTGAACCTTAAAAAAAAAAATCATGAAATGCTCTTAGAATCTGAATTAAAACAACCTATGAAAACAATATCTACTTTGAAGTATCCACATAAACACTGAAGCTAAGGAGAGAGAAAAGGAAATGCAGTCACAGATTGGATGCCTGCCACATTCAGAGCGAGAATAAAGCATGCCAGCAATGCATAGGGGAATATTATCTTGATTTGAAAACATTTAGTTCCAGTAGATCCTGTACAGAGATCTCTGTTCTCACGCAGATGTGCAGGTAGGGGAGGGCTTGCAGCGAGCAACAGCCAACGAGCTGGGTCACAAAGTCTGCAGGTTCGTCCTTTCATCAGTCATTTGATTAACGCCTCGTTTGCTTTCAACGACTGTAGCGTAACGAAACAGCCTAAAGTTCTTTATGATGATTGGACAAGATTTTTATGTAGGAAAGAAAGAGGGGAAAGACAGATGGATAGTCTATCAACTTGGGGGTTTACCACAAAAATGGGAAGTTTATGTTAAAACTAGAATGTCACTTAGTACAGCTAACACCTCAGCCAAGGAAAATAGTCCCCTTAAGGCTGTTTACAGACATGAACTTTGGAAAATGTCCGCACAATCGGGTCTGGACATTTTCCAGAGTTTGACTGTGACATCAGAAGAGCGTAGCAGGAGCTTGCCTGGGTCAAATCAACACAGAAATCCTCGGAGTATTCAGGTGAGGGATGGCACAGCATGCAAAAGATGTAACATCTGAATTCCACTACATAAATCACAACGTTTTGTTTACAGCACATCGACACCGGCCACAAAAAACCTTGAATCCCTTTGTCTTTCCAAGTAGACGTGTCTCCTACATGAAAGGCACCTCCCTTTCATCCTGAGATGTTGATTCCTTTTGTTTTTTCTAAGTTTGCATCAGTCGGATATGAGAAATGTCATTAATGTGCCCACTCACTAGCTGTGAATTCTCCAGACATGTTCCTGCTGTACTTTCACACGGGCTCATTTGGGCATATTCTGTATGAGTATTTACTAGGGGGGCTGCTGGAGAAACTCCGGAGAATATCCATAGCAACAGACGTTGACATTTGTGTTCTCAATCTCACATTCAGCCCCTCGGGATAATTTCAGGAGATTATCCAGAGTTTGGTGCATGTCTGAAAAAAGCTTTATGAATTCATTATCAAGATTCATTCACTGATATTCTCAAAGAAATTAGGGAAAATGTGGAAAAACACCCCCATCTCACAATGTTAAAGAGAGTGAAAAATCATTCCAGGATCCGCACCTCCTCAAGATTTTGTGGTAATCGGTTGACTAGCTTTTGCTGCAAACTAACAATCAAACAAACGCAGCAAAAACATAACCTACGTACTTGAAAGAGTTTATTGGAGGTTTTTCAAAATACTATTTCACAAATAATTTCTGTGGCACTTAACATATTTTCCTTCTATGATTTTTATTTACATAAAATTGTCTCTGTGAACATGTTTTGATGAGTAGTGGGAACGTTTGTCATAATGCCCTGTTTACAGGCTACAGAAAGCAGGTTGGAAAAGCTTTGTGTGTTGCACAAAACACTAAGAGCAGACCTTGATGATCCAGAGTAAAAAAAAAAACAGCAATTATATGCTATTCAAGATACAGTGTCTGTTTAGGTGGTGGTGGTGGTGGAGTCTAGGGGCTGTTTTATCAACACTATAAGCTAAATGTAGCCATCTGGGCTCTTTTTTATCGGCTTGAAATGTAATTGTGTCAGTCTTATACTGGGCACAGATGAAAAAAAACAAAAACATTCTGTTTTATGAGGCGAGCCACTCGTATCAAATCACTGAAATGATTCTAATCAATCTCCAGGTGGTCAAAGATCTCGGGGGAGGGAATCATGGAAGGCAACAGTTTGAGGCCAGAAATACACAACGTCTAACTTTAGCAAATCAGATAGCAAGCCCTTTGGATGTTGGTAAATGGAAATGATTGTAAATGCTTTCAGTCTGGAAGTGAAAACCAATGTTTTTAAATTCCTTCCTGATTTGAAATTACAGCCCTAAAATAAATGTAGTAACACATTTTCTATGTGTCTGATCTTCGAGTGGGACAACTTTTGGTTGGGCACATAAACAAACTTTTTTTCCTCTCTCTCTTTTCTAAATGTCACAGAAAGCCTCGGTGGGTGAGTTTGGCTCTGGCCAACCCGGGGAAAAGAATTAGGTTTGCGTATGAAGGGTGGATTCAATACTGTGGTTTAAAGCTGGAGAAACTCAGAAACAAACCTTCCAGAGAATGGAAATTGTTAAAATAAAAACGAAAACACGATTAAATCTGTCTCCCAGCGGTCGCTTGCATTCTCACAATACACTAAAAAGGCAAGTCATGAATCAAGAGCCGACACGCAAGCGCTGTCGCCCCGGCATGATGTCCTCTTGTCACATGTTGTGACAGGTGATTTACGTTGAGGTTTTAAAGGCTTGTATTATTAAAACCCATCTTCCATAAAATATCGTCATAATGATCCCCTTTCCAGAAGGGATGAAGCCAAGGACTCTCAAGTTTACTGGCTGATCTGTTTGGATAAATGTTATAAATCTATGGAGCGGACCAATCTGACCATGAAACATAGCAGTAAAGTTTCAGTTCACCGGCCGCCAGATAAAAAAAAATAATAATAATAATAATAATAGGATTCAATAACAAAGAAAACCGGGCTTCCCCTCACTGATACTCATCCTTACCTCTTTATTTCTTCTCTTACACCCGGTCGTGTGTTTGTGTGTACATGGTTCAGATGTCCCCCCCAAATACCAAATTAAATTAAATTATAGCACATAATACTGTGTTACCACATCAACGATGATTGCTAACAGGTCCTGGATGTTTTCAATGGACTTGGAAGGCCAGTCCACATTTTTCAGAAATTTCTACCAGCGTCACACAAACATGTCAGCAGCAGTGATCCACAAGCCTTTCAAAATTATTCAGCGCTGCCTCATGAAGTCATGCTATGAATCCAACAGTCCAGCTTTCATGGCAAAGAACTTAAATAGCTTGTTTCATTATCGGCTCTGTAAATCTTACTTGCACCCCTGAAAACTGCTTATGTTTGATCATTTCTTTAAAGCTTTTTCTTTTCAACAGTTTATAAGATCTTTATCTCCACCTTGAGGCATGTCCCCACTTGAACATCCATCCCTGACTTATGTTTTGACTGGGATAAACCCAGAGAGTCAACCTAGATCTTGTTTAGATAGGCAGCCAAGGCTCTGTGTCCATCATCCGACTCAACGTTTCTTCTTATCCAACTTGATATAATTAAAATTAAGGCTGAGTTGTTATGTATATCTACAGTGTTTGATACAAGGTGAAAGTTAAGAGCTGATGTTGGTTGCCATGTGTTCAAGTCTAAACGTTTTATTATTAATTTTACTTTGAACTGCCGTTCTCCAGTGAGTAGATATGCACTGTGACTTTTAACACATCAGAACATTACATCTATACAGCAACTTTCCACTACTGGCTTTTCTCCGAAGTTAAGCAATAAGACAGTGACTCAGGCAATCATGTATGTGTATAGTTTACTTTAGTGCTATCACTAGTAATTCTTACATGTGCGCCACAAGGGAGATTGTGTGTCGTCATTCCTTCCCCTACATTTCTATAACCTGTGAATATGTGTTTGATTCAAAACTTGGAGGATAGCACATACCTCTGCTAAAGGAAAATGCCTCATCTCACCAATCCTAGATTTGCCCATTTATCCAGATCCGCTCAAAAACTTAATGGGATCTTGCTCGAGCCATCCCATACCCCACAAAATGTCATGGCAATTGGTTCAGTAGTTCTTGCATAATCCTAACAGTTAGACAAACAGTAATAAAAACATAACATCCTTTTGTTCATTGTACATTCATTGTACAGAACTTCTAATTTTGAGTTTATCCATCCATCCATTGTCATCTGCTTATCCAGACTCTACTCGTGGAGGTAGCGGGCCAGACGTCAAAATTCAGTGTCAAAAAAAGTTTGAAAAAAAAAGTGTCCTTTTGCCCCAGATAATTTACATGACGTCTTTGAAGGCTCCATTTTACAAGGAGCTTTTCTAGTCTTAACAACCACATAATTCATAGAGCATGGACTGGAAGAGCCAGGGATCAAACCACGTGAAATAATTGTTTCGAACATGAAATCTATTCAATGGAATAGTTGCATCAACTTGTTCCCATGCAATTTTTTTGAAAAGGTCAACAAGCCTCAACAAATTACAAACCAAAACACTAATCTTTAGAACTTGAATATTTCACTAAGAACAGGAAAGTTCTTATAGTTGAAAACCCCTGCAGAATTGTTCTTTAGACCCTGTGTTTGACCAACTTAAGTTATTTAGTGACGCCAATTTCACACAAGAAAGTTGAAGTAACTACTTTTACTATTTAGGTGAGCAATATTAATTTTTCATTTTTACAGTGCACTTTCATACAGGAGAATTCAGTCTGCAACTTAAGCTACAATTTACTGCTAAACCATAGAATTATGCACAATTACATTACATAATTACCGGTTAAGCTTCCTTTCTATTGTTTCAGTCACCCGCATGTGCAATCTATTCATTTATTTCTTTTCTTTCTTCAAACAAGACGTTAAAATTACATGTAATTGTTTAATTGAGTTTCCGCCCCTCATAAAGAACCATGTCAGACAGTGTCTGACCCATTTTCGTCCCAGAAGACGAAGTGTGAAGCATGGTGACCCAGATTTGACCCACATCATCGTGTTACTCCGAGGAGGACATCAGTCATCAGAGGCGGTCTTCACATTCACATCACTCATAATGTGATCAAAGCTGTAGTCCAGTGACTTAGCATTACATTTCTGTGAGGCTGGGGCGATCACAAGAGACATATTAATGAAAGAATGGTAACAGTTAAGGTATCCTGAGTATTTAATAGATAGTGTTGCTCAGGCCTCAAAAACACCAACTCCTACATTTCTTATAATGTTACTACCCAACAAATGCTGATGATCCCTAATTAGTAACTAAAAGGATCTGTTAAAGCTGAGATTATGTTTTGATGGACTGATCTTTATGTGTAGAGGCGGCAAGTAATTTCACAAATTTATCTTGTTGCAGTCTGATAGTTACAGTGATTTTTTCCATCCTTTTTGTCACAGATAATATCGATCCAGTCAACAACTGTAGGTATTTCTGGTTCTAACTAGGGCTGCACGATATATCGAAAATCTATCGTCATCGCGATATCAACGTGTGCGATATACGTATCGCAAAAGATGGCAAAACCTGTGATAAATGATGTTTCATGCACCAGGTATTCACACTCTGCGTGTCAGATCAGATGTAGGCCTGTTGCCCTAGATGCTGAATCAAAGACATTCAGATCATTGATGGGTTTTTACATCAGTGAATCATTGTTGGAAGAAGAGAATATGAAGAGAACAGAGAATTTGAAAACGGAGTGAGACGTCTCCATCCAATCTCACGCCACCTCCTCCAACTTAACTCTACTGTGGAAACTTCTAGTGATCACGTTTGTCCTGAGTCAGATTCATCACTATGAGTGGTTAATTATATAAAATAATGGCGAAGCATATTTACGATCCCAGAACCTGAGGGAAGTAACAGCACGCACACACAGACTCTGCTTCTATGTGTGTCTGTCTGTCTCTCTCTTTCGCGCTCTCTCTCTCTCTCTCTCTCTCTCTCTCTCTCTCTCTCTCTCTCTGCTGACGTCTCTGACTCGCTACAGTTAAAATGTTGATGTTGCAGCACATGCATCCCTCAGCCTCTTTTCCTCTTTCTCTCTCCCTCACACACACACACACACACACACACACACACACACACACACACACACACACACACACACACACACACACACACACACACACACACACACACACAACCACACACACACAGTGTGATCGGACACATGTATAAACTCAGTCTGAGTAAAAACAACAGGCCGTATAAACTTAATAAATGTATGTAGGAGCTGAAGGAGATGGCGGTGCGTGCCATTTGATTTGACACAGTTGGCGCAGTGCACAGCACGAATGACAGAGCTTCTAAAACCTTTAAAAACTTTACTTTTCACGGTCCAAACATGTATGAAATGACCCCACATGAACTACACATTAACATTGTAAGTGGGCATAGTGGAGCTTTGCATGGCTCCCTGGTGTCTGCCCCTGACTTGGTGGCACTGCTGCCGGGCTGTGTGCCTTCTCCTGGCTGTGGAGCTGTCCGTGGTCTCTCCGTCTATAGCCAGGGACTGTTGATTTTTATTTATCACAAGTCATATCGTCATTGCCATATTTAACAACGTTATCGCATATCGCATGTTTTCCTAATATCGTGCAGCCCTAGTTCTAACCACTTTCTAGTAGGAGAGAGATTCCCTTTTTGTCAATGGCATTATTTTATGAGTTGCACTTGGACTGATAACTAGCTATAATTATAACTCTGATGAAATCCACAACCTGGAGCCAGAGCTCTAAAAAAAGAATAGGCTGCTTGACGGCTTTGTCTCTGTCACTGCGACCAAAAGGAAACAGACTTACCCTGTATATGCTGCTGTTGTACCATCATGGTTCCATCCATAAACTGGTCATAACGTTGCCACATGGACAATAAAAATTAATAAAGAAGGTGTCTAATCCTGATAATATCATGTTGTTGGGACACGTTATGTACTTTGAAGCCATTACCTGTCTCCTAGTCTTAGTTTTTATTCTTGGCGAGCAAACTAGTCATTAATCCAATCACATGGGTTATAATTGACAGAGACATTTAGTGCTGTATGTGCAGTGCAGCCAGAAGATCACAGCGGCTGAACAGTGCACAGACAATGTACCAAGACGCAACAAAGACGTGACGCCAGAGGCCCCGAAACAACTTACTCACCATCTCATCTGCCAACACCATGACTAGTCTGTTAAACTCACCGGAATCTATCATTTGCAGGTGGTGATGATATGTGCATGAATCACATATAGTTGACTCACTCATGATTCATCAGATTTCATAAGTCTGGGTGCCTGCAAGTCTATTCAGTCTATCAGTGAAAACTGGAACCTATATAATTTTTTTCATGGTGACTATTGTAGTTGTTGTTCACTGGAGAGGGTGGAGTTAGGTTTCAAGTACTGAGGATATGTTGTTTCCTAAAACCAGATTCCTACATGCTTCTCATTCCTGCCTTGGCTGTCAAAGGTGCTGCCAGTGCAGCTACTCCCCGATCACTTCCAGTTTGGGCAGTTGAAAGGCCTAGTTTCTCCTGTTTTGAATTGCCCACTGTTTTTGCATATTATGTGACCTACCATGAAAACCTCAGTCTTACAATGGGATGTAGGAAGACTCAGAAACAATGTACAAGCCTCTATTGTGCAGTTATCTTCTGTCAATCTAGACAGCAGTGTTAGTGCAGTGCAAAGTAAGGAAGGGCTTGTAGGATTTGCCCTAAAACACTGATGTCCTAGGTCCAAGTCCATTGTCATTCAGGGCCAAGGTTGACATTCTTTCCCAACAGTGGACTTTGCTTGTAGTTCCTCACCTTTAAAGTAGCTCTTGGCCTTCAGGTATCCCACACTAAGGCGAAGGACTGACAGTTTGTCCAGACGAGAGCGACCATCCTCAGAGAAGGGCAAGAGGTCCGTGAGGCGGTCCAGCTCCCCATTCAGCCGATCCCGGTGTCGCTTTGAAGGGTTTGATTTGACAACCTCATTGCCGTCAGAGACTTTCTTTCTGTGAAGCAAAAACAGAAAAAAACAGGGCTGGTCATTTTAATCATAAATATGCTGAGGAAGACGATTAAAATTGAAAACCAGGGGCGATTCAGTTCAGGCATCCGTTGTCAAGTGCAGAGCGACTCACTCTGATTAAACATGCTCCGTATTTACTTTTAGCAATGAGACGAACAGCTTCAGACTTAATTCCCTCATAACAATGACCAATAAACTTGACTTGTCAGCTGTTGACAGTCGTCAACAGCTGACATGTTAATTTTAGGGTCTTTTCACACCTGCATGTACTTGCTGAATGCTAATTTAGCTTAAAACCAAAACAGTATCATAGCAAAACAGTAGCATTTGTCTTGCTACATATTTGTGCTAGGACCCTTTGAAGGAACTACAAAGCTTAAAGAACCATGTGGGAAATTGTAGAAGTCTTTGTTGTGGTGGACATAATTTTGCAGTGTTAGCATTGAACCACACAAAACTACCAGGAGACACAAAAAATTTTGGCTCGATACAAAAAGATTAATTTATATGGCTAAACAAAAAAACAGGATAGCATTTGCTATTTTTTTTATTGGAGATTCTGCTATTTTGTTCATACTTATCTGCCACTAATTGTTTATTCTTTAAGGAAACAATCTTTGCCTAGGAATAAATCGTGCAGACACCACACAAAATTTACAAATTGCCTTAAGTCATTTCATTGACTGCTTATGTAGCTTATCAAAATGGAAACCAGTCTTGACCATGACTGCAGCTTTACTTGCTCAAGTGCAAAACACAAACTCAGAATCGAGGCATGTCATTTCTCACAAATCAGACGCACATGCTACACCAGGAACAAACAAAAAGAAACAATTGGGACAACACAACACCACTGCTGTCGTTCCTCCACCACACTCAGACCCAACAGAGTCAAAGTATTCATAAATAATCACTACATTTGATGGAAAAGAACCATTTTGGAAGCCAACCACTTCAAAACCTATATATGCAAGCTCATTCCTGTCAGGAACAACAAGGAGTATGTCTCAGGAGTATGATAAATTGTCATGACAAGTGAGCCAAAGGTGAGACATTATAGAGATAATGAGAAATTAAATTGTAATATCTGAGTGTCAAAGTCACCCTCAGATATTATTACCTCTACCAATGAGGTTATGTTTTCATTGCTCGTTGGCTGTTAGCAAGATTCTGCAAAAGCTACAGAACTGATTTTCTTGAAACTTAGGGCAAGGGTGGGTGGGGTTTGGGCCAAGGCAGAAATCAGAATCAGGCACTTTCTCTAACATTGTGAGTATTATAGAATTTTCCAAATTTCTTTGTGAATCTCTCAAGAAATTGAGAAAAGGTGAAATTGGGGGCAGATACAAATTATTATCTGAAGCAAGAGTCCTATCTGCAAATCTTTATGAGGAGGAACCAATAAGTGATCTGTATCAGTCTGGTTGGTTCTCGTCACAATAAATCACTTGATTTCAGCTGTAGAAAGATTCAGAGTAATCTCAACATCAACAGCTTCTCCAAGTCAGTTACTAATGGAGCCTATCTGCAGTGTCAGGCTGCAAATTCTTCACCTTTCAGCATATTTCTCTCTTTACTAAAAGCTATGTTAATGGCAAGCTGTTATATTTCCTCTTCTGCCACTGAATAGTGTGGGGCATGCAAACCAAAACTCAATTGTTGGCGTCAGATCTGAGCTGTACCTTCCCAGAAATGGAGCAGGACTGATCTCACTCTCAAGAAATGCCTACCGGAGACAAAAGCCAGCATTCAGAACCATTTTTTCCACCTTGATTTGCTATGGATCACGGGGTAGAGCAGCAGACATCAGGGCATTCATTGTCAGAAAGAAAGATGCTTTACCTCATCCACTCATTTCTACTGGGATTCCATATTATTCTATAGAGCAAGAGGGTAGAGCTGAGCTTGAGAATGAACTCAAGCACCTTGGTTGCAAATGTAAGACAGGACATGTTGCACTGAGTCTGCTGCTATGATACTGACACATATTTATCTGCTGAAAAGAGATGAAGCGTCTGTCAGATCCAGAGGAATGAGTCAGCGGCTCAAAAAGTATTGAATGTGCTCTTTCTATATACACATGTTTGGCTGTGCATGAAAAGACTGCTAATTTGGAAGTAAGATAGTTTACAAAAGCAGGCTCTGGCTTAGTAAGTTTTCCAGAAAGAGAGGCAGAAATAGAATTGAGAGCTCACACAAAATAACACATGAATGCAGTTCATATTACCAGTGTCCTACAGAGGCACAGGGGCAGTAATTACTGATGAACTTAAAGTTTTAAATTACTTTCCTCTTGTTTACTCCACAAAAATGGTTGAAATGCTGCTAAACCATTGCATCATTGTCAGTCATTAAGATACAAAAATTAACACAGATGCAATTCAGGTAGGGGTGTAAAAGGTCCAAAACTGCAGTATATTTTTTGGGGTCAAACCATGATTAGGTAAGTTAATTCAGCCCAAGATGGATAACATTCCTCTATATGGTCAAGTCAGCAGTGTTGGAAAAAAACAACACAAACAAATAGGCAAAAGTAAAAAAAGTATCAGGTATGAACTTAACCATGGCTCAAAAATCATGCATTAAACTGAACCAGTGGGTATGTGGAGTCTTCACACCCCTTAAAACTGAGGCATATCTTTGCCTCTAAATTGCTGAATTTGCTCTGTCCAGTCAAGCTTCAGAGCAATGCAGAGACAATAGCATGAAATGAAATGAGGGTATTTGGTTACAGACAGATAGGGGAGAATTGGATGCAAGAGTTTCCACAACAAACTCATTAGGGGGAGTCAACGTTGTGGCAAAAGGTTTTGTTGTTTAAAGTGATTGTTTTTCCACTATTCAGACACAAATCAGGGTGATTTTGAGGTTCAGTGTCTTGCTCAGAGGCACTTCAACATGTGAACAGGAGTTGGACATCAGACGTTTCAATGGTTTGACTTGCCAGCAACATCCTGCTTCCTCATTAGTTTTCCCCTGCTCCCCCACGCACGTAGAGATAATGATACATTACACTGATTGGACATAATTACACCTTTCACCTTTTAATGAGATAATAACAATGTAACAATAACAAAAACAAGTTTTCCACAAAGTTACGTTGTTGGAAAATTATATAAAGCAATTCTAACATACGCACCAAACAATGCTGAGTCAATTGTGTTATTTATGAAAACGCATCATTTAGGTGTTAAAACTCAGGCTTTGATGGTAATGATGTCTCCAGTAAGAGTGTGTAAGAGGCACGACATTAAAAAGTGTGTACCTGGTGTTTTTGAAAATGAAACAAAGAGCAAAGAAGAAAGCGCAACTGTGATAGTATTCACCAGCAGTGTGTTAGCATTCTGCCACACCCCTCACCAGCATATGTGTGTGTGTGTATCATATTACCACGTTTTATTAAGGATAGCATTGCTTGCTAAGAAAAAACCTCAATATAAAAGATATAACGTATCATCTGCTTATGATCCACACACTCACACATATTACTGGAGTTATTTTAAAAGGCCTATAAACGATGATTAACTCATATTTTCACAGTGACTGCTTTGATACTTGTAGATACTCTCGACAGTGAAAAATGGATACAGCGGGGTTCCAGATGCATCATGGTGTTGTTGCAGCGGTGTCCCAAAGCCAGCACGAAGAGAAATGCAATAAATCACTGTTGATTCTTGTTGTTTAGTTTGGAAGAGTACAACAGCATTATAAATAAATCTTATGATGAAATGGTGGCTGCCAATTTGAAACTGCATTTTTTGGAAGTTAAGCACATGGAGAGTGTTGAGATCGTAGATGGATATACTGTAAAGATGGATGACACATCTCCACTTCCTCCTGTTGTATGAAAGTGAGGCCTTGATATCCAGGACAAGGATGGCGCCATCTTACGCTCATGACATCATTTGGAGTCTGAGCAGTGGTGGTTTCTCCCCCTTTTTATATCGTCAACTAATAAATTAAAACCAAACTAATCAGACTTATGAACACTTGATTCTCAGTCTGATAACAACTTCCTTAAATGTTCTTTGTACTTTGGCCCACATCTCATCTCCTAACATGGAGGAGGCAGGGTTTATGACCTATACAGCAGCCAGCCACAAGGGTGCGATCAAAATGATTGGGAGCTCTCATGTCATCCATCTTTATACAATCTATAGTTTAAATGTGTTAAATGCACAATAACAAGGTTAATTGAAAACTGAAAAAAAAAATGTTTTGCTGCAAGACTAGAGGGCTGGTTCTCTTTTGAAAAACAGCATATAAATTACAATGAATGGGTACTTTTTTAAATAATATAGTTCATGGTGAATGAGACAGCCAGCAAACACAGAAGGCATCTGGGCAATAAAACTGAGAATTTGGATGGTCCGATCTGCCATGGAATGCCTCTTTGACCACAGCCTTTTACAGCCAGGCTCAGTGGTGCCTTTCTGCAGCTGGGCACAGCTGGACCGTCAGTCCCACGTCTTCAGAAACATCCGCACACAGGTCACTTTTGTGTTTTCAGTTTTACATTGGGAACAGCCAATTGATAATAACCAGTTTATTATAAGTAGACATTTCAATACAATACTGTACTCTGTTAACTTACAATGCATCGACATTGTACAATATAATTTGAAGTAATATTTAATGCTATATAATAGCTTAGCATAATATTTGCTTAGATTTAGTTTGTTTTCTAGTATTAATCATTGTCAGTCAATTTTAAAGCTAGTAAAGACCTATTATTGAGGTTTACAACAGGACTATCTATTATAGCTCAAGTTTACTATTTACTTCAAGTATTAAAGTTTGGTTCAAGTAAAAATGTCCGATGCTTAATCAACTTTAAACTCTGGTCTCCGCCGCCTTCTACAAATAACATCTGGCTTTTTAGATACCAACTGGTCTACTCTTCATCTGTCGTATACAGAGGGTTTATCAGAACTTCTGTGGCTGAAACACCCAACATGCATCAGCTATAAATGAGACTACAAGCATCCATTGATTATATAAATACACTGATGAGTGAGTTAATGAGTTAAGTTAATTAACTCAACTCTGGAGAGAGAAGGTTTTCACTTTAGTTTGAGATGAAAGTTTGCAGAACTAATTTACAAGTCAGGTTCGCGTATCGCAGGAACAGTTACTATTGCAGTAACTAGGAGGAGGAGATCTGCAGACATTTAATACTACTACTACTACTAATAATAACTTTATTTGTATAGCACTTACAAGGTTACAATGTGCTTCACACAAAATGAGGAATGAATTATAAAAAGAAAGTTCAGTTACATTTTAAGACCTTAGATTTATAGAGAAACCCAACAGTCACAATGAGCAAGCACTTGTTTTTAAGCTTAAAACACAACCCTACATCAGCAATGGTGAGTAGATAATGAGGGAATTTAGATTTTGGGGAAACTATCCCTTTTAAGATTCTGCCAGGGTCTGGTTTGATACCTTCCTCACTGCCCGTTCCCTTTGGTATTGGGGTTTTTATAGGTTAACAGTATGGCTCAAGTCATGTATTAAGCCAAATATTCCCCTCTGAAATGTATTAATGTCATACTTCCCTCCATTGGCCTCCTGGTTTGCTTTGTACTGAACATTAAAAAGAAAAGACAAGAGGAGGAAAGCAAAGATGACAAACACACAACATGCAGCCAGCTCTGATCCCACAGTGACGAAGGCGAGGCAGTATCACATTACAATAATATTCTCTGCAGCAGCCCCCCCCCACCTCCTCCTCCTCCTCCTCCTCGGAGCATCGCGTGAGAGCAGCAGCCGATTCTCCCACTTGATTGTGATTAATGCGCCGGGGCAACATATTTACCAGATCCCAGTTACGTACGTCCTCTTTAAGATAGTCCCTGGCGCGGATAATATATAATAAAACTACGCAGAGAAACATTGTATCATATTTTAACACTCGGACACATTTCTTTTGTACTTGTTGCATTTTCATTTCGTAACTTTGTGACAATTGAAAGAGTCACGTCAAGTATAAAGTTGTATGGTATCACGTGTGCGTTCCCTTCTAAGTGCTACAGCCAGTTAAACGCTGCAGTGAAGTCAGCCGCCATCTGCGAAGGCAGGGTGAATGCGCAAGTTTTAAGGTTAATAACATTTTGAGCGTCTTACTGTTTGAGGACAGGCTTCTTCCTCTTCTTGTTAGCGTAAGTCCCCGTGTTCCCCAACATGGTGTCACTTCGTTCTCCCAAACTTGACGTTAGCTCCACGTTTTTGTCTTCACTCCTGCGCCACAGGGGCTTCCTCCATGAGCTCCGCGGCCTCCTCGTCGTCATGTGTCCGCTCAGCCAGCGACTCCTCGCATGTTCAAGGACACCCGCTGCTGCTGTGGCCGAGTTGACAGATCCCGTGGGCTGTCACAGTCGCTGACCTGGACTCGGTGTAGTTGTTGCGGAGGCTGGAGACTGAGTCACTGCGGCTGAGGGAAGGAAAAGTGCAGGTTTGGAAAGTTAAAAGAAGGATTTGGCGCAGAAGTCAGTTTAAGTCCGTCCCTCCTCTGGATAAACAAGCTTTATTCTTCTTCTTCTTATTATTCAGAGTCTCTGGAGTTTCCGCCTTTTCTCTTTAACGGGGCGTTTTCAGGAAATGTGTTGCGCACAGTCTGGCACAGTTGATTTAAGGTGGACTGGACTCAGTGACACTCGTGCGTAGTTTTGTTGAGATTTCCAAACACACCAGGAAGTAAAGTAAACCTAATCATTTCCACTTTAGCCATTTCAAGCTTCAGCCAATGCAAGTATTCACTCAACAGACCCTTTTCAGAGTAAATAGAATCAATTACAGTTTCAGTTTCATCAATATCAATATTTAAAAACTCCAACATATATGTTCAATAATGCTTATGCATTGGGCAACCACAATGAGAAGGTATAATCAATGTTTTGCTGTTTATCCAGTGTTTGTCATTGTCTGGCAATAAAGAAAAAAACACAACCTTCACTCAGCAGCAAGAATTTTGGTATAATGTTTGTCCATATCTCCACCCAGCCCTATTCCAGAGTTGATGTGTATGCAATTTTAGAAAAAAAAAAGATGGTGAATATCCCTTGTATGTGGGGATATTCTTGGAGAACTTGACTCAGTTGTTCTGTGAACTCTGTTCCTGCATTTACATGGACACCAATATTCAGTGACCTTTTTCTGAATAACACATTACTTTAATCGTATCATGATGTTAACATCAGTTGCTAATAGGCTAAACCCTTCATGTCATTGATTATGACCCGTCAACATTACATCCATTACATCATACGTCCAACATTACACTTGAATCCAGGGCATGTGTCCTCTAGCAGTTGGTAATAGGACATTATAATGTAATAAAAACATATACATGTCTCCATAAAGTGACTAAGCTCAGAATAATCCATGTGTCTTAATTCAGTTATTGTTTATTGAGAATATGAATTTATTCAGGTAAACCTGAAAATGCTGTTTACATGGCAGCGTCTTATTCAGACTGTTGAGGAATCTTTGACCATCCTCACACATTACTGTGTATGCCACTGTATATTATGTATATAGTGTATATTACACTGTATCTGTACAGGAGAATAGTCTAATTCTATGCACACTCCCTTATCTCTCTTTACAGTGCCCAAGGTCAGGTTATAGATAAAGGGCCAACCAACAGTACATTTCAGAGAATCACCACCTATTTCATTAGTGGCAAGGACACAATGTGACTTAGGAATGCATACTTTATGAGCCCTACGGTTTGTTTTTGTTAAAATACACAAAGCAGCAGTGTTTAGAACAAGCTGTTACTACGGTTTGGCTGAGGCATGCAACTATCCAATAGGATGTGAACGCCTACATGTAACATAGAGAGTGACAGCAATTCTAGCCATTCATGGATGTAAGTAGAGGAACATATATGGGGAAGCTGTAGGAGACATCTTTAGACTTGGGGGGGACAATTGCTCATGTTACTCTGTCAGCGTTTGTATATTGTTTCACCTTCTGGTCTCCATGTTGCATCAAGTCTACATCAAAATCTTCTGCATAAGACATCAGCTGCTGCCTGAGTTCTCCTTTAACCAGCTTTCAGAAAATGTCCATAACACATACTAGTGTCTTAATCTGATTCATATCTGAATATTGTTGTCCATGTTATTTGTGGTGTGAATTAACATTTAATTCCCTGGTGAGGAAATAAACAATTACACTGGATAATTGAAATCAAGGTATTTAATATTAATCAAAGCTAAATTAGAAAGAGCATATTGAAAACAAACAAAGTCACAGTGTTACTATTTGGCCCAACGGGGACAGAGTTCTCAAAGCCACTGCATTCATCAAGAATCTGACAAATGACCCTTATGATGAGCTGGCTATTATACAAAAGACTCAGGAACACGCAGCTGTCTTTAGTCATGTCACCATTGATCCGTGATCACGCGTCCTGCAACCTGCTGCATGGTGGAAGAGGTGGACATTGATCTCTCTTTTCTAAGTGTACAGACTATGCATATTTGATCAAACAGTTCACCGGTTCATCCAGCTCACAGCACGAAAACATTTCTCCAGTATTACACCCAAGCAAACATTCCTAGCAGAGCTTAATGCTGATTTAGGCTATTTTAACTACTACAATATACTATGTCATATCATATATACCACTGTGTATATATATATAACTGATGCAATGTACAATAAAAGTTACTGTCATGAAGGTTATAACATTCACCTTAGAGAAGTTGTTGATTCAGCTTCATGATCATTTGGGAGGGTGGAGACTGTGGTGCTGTTGACAGTGTTTCTTTAATCGATTTCCTTTAATTATTTACACACGTACTCTATTAATCATCATCATCTGATCGTTTGAATTCATCATTCGTTTGAAAAGGAGTTTTCTAACATTCAAAATAAGCAAAGTTAATTCACGGGCATGTTCCATGGAGACCATTCACAAATTCCCCCCTGTAAAGTGTTTATCTTGGGCACATTTTGCTTCATCATAACAGCCGTCTATCATGTTCACATTCCCCACTTGAAGTTTGTAGCCCTTTCAAATAATAAACTCTGTTTTGCCTACAGCAGAAACATGAGAGCTTGTACTTGTACTTTAATTGCGACGGAGCGCTGTTGTTTTCACAGACATAGTTTTGTCGTTTGTGTCAAAACATGAAGTTCTGTTCCTAAATTTACATCTGAATGAGATGAACACCTGTGACACAAACACAGTAGTGAACCTTAAAGTGCAAATCATGAAAAAAGGGAAAGCAGAGATTTCATGTTTTCGTCAGGTTCTCCAGTTTCTTCTTGACAGCTGAAAATTGCAGTTTTTTGGGGATAACTCAAGTGAAGGCTTTTCACCCTCAGGCCATATTTTATCAACAATCTGAAAAAGACATGATCAGGGTCATAGTTAGATTCTACTATTTTTCAGGCCTCACATCAACTCTGATAGACAGAAACAAAGTAAAGCCTTCAAAGGGTGTATTTTGAGTTGAAGTTTAAAAAAACATGTAACAAACTAGAATGGCACTAGTTGACATATTCCTCCACCAAGGCCAAACAATCCTACACATAATTGTCTAGTTCTTGTTGTAGAAATGTAAAAGGAACAAGGAATTGATGTGATATCAAAATGATTTATTTCTCATACAAAAAGCCAAGAGTATCAACCCACCATGACATCAGCCGTTGGTTCGTGAGCTGCTGTTTTGTAGCCTTGACTTTGGCACTATGTCCAGCGCCATTGTGGTTTTTTGAAACCAGAAGTAGTGGTGTGGGGTGGAGCCTAACTGAGAGCTCGAGGACACTGCACGCCCACCTGCACCTGCCACCTGCACCTATTGAACGGCCCAAACTTTCAATCACACGGTATCCCGATGCATACAGTGCTTTACGGTCTATTTGATGCTAAATGGATCATAATTTACTGAATGAACATCAGCTGTATTGAAGAAGACTTGAAACTAGAGACTGAGACATAAACTCTTTAGGAAAATGTTTAATGATGTTAGAAAGTGAGAAGTAGAGTAATTTTTTTCATAGACTTCTATAGAAACAACCAGTGGAGTCGCCCTCTGCTGGTCATGGTGGGGCCAGTTTCACAGAGACACTTTAGACCAGTCTGTTGTGTCAGACCCCCACCCCCCCAAAACAACTGCAACACAAATACATTTTAAAGGAATCACAACTGCTATATTATATGGATTATATATTAAGTAAAGAGAAAGAGATTAGGGGTGAGGAGGGGGTTTAATGCTGGTCTGTCACACCACAGTCCTCCACCCCTGCAGGTTGAGCTCAGGGAACAAGAGAAGCTTGGTTAAGGTCAGGAAAATGTTGTGGTTTTAGTTAAGTGTAAATGAATCTCTCTGTTAAACCCAACCATGATGTTTCCCTCCCTTTGATCACGGTCCTGTGAGTGCCTGAACACAACCATAAAAACTTTATTAATACTCTCGTCACTGCAAGTACTGCATCAGATATTCTGGCAGAAATCAAATATGTCATCTACATTTACTTACATTCATTATCAACATTCTTTAAACTTGCCAATTGCAGAAATTTACAAGATAGGGCGGATCCTGTAACATCACCCCAGGCTGTATCTCAGAACTAAGAGCTGCTACCGTATATTTCCATGGCAACTATAGAGCAGCACCAGTAGCACCACAGAGCAAAACATGGCTCGTAATTTGTGATGGTCTAACGATGTTGTGGTGCGAGCGATGAGGAAAAAGAAAAGAAATCGTTTTTAGAGGCTGCTGTGATCTGTCTGTCATCTCTGCCTGATGACTTTGCAGAAGTAATGAGAAAATATATCACATAAACAAGATGGAGTTGAAGTTTCTTTTTCTACTGTTACTATTTTTGTTGTAATTTCCCACTAATATCTTCTTGTAATTGTTAAATTCCTCCAGAAGTCGAGGAGTTTCTACTGAAGCCACGTTTTTTGGTCCAAACAACTTCTTAATTCACGTTAAATTTATCAGGGCAACATTACATCCTTTGTGCGCCATAATGAAATTAGATGTCTGAAGTCTGACGATTAAAATCTGAGCTAAAGTCAGAGAAAAACAAAGACAGAATATCCTCATATACTTGTACTCATAGTCAAAAGCCATTATTATTATTATTATTATGCTACTTTTATTTTTTGTTTTATTTGTTTACTCTGTGGCCAATTTATTTTTTCTCAAATGATTGTTTTTTAAAATGTTGTTATTTCTTATGGTTAAGCACTTAGTAATATTGTTAAGAAAAGTGCCATTATTATTATTATTATTATTATTATTATTATTATTATTATTATTATTATTATTATTATTATTATTATTATTATTATTATCTACATCCTGCCCCTCCTCTGACAGCTAAAGCTAGTTAAAGCAAACCTACCTGCCCACAGACTGTGTGCAGTAAGAGAGACCCACACTGAGCAGGAAATCAGGACTGTGGGAAATAGAAAATGTAAATATGGCCGCTGCAGTACCACAGAATTTGACATGTGGTTGCTGGTGAGCTCTGTTCAACTGTTCCCATGGGTTTAATCCGACGAGTGTGCTTATTTATTTGGTGCATTCCTCTGAGAGAGACACCAGTACTTGGCCGTCAACACTAGGCGCAATCTCTTTATTCCTCACTAACTTTAGAGCTGTATTTCATCCAGCCCAGCAGTGGTTTTCATTTAGGGCACCCAGCTACCTCACTGGATTTATTGTTCTCCACCCACTGCACGACTTCACTCAGATTTGGCCCATGACAACACAGTTTTATTTTTACTGTTTAGATTTCATCATTTGAACTGTCAAGCCTTGTCCCGGGGTCTTTTTGATCTCATGAACAATTGATTTAAAGCTGAAGGAGTGAACATTACTCCCCAAGATGTGTTAAAGTCTGTGATTAATTCTTTTCTTTGTGCTCAGGTGGATTTATGGACCTTCTTTCCCACCAGGAAAATCATTAAATATGTGAATAAATGAATATGTCCATAATAAAAATACAATATCTCATTAAGTCAAAATGACCTCTTAGGATAATAGTGCCTCTGTTAGTGAAGTTTTAAATGTCACGTCTCATTGTTTCAACTGTATAAAATGCATGGGACTTTCACTATCTCTCAGTACTCAGTGATAGTCTATTCAATCATGTTTAGATACAAATACACATGGAACAACCTATGATATGTTATCGCATACATTTGACTTTGTGTCGAACTGGCTATTGTTGGATTAATTGCACTCAGCTAATCAGCTACCCTGGATATAAATGTGAAAGATGGAAATTACGTCTCATTATCATGATTTCCAATTATATGATTATGATTAACTAATTTTTCTACTTAAATTAAAACTTGAATTAAAATAGTTAGATACTGCATGATTAAAGTCTGAACAACTTTTGAAAATAAGAACTGACGCTGGTGTTGATATGCTGTAAACTAAAACGCTGCCTCCTACATGTCCTACCACCTCTCACCTGAAGGTTTTTTGATTTTCCTGATGTTGTGAACTTGTCTGACTCGGACATTCTCCTGTTATTTCTTGATACGTGAAAAGCAATCTAAAAAAATGCCCGGGCCTTATTTTAGGAACATATTCAGGAGTTAATGCCTGAAAATTGCTTCTGTAACACACTAAACTTTCTCAGTATTTATATTTTGGAATAAGCTTTATGAAATTTCTGCAGCTGAGGTATAAAAGTAGACGACCCTGTGTCGACCATCAGATTTTCTGTCGACCATCATCAAGCTCTGAACTGCCGAGTCTTTTTCAAACATGCAGGCAGGGGTTTGACGAGAAGCAGGACTGGACTGCTGCCCTCTGTGCAGGGAGGAATTGCGTGTGAAAGACAGGGAAGGGGGGCACTTTTTAACACAGTGAGTTGTACTGAGCTCCACAACACCCTCTTGACCACAGCACCATTAAAACTAAAGCTGTGGGCATCGTCATTTATGTCCATCTGCGCTTGTGTGGTCCAAGAACGGTGGTGTTATTATCTCGGTATGGAAGTTACTACTGTGTATTTGGTGGGAGGCCGGAGGCAGAGACCCGACTGTGAAAACATTACTTTTTTAATACAAAATCTGGTCACTGGGACAGAACGGATACAGGACAAACAAATACACATACAGTAGACGTGGTTTTCAGCTTGTGTCCCAGCTGTGGTTCACCAACGTTTAGGGAACATTATGGTCCAGGGTCACTGCTGGGAAATGATGCTGAAACGTGAGCATTAACTTTTAAAATGTCCTACCAAGATCTTAATTCCACTTTAATTCTATTAAGTGCTGCACTGTAATCGTTCCTATAAACAGCTATTGTTATGCACTAGTGGCCAAAAGGGGATCTTGGAAAACAAATAAGACATTCATCTCATTCATATGAAGATTTTGCACACTGTGAGCACTTCAGCTTCAGCTTTATTTGTCACTTCCATAATTCAAGTTATACAATATGCGAGCAAAATGCCATATACTCCACAGACAATGGTGCAGGTCACTGGACTGGGTTGGGACGACCGTGTGATTGACCATTGACGACCATGAGTTTCCTGGGACGGACACCACTGCTTCTTTCACCTGCCATAGAGAAGTAGTACAAAGACGTTATGCTCCCTTAATGTATCACAGATTTACATGCAAAACGTGAAAAATACACTTTTGTGTATTGTTTTTACACTGACAAACACTTAATTTTTCTCACATTCGATCATCTATAAGCATACTCATCTACTGTTGACATTATTTGAAATTACTGGGAAAAGGTGAAAAGGGTCGTCAAGGTGATTGCGTTTAACTGAATTGCATTTAAAATAAATCTATATTTTTCTGTCCAGATAAAAAAATAACTGACACAAAAACAACAGCAACAACAGTTGTTGAAATTGAAAAGGTGGAACTAGACATTTCCATCCATCCATTCCATCCATTTCTATCCCTCCATCATGGGACATTACGCTTGAGGTGGAAGACATTTCTGTTCAGTAAATAACTTTTTAAAAACAATTATTCAATTAGCCTTAATTCTACTAATCACATGAAATTATTAATTTCAGTTCTAGTAAACATTACATTTCAAACTCCACACACACACACACACACACACACACACACACACACACACACACACACACACACACTTTACAAATAATTTGGGATTATGGGATTAGAGTATGAATCACCTCACAAAGAATCGTTTCTCACACCAGTCATGTTGTGAGAGTAAAATAAGTGTGATGCTTATACTTTAATGGGTTTGAAGTCAAGATGAAGCATGTCACTGCTGCAGTGGTAGAAGTCGTTTCTTTTTGTTTGAGACGAGTGAAGAGCAGAGCAGAAAGTACAGGCTACTATTTTGGTTGCCATGTTTTTCAACTGTTTTAATGATAAACAGAGCAGACGAACCTCCTCCCTGCTGGCACTGTAAAAATCAGTCCAAACTGCAGAGCAGTGAAATAAAATCTGCTGTAAAACCAGGGGAAATTTGGCCGCCGTTTCTTTGCCAAACCCCTCGGCTGGCCTCACAGCGCTTCAGCTGTGAGACCTGAATGTGGAGTATTGTTGTTTTACTGTTGACTAATTACTCCGGTTCCTGTAGGGGTGTGTGTCTTTTGTGTGTCCGGATGTAAAGTGTTGGTACTGTGTGCATGTGAATTTATCTCTCAGCGTTGGCTGCAGAGACGTTTTACTTGCACGCACATCCTAAATAGTATTGCCCACTTTTTCTGACACGTTACTGCTACTTTTCAATCTGCTGGATTGTCTGAGACGTTCAACCGACATTAAAATGTTGTTGACAAATGTTGTCAGTCGGTTAATCAATTTATCTATCCAACACAGGTTGGCAGCCAGCGGCCTGACTGCTGTGAAATGTTGATTTTACCTTTGTGCATCTTAATCCATGAGAACCTGTCGAGCAAAGTCTTGCTTCAATTAAAAAAAAACTACCATCAGGATTTCCTTTTCTTTCTAGGGTGTCACCCACATTCCAGCCTCTATAGGCCACTACTGATGCTTTGGATTTTAATGTCAGGCTGTTTTTACTGATTTGTGTTTATAGTCGCAATTTTGGTATGATCACCTATTCACACATCTACATACACACACATTTACAGATTCCTGTAGTCTCCATAGTCTGTATAAAGATGGATGACATGACAGCTGCCCAAAAGTGAAGCCAAATGATCTGGATCATCCCCTGGTGGCTGGGTGTAGTAAAGGTCCTAAACTAAGAAAATCAAAGTAGACATTAAATATTTTTTTCTTAAAGATGGTGATGTTTGTTCAAGTGTTCAGATGGATTAAGGGCATAAATGTAGCAGTGGAGGACCTTCCCCTCCCATTCACATCTAATCTGTGGGAGCGAGGGGGTGAATAAAACATTCACATCCTGCAGCAGAACAAAACCGCAGCAAGGTTTTGTATGCTGTTCAGCTTTGGTGAATTTTGACCTGCAATATTTGTCCCTTGCACTTGTTAGCTACTTTGCACCACCCAGATAGCTAGCTTGTCATCTTTGTCACAGGCATGTACTGATTCTGGGATTGGTTGGCTCGAGAAAGATCCACCCATTGGATCCTTCATTGCACAGGGATCGAAGGCCACATTTAAAGGAGCCTTTGAAATGGCCCAGTCTGACCATTGTGAAGCAGGTGGTCTTCAAATGCAGCCTCCAGACTGAGAACTAAGACTGAGCAGTGACATGCACTCATCAATTTGTCCAATATGTGTATCGGCAAGACCTCTATACCGTGGCTTCACACCTCATTCACCACTGCACAGACTCTGGCTCCAAATGATACCAAAAGTCCAAGAGGGAAGTGCCCATATTCAGGATATTTTAGCTTCATTTATGTCCAACAAGAGGAAATGGAGATGTGTAGTCGACGTGTCATCTACCTAGTCAATGACTCATGTACACAAATGCACACACAGACTGAAAGACAGTTTCATAACTCTCCACACATGTTTGCAAATAACACTGCTACGATACAACCCTCTGTTGGCCGCATTGCTGTAACAACCAGCTCATGAGGGTCTAATCAGCAGTGTCTCCACCATACCTCTCCAGCTACCTGATATACTGAGATGTCAGGCATTGTTAGGACTCACATCAGAGAAGATTCCAGTCCAGATTGTGAAGATTCCTCACAGTCAGAAACATTTATTAAATTATTTGGTTTGCCTTGTTCGTTTTTTTCCTTTGATGCTACGCTTAATTCACGGACACAGGGACAAAGGAAGAAAGTGAGATCATAGTAGTTTCAGGTTCCACAGAGGGAAGCGTCAGGGGACGTTACCTCCAGGGAAATAAGGAGTAAATTCTGCTGTTCACACTTTATGAGCTTAGATCATAGTAATGCAACTTTTAGTCCTTCCTGCTCATATTTGGAGTCTATACAAAGTCTCATTATATATTTGTGTAGCTAATCTAACTTGTATTGTTATGAATAGACTGAATGGTCTTCTCTTACACTTCATATTTTTATACTTCTCTTATTTTAATACAATTATATAATTTTGACTTTGGATTGAACCACCAACGTTTTGGGTGGAGGACTACCAATCTACCCCTCAGGCACAGCTGCCCCATTAATGACTAAATATACATATTTGAAAAGGAGTGAAGTACACATTTATTTAATTCCACCCCTTCTCCATAAATCATTAATTAATAAGGATCTCATACATCTATAAATATTATTATTATTACCTGTGCTCTATATTGTATATAAGGCACAAATAATATATGTAATAATTACAATATAAATAATATAAATAAGGCAATATATGCATTTATATATATATATATATATATATATATATATATATATATATATATATATATATATATACATATCATACAACTAAAAATCAAATAGTAACACATTTGCATTGTTATTTACTTTGATAATGTTGCTGTTTAAAACAATTAGTTTGCCTCATAACAAATAAATAAATTCAGGCAAATGACTGGCCACAACCTGACGTATTTAATATGAGACCGTAGTCGCCAATGGCCCCCGACTGTGACGTGTAATTCACTCGCGTAAAGCGCTAGCGGAGGTTCCTGGGTCAGACAGGAGGTTGTGTCTCTGGAGGTGGATCATGGCTCTGAGGGTCACTCGCCTGGTCATCACGTCGGGAGCCGCTGCTCTCAAAGCGGCGAAGGCTGCTCAGAAGGTGAGGAAAGAATACACGGCGAATATCATCGTTATTTGTCCTCCTACAACGTTTCCATTTCACAAGGACAAGCTAAGCTAACCAGCTAGCCTCCCGGTCGTTAGCATCACAAGCTGTCAACCACAACCCAGACACCCACTGGTTTGTTTATAATAATAATACTTCTGTCACAGTCTGTTCACAGCTGACAGGACTTTGAAGTAGTGAAATGTAATCTCGTTAACAGCAAAAATACCACGTAGCTAATCCAGATGTGTTGCTATTGAACTTCATCCAGATAGATAGTTATGTTTAACTTCTTGTCAGGCCTATTGTTTTCCTCAGTTTATTTACGTCGTTGATCACATTTTAAGTTTTTTATTGTAACTCGTTATTTACAATTTATAATCGCTTTTCTGTGTCTCGGCTCCAACTTGTCCAAAATGCAGCAGCCTGACTTTTAACTAACACAGGTCATACTTCTTCATTGATTACCCATACAATGTAGAAGAGATTTCTAGATTCCTCTAATTACATATAAAACACTACACAGGCTGGCCCCTCATTATAGTTCTGAATGATTGTGTCCCCTGCACACGATGACATCTTTATCTTCTGACCATCCCAAAGTCCAGATTCAAAACTAAAGGTGACATTTTTTGTCATGACTCCCAACCTTTTGGAACTGTTTCCCCTCACTTATAAAAAATGCACAGTCCGTTAACAGTTTATTTATTTATTAAGTAAATATTTTAACTTGGTATAGTACTTATGGTGCCATTGTTTTTGTTTCTGTGTAGTTTTTATTCTTCTATTGTTTTACGATTTTATTTTTTATCTCAATGATTTTTTTGTACTGCATCTTGTAACTTTGGTTGTCAAAGGTGCTTTATCAATATGATTTTACTCACATATTTACATGTCATTCGGCACTGTTGTTTTTGTATTGTCGTCCTCTCTGTGATGTCTATAAGTAGTCCCAAGTGATTGTTAAAATCAAATCCATATATAAATCAAATAGAGAATGTAACCTAAACAGCCATTGAGTTCATAATCACTAGTGCAGGCAGTTGTCAAATTACTTTGGCTCTGGTTGTCTACTCTCATCGATGTCATGTGGGATGGACAATATATTTGAAATATTCTTCATTATAGAGCAAAACAACACCTGTCAACAACGTGAAGTTGAATCTCCACTTCTCTCTATTAGTTTCAATAAAATTAACCTTATAACCTACAGTCTGTCTTTCAGTCTATATTTTTCTACTTCTACATACAATTAACCAATTTTAGTTTTTTTTTACCATATGTTGTCAAGTTTAAAAACACCCAAGACAATCTCTGTCAGAGATAATTTGATTACTTAAAGCAAATCACTTTAACAGAAGTTGTAAAGAAATGGTTCTGTTTTGAGCTTTTTCGTCCACTTAAGCAGCTGATCACTGTTACCATTTACATTACATATTACATTTACATTTTTCATTTAGCTGACGCTTTTATCCAAAGCGACTTACAATAAGTGCATTCAACCATGAGGGTACAAACCCAGAACAACAAGAATCAAGAAAGTACAATTTCTTCAAAAAAGCAAAACTACAAAGTGCTATAAGTAAGTGCCATTTAAGTGCTACTAAATTGTTAGTTTAAAAATGTTTAGGTATAGTCGGAAGAGGTGTGTTTTTAGTTTGCGGCGGAAGATGTGTAAACTATCTGATGTCCGGATGTCAATGGGGAGCTCATTCCACCATTTAGGAGCCAGGACAGCAAACAGTCGTGATTTAGATGAGTGTTTAGCTCGCAGTGACGGAGCAACAAGCCGATTGGCCGAGGCAGAGCGGAGTGAACGGGCTGGGGTGTAACATTTGACCATGTCCTGGATGTAGACTGGACCCGATCCGTTCACAGCACGGTACGCAAGTACTAATGTTTTGAAACGGATGCGGGCAGCCACCAGTAACCAGTGAAGGGAGCGGAGGAGTAGTGTGAGTGAATTTCGGTTGGTTAAAAACCAGTCGAGCTGCTGCATTCTGAATGAGCTGCAGAGGTCGGATGGCACTAGCAGGCAGTGGGGTTAACACAGAGTTGTCAAAGTTAATAGTCAGGTCGTGGGTGGGAGAGTCCTTCCCTGGAAGGAAAAGTAGTTCAGTCTTGTCAAGGTTAATTTTCAGGTGATGTGCAGACATCCACTGAGAGACGTCAGTCAGACAGGCAGAGATTCGTGCTGCTACCTGTGTTTCAGATTGGGGAAAAGAGAGGATTAGTTGGGTGTCATCAGCATAGCTATGGTAGGAGAAGCCATGTGAGTGAATGACAGAGCCGAGAGAGTTGGTGTACAGAGAGAAGAGGAGGGGACCATGATGACGAGACGTTTCATTTACCCATGTAGTTTGCATCAGGACTGGTTTATCAAGTGTGGTTTGTGTGGTAAGCTGAATTAATTGTAAATCTTAGGTTTTATGTACCACTTAAACACACTACAAACTGAAATGTCAAAGGCCCAGTGGTTCGGCAGACATTTTATTTTTAGGCCCTTGTCTTGTAATGGGACCCGGTATCATTTATCGTTTTAATACTTAAATTATGATTAGTTTACAATGGGGCGTATTCTGGTCATTGTTGGCATCTTGTTTTCAGTGTGTTTTTTATTTTTTTTGTCATCCAGGCAGGTGTTCACACAAGCTCAGTGAGAAGCCTTCGTTATGGCTGGTGGACGTACGCGCTGGGTGAAAGGACAACACATCGGTTTAACAGATACAGCAAAATCATCTCTGTGGATGGAAACTTGGCGTCAGGGAAAGGAGCGCTGGCCCAGAAACTGGCTGACAAGCTGGGTAAATATCTCACGGCATATTGATAAACTCTCCCTGCAATCATTTAGTATTGGCTAATATTATTCCCCAGCAAAGATATTGGATATAACATTAACCCTAATAAAGATATATTCTGGCATTTTTTTGGGCGAAATGTGCAGCTGATTGTCTTAGTAGCAGGTAAATAATTCGATTGTTGGTATATATTTGGCCAGAACTACTGAGATATTTCAGTTGGAGGACAATGTGGGCTGTATTAGTGGTGCATACAGTAACATATAATTGTATCTGCAGGGATGCACTACATGCCGGAGCCTGACACATTCTACCTGGACAAGATGACGGCAGAGAAGGAGCCTCTCTCTGTTGACTTCAATGGGATGTGCAGCCTGGAGAAGTTCTACACAGACCCCAAAGCTGCTGATGGGAACAGCTACAGGCTGCAGCTGTGGATGTACAACATGAGGCTGCTTCAGTACTCTGACGCCATCGAGCACCTGCTCACCACAGGTATCACTCACACAGTTTGTTCTTTCCTGTGATTAATTTAACTAATTTAAATGGCAAACATTATATTTGTATTTGTTTTAAAAATCATATTTGTGATTATCATGCATTGATTTCATGCTACTGACAGATTCATTTTAGTAATAATATTTCCTGTTTGTTGTTAAGGGATTTAAAGTGTATTAACAGCATCATTCTCTGTGTTTAAGGCCAAGGCGTGATCCTGGAGCGATCCCCCTTCAGTGACATGGTCTTCCTGGACGCCATGTTCAAAGAGGGCTACATCCGGAAGGAGTGTGAGTCTCAGTGTCACTAATATTAAAAGATGCAAATAGTCATTAACTTCCCATTAAACCTAGAAATTGTACTGTGGACTATAGTGGCATACGATCTTGATGGTGGATCATGATCTTGCTGGCTGCTGACCATAGACTATGATTGCAGAAAGACTGCTTGATACATAGTATTTCTCAGATACTTGACCCTTATTGACATTAATCCACCAATTCACTGACCTTCAGTTATGCTTCAGAAAGGTCTACCCCTATCAGTACTGCTAAAACCTTGATGATGTTTCCCTTCACACTTGACATCTATTGCACTTCTGTCCGTCCTGGGAGAGGGATCCCTCACATGTGGCTCTCTCTGAGGTTTCTACGTTCTTTTTACCCTGTTAATAGTTTTTTTTGTAGTTTTTCCTTACTCTTGTTGAGGGTTAAGGGCAGAGGATGTCACACCATGTTAAAGCCCTATGAGACAAATTGTGATTTGTGAATATGGGCTATACAAATAAAATTTGATTGATTGATTGATTGAAATTATGTAGTTAAGTAGTCTTTCTTTCAGTTGACCAAAAGATAGACAGCAGTATTTTCCTAATTCTATTCTGTTTTATATTGTGGGACCCACCATACTGTTCTTTTTACACATTTCTTGGTTTGCAGGCGTGCAGCACTACAATGAGGTGAAGGGCATTAGCATCTGTGAGTTCCTGCCTCCACATCTTGTTATCTATGTGGACCTGCCAGCTGAGGAGGTGCAGAAGAACCTGAAACAGAGCAGCAAGGTATCGAGACAAACTCATTGGAAACACAACCATACACAGTCATATTTGTAAGACACAGTGATGATGTCAAATATCTACATCCTGCTCATTAACCTTCAATAGAGGGAAGATTATTCTATTTCTATCTGGAACAGTAACTGTAATCCAAGTAACAGTCACCTCAGATGATTGAATACACTCATCGGAGATGACTGGTGTTAGTGGGGTGTTTTAATCAGGGTTCTTAGGCGTAGAATAGTTCACTAATATTGATTTAAAACGCTTTATTCTCAGGTGCATCTTCAGAGTGTTCCTCTGACATACTTGAAGAGCATTGAGGATGGATACAAGAAGTCTTTCCTGCCCAAAATCAGGTAAGAAAAACTTGACAAATTCAATAGATAATGTCAAATGTAATGACTGTAAAGATGGATGACATGTCAGCTCCCTAAAAGTGAAGCTAAACATTTGCATCGCCCCCTGGTGGCTGGCTGTAGTATAGGTCTTACACCCCGACTAGTCCACATAAGTGGTTTAGACATGGACCAAACAAAAAATTGATCAAAAATTTTGCCTCTGTTTTATTGTAATTTAGTGAAATATCAGAAGTTCTCCCTTACGATACAACCCAAGCCCAAGATATCGAAAAGGTAAGAGTGTATTTGACGGTAGCTGCTTGAATGATTATTTCTATGTTTAATTACACCGTAAAACGTATCAGCTATTTCTGTAAACCAGTTATTTACTGTGTGCTGTCCACAGATGGCAGAAGACATCGATTATTTGAAGTTTGAGAAAGGTCCCTGGTTGGATCAGGATGACGTCACCTACCACCACATGAGGATGTTGTGAGTTCCTCATGAGTTTTGCACGTTATCACATTAAAATGCAAATTACACAAAGGAGCATTTGTCCCACAGGTGAAGTTGGATTCATACAATTTGCACAATTCACACTGTATTACACTCTGTCTCTCAACCTGAGGTGAATTATGTACAGAACTGAAAATGCTAATTTGCTCTAATTACCCTTTGTGTGCTGCGCTTAGTTAATCTATTCTGCAGAGCAGGTTTTCAACATATTGCAGAAGCTTTTTTTTTCTTCTTTTTTTTTTTTAAATCTCTCTTCTCCTCTTTGTTTTATTCTCTCTTTTTTTGCAGCGTGGAAGACAAACAGCAGGTTGCAACCCTGACCCACATACCCAAGTTCCTGCCAGAGATTACCATCGGGGCCCACGACTACGATGAAAAATACTATTCTTATAAATCGGTAGGTTGAGACTACGTATTCCACCTGGCAGCTTCACTGTCATTTCATGTCTCGGTTTTTCATTGTGTGAATAGCATCTTCACAACAAATCCACCCCCTAGCTTTAAGTTAAAGTTCTTATTAAACAGCAAAATGGAGAAAAACATGATTTTGCTGACTGTGGTGTAATTGTTTGCCACCAACAAGCTGGTCTGAGTGTTTCTGTAACTTTCTGGGAATTTGTCTATCGTTTAACCAGAAAACATTCGGTGTGTTCTGCAGTTGTATGGACAGTGACGTGTTGTTGAGGAGAATGACTGTGATCAGAATCCTCACTAACCGCAGCAGTAACATATTCACTGTAGCACACCAGTGATGTTTCTGCTCTGTCAGTGACACTCGGTCAGTTCGCATGTTGTGTTATGTTTGACAATGAGTTCAGAGCTCTTCAACAGTATTGCTATGGTGATCGTCATGGATTGCTTGGTGAGTGCCCATTCCTGCTGCAGGCTATTCCGCTTTTTCGACAGTTGGTGGCAGCAACGTGCAGGAATATTAATGTGGTCACAAAGGCAAAGATTTGTAGACAAGCGTCGTTGAAGGTTTTAGTCGTATGTATAGTAAAACCTTCACTGTCATCACGTGATGGCTGCAGGACCACCAGGGAATTCAATTCAGCTTTATTTGCATAGCCCCAAATCACAACATACATTATCTCATGGCACTTAACATCAAAATCGAGACCTGACAATGTGACAGAGAGAAATCCAGCAGCTCCCACGATGAAACACCCAGTGAAAATGGAGAGAAAAAAACCTTCCTCTCAGCAGGATGGAATGGGACTTGAGGACAGTGTGTTTCCATGGAGATGGACTGAAATGTCTGACCCTGTTATTCCTTATACTCCAGTGTTTTTCTCAATGGTTTTTGATACATGCAGGTCTGCTACATTTCATAGTAAGCATTAAAGATATGGTCACAGCACAGGGAAATTTCCCCTTTTACATGAGCTGCCAAACATTTTAAGATGTTCCCATTAAACTGAGTTTCCTCACATCACAGAGGGACACAAACAAACCTCCAGTTATAACAAATCCAAACTAGAACTCAGTAGAGTGCATATCTCTGCCAAGGCCCAGCAGTCCCCTTATTAAACAACTGTTAAATTCACTAGATGAGTATTGGAGTAATCCTGCTCACAAACAAACAGACGGAAACATAACCTCTGTTTAAGTTGTTCTGTTTAAGTACATATACTAACATATTCTGTTTAAATAAAGCATAGAAAGAAAGATGCACATGTGTATGTTTTAAACAGTAGTTTTTTAATGGTTTTTCTGACAAAGATGCTTGTACCTCTCTATCATAGACAATAAATAAAGATGGACAACATGACTCCTCCCCTGGTGGCTGGCCACAGTGTAGGTCATAAACCCCACCTCCTCCATGTTAGCATATAGGACATGGACCAGTACAAGTTTCTGAGTATATTTCTCAAAGATATTTTAGGTTTTAATTATTTGATGCTATGAAAGTGGGGTAAAATTTCATGATTGACTGCGATTGGTTGAATGCGTTTATCGGTTCCAAATGATGTCATTGGCACAAGACGGCAGCGTTCGTATCCAGGATGTATTGGTTTCATTTCTGGATAGAGTGAAGAAGTGAGGCTGCATTGTCCATCTTTATTTAGTATATGAAAAAAGCTAAATTTATACATATGATTCATAAAATGTATTTCGTAGTTATTTTACGTTGTCGCAGATTATTGATAACTTCCTTAGTGAAGTTTGCTGAGGTCTGAGACACTCGTGCACATGATGGATTGTGGATGTGAACAGTCCTCAGCTCACACAGTTCTTTGTGCTCATTAGGTTCACGAGTCTGTGACTGTGTTGAAGTCCTGACATTACTGGCGGACACGCTGCCCTTTTGTTTGGTGATTTGTAATTATCCGGCAATAACTTATCTCCTCTATTGTGTCGAACGCTTTATTAAAAAAATCACATTATCGAGGTATCCTACCTCTGTCGAAGTCGATCCATACTGTTCTTTTTCCTTTTATTCCTCCACCCTCTGTGATGCAAAGCCTGTGCAGCACTGTCAGCATGATTGAAATCATTTTCTTCCGCTGAAATATTGAGCGTCTCGTAGTTACAAGAAGGCAAATGTCAGATGTGGAATATTCTGCGGGGCTTTTGGTATCATCAGTCTTGGAGGGAAACATTTGGGTTTGACCTTTTCTGTTTATTGACTGGGGACTTTTTTTTGTCTCCCCTGCTGCAAAAATCAAGCTGCATTATGCTGCAGGAGGCTGTGACCCGACATTTTGTCGTAAGCCTGGATCTCCATGGAGAGAATGAGAAACTGTGACACGTGGCGGCGTAATGTTCCTCTGCACATTTGAACCAACAGATTAAAAGTCACCGAGGATATTTGCAGCACTGGTGCATTGCAGATTCCATAGTAAAAAATAATGAAAAATGCAGTTTGATAGTTGATTTACTTATTACTCATTACTCATTACTCTACTTATTAAACTAAACAGAGCGATTTCCTGCTGATTAAAATAAACATCTGCACTATTATACTTGTAAATCAAAGTCTTTATATTAAGTATTAATAGTGTCTCATTTGATACTGTTGGTTTTAATGTTCAGTCTGGTTAATCAACTTTGTCTTTTTTATCCCTGTAGCTTCCTGGGAAGAAGTACTCTCCTGGATATAATGCAGATGTTGGAGACAAATACATCTGGTTGAAGTGAAGGAGTTCACAGGTCCGAACTCTGGACCACTTGTCTAGTATTGATCCAGTCGTCCTCTGTTGTACATCCCAAATAACATGTATGTATTAAAAGAATACATTTTGAACCTAATGAATGTCTTTGTTTTAATTATATAAAATATAGAAGTTCTTCCATAGTTGACTGTCGTTCATTTTCTACAAGTGTCTACAGGAGGAGGTAGATGAACACTTAACATGATGATGGTGTTGTTAATCATTGAAATCAACAGCATGTAAACTTTATCGAGCAACTTTTAAGTCTTTTTAACTGTTCAGCTTTATTCTTCAACTTGCTGGACCGGCTTCTGACAATTGAAGCTGTGACTATCACTCAGTTCCACTCTTCTCCCAGGAGATCGTAATGAAAGAGGAAACATTCTCCATAGTCACTGAATCATCACTTTAATCAAGCTGCTGGTTTAAATGTAAAGAAATTGTAGTGTTGCTTCAATGTTTATATAGTGTTTATACCAAAGCTAAAAGGAGGCTCTTAAAGTTTTCCCAGGATAGTGAAGGTTTATTCAAAGTTTAAAATTGACCATGTATTACTACATTTATATTTACTCTTTCTGCAAATGCTTTTATCAAAAGCTACTTAGTGGAGGACATTTTTTATCACCAATTAAAACTCACAACATTAGGAGCAACATTGTTTTCTAAGATTAGACAGTTGACACATCTCTCTTAATTTCCTAACATCACCTTACTTTTCCTCTCAGCACCATCATCACCAACATCCGCCTACTTATCTCTCATTGAGCTTTCAGCCTCTCAAAGTTCAAGAATGTGTTGCTTCTGTTAAGTCTACTTATTTGGCCTTGACTTTTATTTTGAAGGACCAGACCCAGAACCCTTATTCTTTGAAATACTTGATTCGTTTGTGTTCCTATTTCTGAGAGGGGCTGGGGTTTTAATCAAGAATTGATCACCAGCACAGATACGGGGATAAACTGGGCTCAGCCGCGTATGTAGGGGAATCGGGAGAAATCTCCAGTGACTTGTTGCTTCCCGCTGTCAGATCTTAGTGAAGATCTCACTCAAGTGAGTCCTCATCATCTGGCTCAGCTTCCTCTTCATCACAACAGGCTGGTACACAGCTCCCATACTGATCCAGCTGAACAAGACTGAGAACAGGTCACAACACATCCAACATTTCACATGTCCGCAGCGCTGGGGACTGAGACACAAGACAACCTCTGAGGCTGAGCGAAGAAGTGATCACCAAGAAAACAAGATCATAAGATATCACCACATTTGAAATAATTATAATATATATATATATATATATAATATTCAATGTTAAATCACCTGAAACTAATAATTGGAGAATTTGTAATTTTCCTTAAATATTTTAAGATTATGTGATCGATAATGGATTTTTGGGGCCGATGCTGATTTTAGGGCAATAATTCTGATATATGATTTTTAGTTTTTTTTAAATATAAAAGGTTTGCATAGTCAAAAAGTCTGTGCTCTGAGAACAGAAAACAATGAAGCTCCTGAAACACCTTGTCAGTCGTCCGGATCACACTTCTACGTCAGTGAGACATCACATTAGCATAATGCACCCCCCAGCAGCTAGTCTGGAATGCCCCCTAACAAAGTCAGACAAAACATTTATTCAAATGTTAAAGGCCGCATTGAACACTGTGTTGTGATATGCAAGCCTTGCAACCATGGCAGCTGAGAAGGTCAATCTTGTGGAAGAAATCTCTTTAAATACATATTTAATGCAGAACCAAATTTTGATTATTGCTGATTGAAACCAAAAACCCCACCAGGATGATTTGAAACACAATCAACCTGGGAAATTATTATTGTTTTAATGATAATCTCAGTTTAATATTTAAAAAATATGCTCGATGTTACAATCTCTGCTTTAGTCCATAAAATAAGTTAAAATTTAATAACTATGAGCTTATTGTATAAATATAACTTCTTCATAAAATACTTTTGACAAACATGTCCTCTCAAATCATCAATTGATGTGAATGTTTAACAGCAACTGCCACATTTGTAAAGACCTTTAGAATCTATTGTGTCTTTTTAATATGTCGGGGTTTATATACATGTTTCTGCTGATTGGGTAACACCTCCGACACGCCCACAAAACGAGAGAAAATACACCTCCCACCGTTTACAGAAAACGTGTCAATCAACCTGAAAGTCGAAGGAAAGTGATACAAAATGTTTTGGGTCTGAAAGTGACCCAGGTAAAGTGAGTGTGGACATTTCCCTGGACCATTAATAGCAGACTGGGCTTTATCAGGAGGAGGGCCTTAAAGAGACAGGAGCTAAAACCAAGTGTTTGAGACAGAGGCTGAAAAGAGGAGCTGCAGCGATGGATAGTCTGAGGACAGTGATGTGTTTTCTGAACCTTAGAGCATGAAAACCTTTTCAAGTAATAACACTAATTTAAATGATCAACCTGAATATGTCCATAACATGAACAGTTTACAAGATTTGAGGCAGAGGCTGAATCATGATGTTTTATTTGGCTCTGTCTCAAGAGGCCACACTATGGTCGATTGGTTTGACCCCGACAGGCCAGAGCTCCTGCAGAGACACAGAAAGAAAACACAAGGTTTCGAGTTCAGCTTTCATGTGCTGCTGTAGAAGCGATTTGCATAATCCTTTAATTAATGTGAGTTGCGAGTGGCTCGATGTGTTTTCAAAAGCCGGTTGAGAGAGCTGCAAAAGCTCAATCAAAGCTGCACAATCTGTAAATCCAGACCGGAGACAACAACCTGCCTGGTCTCCCCTTGGCAGAACAACAAGTTGTTTTGTTCCAGGAGACATGGACGGAGCTGGTGCTTCAGAAAAAACTGGACTTTCTCCCCCCAGCTTGGGGGATCGACCTCTTCAGCAAAGCTATGTAACATAAATCATGAAGAAGACTTCAGTGATCTGCCTCAATATCTCTCAAATTCCTTCATTCACACATTTTCAGCTAAAACAACATTTTCTTCCTCTTTTCCTGTGTCTGGACCTGCTGATCGAGACATTGCACTGTTTACGATAATTATTCATAATGATTATGAATCTAAACCCTCCCACCTGTAGTTAATTGAAAATTATATTAATTATATCATCAAACAGGTCACAGGTAGAGTAGGACCAATTCACAGATATATTGTTATCTGTGTTTATGTTTGAAGATATGAACACTTTTATTTTACAGAAACATTAAAGATGTGCAAGTTTTGGTGAAACTGGAAACTATCAAGCCTTAATTACATTTCTTTGTCATAAGGCTTTGATAACAACATCTTAGGAATCATTGTTTTTAAATATCAGCTGAAATAAAACAAAAAATGTTATGCCCCAATATTGGCATTGGCCTTAAAAATCAATATCTTTTACTCTGAAAACATCACACTCAGCTCGTGAATACGTCCATTCTTGAAGATGCCACGTCAGTAAGTCAGTATTTCCAGTGTGGAAAATGACGTCATTGTATGTAAGTAACTGTTCATTAATTGTGTTTTTTTACTGTGGATCTTCCAACGGTGATATAGCGAGGCTATTTCCGTTTATTAATAATATACTCATGTTACTCATGTTGTTTTCCAGCTGCCTGTAAGACATACTATGAGCCAGTATGAATTTCGCTCATATGCTAATTAGATCACACATTCGCTCCGCGACTCCCCAGCGGCACTCCCCCCTCACCGGCCCCCCCATTGCGCTACCAGTGGTATGTTTCTGTCCGTTTGTGTTACTGGCGAATGCGGAAAATACGCATCCTGTAAATGGGCACTAACTGCCAGGAATTAGGCGAGTTTGCAGGCGTTTGCAGTGGCGAAAATTCGTCTTTTTGTGCAGTGAACGGGGTGATGTTTCATGACTGATGGTTTATATTGACTGGTGATGGGGTTGAGCGCAAAGTCTCCAAAGGCAAAATGGAGGCATTCTTATCTGACATATTTTGGCTTCATCTGTGGATGGTGGTAGGAGACATGTCCAACTTAATTTACAATCTGTGAACCACTTTAGTCTGTCTTCACAAAGATGTTCTTTAAAGTTCTGCTCTCCAGGACAGCGATGGCGTTCTGAGCCCAGAACAACCCCCAGCACACACAGATGGTTCAGCCTGTGTAAACTTTGGGAGTTGATGAAAGTTATGCCATCCACAAAGGCGATGTTATTCCCTTTCCAACACTTGAGACCCAAAGTGCCACAAACAAGCCAGAGGGGGGTTCTGTCAGAGTGTTCTCTGACAGATCAAAGTGCTCCGTGTTGAATGGGAAGTCGCTGAGAGCAGTGGAGAGGATTTCTGTGTGAGGAGCTTCTATATTTCAGGTCTTGGAGACGGTTACATCCCTTATAACAAGCTCAAATTGCCCTCGAAGCTGAAGAGGTGGGAAACGATCGTGATGGAGAAGTAACCTGAAGCCAGAGGGAGAAAGAAAAATAATTAAATCTGCTTGTTATATTTCTTTCCATTCTGCTGCTGTAACATATAAAATACTGTGTTTTAAAGCAACAAGATGTAACTTTCTGACGATAAAGTAGCAGCTTAAAAACGAGTTTGATGGTTCATTGACTTGGATGGACAGGGAGAATATGCAGAGTTAACTGAGCCTGACAAGCATCCTTTTTTTGTCTAATCAAACTCAAATATGATCTCAAGATATTTTGTACGAACACTTCATGAAAAACACTTTATAGCATAATGTGTAACTTTGGCCACTACGCAGCAAATTACAATGAATAATCGTGATCCATTATGAGTGACCGACACAAACAAGGGAGGGTAAAAACAGCCGACTGGTCAACTGGCTACCACTTCATAATTAGTCACTGAAAGTTACAGCTGAGATGGACATAGCTGCTGGTAAAAAGGATATGATGCGGGTAAAAGGCGACCAAAATAAAACGCCCACTGTTACCTTTAGTAAAATTATGGATTTCTTTGGGTGTGGACATTATCAACAAAATATATAACATCGATCTTTAGACATTTTAATGCAGAATTATTACATATCATATCCCATATTATATTATTTCTCAATATGCTTGAATTGTTACGTATTTCATCTCAAATCATTTGGTGACAGAGCCTGACAGAATTAATCTCTATTGCCAAAAGATCCAATTCACCTTAATCTTACACACTGAACCTTTAAAAGACAAATTTTCTAATTTAATTATAATAAATAATTTACTGCACATCCAATCCAAAATGATTTACATCAACAAAAAAATGGTCTGAGTTTAGTGTGAAGAAAGAAAGAAAAGAGGAGCAAGTGCCTCACGGGTCAGTCAAAGTGTAACAAAGTAAGAAATCAACTCGTCTTGGCCTGGACAGTCAGCAAGTGGAGGCCAAGACGCCTGCCAGCAGCTGAAAGGAGCTTGTCTGCTCGCACTCCCAGCGCCAGGTCATCAGGCCGACTCAGACAAAGGCGCTGTGAATAATTGACAGCACAGCAGTGAGCTGCAGTCACATCCAGCTAATGGAGGATGGGGAGCGTGAGGCTGGCATAGTTTCCTGTTTGGTGTAATGTAACACTGAGGTCTGAGGGGAGAGGTGGAAATCTTCACAGAACAGGTTGGTAACTCTGGACTGGAAGCAGAGACGTTGTGTTGGGGAGTGAAACCCACAAACTGAAATCCAGCTTTGATTGAGTCGTTCATAAAGTTGAAAAGGGATGAAGCAACAGCTGGACCCTTCTTTTCCCCTTCGAATACATTGATCATCACAGCATAAATAAATCAATATATGAATCAATACAAACATCTGTAGTAACCACAGGCCAATCTGTGACGTGTTGATAACACATTTAGGAAAGTCTTCAATCTCAAGCCTCTGTATTCAAAACACTGTACAGATAAATGTCTAATATAAGTCTCACTTTAAGAGAAAGTGAGATGGAGAGATCGTGACAGATAGATAGACAGAGAGTTAGATAGGTAGAGAGTTAGATAGATAGATAGATAGATAGATAGATAGATAGATAGATAGATAGATAGATAGATAGATAGATAGATAGATAGATAGATAGGTAAGTAGGTAGGTAGGTAGATAGATAGATCCAACATTTATAATGTAAGTTACTTATTGGGGCGGCTGGAGGGCTCAGGAGGTAGAGCACTAACCAGAAGGTAAGTAGTTACCTTCTGGTTAGTGCTCTTAATTTCATGGCATAAGACGCTGCACGGAAACAGATGATTCAAAACAAAACATGATGTTTTTCTCCAAACACAGTGTCCATGAAATTTCCTGCATTTACCTGTTTTGTTTTGGGTATCTGCCTGCAGATCTTTGTTTGTGTCTCTCCTCCTCATTTCCTGTCATCTGTCTATTGTTTCTAATGAAGCCGTGATTTTGAGCAGTCGTGAACTGGTGATTCAACAGTTTAACATCTTATCCTTTTCCTGGCAGAAGTAGACAATAAGAAAACCTATACTAACCCTGATATGTGTGAAGTGAATTTTTCCAGGTAAAGGTTGATAATGTAAAGGTCTCAGGAACTTATGTATAAAAATGTGATAAATAAAAAAACGTTTTAAATACAAATAATAATAATAATAATACATTGTAAATGTATAGCACTTTTAACAAGGCTAAAATAAATTTTACAGGATAAGAAAAAACCTTAAAAAGAAATACCCACTTTAATATCATATAATTGGCTAATGTTAAATTAAATGAATCTGGTACTTTAGCTTCACGTATTGAGATTTATTTTAATACTTTATTTTAAAACTTGTAAAGCAACTTGCAACACATACACACACATATATATATATATATATATATATATATATATATATACATAAATCCTGTCAGTATTAATTCATCATTTCCTCACATTTCTAACATATGTTTACACAGCAGTTTATTTAATCCCATCCGGCCTTGACTCCAGAGTTCCAGCATCAAACCGTTTCAGTCTACATGACGACAAAAGACCAGAATTTAGGAGATTAAAAAAATCCTGTCATTAATCAGCGGCCTGAGTTTGCACCATGAAGCTGAATGGGTTCCTGGGTTTTAGAGGGAAACCATTGCTGCATGAGCTTTGTCATGTGTTGGGGATTTTGGGAATTGACATCCCTGCAGAGCGCTTGACTAAAAGCCGACTTTAAAGTTTCATCTAAAACTCACTGCCTCCTGGATTAAAACTCATTTAACGCCGTACGACCGACCGATATGGCACAAGAAAGCAAATTTTGTTCCACACAAACGGCTCTGGAAGGTCTGTGGTGACTCTGCGATGAAGCCGGGGGGAAGATTACTGATGCTGGGGTTCATTTCTCAGCTGCAGTGAACTGTGGCATCATGGGAGTTCCCCTGAGCCTGTGAAAGAAAAGCAGAGCAAGTGGAAGAAAAGGGGAAAGGACATCACTGTAATGAAGGAGGATAATTACCATCAATCAATCACCAGAATATGAATAAAATAATTTCCTCACTCTCTTATTTAGTCTCTCTATGAGGCTGAAAAGGACGCTGGTCTCATGGCGTCCCATCATGCCTCAGTGCAGAGCAGCAGATGGCAGTGTTGCTATCTGGGAATATGAGCTTTGACTCAGGGAAGGTTTATAGCTCTGGGCACATGAGCCTCTGGGTAACATCACTGAAATGGAAAACACACACAGCCAGATACCTGAGTTAGTGGGTGAAGCAGCAACACTTTATTTAATCCATGTGTTTAGCATCTGTCAACACTGTTTAAAATATGTATTGATGATGTAAGTGTATATAAATGTTGTTACTTACCACAACTCCTCCAGTGAACCTCCACTGATGGAGGACTGCTGAATAAACAGAGACATGACAATATGATAAATGCTATTATAACACAAATATGACTTTGAAAGCAACATTAATAAGCACTCTAGATGTTAAGTAACCACTGATCTTGATTTATTCAGCTATTGTACGATATTTTAATCCCCAAATTTTATGTGTAATGTTTTATTGGTTTTCTTTCATGAATATTTTTTGATTTTTACTACTTTGGTCATCCGTGCTTTTTTTAAAAAGTGCTATATAAATAAAATTATGTTTTTCTATTCATATCCTGAATATTTGGCGATATGGAAACTCAGGTGGAATAGAAAGCTGATGAACAGAAACACAGGGGGTCAAACAGGATGATTCACAGTATTATAAATGTATCTTTGCATGTCTATTAATCTTAATCTTAATTAGCCTATTTAGATTTTATTTTGACACAAATTTCTTCAACAATTTCTTAACGGCTCTAAATGTTGTTGCTCTAGAGACCGTAGACAGTAAACAAAGGTGGACAACATGATGGCTCCGCAAAGTGAAGTCAAAACCTTTCTATCGCCCCCTAGTGGCTGGCTGCAGTATAAACCCTTAATGAAGCACACATCAAATAAATGTTTCCAGGATATTTTAGCTTTATTTCTGTATAGTGGGAGGAAGAGGAGACATCTTCTTCATCTTTCAAAGTGTAAACATAGTGCAACAAAACATGCAACATACAAACATAACACACAAAGGTGCTTGTTGCATACGACTGGTGAAGGCGTGCACACCAGTATGTAAACCGTAAAAAGAACCATGATCTGAATAAATGATAAAAAAAACGAAACAGAGTCAAAAACAGCAGTTGTTGTGAATGATGCTTCGTTTTTGCACCATAGTTGCTGACTTGGTCCAAATTGATGCAGTATCTTAGAGTTAATTGATTTAAACTGCTGAAGGAAGTATCTGGTTCCTGCAGAGTTGTGTTAACAGGATGTGCATTAAAAAATAAAGCTATTAAAAGCCTTCTGACTGGCTGTTTTTTTTTTGTTGCTTAATGCTCCTTGGGAATGGTAGTTTACTTCTCCTCATAAAGGATGGTGTTATCCTATATTTTTCTAAAACGCAGCAAATCTTAAGTAAACAACAGAAAACAACTGAGAGTTGCTGCAGCTCCCTGCTCTCCCTCTCCTCTACTCACCTTCTCATCCAAGCAGCTCAGCACAAACATCCAAACACACAAAATGTCCAAAACCCCCAAATTACAGTTATTACCTCCACCAAGGAGGTTATGTTATCGACCCTGTCTTTCTGTTTGGTTGCTTGTTGGTTTGTTAGATTACACAACACTACTGGACTGATTACCACAAAACTTTGAGCTGTTTTCAGACATGAGCCCTGCAGAAAGTCCGCACAATGGGGCCTGGACTTTCTCCAGAGTTTCACACATCTGGAGGTTCTCCTCAGGTGTGTTGGGATGCAACATAAATTCTGCTGTGGAGATCGTGTGGTTTTGTTTTGGTCCGAATCACCAAAAACTCTCAATATTAGAAACATCATCAAGCTCCCTGCTGTATTTTCACGTGAGCTCCCTCGGACATTCTCTGCAGTTTGTACTTGGTCGCTCGCAGGAGAAATGACGTACAGCTCCTCTGAATCATTTCTGGAGAGGATCTGGAGTTCAGGGCATGTCTGAACTGCAGCTTTGGTGGAAGGATGTGGTTTGGGTTGGGATTGAACTCTGAATTATGGTGTGGATCCTGATCAAGGGGCAGGAATTTTCACTTTCTTTAACATTTTCACTGATTTCCCAGAGAAAAGTAAAATAACTTAGAGAAAATCTGCTATATATAGAGGACTGATATCTGTAATGTGAGAATATCAATATCCCTTAAAAAACATCTTAAAATGAACCACAGAAAATAACATGGTTGAGTTGCTGTTAGTCGTCTTCACTGTGCTTCACTCAACACATTTATTCCCAGTCCACTAATGTAAATTATACAAGTAACATCATGGTTAATTTGCTGCTAACAAGCGATAATAAATGCATAGTAAATTGTATAATAAATACATATTTTGATATCTATGTTGCTTTAGGCTTTAGGGCAGATATCAGGAAACTTTTAGTTCTCCCTCCCCTCAATCTCCGGAGAGGTTTCTTCTGCATTTCTTCGCCTATGGGGTGAATCAATATATTGATCAATTTCATCTCTGTGTGCTCTGTTCTGCTGGATAAAATATTTTTCATTTTGTGCACCCGGTGAAGAGCCTCATCTTGTGCACAATTTTTTATTTTACACGTTCACACAGACTGTGACTGTAACAACACGAGACATGTGACTGGACAGCGAACTGTGAGAGACCTGACAACATCTGATGTTTTCAATGTGTTGTGATGTGACACGGTGGCAGAGTTCTCCGTCTTATCCTGTGACAGGTCATATAATAGGGTTATTGATAATCTGTCACCTCCGGTACTTTATGTGTTGCTCCGGTTCAAGTGTGATATTTCAGTGAAATCGCCTCCAGTTCTCGTGGATGTTTGCAACGTTCTACTGTACATTTCATCCACGCCGCGCTCCATTAATCTGACCTGTTATTTTCACACTGCCTCGGCCCTAAAGGTGTTACTCACATGTTTCTTTCTCTGGAATTCAGACAAGCTGTGAGGAATTAGTATTGATATCGACAAGGGCCAGATGAAGCATCAGTTACATATACGTGAGGAGCAAAGTTGAACAATAACCAGATAACAGTTGATGAGGGAAGAGAAGACATTCGAGAGGTATGAATCAAACTGAAGAAGAGAGGATGAGGGAGGGAGGGTAGGAATAGAAGGATGCATGTAAGGATGAGGGAAGGAGGATGGAGGTGTGACGGTAGGGATGAGGGATGAACAGATGAGGGAACAAGGATCAAGGGATGAGGGATGAAGAAATGAGGGAACAAGGATTAAAGGATGAGGGGATGAAGAGATGAAGGAATGAGGATGAAGGGATGAATAAAATAGATTTTAAACATCCACCTGTAATCTTGCAGTTTTAGTTTTTAAATTTTTTCTGTAAATCTGTATTTTCTCCTGCAGCGTGTAACCAAGTGTTACGACACTTCTCTTTCTGGAGGTGCACGTCCTGCCCGCTGTGCAGCGAAAGTCATGTGGTGGCAAGAAAAGAAAACACATCGAAAGACTCTGCAGGATGTTCAGTACAAAGAGAGAAGAAAAGACGAAACTGTAGCTGGTCCTTTGTGCAGACGTCTCCCTCTGAACCCGTATCAAACTGTAATTGACTGTCCTCCAGTCGTCTGAACCGTCGTCCCCGAGCTGCCTCAGTCGATGCATCGTGACACTTCCCTTTGACACGTTTTCAGAAGACAGCGTCAATATGTCAACCGGGAGAATCAGGCTCAACTGAAAATCTTCCTCTTCTTTTTCTGCTTTGAGTTTTTTCAGCAGGATTTTCCTGAAGGGTTAAGAGGAAATGTTATTGCCTAAGTTGCACGACGACATATATGTGACAAAAGGTCCAATGCACACTGGACTCAAATCAGTGAGCATCACACGCACATTGTGCATGATTCTGACAGGTTCACACCCTGGAAATGATGAATGCAACACGTGACTGGGATTTTTGCATTTCACTTTCTTCGCTCCTCTTCCACAGCTCGACTGATTTACAGATATGAGACGTTTTTTCACTGAATGAGCTAATTAATGCTGCAAAATGCCCTTTAAATGCAGTCACTACGTAGTTTGTTCTTCATAAGTTGTTGTTATTTATGTTTTAGAAGTTTACAATGATCATATACATAACAGTTGATGAGGGAAGACAAGACATTCGAGAGGTATGAATCAAACTGAAGAAGAGAGGATGAGGGAGGGAGGGTAGGAATAGAAGGATGCTTACAAAGATGTTTACAATGACAAAGATCACATTTACAATGATCACAAATATGTGCATTTATCTTTATATTTTGTGTAAAACTATTTTTAATTCATGTTCTATATATTTGGGTGTATTTGTGTAATTTATGGTTATTACCTTCGCCAAGATGCTCATGTTTGTGAGCAGGATTTCTGTGAAATTTCTTGGAGGCATGAAGAAAGTAAATGTTACATTTTGAAGGTATACAAATAAACGGGCAGATCCAGGATCTTTTTTCCCACTTTTGGTGGAGACATGAGATCTGGAATTACACAGAAATTAGATTACCACAAAAGTTTGGTAATGTAGTCTGGGTCATGAAAGAATTGACATTTTGGTGCAGATCTGAATCAAATTGTGAGATAGGACATTTTTCAACATTTTGATTTCTCAGAGAATGATTTACGGATCTTGGTATCTGATATCTATGAGTGTGTGAGATGTGGTGCACAACCAAATACATATTAAATTGCGTGTTTCATTAGGAGACTGTTGGAGTAACATTCTAGTTGTTGAAGATGTTTACAATGCATAAAGGATTTTTGTTGTTTATTTTTTTAATTGAAGTTTCCTTAAGTAATTTAAGGATTATATTTGTGTTCTCTTTGTCATAAAGGTTTGATAAGGACATATAACGAATCATGGATTTTTTTTTTTTACAATTATACATATCAGCATCATCCCCCAAGAATCCCTTATCAGTCTGGTTCTACTTCTGGAAATTACACAACCTCAGTCCTTGACCCTGGTGTGTTAACAGTCCCCCTCACTATGCTATGTACGTTGAGGGTCAGAACATCATTTTACTCTCAACTTCTTCCCCATTTTGCACCATCCGGCTTCGCATACTGCACTCAGGGTAGAAAATGTGAGCTTGGAAGTCTCCAGATTGAGACACGGCACATGTCTCAGAGTCTTCTGCTAATTAATGTGCATGATACAGGCTCGCAGGATAAATTTGCAGTTGGTTGGTGATAAGCCTGAGAGGACGATAACGTGAATAGAAATTTCCTTTGTTATCTTGTGACTGATACAAATGGTTGTATAGCAAATGTAATTTCCAGGCCATTTCCTTATCTTAGCCTTGCTTTCCTGTATAAAAGCATTGCTTCTCATACTAGAGGAGCAATAAGATCGTGAGATGAATGACAACCATCCCTCTTTGTCAACCTAAAATTTTTTTGTATCCCCAATTCTTTCTCTCGGAGCACTTCAGCGAGGATCTTCTGAAAAAGTTGTGAGTGATGGACATGAGTAAGTGCCCTTTGCATCAGCTCGAAGAACAAAGCAGTGAGTGGCCTGATTGACAAGCTGCAGCCGAGCCCTCGGAGGGGTTGTTAATCTTCCCCTGTGAGAGCTGGAATTATCTTGCTGGACCTCTTGCCCTCTCACTAAGAATATGCCAAGTTTGGGAATTAGACAGCGCAAGGACATGCTTCATCATTTTAGCTGCAGACAGGAAGGAATTCAGGTGAAAAGAACACAGTTGGGCTGAATTCACCTACAGTTTCATTTAATCTGGGTTTAACCCCAAACACCAGGAAGGCTAGTTTTCTGAGGGAGGTTTTGAGGATGGGATTTTAAAGGCGAAACCCAGGCTGAAGCCATGAAGAGTGAAGTGGTTTCTGCTGTGGTGTAAAATTTAGTTTGGACTGAGATCTAAAAAGATCAAAATATGCTGCATCATTAGTTGGATAATCACAGGGGGTTACAGGGGGATTTTTCAGGGACTATTTCTTGGCTGGTGCAGCGACTTACTGATCAATATGAGAGTGACATCGATCTTCTAATCTCACAATACAGCAAATCACCATATTGTCTTATGCAAACCTTTGTGTATTTAAATAATGCTTTTAAGTTGATCACATTTAACTTGACCATTTATTTTAGGTTGTTTTATCACCTGAGAGTCTCAACCAAGCTACATGTCGTTGTTCCATTGTTTCCCTTTGATCTGGTTAGTTTTCTCATTGTAATTTATGGAGTGCTTTGAAGAATTTTGTCTGACATAAGTATATCCTGTCATCACCTATGTCGGCTGATTCTAACAACTTCCTGTGATTGGTCAGAATATCCGAACTCACCAGAAAAAGTGTTTTTAAATGACAAATTAAGTAAACCATTGGTTCCAGGACCATTTTTAACTAAGTCTGCTCTTTTCATTTTTCTTTGCTTTAACTGCGAGTACTGGTCAAAAGTAAGAATCGGTTGCAGCAAAGTTTGTAAATGTGTGCAACAGAATTGGTGGCAACACCGTAACTGTCCTTCATCACCTGTGCTTTTAGTGTTTGTTATTTCTGTCTGTTGTTATTATTTATTCCTTTGTTTTTTTTATGCATTGTTCTTGTGGGTCTTACTTTGTTATGGGAGGTGGTATAAAATATATGATTTTATAATTATTATTATCATTATTAATAATCTTTGCTTCCATTAGTCTTTCAAATGTCTCACTTTGACGTATGTATGTATTGTCGTGTGGTTTGACTGAACCACCTTTTTTCGTCGACGTTTGTTGGTCTGAGGAACCGTTAACGTCTATTGTTTTGGTTCAGACTGAACTAAAGACTCTGAACCTCCGGACCAAAGATGGGAGGTGTGAAAGAGCTCTTAGATATCAGAGACAAATACATTCAGCTTCTGAACAAACAGAATATATTTAGTTTTGTCAACATTTTGTTCAGGTCACATTTTGTTTGTGTCTTGATCATAAGAAAACAGTCGACTTTTACTAAATAAAACAATCAACTCCCCATCAACGAAAACAACTTCACAGCTTATGTTGATCACAGAAAAATTATATTTCTTATCACACGTCTTAAGACCTTGTTGTGAAAACCAAATTTCTCTCTTGTGGCTTTTCCTGCAGACAAAAACTTTCTGACATTTCACCAGCGTAGACGTGTGATGAGCTGTGTGGTGGAAAAGTACATTATGTCGTTAAACGTACTTTGCAGTCTGAACCTTTTGTGAACTGAATCTCTAGTTTCAGTTCAGTAAATGTGGCTGTGGGGTAGAGCAGTTGTCCTCTAATCGTCCTCTAACCAGAAGGTTGACAGCTCAAGTCCCAGCCCAATGCTGAAGATTCCTTGTGCAAGATGTTGAACCCTTATTGGCACCTCATAGATGTTGAATGCACTAATTGGAAGTTGCTTTGGATTAAAGTGTCGGGTAAATGACATGTTATGTAACTGACCCATTGTCATTTTTAGAGGACTTTAGAGAACCAGTCTGAACTGGCTCAGACAGCAGCCTTAGTTCTCCTGTATAAGAGGTTTTCATTTGACTGTTCTCCGTCAGCACTCTGAGATCCCTGTGACTCTGTGTTGATCCCTTCTGCAGAAAGCTCTTGATAAAATATACAAAGACAATTTGGTAATCCAGCCTCTTGTGTTTTCAGATTTCCATCACAGCTGCCTGCGAGGCTGGATGCTAATTAATGTTGCCGGTGAAACACAGCAAGGCGTTAATAACAAACATTTCCAAGTTGTACCTGGTAACGAGAAACAAATCCGTGGCAACTATTACACAACTGTATATCAATTACCAACAAGCCGATATTAAAGATCTGTTCCAAGTTTCTTTGAGATGATTGGTATGTTTGTGGATAGGCTGTAATACATAGGCTTTATATGATATATCTAGAGCATAATATTAATGTTGTAAAATGCTGCCAAAGAAGATTATCCTCATATGCGCAGCAGGCGTAAAGAAAAATCTACCTGCTGCATGCTAGTCCAGTGTTTTCAGCTCAGTTTTTGGTCTTAACCAGCTAACAAGGGAAACCCCCGACACTTAATTTGCTCAATGATATATACTAACACTCTATAACTTTACTTTTCTGCCGTTTAGTATTTCCTATATACAGTTTTGTTTCTTAAAGGACAGGAACAACTTGAGAGTATTTTTTTCTTTGTTGAATTAAAAAACATTAATTGGTTCAGCTTTTCTTCATTATATAGATTATTATAGACATTATCATTATTATTACCTAGGTTAGGTTATGGGTTTTGTTTTTCATTCAGGTTACACCATGTTGTAGGAAACTGTTTCCTGAAATAATACGTTGGCTTATTGTTATTCCAGTCTCTTCTGTGCCTGTGCTTTTGTCTAAATTTCTCAATTTCTCACTTCCACTTGAGAGCAAGCTGTTGGTTAATTGGATTTTTTTTTCTCCCTGGCAAATGAGGATTGTGACGGGGGCAGGACACACACACACACACACACACACACACACACACACACACACACACACACAGGCTACTTTTAGGGACATTAAAGACTTTGGGTTAATTTCCTGGCGACTCCCTTACCCTAACATTAACCCAAGAATTAGACATGGCCTTTGTCTGAAATTGGACAAACCATTCCGTCTTTATTCTGAAATATGTTTTCAAAGGTAATGACACACACACACACACACACAAAAACACACACAGTGACATCAGAGGACATTACATTGACGTAACATGTGGAATCTACCGACAAGTCCCCACAACATGAGTAATACCTGCCCCCTCCCACACACACACAGTACTCATTACTGAGGCATTTAATGGAGGTTAATGTGAAACTGAGGGAAATTGCCAAAAACACCATTAAGACTATTCACAGATTTTACTGTGACTCAGATTAGTTTGCAGACTCCCGACTATTAAGTAGCAAATCTAAATATCTCAACTACAACAGGGACTGACTGAAAAAAGACGACACATTGATCTGAGCTTTGTTAGCTGATATTTGTCTGAGAGACGTGAAGCCGCGGACGTACAAAATTCTTTTGTGCGCTCCCTAAACTATGTGAAACCAAAACTAACCAGATTGAATGTAAATGATGGAACAAAGACATGAAGCATGATTTAGACTCTCAGGTGAGAAAAACGTCCTGAAAGAAATGAATCAGAATTTTAGTTGTTTTGGATTTTCCAAAGAAAAAAGAACAGTTTCATAAATAAGAAATGCGTTTTTAATCTTTAATCTAACCTGAAACAAAAAAAATCCATTATATAATCAAGGAACCCACAGTTCTCTTCTTTTTGAACGTACAAGAAATTTATCCTGCGATGATGTTTCTTCTGCCCTGGTACCGGACACCTCAGTGTTCCTGAGCCTCATCCCTGAAGTCAACCTTCATCCCGAGTGCAAAGATAAGAGCCTGCTCCCGATAAATAAAACAAACGCAGTGGGTAGTTTATGGAGTGCTCTGTCACCAGCAGTTGGATTCAGTTGAGTGGTCTGTTGTTTGTAATAACCCTCTACTGTCACAGTCCCAGCGATTTGAAGCCACATTCGGACTGGGTTTATTTTTCGCTCGTGGAGGTTGGGTGATTTTTACCATTACCTGCACTGGTCAGTGATTTTAATCCCATAGAGCGAATGAGGGTAATTTTTCACTCCCAACCCCGTAATAATTACAGCTGCAATTACCGACAGTTTTTTGCGAGCCCACTGGCCCGCTTGTAATTTAAATTCCATCTGGAGAGAGGTCCTTGTTTTTTTAAGTGGACCTCTGAGTTTGCTCTACATGAAGGACTGCCTGTCCTTCGACTTTCTGTTTTTGTGAAGTGTGAAATTTGACTTCACTGTGAAGGTGGAGTAGGCTGCATGTTTTCTTCATAAATGTGAACATGCCAAATTCACATTTATCACACAATTATGATTTATTTAGTGGATTTATGAATGACGGATATCAGAGATCATGATTTCCCCCTGTTGATTTAAATGTGTTTTGATATTTTGGACCCACATTCACCTCCTACAGTGTTTTCTGGAACTTTTTCTGCCAGCTCCCGAGTAAAATGTCTGGAAAATGTCAGTGTGAGTCCAAGTGAGAATACAAAAGAAGAATTTTCCTGTTTTTGTCAACATGTCTGACCCGGACAATGCCGCGTTTTTTAATATGTGAAAGACATTTTCCAGAGTTCACGTCTGTAAAGGACTCTAGATTCCTTTCAAATCCAGCCATGACACTATCCTCTTACCAGAGGCTTTCTAATACATGAAGAACTTCCATTCTCGCAACATCTGGGTTGTATAGGGGGTCATCGTAAGGTGGTGTGGAAGGATTGGGAGGCTCTGGAGCTGTAGCCCCAAATCATAGTGTTTATGTCATAAAGAACATTTCTTGCCAATTTTCTCTGGGTTGCGGATACAAGGGGTAGAAACAATAGTTCCATTAGGGAGATTTGTGCTTATCAGCCCCAGTGAAAACCCTTTCTGTTAGTAAGATACTTTACGACATTCGTGATTTTGGTTTCACCAGAGCCAGATTTTGTGAAAGTTTGGAATATAATTACTAACATCACCACCAGACAGACATTACATTTGACGTCCTCCTTTAGATGGTTGTTCCTCAATCAGCAGGCATCAGCAGAATGCTAGGGTGATATGGGAAAAGTGCAAGAAAAAGGAAAATTAAGCGGTCTCTTGGTGAATTGCAGACAATTTCGTCATAACAGAATGAACAGGAAGTGGAGACAGGCTCTAGTGATACTAACACAATATTTAAACTCTGTTTACTTACCTCTGTATTAAGCTCATTTATTTGACTAACACGATTAATTACTGTGTCCCATAAGTAACATTTACTTGTCTACTCAAGATAATCATGTCCCAGAAGTAATTAATGTTAATATTTACTGGTGATACAAATACATTTTTTACTTCCTGTTATAACTCACCATCACTGGATTTGATTTTCAAACCGTTTCTTTATTGTAAAAGGACAGAGAGCAGTCAAAGTTAGAATGAGGTGTGTTTTAGCTCGACACAGCGGTGCACCTCCAGTCATAATGAGGGCTTTATTTTAGAGTAAATGAACATAGTTTTTTCCCAGCTTTTTCTCCTCAAATAACTCCTGCATTATTCTACATCACCAAGAGCTGAACAACAGTGGGAGCAGCAGTAAATTGTATTTGAATTGACAGCTCGATGGATCTGCCCACAGGCAGCAGCGTGTGGGAGTTGTCGGAGGCTCACGGTAGCCTCTGTGTATTTCTGCCGTGATGCTGGAGCCTCCACAGGAAGCATTTCATTAGTTGAGAAGTCCCACCCTGTCACTTGGCTGTACCCTCACTTCCACCGGCATCAGCGCACAATGGGTTTTCTTTTGTCATCAACATGTTCCCGCCACTTCTTGCACGCACAAAGAATTTGATATTCTTCAAGCCTAAATAAGCTTGAATTAGTTTGACTTGCCGCTGCTTACTTTTAATGTTCTTTAATTAGTTTCACAAGTCTGCCTGGTCCTGAGCCCTGCCGGCTTAGTACCTGCAGGCTGTCATTAGATGTATAATGATTACCTGAAATAACTGTTGAGTAGCAGCAGTGTCGGAGATGCTGCTTGGATCTGTGAGTCACAAGCCTCTCCACGAACCGGCACACACACAGTGCAGCTGCATTATGGGTTATGTGTCTTGTTTGATAGAGCTGTAAAAATACAGCAGCGTTGCATTTGTCAGACGCATATTTAGAGTGAATCCTCCAATAATTTAGTTTGCGAACTCAGTCAAGTGCCTCTCGCGCAGGAAGTCAAGAGAGGATCTTGTTCACCGCTGCTTATTAGCTCAGAAGTTTGGTGTAAAAAGAAACTTTCTCTGCAACTTTTCTTTATTTGAAAGGAGAGTAACTGGGCTGATAGGAGTTTGTGTAGGTGGCGATGAAGTCAGAACAGAAACGTCTGAATCCAATAAATAAGCAGTGGAGGTGATTCTAACCTCTTCATCTCATTTCTCTGATGTGTTGGACATGAGTGTGTGTGTGTGTGTGTGTGTGTGTGTGTGCGCGCTGCCACCTCAGGACAAAGACGAGAGCAATCCGAACACATGGAGGGCAACAGTTGGTGAATGGGACACATGTGAATCCCAGTGGGATGATTTAAAATGAGCACCAGCTGTGAGTCTGTTACCAACATGGAGTCATTACTTTATTACATTATTATTTCAATACATCAAACTGACAGAGATTCACTTATCACAACTCGTGTCTGGTACTGTATATTTTCTGCCCAATTTAGCATGATTGGTGCACATAATTATGCACGGTAACCTCTACAAACACAGATGGAGTCCTCTCATGCAGCTCCATTGTCTGTACAGCTCATCTTTGTGGAGACGAGAGCGGAAATCAACACACATCAATATCAGCTTCTATTATGAGCTTGACGCTTTGATGTGTGGCCCGACCGTGAGGCCACAGTTTGTTAAACCCAGCCGATTATCTGATCTCAACTCGGATCAGATAGAGAAACACGGGGGGGCAGGAACACAACAGGCTGAAACTATAGGCTGTATATACTGTATATTTATAAACAAAGATGGACCACAAGTCTCCACTTCCTCCCATTGTATAAAAATTGTTGCATCACAGCGCCGCGATTGGACTGTCACGATTCAAAGGCTCCAACAAATGTGTCCTTCAACCCTCGAGGAACAGAGGCTCCACATATTCCACAATTCATTGCGCTTCTGCGACAAACCATAATAACAATTTAGCTATAGTACAAATATAATAATATATAATGTAATTTTAATAATAATTTAGCATCAATTATTATACATTAGGCAAAATCATTTATTTTCAACCAAAGAACTTTTTTTTTAGTTCTGTTGCTAGGCAACAGCTGTTGGGGCAGGACAAGCTGGTGATGCAATAAGAAAACTGTCTCATATCTCTATTCGCCCGACGCTGGTCGATGAAGGATTCAGCCGTCGTGGGCTGTGCACACCAGGTCCTCCAAAGGATGCGTCTTGGAGCCAAAGTTGGTGCAGTAATCACAGTGGTGCAGAGCCACAGTATTGAAGTACAATATACTTGACGTATTGTAAGTCATTCTCAGCTGTCAGCCATGACATTTCAGCCTGAATTAAACTAACTTATCATAAACACTAGAACTCAGTAGAGCTCACAGCTCTCAGGTCTGATTGGTTTTGAATCGTTATTTGATGCAATAATATCGGGTGAAATGTCATGATTGACAGCTAAGTCAACTAGAAACATTATCTGACAGCTGGAAATGTCTCTTTTTTACATATTAGTTAGCTTGTCAACTAAACCTGGTGAATGTATCATTTCAGCTCAATGATAAATGCGGCTGCGCTGGTACAGTTCGATGATCCAGTTTTTAATAACAGCTCCTCAAACTCACAGAGGCAAAGCCACCATCGTTAACGAAGGTACAGCAACAGTAACGAAGAGTGAGGGTCAGGTGGATGTTCCTGCTCGTAGTTAGTCTGGACACGGATGACGCTCAAGGTTAGAGAAAGATGAGGCTCCTGGTTAAATGAAATAAAAATGTCAGCGCTGACACCATTATAATTAAAACCTGTTGTGGCAGCGTGGGACACAAACACAAGCTGCATATAAATGTAGTTTGCGTGGTGCACAGAGTTGTTCTGCCTCCTTCAGCTACTTGGTTGGACGTTGGGAGTGAAACTCCAGCCCAGTGGGAGGTGCAGCAGGTGAAAGAACAGCATGAAGTCCTGCAGAATAAAACCACAGTAAATCTCTCGTACATCTGGAGGATTGAAATGAACTCCTGCATGTTTCATAGGTTCAGTACCTGGTGGGAACTGTGCAGCAACATGCTCCTCTGAAGGTCCCATTTCCAGAGTGGTGACGTCGTTGTGCTTTGACATCAGAATGTGGAAAAAAACAACAGAGGCTCAATACATCAAACTGACAGTGCTTTTAAACAACATATTGTCACCACTTTTAAATATTGAAGAGCAGCAAAAAAGGATCAAGTGTGACAGGCATACAAATAACTGCACGTTCATCACACTGACATCTGTATCGGCTTAAAAGTCTGGTGTTGGTGCTTGTTATACATATAGTGGGAAAGTAACAAAAGTGAAACATCATTATTTGTTTTCAAAGACCAAATATGTTTAATCCATGAAGGCAGCAATGCAAAAACCCCTCTAAGAGTAATAAGATAGCAAAACAACAGACTGGATCTGTTCAAAAACGTGTGATAAGAGAAGGACTGACCACACATAAGAGCCGCTTGACTGATATCCAGAACTGAATCTTCATCATCACTCACTGATTCACTGAATTCATCATGTTGGAAACTGAATTTAAATTTACTCTTGTTTTTTTAGATCACATCCAAACAGGACCTCACATATGACCTCAAATACAAGAGGGAAGAACAAACTGCCAACGCTGCAGTGATTCACTCGTCTTCCCCTGAGGTATTAAAATACTATGTTTTACTCAAAGTGCAGATATCTTGTGAAATTGTTTGGACAAATAGCCAGAGAGAAAAAAACAGTGAAGCCTTTAAAGGCAAAGAGAAATGTGACATTTTATCTTCCTTTTGTTTGCGCTCACAATACAGACACGCAGAGTCAGAGACAGCTCGGAATGGCAGCTCATACCAAATAAGCTTCTTTGTAAATATCTCAACAGGCAGTTTACAATGGAATCAATTTTATTTGTACAGCACCAAATCACAACACACATTATCTGAAGGCACTATACATAGAGGAGGTAAGAGCTTATATAATAGAGAAAGCAGCAGTTGGCGACAGTGAGTAAAAAAAAGAGGAAGAAATCTCCAATGGAACCAAATTCAGGTTGAGGAGGTGAGGAGGGGAGTCTGTTTCGATCAGCTGGGGGAGAGGAGAGAAATGGGGGAGAGAGGAGGAGGAGAGGTGAGTGAAAAGGGGGAGAGAGAGACCAGGAACTGTTCTGTAATTGTCACATTAAGCTTAGTCAAACTGGTTGTTACAATGAAAATAAAAAGTAATACTTATAGTTAAAAATAATAGTGATTATAATGCTGATAAACAATAATAAGTAATAACTAGAATGTCACTCAGTGGAGCTCGTACCAACAACCAGGCCCAACAGTCCCTTAAATTCAATCAAGACGACAAAACAAAGCAGATCATAAAACAAAACAAAAAAGACAAATAAAACTACGCCTACTTTTTTCATCAAGATCCATGAATTATTTCCTGGGAAATGGTGAAAATGTCTAAAAAATGTCAAATGTTAAATCCTGGCTCCGCTTCTTTTTCTGGATCCAAAACCATATGAATTCCTTCCTGGTTCCATGTTCCGTTCTTCCACCAAGGTGAGATTGAAAAAACAACTAAATAGTTTTTGCTTGAACCTGATGACAAACAAACCAACCATGCAACAAACAGCTCATACCTCTGCCAGGCCAGACCGCCCCTTAATGGAACCAAATGAACCAGATATGTTTTTTATTTGGATAACACTCATAAATATCAGTCGCCTAAATACTTTTTCTTCATCAAAATCCATGAATTGTTCCCTGGAAAGTTGATTAAAAAGACATATTCTCACAATGTGAAGGAAATTGAAAAACAATCCTTGAAAAACAACATTTTAATGGGTTCTCTCTTGGCCCATGTCCCATCCTTTCACCAAGTTTGCATATAAATACATTTGGTAGTTTTTGTGCTATCCTGCTGACAATGAAACAATAGTTGAGCTTACGTATCGTTCATATCTAGATCCTGCAGCTCTGGAGTCATTATGACCCTGCGGAACGAGGACGGAGAGGAAAAGAACAAACTACTGCAGAGAGACAACAAAGTTAATGACTTGTGGTAATGTGATAAAAACACATGGGGGATAAATAAACACATTTATCTGAGCTACAAATTGTGCTCGGTTTGGTCTGTTGGATGATTTTAAAGCCTCTGATGTCCTGTGTCAGCAGAAGATGCAGGAGTGTGTGGAAACAATATGTTGGAGCGCTGCTTTTAATGAGATTATGGAACAGTGCTGATGTGTTGATTCTAATGGAAGAAGCTACACGTGGGAACCAAAGAGTTGCAGCTGCAGGGAAAAGTGCATGATGTTGGTTGATGCACGACTTTGTATGAAGACATTTTTTTGTTGCTTTAGTATTACTTTATTTATCCTTTCAGCTAATTGTCACTCAAGTTTTTATGTACTGTATGTGTTCAAACTGTCTTCTACCAGATATGGTAGAATACAGTACCAGGCAAAATTAGCACACGCGAAAACACTTCTTCTGGATCCCATGTAATTCCTTGGAGTTTGTTATCAGAAGGACTCAAGTGCAGGTAGAGAAGATTTGAGCTGAATTTTTCATGAACAAGGAAACAGACTCAGTCGGCAGGGAAGCAAACTGAAAATCCAAAACTCTAACAAACTCCAAAAGAAGAAAGTAGAATAACGACAGAGAGCAAATCTGAAACACAAGCAGCACAGAACCTGTAGGAAACTGAGACAGAAAAAGTGACTGAGACGGAAACATGAGACTGGGTGAATGGAGACAACTGGACACAGGTGAGACACATTAGAGCAGAAGCACAGGAGCAGGAAACAGGACAAAGACAGGAAGTAAAACATGCAAAGAAACTAAAGGTATATCATTTCAAAGTAAAACAGGAACTAATGGTCCAAATAACTGAAAAAACAGCAATAACAAAGAAATTCAAAACATGTCCAAACACAAAGGTTGAATATGATCAGCAAATGCCAGAGTCATTTGCTTTGGAACTTTTCCTGGAGAATTCAGTTATCGAGTTTCTAACGATGCGACTGAGGCAACAACCGGAAGAAGAAGAATATCTCAGGATGAAAAAGAGGAGCCATACACGTAGGAGACAAAGACGTCTACTTGGAAACAGAAGGAGATTCGAGAGCTTTCGGTGATAAGGCCGGACGCTGGTGTCGATGTTCTGTAAACCAAAACGTAACAGCTGAATTTATAGGTCATGTCCTGCCTCCTGCTGCTCTACCCAGGCTCCACCCCTCAACTGAATGTTCCACACATTTTCCTGTTGTTAACTCGGACAATATCCTGCTGCTTCTTCATTTCTGAAAGAAAACCAACAGTCTGGACATTTTCTGGAGTTCATGCATGAAAACATCTCATATGTTCTGATGCAGAACTATATTTAACTAACCATTAGATGGGATGATACATTTCAAATTTCTTCCAATTCAGAAAACTATATATTGAGATTTGACAAAAAATGTCACCCCTATTTATTTTAATTTAACTAATTTTTGACTTGAATCCCTGCTGCCGCTGTCAAAGCTCCAGCCTGTAAACATCTTGATAATTCGAGAGCCTCTTTGCAGATGTGGCAGTCAAACCATTTTACAACAGAGAATTAACAATATATTCACTTTTATTATTAAATTATACATCTATACAATAGATCCTTAATAAAACTGCAGCTATACAAATCATTAAGAAGTACCCACATGATATTACCCATTGTAATAGAACCTAAAACACTCTGAGAGGTATGTATTCATTCTCTGATACTGGAGATCTGCAGACTATCACATTGTGAGACATACTTAGTTTACAAGGACATGCACAGATGGGGTCCGGAGGCTCCAGATCCGATCTTTTCACCAGGCCACTGTTGTCGCGTCACTTATAGTCACGCGATCTTTAGCCGTGGCGGTGGTGGGGTTCCAGGGAAGGGTGAGAATTGTTTGTCAGTCTTTTCATCCGTCAGTCCATCAGCGCGACTCCAAATACTGGACTGGAGCATCTTGGATTGTTTCCCTTGACTTTTTATACAGACATGTAGGATCCAAAGCAGACGGATTATAATGACTCGGCCGACACTGCAGTTCATAACAGGATACTTAAAAAAACAGACTGTAGGATTTTTTGTTTGTGTGTGTGGGCGTAGGCTTAACCCTAATGCATAGCATGTTAAGCTCAAAGCACAATAGATGTTGACAACGACAGCTAACCTGCCCTACGAGCAGCTGAAGCCAGTGGATTATGAACTAAAACTGAGCTAAACACACTGACATCTCTTTTCCTCTGGTGTCACCTTCTTGGAGGGTTGCTAGTTCAATCCCTGGCCCCTCCAGACCGTGTATCACAGTGTCCTTCAGCAAGACACCGAAACCCAAATTTCCAGCATGTAGAAGCGCTATACGAATGCAAAGTGACTGGGTGAAACTGGGTGTCGTTAAAACTAGAAAAGCGCTACATAAATGACTCCATTTACCTTTTCAAGTGATAATGGTCAAAAAAAGGTTCTCTCCATTGTTTTATTTTGAATCCATGCTTTTACTTTTTGGGTGTGTAATGTACTCCCTGGACCTCTTGGTGTCTTTGTTTTGTCTTATTTTCGTGTGTATGATTTTGTTTGTATGATAAACCAGTGGAAGATGTACAATATATAAAAAGGTGTTCTGCTTGAAATATATAGAAAACACCACTTATCCCTGTAATCCATATTGTAAAGAAATAAACAAATCATATAACTGCTGGCTATAGCGCTGTAAAATAACGGACAGACAAAACAAAAATATTAGCTGGGTCCGAAATACTAGTCTCAAGTCCATCGCTGCAAAATAAAAATAAAAGTCCTGCCCCCTTGGTTTTGCATATTGCTATGCTAGCAACTGCGATGAAGGAATCACAACCATTTTTTAACTGCGGTACAAATTCAACTCAAAGTACTGTGGTAAAGTGTAATAGAGAAGGTACTGACAAACTTACTACTGCGAACGGAAAAAGATGTAGGATTCCTGTACATACAATACAAAACTGCCCGAATACCAAAGAGAGCGGATATGTTCCTACACCAGTATGAGACGGTGGATGCGTGTAGATGCTAGGGAAAGCAGTTTGATTGTTAAAACGAATGTATGTATTCGTTGAAGTACATTTTTTTTTGTTATTTAAATACTGTACTATAATTCCGCTTTGCTAATTTCTTATTTCTGCTATGGTACAATATACACAAGTGTTTTTAGATTTTTACGCACAGGAAAAATAACTCACAAAGAAATATATATAAATAAAAATACATCACATAACTAGATTTATGTCTGAATGATCGCTTGACTTAAAAACCTGAAAGACTTGAAAATGTTGAATTAATAAAAGAACTCAGAATGTCCTGGAATCATCTGACTTTTTAAGGTTTGTCAATCTCCATGCTACTTCAGACAGTGGTGCCGTGGGAAGATGATGTGAATAACTGGGAAATTCCTTTTATTTTGTGTAGTGTGGGCTGCAGAACTTAACCCCTGTATGCAAATGAAAACTGCCTTTTTGTGCAAATCACAAGGAAAACTCCTAAAATGTTGAAATAAAAAGTTGTATGCAAATTAGGCACTCATACAGTATAGGCAGTATCGTCCCCGTTTCTTCTTCTAAAACATTCACCACCACTGGAAAAAAACAAAGACAGCAGCGAACGTGCGCATATCTTACAAGCCTGGCCTACATTTCCTGACTTGCCAGTACAATTTAGTCCCACCGAAATGTGGAAAATATTCAGCATCTGAGGGTTTCAAACAAAACATTTGAAGTTGTGCGCATTCACGGATTGGAGCTCCTGCTCGCCGCACGCGTGGCGTCCACCCCCTGCAGAACGTCCGATTTTTGCTTTACACATTTTTGCAACGACAGAAACCACAGCAGCTCGATTGGGACAGTTTCACCAACACCAAATACACTAACAGCTGTAAAGATTCAGCCACTCGCTTGTTCTTGTACAGAGATGTTTTGTTGTAAGAAATGCTGAAGCGGCGCATCCGTTTCCCGCCCGCAAGTCCTGTTTGTAAGAGAAAGGTACTTTTGCAACTTAGGGCCGGAGAGAGCACGCTGTGTCAGATGTAGTACTCCTTCATGTTGTCCCTGATTGGATTGTGGAGTTGCAGCTCTGTCCTGTAGTCTGTGTACACGCTTTGTCTGTGCTCCTCTTTGATGCTGCTGCTGGTGCTCCGCTGGGCCTGACGCTGCTGGTACAGGAGGCGGCTCATCACAGCCAGGGCGCACACGGCGATGAAAACCACGGCCGTCACCACACCTGAGAGCACAGCAGGGGAGATGCATCAGAAGGTGTCAGTCGACCAGGTCCCCACCAAGCCTCTGTTTTTTACCTCCTGATCTAAACTGGTTATGTGACGACAGCTGTGATGACAGCAGAGTTAAAATACTGTCTTAAGATACAAAGTGCAAAACCTACATTTATGCTTGATTATTACAAATTAGCACAATGTTCTGATGGTAATTATTAATGAAAGAGATTATTAAACCAGAAACAAAATGTACCTCCAAATACTACAATACTAACCAGGGACTTACCCACTGATGCTGTGAGGCTCTGTTAGTTTATTTAAATGATCATTATTATTTAAACTGTAGTTTGTTTTTTAACAATGACCAATGTAATTGCAGTGGTCATGACTGTTTCAGTGATTCCTAAGATGTAGTTATCAAACCATTATGACCAAGAAATGTAATTGAAGTTTGATATTTTACAGTTTATTCATAAACTACTTGATAAATAACCATAAATAAAACAGATACAACCAAATACATAGAACTTGAACTAAGAAAATAAACCAATTCTTTTACTTAAAATAAAAGCAAATCTTTTCTGCATCATAAACATTGCATAGAACATTGTAAACATCTAAAAAAACAATAAAGACAAACTAAGATTTATTATGAACAAACTTTGTAGTGACATTATTTCAGCCAAAGCACCTTCCAGCAGTTTTTATTCTGCAAATATATACGCTGATACCAATATATCTGCGAAAGATAAATTGGTCATGATCTATGATGATGTACATGTTTTATATTGTTATATCGATTTATTATAAAAGGATAAATTCATGTATGGGTTTTTCGTCAGTTTTCTTCAATAGAATTTTATCTGATAACTTTATTTTTCTGTAATTCCACATCCACAGTTTGCTCATGTTACATAGGCCTCTTGGCACAGCTGCTGCTGACAGACAGGATTTTCTGGAGTCTTTATCTAATAAGAATTTAAACATAAATACTCATCAATTCTGCATTGTTTACTCTGTAAAATAAAACTTTTATTACCAGCATAATAAAAGGTGAAAGGCTCATATTGGCCAACCTCTAAATAAAATTGGGTTCTAGTAAAATGTAGGATTTACTGCATCAGGTACGAGGAATTACAACAAGACAGTAAAACATAATAATTGCTTAGTGTTTTGATTTGCTGACATAAAATGCAGAGTGTGTTGATCAGCATATTTTCAATCCTGTGACCAAATTCTTTTTAGCTTTTTTTGCTTTATTTTGTCTGTTTCAGATCAGTATGTCACATTTCTATTGTCGAAAAAACAACACAGTCAACAGTCAAATACAAAGCAGACGTTCCCTTGTTAAGAAAACACCCAGAAATCCTTTAACATCACCATCACCATCATCAAGTTCAATTTAAGCTCAAAGTAAAAGTGGCTTAACGGGCAATGAAATGATGAAAATGAGCTTTAGCTGAGGCTGAGTTATCAAGAGAATGGAGAAAAAGAAGGAATTAAGAAGGAGGCAAATGGAGAGAATGACAAATAACACACAGCTGGGACTCATTTTCATTTAACCAAAGAAAAATAAAGCAGTGCAGACGAGAGTAAAAAAATCTGAAACAGACCTGCGATCACAGCCAGATCTTTCTGGTTTCCGTTGCTTCGCTGCTCGTTGTCTTTATTGGCTGTTACTGCTTGATCTGGAAACACAGAAAGAAGAAAGAGTGAAGTCATTGATGTCCCCGTTATACAGGAGGTATGGTTGTCATGTGTGCTTCAATGCACTGTTGGAGAAGCAGTAGAGATTCTATACACAGAATAACATGAGACAATGACATTAGAGTTTCATCTCTCTCCAACTCGCTGCAGGGGCATGTTTGAGTTTTCTCTCTTTAAAATAGCACTATGCAACTTTTTTTACCTTAAAACAGCAACTTCTAAATTAGTTTGCTGGTTCCTGAGGTGAGTGTTTTTCTAATATCCTTAATAATCTATTTGCTGAATCGCATTTAGTCAGGGACATGGAAATTCGCCTCCAAATGATTTGCTATTTCATGCCGTTAAGCCTTGATGCTGAACTGTAGATCAGTTGAAAAGACGTAGAAGTCATTAAAAAACAACGTTTATCCCAATAATCAGCAGGAGACTTTAAAAATATCTTAAAATAGCAACTTCATTAGTATTTTGGGCCAAAGTTATATAGACACTTAATTATGTGCTGTTAAATTGTAATAGGGGGATTAAAGCGACACAATGAAACTTTTCTTTACCTTAAAACAGCAGCTTCATTAAAGTGAGTTTGATGGTTGAGTGAGTGTGAACATGGAGAATGTCTCCTCTCTCATTCCCACTTCTCACCCTGAACGTCTGTTCTTTGTAACTTTGGTGAGTGAGTACGATCTCCTGTGAGAAGTGTGGAACTGACTGAGGGTCACAGCTTCAACTGTCAGAACCAGGTCCTCCAGCAAGTTGAAGAGTTGGAAAGGCTCAGAAGTCATTAAAAATTCAGCAGTAAACCTTTGAAATATGAAGAATTCTGAACCGAGTTTGGTGGATTTGTTACAGCCGCAGCTCTTCTGGTTCAGGAAGCAGGGGATCATGGGAAATATCCAGCGTTCAGTTGTAAAGTAATAGTTAAATAGTCTTGCTTTAAGTTTTCATCCAACATACAGAGGCTGGGTGATAAAAGCAGGTTAAACCTTGGTCAGGGGGAAGGTGGAGATGATGGAGGCTGATCTGACGCCTGTTGACTAACACGCGTTCAGGTGTCGGACTGAATTTGTTCTGAATAAATTAGCCTCAAAGCAACTGCTTGAATGTTGTGTCTCCACAAGAAGAGCTGATTCATGGAGCTGCCCGAACGATGAGCTCCACCTGCTAAACTCCTAGCTGCTGCCTCACCGGTCAGGACAGCATCTTAAAATAGTCCAACTTTTATTTACATTATATATAAATATGGATGCAGACGTCCTATGTGAGTCACTGCCTTCCCTCCCTTTACTGAAGACCCTTTATGTCAAAGCATTAGTTTCTGCACTTTGTTTAAAAGCTCTAATGGAAGCAATGCTGTGTGCAGCATTAGTGCATCTGTTCAAACAAAACATATACACACTTTTACTGGTGATTAACTTGTGCTGTTTTCCTTTTGCTGTTATGAGGCTGTGGACAGCTCCATCAACTCAAAATAGAAATGCATGTTTGTTTTCAGGCAGATGACTGAAATGAGACTGTTTGCCTTCATATGATGTGTTGACTTTTTATTTCTGCTTTTAGCAACTTCTGGGGTTAAACCCAGGTTTCATCCGAAAACTATATAATTGATCTATTGCTGCGTCAAGTTCACCTGCACAAAGTATCAAATAAAAATAACAGTAGGTATTTAATGGCATTTTAATGTTTAAATCCCTTGTTGAAACTCATTAAGTTGACCTCATGGGTTCAGCTGTTTTTCTGTTATTCTACAGTTCTTCATAACATCAATCAAGTCCAGACATTGTCACAACCTCAGGATGAGCTGAGCAGGATAACGAGAAATGTTGGTTGTCAATTATGATGTTGATTGTGATCAAAATAACTGATCCCAATAATAGATTTAGAATAATGAATTTAATGAGCTCAAAATATTGAGGTTTATCTTTGCTGTATTAAATTGTTTCGACAGGCTGATAATTTTTTGGTCTTCACTCAGTTCACTGGCAGTCGCAGAAGAATGTTTCAGACAGATAATAACCACAATGAAGCAAAAAGTCAGCTGCTCGGAGAGAGAGGGCGAGTGCTGCCTTCAAATGTTTCACTTTGTGTTATTCACGACCTCAGACACTGGAACTTTCTGAAAGCTCTTTATTCTCAAGTTGTGACGAGTTGGTGGACAATTTCAGAAATGCTGAATATGTTGTGATTTCAGTTATACAGAGTTCTTGTGTGGAATTTGTATTACTTATCTGAGGAAAATGCTGATATCCAAACTTTCTGCCTTTTCATTTCGTGTCAAGTTGTATATCAAACATCGTCCAGATTGTGTGTTTCCCTGTGAGTGTTGCATGAAGCTCAACCTGGAAATGACTGTGTGTTTTTACCCTGCAGAGTGTGCGAGGTGGACTCTGCCAACGCTCCACAGTTTGATTGGACCAACGGACCCCGGATGGTGACCAGTGAGCTTCCTCGATTGGTCAGCGCTGCCTTCAGCGGTGCCACGTGATTGAACTGGACCGAGGAGAGGCAGCCAATGAAACCTTTCGAAGCTGCATGCATTACCTCCTCATTGAGGTTCTCGCTCCCTGCAGAGAAACAGTTCAGTGTTACTGACGGTGGCACGATTGATTTATTCTAATTGCAGCAGTTTCTGAGTATCTAAGTCAAGAAAGGTGAAATGAACAGTTGGGGACAAAAGTAGGACGACGGGGGGCTGACGTGGGAGTTTTACAGAAATATTCGGGGCGTCATGCGAGCACTTACTGGTGACTTTGCCCAATGTCAAGGATCTGATTAGGATCAGCTCTGCATCGGATGACAGCGTGTACTTTCTGTGGATGTCCTGGTCGATCTGGTTGAGTGGAGAGAAATCAAATAACAAGCCGATTACAAGAAATCTGAACCCGGGCAACACCAGCAGCAGCAGCACATTTCAATACATTATAGATTGAGAACTGTATTCTCTGCAGCTCCACACGGCACCGTGCATCCGCCCACCGCCGACTTTCAAGTAATTTAGACCTTTCCTGCGTCGGCTTCGTCGTGTTGAATCTGATGCATCACTTAACTTGATGATCTGCAATTGTTTCTGCAGGATTTCGATCTGGTTTACTGCTGTTTATAAGAGGCCTGCAGCGATAAATCTGTAGTGCAGCCCAAGAGCTTTAAGATAGTGAGCAGAGAAGGTCACATCTGAGTCCTTGGATGTGATAACATGTGTCATAGTTAGATTCATAAATACAGTGATAGGCCTGTTGATTATTATACCAGCAGAGATGCAGTAATTTCATATAAAATATCTTTATTGTTGGGGTCAAGTCAAGTGTGTGGTATAAATGAGATTGGAAACATCGTTTTTTTAGGATCTTTTTTAACAACATCCAATGGACTTCATCAGCAGATGGAGCTTTATTGTTGTCATCTCATGAGGTAAATGTGGTCATATGATAACAGGTGGTTTGACGTGAGGGGCGAGAGAAATTCAGTGATGGGCGATATTTACTTATTATAGTATTTAAATATACTGTTTATGTTTTATTCATGTTTCATTTTGACGATTGTTTGAATTTATTTTGTGTGTTGTATGGACCTTCTTTGACATTTTTTATGTTGTTATATATATATATATATATATATATATATATATATATATATATTTCAGACCACAAAGTTTAATTAGGTGAATGCATTTTGACCAAAAACACCAATTCAATAGTTTTTTTCTTGTTTTCTCATTTGACATTGACAAAATTCTTTTACATTATGACACAATTATATTTAAGGGAAAACATATTTCCTGTGTCCCATCAACTTCAGATGAAATCTTACCTTACAGTGCTTATTACAACATTAAATAGGTCCCAACCCAACTAGAAAAGGTCTGGACACCCTCAGTCTTAAGCTAGTGGGAATATGTGTTGTCAGAAGATCTGAAATGAAGATGAGCTCTAAAATTCACCATTGAAATCTTAAAATTCAAAAATTTACAGAAAGCCAATGAAGAGAAGCTTAAATGAGAGTAATGTGCTCTGGGATGTAAAGTTAATGTGAGGCCACTGAAACCACTTGGTAGAGATCGGAGGTAACGTGGTTAAAACAGCAACTTAAAACCTCTTATTGCCCCTCAGCTGTTTAAAACTGTAACCTTGCTGCAGTAAAAGTAAAAATGCACTTCAGGGTGCATCAGTGTATCATAACATCACCGCTGTGTGCGGTCAAAGGTGAAAACAGACCCGAAACATTCACTCAGAGGTGCAGTGAGCTGCTTTTTTATCCTGGAGCTAAGTTATTCTATAAATAGTAAAAATGTTGACACTAACCTCTGGTATGAAACGGACTGTGAACTCGGAGGACCACTGCTGAGAGCAAACACACCTCTCTATCTTTATTTTACACTGCACTGTTTGAACTGCACATTTCTCCCTGCACACTGGATATTGGTGAAGAGCAGCTTCCTGTTTTTTTAATCCTCATGGAAAACTTAACTTTAAGCATAAAAGAGCAGGTTGTATCATTCTCTAGTGTTCATTTATCATTATTTCACTCAGCAGGTATCAGATGTAGAAAAAGTTTAAAGCAACACTGACGATATGGATTTTTTCTCACCACTGATACAAAGCAATAAATAGCCGAGGCTTTGCGGCAGTGAAGCTTTGCCTGGCTCCCTGTGTCCGTGCATGGCGGTATTGCGGTAAAGTGGTTACCGTCACAGTCCGAGCAACACTTTATAACTTTTACTGAGCAACAGCGCCCTCTGCAGCAACACAAGGTGATTCATTTGGGTCTAAGTGGTTTTCATAGAGTATAAATCCATAGACTGTAACCAAAGATGGACGACAGGCTTCTAATTCCTCCTACCGTCCAGAAATGAAGCCACAATATTCAGAACAAGAACGCTGCCATCTTGCACAAATTATGTAATTTGGAGGCAAGTCAGTGCAGTGATGTAAAATCTAGGTCATGCGGATACTTGTGCTTAGTGAGTCAGTCTGAGCTGCAATAGCATCAAATGAATAATTCAAAACAAACTTAACAGAAAACTGAACACTACCTAAAATAACAGAAGACAATTTAATATGCTCTATGACTTTTTAGTTTCATCTATGTCCCATTTAATAATATGGAGGAGACAGGGTTTATGGGACACCCTGGGGGGGTTGGGAGACACAGAAGGAGGGTCCCAAGATGATTTCCAGTGATCAGATACAATTAAAATACAATTCTTAATATAATGTTATGCCTTATTGTTCTAAAAGCAAAAAAAAAATAAAAAAAATAATCAGCCTTCTGATTTTCTTTGTCTCCATGTCCATGTGACCCCTGAGGTGAGTACAAGAGATTAGCGAAAGTATCACAGGAAACACTGAACATGTGCACGTAGGTGACTTCATGTGAACCAGCTAACATCAATATCCTTTGAGATAACGGGGGTTGCAAGTCTCTGGCACGTTATTTTGGGGGTTAGGGGATTAAAAGTTGGAGAAGCTCTGGTTGAAATGATACAGTTACTTGTGTGTAAATGTATCTTCTGCTATTGAAATATTGCACCTGGAAGAATATCCCACTGTTAAGGTACATTGGCCAATTAGAATAAACTTAAAACCTATCGTGTCCAGTCCCCACCTGAATGTAGAGGTTTTTTCCCACTCTGTGGACCCTGATTCGATGCAGTCGTCCGTCTGCCAGGTTAGTGAGGACGGGGCTGAACACGTCCGGATCCCGGTCCGTCTGAAGGTGATACCAGATCTGCAGACTCCCTGGACACAGAGCAGGAAATTCACAGTCATGTTCATAAACTGCCTTGTATGTGAACATTGCAGTAAAATGCCAAATGATCACAAACAGGTGAAGTGAATATACTGGAACGATGTGGCTGCCTGCAACTGTAAATAGATGCTTTGCTATTTCTAAACTTCTTCAAGTGCCTTTTGAGATATACAAATATTTATCTCATAGCTCTTCACTCCCACACTGAATAAGTCAATATGTGTTCACTGTTTCTCCCACTCACATATGCAAGCACACATTTGGCGGAAGATCAGAGAATCAGCGGGCAGAGTATTTTTCGAGAGGAGCTGGGTCAATATTACAATTCCTCGTCTGTAGGTGAAGGGCTTTGTGTTGTGAGTCATTTCAAATCCAGCAAGTGCTCCTAGATGATGGTCAGGGTGGATGAAGTGTCCCCTTCAGTGTTTACACAGACCCGGGGAACGAGGGCGTTCAGATATAACATGGGAGAGTGCATTAGGACGCGGACTGTGAGGAACCACCGCACACAGGTGTCACCCAGTATGAAGAGCCGAAGTTTGGAAACAGCTTAAAGGCTCTCGGCTTCGACCTTTGAGGCTTTTCTTGGGTCGATAGCAGGAAATGCTCAGTAGCAAGAGTGTGACGACCTTTTCTGAAAACTTCTCCAGACTTAACGCGAAACAATTTAATATATAAATAGGTCTTAATGCTCTTTTAAAAGCATATCAGAATTATGTTTCGGAACAAAGATGAGTAAATCTGCCTTTTTGTTTTCATGCACCAAATGATAAGAATGAGCTGAAACACATCCTTAACTTCCTAAAATCCTTACTCCTCTCTTGGCATGTTTGAAAATCTTTTAAAATCAGTTTTCATTGAATGATGTTGTTGCTATAACATGCTTTTTATTTTCCCTAAATAATTCCTATATAATTGATTATATGTTCTTTGTTTTTAATCGGTAGGTTTTGTTTTATTAGTCTTCATGAATAAAGGTGAAGACTGTCAAATATTTTACTTTGAAATTTGTGCAGTGCGTTTGCATGTTTGTTTGTTAATTTGCAGGATTACGCGAAAACTACTGGATGGATTACCACGGAAGAACCAGATCCATATCAAGGTGTGGATCCAGGAATGTTTGTAATTTCAAGACAGGACATTTTTTTACATTTTCATTAATTTCTCAGAGAATAATTCATGGATCAGGGGACTGATATTTATGAGTTTGTGCAATGTTCTGCAGATCCAAATAAAAATGCTGATCTAGTGAATTTAGAACCGTTGGACCTTGGTGGAGTTGTGCACTCTATATTCTAGTTAATAATTGTGTATGTATGCTATTAATGTATGGACCACTATGCATCTATTATCTTTCATATTTATATAAATTGGTGTTCTGAATGATTGAGTGTGTGTGTGTACATTACAGAGGGACACTTAATTTTAATGCTTGGCTATGACAAATAAATGCATTGTAATCTATTCTATTCTATTCTACGTAAAGTATTTTCAGAGATGCAGAGGCACAGAGCTGCAGAGGTTCACTTTATTCCCTCGCCTATTATCAGTTTGCAGAGTTGTGGGGCGGCTCCAGTAATATAATAATTCTGGCTATGGCACCAGTAATATAAACAGTCTCTCTGATTCTCTGCCCTGATCTCAGCTGTCTTACTTTAAAAATGTAAGAACACATATGGATTCTTTTTTTCTTCATATTTCAGCAGCCTCAGATCCCTGAGGCGGCCATATCTGTTTTATAGGCACATCTGCACATGTCATAACAACCTGCTGAAGGTTAGAAAAAATAAAAGAACTAACATGGAGTGCAGTGGGTTTTTGATTAGATCCTTCTAATTTAAGTGGATTCCATTTTTCTGCCTAAACAGGATCATCTCTCTCCGCTTCCAATTGAACTCTGGTGGTTCTCGTTTTAAAGTGGGCCAACCCGCTGTCAAGGAAGCAATCTCCTCTGTAATAATGTGAGATTATTTGGTAACCCTGTCAGCCGGAGAGAGCAGGGACTGTTTCTACCTGTCTGACATACGCTATGAGCTGCGGTTGCAGTTTTTTGCTCTTTCTCACCAGACGATTCAAATATTTCCTCACGCCTAGCTCCATGTTTTTCCGTCTCGGTAAGATTTTAGTAAATCAGTTTGACCAAACATGACAAGACAAGAACATTCTTGGTTTTAAGCAGGGGTCTTTCTGTGTAGAGTTTAAATCCCCTCTTCGTGACTGCATGAGTTTTTTCAAAATCATGCAGATTGGGTTAGTATAACTGGAGACTCTAAATAAACAGCAGGTGTGAATGTGAGTGTGGATGGTTTGTCTCTGTGTAGCTGCAGAAGCTGTGTGTGAGAATGAAAATGAATGTAAGTTGCTTACAATGAAATTAATTAATTGTGCAAAAAGTATTTAGTCAACTGGGCAAATTTGCAGAGTCAATTAAGGTGAATTCAACATGAACATTTTTAATTAATTCCACCAAAAGCAAAAAAATAATCCAAATAACATTTTAATTTCAAATCAAATTCACTGAGTTGCCACTAAGCTTATTCCACCACTGCTCACCGGATCCAAACCTTTATAATAAAGCAAACAAAACATTTTGGATCACATCGCTGTCATTCCGACGGAGGGCTGCAGACCTGAGGGCATCACAGGGAGCTTCACATGTCAAACGCTTTGTTTTCCTTCCCAATAACTGCCACTGTGTAATGATGTGGCATTTTATCTGAGTGAGTCTGAAATGGCTTCAAAGGTCTGTGGTTACATAACTGATGTGTTCATATGAAATGTGCATATAAATGTTTAAAACAACCACTTCATGGTGGAAGTGTTTCGCTGCCACGTGTGCAACCAGGCGGAGGAGGTGTTTGCTAACAGTTGGTGATTTAAGTTTTGAAATCTATAAATAGTTGAATATATTTACCATTAAGATGTGTTTTTATCGTATGAATGTAAAATCTGTATCTACCGTTTTTTGACAGGATGACAGCAATGTACTGATGACTGAAGGTGCTGACAGTCAGCAGCATGGCTGGCCTCTGGGACGTGACGAAGCTGAAGGCCACGTCCTCTCTGGCCCGGCTGCTGCTCTCCGTGGAAATGCTGGTGGCCTGCGAACTCCTGTTCTGCATCACCGAGAACGGCTCCTGGAAGGTGTAGGTCACCGAGGACTCTCTGTCAAAGGACACCGACACCTCTGCGCACACACAGGAACACAAGAGAGGGGAGGAAAATAACGGTTTCAGTGCAGGAAGCGACTGTTTTTGAAACAAGATTAAAAGATAAAGCCGAGCTCACAGTCCACAGAGGATCCAATTTCCATTACACCTCTTAATATGAAAGTATTAGATGGAACAGCGATGGTCATGAACTGTGGGCAGCGACCAAGAGATGGCAGATATAGCCAAAATTAGCTTCCTCCGAAGGGTCTCTGGGCTGAGATAGGATGAGGAGCTCTTACACCCGGGGGGAGCTCCTCCACATCGGAAGGTTATTTGGGCATCTGATTACGTTGCCTCCTGGGCTACATCCTTTGGAGGTTTTCCATGCGCCTCCAACTGGGAGGAGACCCCAGGTTACACCCAGAACTCGCTGGTGGGATTATACATCCCATCTGGTCTGTAAACGCCTCAGGATCCCCCCCCAGGAAGAGCTGGTTTCCAGGGAGAGGAACACCCTGCCACCGCAACCCAACCTCGGATAAGTGGCAGAAAATATATGGATGGATACACAGAACAATCCTCACAAACCTTATCACTGAGGAGGTTGGAAATGTAGTTTGCCTCATGGGGAGAGATAACATGAAGTCTGTGGGTTCATTTAAAATGCATTAATGAATATTTTTGATATTAGCATTAAACACAACCACTGGCTTTATTGGAATGTGGCCAAACCCATGACATTCTTCAGAGAAGTAGCAGAAGGACTGAAAATACACCTTCTTAGAAATATCCAGCGATAGGGAGCATCTCTCTTTAAGGTTAATGTGACCTCCTGAAGGTGAGTGTTTTTGTAAAATGCATGTAAGTCATTCTGGTGGCTGTGGGTGAGGAGGTAAAGCGGGGTATCCACTAACTAGATGACCAGTGGTTCAATCCCACGCTCCTCCACTCTGCATGCCCGAGGGTCTTTGAGCAAGACACTGAACCCTTAATTGCCCCTGTGCATGTTAATGGATGAATGTTCCTTGTACTTAAAAGGGGTCAATACGACTAGAAAAGCACAACATGAATGATTTATATTCAATTATCTTCATTGTTACAAATTTCACGTCTACATATAAATAAATAAATGTTAATTCGTAGGATAAACATCTTGAGATAAATCATCATTTATGAACATGCAGCTGCACATTAGGAATACATTTGTCCTGATATCTTATGACCCAGTATAGAAGTAGTGGGTTGTTAACCGGTTGTTGGAAGATAAATAAAAAGATTTAAAGTAACGAGAAGACTTAATCAGGGCAGTTTATTCCAGTTGTGGGAGCTTTAAACTTTATGAAATAAACAGGTTAAATCCCCCAGACCCCGGTCAACTGTGACACCACAACTCAGAATTCCAAACTTTTATGATGAAAGATAAATGATTGGAACAAAAGATAATAAGTTGGCAGAACTGGAAGAAATTGAGTCGGGTAGTCTTGGGTAGTGAGTTGCATAGAAATTTTGCGTTTTCCTAACCTTTTCATTTTTTGCAGTGTATGCAATAATATGGTTATATTTAAAACACGAGGTAACAGGTTACTTTAACCACCTCTAAAAGCAGCTGACAGTCTCAGGCGGGTGAGAGAAGCTTCTCCACAAGGAGACGACAACAAGAACCCTACTTCAACACAGCGATGATTCAAGTGCTGTGGAAGCATCCACACCTCTGTTACCTCAACAGATGCTGAGAGTTCAAGTCCCTTCACAACCAACCTGCTCTGGGTTTTGATGTGTGAAAACACTCTTTTCTTAACTTTCAAATTAAATTTGTATTTCCTGGGGTTAATGGAGGGTGGAGGGGATGGTTGCCTTCCTACTAAGATGCCATTACACCACCGTCTCTCTTCACACGTCTGGGCAGCACATTCACAATGTCTTAGTAGAAAGTGCTAGCACTTCCACTGAAGCAGATAATCTCCAGCCTACTTCAGCTCAGCCGTGTATCACAGCTGGACGGCTTGTTTTAACACAAGTGTCTGGCTTATACACTAAATAAATAAAAGAGGAAAAAATGTAGAATAGCCTCGGCTTGGTTCTATTCAGTCAACAGCTGTCACACAACACATTTTCCCACTGAGGGAACGAACAAAGAAACAAAAATCAACATTAAACATGGACATGAAGAAACACAAGGTGGGAAAAAATATAACTAAAGTATGGAACAGGATAAAAAAACAAAATCTGCCACCTTACGATCACACAGCATTCGTTTAACAACTTCCTTTTACCATCAGAGAGACAAGAGAGTATATAGAATATATGTTATTCATGATACAGTTTGTGATTTAACTGTAAAATATGAAGCATTGATTACATTTATTTGTCATCTGCATAGACTGCAAATAAAGATCGACGACATTCTACTTTTGCACAAAAATTAGGATAAAAATATCCAGGATACGTGTGCTGCTAGTGGGGCCATGCAATCGAGGTCTAGCTGTCCGTCACAGCTGTTTCACCCCGTTTTTAGATCCTGTAATACCTAATTAAACCAAACTTATCAGAAACATGAACACTTGAGCTTACTTCTTGGTTCATCTTCTAACATGGGGAATGACTAAACTACTGCCAGGGGTGATGATGAGAGTTCTCACTTTTGGGAATCTGACACGTCATCCATCTTTCAGTCATAAGGACAACATATAAGCAATCATTGTCTTATTATCTAATATCTTTATAAATACATTGGCTGATAAAACGGCCCCAAGAATCTATATAGGTCAAGCTCTAGTCTCCAGAAATAACAGAAGTCAGATTAACTGCATTCTGCCTCTTTCATACTAAACAAACAGAGCAGAAATAAACAGAGTAAACTGTGGCTACAACATTTGCAGCCCCACTCTTCATCTCTCATTCCTTTGACTGTGTCTTCAGACTCTTCCTCTCCACCAGAATCCATGTGGCTGTTTGCTTGGCCAACTGCTCTTGTATTTGCGTTGGGTTTCAGTGTCTGATCAGTTCTGTTCTTGGCTCACACACTGCAGCAGATAATTTGGTCTAATGCATTTTAAATGGTCTTGGAGTCTGGCGTCAGGACAAGTATTAATTGTCTCTTGCATTACTCGCACTTTTATTGGAGCACTCTAATGGAATAACCTCGGCAATGATCGATTCTTTGTTTCGTTGTAATCAAAATTTATCTTTTAAAATAATTACATGACGCCTGCTGCTTTTGTTTAATTTAAACTGGCGAAGGGCGGGACTCACCTTGGTTACAGGTGGTTCCCCCGTAGGCAGACAGCGAGCAGTCGCAGATGTAGCCGTTGCTCTTCTCGATGCACCTTCCTCTGTTGTGGCACAGGCTGCTGGAGCCGCTGCAGTAGCCGGGACAGCCGGAGCTCACCCCGGGTGTCATCCTGGCCCTCTCCTCCAGGTCAAAGCTCACAGCCGTTGACCGTCAGCGTCCTGATGCAGCCCAGGAAGCCTCTCTGCAGGGACGCCGTTCCCCCTGGGGAGACACTGGGTGTTACATCACATCTGATGTCCGCTGGCTCTGCTGAGAAGCATCTGTAATGGCTTTATAATCATGGCTCCCTTTAGGGTTGACGAGGATTTACGACAAGCAGTTACTTAATTCCAGCGTGCATCTTGTGCGACCCTGTAGGCACTTAAGCATATGAAACCTCATTATGACTAAATATACAACGTAATGGATGAGACAGCGTTCGATGAGACATCTCTGTGAGATGCACATAGAAAACAAATGTTTGGGACTTTGGCAACAGCTGCTTGTGTACAGTGTGTTTCATAGAGGTGTGAGAAAGTGCATCACATTGTTTGCCTATTTCTGAAAGACTAAATAACAGGTGGGAAAAGTCTCCTCCCATGATCCCCCGAGGCTGACAGAAGATACTTGTTAAATCCTGTATCATTTCATAAACACAAACATCAACACAACACCATGCACAATCACACTTAACAACACCAACACAGTCCGATACATGTATTTTGACAACTTTATCAACAGGCCCAACAACCTGATTAGCTAACTAAGGGTGAAAAAAATAAATAAATAAAATGTATTCATTAAATAAAACAATAAATCGAACTTTTCCATCTATCCAGATGTTTTTTAATTTCTGTTTGCAACATATCCAAAAATAAAGTTTCATGAACATTCTAAATTAATAAATATTCAAATAATCCACATCCTCCAAACCACAGCCTACCAGTTTTCTAAAATGTCTGCTAATATCATAGAATAAAGGTGTTAAACATAATTTCATTGCAGTGGACATTCCCTGATCCTCCTTCCGACATGTGTGTAATTTTGATTCAGTTCCATGAAACAAATACGATCTGACAGAATGAAATATTGTAGGTTCATCAGTTGTTGTTTTACATATCAATTAGAACACTGTCCAACATATGTAGTAACGGTTAAAGATGTTGGCGACAGCTGCTTGTGAACAGTGTGTCTCACAGAGGTGTGAGACACTGCAGCAGATTGTTTTGCTCATAATTTATCTGAAAGACAAAAATAAAACAGGTGGGAACAGTCACCTCCCATGATTCCCCTGGGCTGACAAACCATACTTGTTAAATCTTCTATTCTTTCGTGTGCCGTGAAGTTTTGAGTGTGCACACTGCAGGGAGCTGGCATGTGTCTCGTGTACATATGTGTTTTTTATTCCATATATACATGTTATATATAGTAATATATAGCAGGAGAGGCTGGTCTATTGGGAGAGGGCAGGATATCATACGAGCTGTTATCTGTATTATATAGTGTGAGGGTGTCTTTCCTGCTATTAACCCATGCTTCCTGTTAACGGTCACACAGGTCATTTCTCACCTACCAGCGCTGGCTTTGTGTAGCGTGGGCTTGTGTTATTAATGCCACAAGCTGCAGTTTCTCATCTGAAACTTCCCGTGTCACCTTTGCTTGTTTTAGCCGACAGACGCTATAAAAACCTCAAACCTGAAAGACCGAAGGGACGAGGCTCAGAGGTTCCAGTCCCCTTTCAGAGTAATTACAGGGAAATGACACAGAAATCAAGAGAGAGAATTTAAAGGAAGTAACGGACAGCCCTGCGATGGCACGTACAGTCCTGCAGAAATGCTGTGTTTAATAGAGTTTTGCAGTAATAACTAGAGAGGCACTCAGTAGAGCGCACACCTCTACCAACAGTCCCCTCATGTTCAATCAAGCTGCACCAAATTGCACACACTCACAGAGATCAGTCCCCTAAATGTGCCTGATTTCTTCCATTAAGATCCATGAATTATTCACTAAGAAACTGGGGAAAATGTAAAAAAAAAACAACTGTGACCATGAAAAGCAACGCAATGAATATTTTCACTCTGTAACTGTCAAACTGCTCGAGAAAAATAACCTCAACACAAGTATGATATGGCAAAACAAAATATGAAACTAGAAATGCTACAGTTTAACAACAATAACAAATACATTTAAGAGATCTGAAAATATGAACCTGTACCAAATTGTACACACTCATATCAAACGACTAAATATGCCAGATTTTTAAATTAGGATTTGTGCATTATACCCTGAAAAATTACGACAATGTTGAAAAACTGCCATATTTTGTGATGTTACAACATTGGGAAAAATTCTCGATCTGCCCCTGAAACCACATTTGCATCTAAATTTGATGGGTTCCTTTCAGTTCCAGGCTTTGTTCCTCCAACAAGTTTGGTTGGAATTGGTTTAGTAGTTTTTGCATAATTCTGCTAAAAACTAAACAAATAAACAAACATCAAATGGTTAAATTTAACTTTGTTGGCAGACGTTTTCATATTTGGGGCAGATGAGAAATTCAAGATTTCATTTATCAAATTATACTTTCCATCAACATATTTCCGGTGCCTTTTCTCTGAGTTAAAATATTTAGCCTCCACATATGTTAAAATCCCATTCTCCTTTTTGGTTAATTTCCTTTCACTGATCAGGTTGTATTTGTGTCTCACTTGCACTGAGAGTCATTTTATTTGAAAAATGTTTACAGCTGCAGCCTTTGTTATATTCCAAGTTCTTATTTCACTAAAATGAGCAGCAAATATCTGAACTAGCAATCAGTTCTCAAATGGCAGAGCAGGTCTTTGTAAGTGACACAAACACATGTTCATCGTTGTTTGTCTTCCAGAATCCAAATAAAAAAGTTCCTTCATAAATGACACCTTTTCCCATTTAATCTTCACCAGATGACATGTTTTTCTGCGATCCACAGAGGATTGTTACTTTTAGTTGTCATTTAATTCCTCTGATATATTCATTCTTAAACCAAATGATCCGTTAAGTGCATAAACTCAGGCCTAAAATAGAGAGAAAAGTATTTTTTCTATGTCTTTTTTTTTCTATGTTGCTTCCAGAGGGTTGGTGTATTATTAAGGAGACACATTAAAATGTCAGCAGGGGGAAAAGGCTGCTGGAGAAATGTGACACGAGAAAGAGAGCAGCCTCGCTCCTTGACCAGAGTAATAATGAAAAAACAATAAAATAAATGAGTTCTTCATAGCAGCCTATAGGATCGCTTTGTAAATCTATATAAATGCAATAATCACAGGACATTTAAAGAGTTATTGTTCGCTGTAATTATCTCCACATGCGCTATGAGGGGTAACCTCCGTAGTCTGACTACATTAGAGGGGACAGGGGACAAATGCAATGTTATTATGAGATGTCAGTATCTTTTTTTTTTTTTTATTAGACAACTCGAATGGGTTTGTCTGTCCTGGTGTGAAACAGAAAAGGAAACCAGAGGGAAATTTATTTTCCAAAACAGAGGAAGGAAGCCTTTAGCTTTCCTGTACCCCCCCCCCGCCCCCACGCATTCTATTTAATGCAGACTCAATATTTTTTTATGACTATATTACATTTTACTACCCTCATTTATACTATCATGTCAAATTTGTTTTTATTCTACTATATTTATTTACATTTTTCACTTATCTATTTATTTTAGCTGTAATGTCGTCCATACAGTCTAGGTGTATTACAATGGAAACACTTGAAGACCAGGGTTTGTGTGAAAGCCGCCAATATCGGAGACAAATCATGTTGTTTCAATTACATTGGCCCAGAATCGGTCGAAATATTACATTACCTAAGATCCTGAGCCACTTTATGGATGGAGGGGAGGCCTGTCTTCACCCACAACTGAAAAGTGAACTAATTGTTTTTTCAGACTTAATGGTTTTATCTCTATCTTCCACCCACCATTTACCTGATTTACCAGATGTTTTTATCATTTATGAAACAGACTTTTTGTAACGCAGTTGTTAATCATCAGACTGATGATTTAGTTCAGGGGAATGAGGCCAATCCAACAGAAGAGGTGCTCTAACTATAAGCCACATAACTTTTTCTGTGGGAAAACTAGCAGGACATTTACTTCCAGAAGCAGCTGCTTCCAAAAATACCCCCACTCACTTTTTATGTCGATCACTTCTTCAAAATGAAGTGAGTGTTGTATTAAGACTCACTTCAGAAAAATCTGAAACTTTTCATTAAAGCTGCATTCATGAATATTAACATGTTATAAAAAAGTAAGGTATGATTAACATTTTATAACAAAGGATTGTGTGATGTGAAAGGTGTCAGTCCAGGTGATGAACCAACAGAGAAGTGACTTCATTGCTTTGGTTCAAATTGATCACAAATCCACTGTTTGGGTTCCACGTCGCTCTGATTAATCAAACTTTTCACCTGCTCAGCACCAGCTGGGAGCTGGGATGTGAACACAGTGAAAAATTCAGCAGCTATAGAGTCATTGTTGCTCCAGCGGGAGTTAGTGTAAAGTGTAAACCGACCGTGGCGTCACCCATTGCTTTGTGACCTTGCATTTTGAAGCCTCAGAATTTTTTCCAGCGCCATCTTTTTTTTTTTTTTAAACCAGAAGTAACTATATTTGGAGGAGCAGGGGGTGGAGCCTGACTGAGCTCTCCAGTACAATGCACGCACACCTATAACTGTCAATCACATGGTATTCACGCCCCAAAACAAACTGCTTTATCATCTATTTGACTTTAAATGGACCAATTTTTCAAAATGAACATTGTGCTGTATTAAAAAAGACTTGAAATGTTATAAATCAAGTGGGAAGTCATTTTCTCATATACTTCCATAGAAACTAGCTGACTAGACTACTGGATTCACCCTCTGCTGGTCATTAGAAAGAATACAGGTTTAAGGCACTTCCGCATTAGCTTCACTCTCTGGACCCGGAGTCGAGGTACGTTTTTCTATACATTCCATGGTTGAGACAAAAATTCATCAGGAGGCCACAGACATGATCCAAATCAATGTGAATGTAAAAAAAAAAAGTATGCTAACACTAGCTCAGTTTTCTGCACTGGCCTCAAAATGGGCAAAAAACATCAGTTTATCTAGGTGTAAATAAATAAATCCCTGTTTCCGGTGGAGGCTGTAGGAGATTTGTTATCTTTCAACAGCGGCACAGCCCCTGAGAGAGCACCGTTTCTCCCGTGGCTCCTGAAGACACACAAACACCTCCTATAGAAAGGTTTTGCAGAACACCTTAACCATAACTATGACATTTTTGATTCAACTCAGGCTTTTTGCTAATGAGTGAACAGCCTCCTCCTCCCCTGGACTCACCTATTGTGTGTGGAGGTACAGTACTGTATATCGAGCTTGATGACGACCCTACCTATGAAGAGCTGGCTGCTGAGCCGTAAGCGCAGGTGCCCGTCAGCCGGAGCCTCCAGGAAGCGGAGGGGGAGCTGGTCGACCTGCAGCGAGGCCTCCCGCACGTTGCGCTCTGCCCTCACGTAGTGCCACTGTCTGTCATTCAGTGGCAGGTGGGACTTCACGGACAGGACCGCCGGACCATTTCCCACATCAAAAGAGAACGTCACCACCGAGGGAGCTGCACACACACACACACAAAAACGCACACACACAAATGTGATATTGGGTTTTTTCATGGTCTCCTCTGTCCTCCCTTTCTGATGCAATGTGATACAATGCTGCTGGGAAAACTTGATGACCTGAATAGATTTATGAGGGGGCTCAGCTGACAGCTTGTCAATATTTCACAATGCCTCTGATGCTGCAGTAATACATAATGGCTACAAATATCCTGAGAACTCCTCCCCGAGGTTTGTGAAGAAAACGCACTGTAATCAACAATTTCGCATCTTTTTAACGACTGCAATAAATAAACTAAAGCGGTGCTGCTGGAGCTACCTCTGCTGTCAGTGCAAATGTACTCTGTGCTTATTAAACATGCTGTTTAGTCCAAGTACAAACAATCCTAAAAGACTACAGTGCAATCCTTAATTGGTTCTCATGTAAACGAGCACCTTTTTGTTTTTCTTAAAAAAAATCGAAATATATCTGCAGCCTTTTATTTCCTTGTTACAGTAAATCCACAGCACATTTCTATTATGTCATCTGCTGTAATCATTATGGATTTCAGCTCCACTAAATGTGTAGCAAGGAGATGCTTTTAACATCTCCTTTGGCAGCATGACATTGCTGTTGACTGTGTCATTAGGATTACATCATGCCGGCTGGACCTGACAGCCAGCTTCATGGGGAAATTAAACTGTCAACTACAGTATGACTAGTATTTCCAAGTGAGAAAGGCAAAAGAAATATCACTGACAGCTTTTGTGGCTGTTGTTATGTATGGTAACTCTTTTCCAGTCTGTGTGCGTGCCCTTGTCATGTACTTTGTGTACTTTGTGCACTCCTGTTATGCAGGTCTGCGCGTTGACTCACAGCTGAGCTCCACTCTGATGAAGTCTTTGAGGCCCAGGTTCTCCAGAAACACTCCTGAAGGAGCGCTGGTCTTGAAGTAAAAGGAGATATCAGAGGAGAGCTCTGCCTGCAGGGTGGGGAAGTAGAGGTACGACGACTCCTGGTAGAAAGACGCTGCATTCCATATGGACTCTGACAGAGAGACAGAAAATAAAGAGGGGAGTTGTAGAAGGAGTAAAAATCTGAAAGTAAAGTGCAGTTAGGAACATTCTGTGAAAATTCTCTAGTGAGTGACGCTCTAATTGCAATTAGAACGTCATTCAGTAGAGCACATGTCTCCGCCAATGGTCCCCTTAAATTTACACCAAATTGCACACACTCATAGATGTCAGTCTCCTAAAACCCCCCTTTCCAATTGTCCCAAAAAAATCATTTCACAATGTTGAAATTCCAGGATCCAATCATTCAAAGTAGCCTAAATGTGTGGAGTTTGGTAAAAGAAGTGGAGTAATTACAGCTTCCCCACTTTCCCCACAAAAACTAAATAACACCTCAGGACGGAGTTCATTTTTCCATTTAGTTAAGTCTTAAGTTAAGTCAAACTCAGAATATAACGCTATCTCTATTTTGAGATTGGTTCAGTGGTTTTTGAGTAATCCTGCTAACAGTAAAACAGAGCAGATGCTTATCAAGTCAATCAAACCACACTCATAGATATCAGTTGCCTAAATGTGCCTGATTTATTTTTTCATCAAGATCCACAAACTTTCCTCTCAGAAATTGGTGAACATCTCAGAAAAAAGAACACATCAATTCACCAAAAAACAATTCCCAGATCTGTTTCTTTCTCTGGAACCAATCAAAAATATAATGAATTCTTTCTTGCTTCGTGTTCCATTCTTCCTCCAAGTCTCATGGACAGCGGCGCACACACCTCTTGGTGGTGGTAATAATGAAATGCAAAAGAGAAGGGATGTACTGAAATCAGATCTGCCTCCAATTCTTCCCATGTTGATGTCTGGTAGAAAGCTGTGATCTCTGGTGTAAAACATTCTCACACTTAGTCCACCCGTCCATCTGTCTCCAGACTGAAGCACAGCTGTTATCCAGGGAACTGCAAGACGTCCATTGTCAGCAAAGCATCGAAATAGATGATAGTTTTAATCATTCTGAGCCTGCGTGTGCCAATTTGTCTCCACCAATATTTTACCAATCTCAAACAATCTTGACATTTTAATTCCACTTATTGTTTCTCATTAGATCTATGCAAGCATGCCATGTGTGTGGAATTTTCTGCAAATGTGTGAAACGTGTGTGAAATGTCAGTGTGAAACATATGGGGCCACTCTTCCTCCCAGCGTGAATAAACAGCTGAGCTCAGTATATATATAAAAAAAGTGTTCTGGAATCAATCCAAAGATTTATCTTCTTTGAAACTAGTGGGGGAAATATTTACTACTTAATGGTTTCCTGTAGCTTCTGATGCAGGGCAGAGTTATTCATGCACGTCGGTCATTAAGACATGAACATGATTTATAAGGTAAATCAGCCACAGCTTGTCAAAGTGATTTGTTCGTTAATGCCAGGCATCATTTTATTGTGAAGAATCCTGCGAGCAGCTGCTGACACGCAGACAGGTGAGCTGCAGGCTCTGATGCTCCGAGCTCATGTCCTGTCAAAGATCTTGACACAAGCTCAGGAGTTGAATGGGAAAAAAATAATAAAGAAATACAAGAAGAAGCTCCTGACGTGATTTAAAGAAAGGTTTGAGAAACGCTGCGACACTGTCAGCAGATACAGAATCTCAGCAGAGTTCAAACACAGTAGCACACTCCCACATGTATTGTGACATTTTCTTGAAAATCAATTTTTAAATGTTCTTTATTGTGTCAGATTTATATTAATTGAAAATGTGTTCAAAATTAGCATATCAAAACCATAGACTATAAATAAAGAAGGACAACGTGCCAGCACTTTCTCCCAATTATGAAGCCAAAATATCCAAGATATAGCTGCCGTCATCTTGTACTTCATCTCTACTGAGAAAGCAGTCATGTCCCTCAGGTTGCATCCTTCACAGGACTATGATGTCTGTCTATGATCCACATCTTTAGACCAGACAGTTTCCATTTTGGCTCAGCTTTTCCATTTTGGTCTCTAACTTATCCTTACACATCGTTAGCTACTTTAAGCTGCTGCAGCTCAGCCACCCCACAAAGGAAACTGGTTAGCTACGTCATAGGTGAGAATCGTAGTAGAGGTTGGATCCACCTATTGGACCCTTTGTTGCTCAGGTATGGAGCCTCACAGCTAGAGGCTCAATATCACAGTCCTGCAAATGCTCAACCAATTGCATGTCAGTGTCAGCTGTCAATCAGAATGTTTCACCCTGTTTTTATATCATCAAATAACAAATTAAAACCAAATTTATCAGAAACATGAACATGAAACATTTTTGATTTTTTAATTTGGTCCATGTCCCATCTGCAAACATGGAGGAGGCGGGCTATATTAGAGCCAGCCACCAGGTTTCAGATGATTTGGCTTCACTTTTGCATCGTTATATACAGTCTATGATAAACAGGGCAGCAAACAGCCAACACAGCTGTTTATTTTGTTACCAGAGATAAAACCCAATCTAGGTTCTTGGGTTTAAATATTTGACCCAGTAGCCAGTTCAGTTGCTTCTGTGTCAAAACAGTCTTTGTTTCTAATATGATGATTTCTACCATAAGCCACTTTTTCAATGAGCCGTTTTATTAGAGGACATAAAACACAAAATAAAAATTCAATATCTTTTGTTTGGAGAAGTCATTGCTGCAGGATGTTGTGAGACCAGGGTTAAATGATAACATCAAAAACACCATTAAATTAAATCAGTTTCTCATATAAAATTACTGTGTCTGAAAATGTCTTATTAAAGAAACCAAGGATGATTTCAAGGTAATGACGCAGACGCATGCACATTATCTACACCACTTACACTTCAGGGAAAATTGTTTAATATACAATTACTTACATTACATACAATTTTCTTTTCATTTATTCACCAATATATAATATAATAGTTTAGATTATGTGAAGAAAGTCACATAAGGCTGAAGGAAGAAAAATATTTCATAAATTGTTGCTGGAAATGACGTAGATGTCTTCTCCATAATTTCACACTGTGTCTTTCATCCATTATTCAGCCTGACATACATGGAGTCGTTAGGAAACTGTGTTATCTCCACTTGAATTCAAAGTAGAGTCATGGGGTCTGAACTACATTTGACTGCAGATGAGCAACTAAAAAGTCCCCACCCTGTGTCTGTGGCTCACCATGGGACACAAAGCAATAAATATCGACCATCTCTCATGTTCCGGTGCTGCCATCCAGCTCTGCCAACCCCCCCTTACAAGCCCCTCCATCGTGGACAAGACAGACAGACCCACTGATGACTGAACACAACAGATGAGCTTTAACTCTCTACCCAGATAAACCGGAAAAAGGCACGAGGCATAAAGACATCATCTAAATGTGGTTTGTCTGTGATCGGCCCTAAGCCTCCATCTGCAACCAAATCTAGCACAGCAGCATCAACACTGAGGTGATCACCTACTGTCTCCATAACAACGCAGAGGGCCGATGTGGTAGATGGCTTTCGAGCCTGTTCTGTTGGTGTCTCCGATTACTATCTGGCTGACTGGTAGGTGGTCTTTATAGGAGAGGATTCCCGTGTCATTAGCCCTGTGACAGACAAAAAAAAAAGGAACAAATAAATAGCTGTGCAGAGCCCTGGAGGGCTGGATGCCTTTATGGGGGTCCAGATAGAGGCATCCATTCCTCTGCATTAGCACAGAAAGCAGAGTAAACACATTAAAATGGGAGCAATCTATCACAATGCAGACAACTGCCGCTGGAAATATGCAAACTGAGCCGAATCCGGAGAAGCTTTGGAGTGGATTAACACACAGAATGCAAAGACATCCAGGGCGTCTAATAAACCAGAAACTCTAATGCAGCCTTTGTTTCTCCATTCAGCCCCTTTAGAAATTATGATTAGCTTGATCATAATTGTAATATTACGTGCGAGCTGTAATTAATAAGACACTGGTCTGTGAAACTGTTCTAACACATCCAAAAACAGAAAATGAGCTCTAAACATTGGAATGAGGGAAATTAGATGAATAAACATTTATTTAATTTTGAAGGAAACAGTGTGAGCTCTCTGTGGACGCTGATAGGTGCAGGAGAAAAACAGTACACAGAGTCTGAGCGGCTCCTGGGGATCTGTGAGTGGTTTTACTCATTTAGGAATATTTACTCTATGCTAGTCTCTATTTAGCGAATGCCTAATGAATGATTTGACTAAAAACTCATAAACTAGTTTTTCTCTGTAGTCACATTACTGGAGAAAAACATTGAAATAATCTTTTTTTTTAGCTGCATTAAGACATTTTCCTGAGTCATTTGTATCTTTATTTTATAATTATTTATTATTTATCATTATTATTTATTTCTTACAATTTTCTGAGTCAGATTCTCCGGGACATTTTCCAGAACATTTCCTGCAGCCCCCTAGTAAAATATCCAGAAAATGTCAGAGTGAGCCCATGTAAGAATACAGCAGGAAAATGTCATGTAGACAAAGATGTCACCTTGAAAAGGCAACTCTTGAAAGAGATTCAAGAGCTTTGGACATTAGGGGGCCTCATTGTCTTAAGTCTTTTTACTTTATTCAAGTGTGTTAATTCACAATTAGGACCTTATATTGAGATAAGTGTGAATTAGATATACATTCAGGTTATTAGGTACACTAAAGCAGTCTAATAGAACGGTCTGGCAGTAAATCCTCTTTCATGGAGGTTATAATTTTCAGTTTGTGTTGAGCCTGTTTTAGAGAGGTGCTGATTCAACTTTATGGTCATCGTTAGGCTGTAGTTTATGGTGCTCTTGAATTGTACTGTGCTGTCTCTCTTATTTATAAGCTGATATAAGTGGAGGGTGGACAAAATGATAGGAACACCTCTTTTGATATAAACATGGTACAAAAAAAAAGGACGGACACCAAATCATCTTCCTGGTTAGAAATGTCAAATATGGAGTGTCTGCATCACGTACCATGCATCTGTATCGGCGTCACAGTTGCAAAAGAAGTTCATGTCAATGCAGTTCTCCTCCAGGCTGCAGGAGCACTGCTGGACCCCGGGCAGGAAGCCTCCCCAGTAACTCCTCTTTTCTCCTTCGCGGTCCAGCCACCAGGACAGCGGACTTCCATCTGTAACAATACACCAGTCCCAACAGTCAGTCGCCGCTGCCACGGCCTGATGCCTGCCAGTGCCACTGTTCTAGCTCAAGTAGGTCAAGGTCATGGTCTATTTTTGGAGGATTTCATTATTTTGCTTCACTGGCTTTATCCTAAAATCCAAGAGGAAGAAATATATGGAAGCAAACACATTTTTTTTAGATAAGACATTGAGAAATCCTGTTCCTCCAGCAGCAGCTGTGCCAAGAGGCTTACATAACATGTGACAAAAGCAAATAAAAACAGTGAATGTGGAGTTAAAGAAATATAAAGTAGAACAAGGCAAAACGCTTTACATGATTAAAATGTTTGGGTCACAAGTCAACAGATCAAGTATTAATCAAGAAAGATGCAGGAAAGACAAAAACAGGAAGTTTATGCTTCTAAAAATACACCAATATGTAATATAAAAACTACACATGGCTATTTATGTAAGAACCTGACTGATTCATCAGTTGGCTGATAATAAACGGCCGATATGACCTTTTTACAGACATATTACTATCAGCGCTTATTTGAAGCAAAAAACAATGTGCAACATTCTATATATTTTTTTGTTTTTGTGTTTCTGTTTTATGATTGTAAAATAACAAGCCTCAATTATATGTTTTCTGTTCTAAGGGTTTAATAACGTCATCTTAGCAATCGTTTACAATATATAGATCTATATAGTTATAGATCTATATATATCAATATTGGACATTTTCACTCACTTATATCAGTATTGACATTGGGGTCCAAAATTTCTTATCGTTCAGATTCTAATTCATATTCACGATCAAAACATATACACAATAAAAGTCAACGGCTTATATAGAAATCATTTGTCAAAGTTAAACCAAGGTTGACATTTCACAGTAAATATAATTAAACATAACGAGGGATAAAAAAAGTCGAAGACGGAGAGAAAGGAGTGAACAACAGAAGAAGAAAATAATAACTCACAGAGGAGATTTGGTTTCAGAGCTGTTAATTTCTGATGAATCATTTAAATGGACCCGTCTCCTCATGAATTATGCACGTTGAACTTTAACCGAATAGGCAATTTTCTTCATTGCATAAATGTGTTTGTTTTGATTCCCCGCTCGCATTTCATGATAACACTCCTGTGAGTGTCAATGAGGCTACAGCAAAGCCATAACTGCACAATTCATTACCTCCACTATGAGGTTAAGTGGTCCGGCTTCAGTCATCTGTCACACAACGTGACCCTGCATCAGAGATGAGCCCAGCGGCAGAGAAAAGCCCATTAAGCTACATGTCAGAATATACAATTAAGTGTCACATGCGATGCTGCTTTTCTTCCCACTCGTACATTAAAGCTGCATTAGGCAACGTTTTTATGTATGGATACACATGTCCTATTAGTCTAAGTCACAGAATCGGGCTGAGGTAGGGAACAATGCAACATCTCATCAGCTCATCAGATAACACAATAGTCCACACGAATGCTTAATGCCGTCATCAAATAAATGTTGGCAATAATGAAGAGGGAGGATGAAACGCAGGCTGCACCACCCGGCGGAGGCCGTATGTCATTGGTATTACAAAGGTTGAAAATAACACTCGCCTTATTGTCTTTACCCTCGATCCCCATCACTGCAGACAAACCACATCCCCTCTGTTCTGCTGCCTGTTTTTAAGCCACCATCCAGACACCGAACAGGTACACAAATAAGAAAAGGCAACAATCAATAGCTCCTGAAGTAGAGGTCAGTCTCACTCTCTCCCTTAAATTGGGTGGATATTGACAGCAGTTACACACGGCGAGAAAGCAAATGCATCCCTCTCCCTGCTCTTTATTTATTTTTACAAGCGCTGCACACAAAGCCCTGAGAGCGGCTACGAAACGACAGAGTTGTGAATTACAGGAGAATGAAAGATGGTAATGAAACATAAAAATACTTTCAGCTGATACATAAGATGACATCTATTTTGACGCTTTTGTTCGGAGTAATTGGCAATAAGAGCATTTAGACTCCAAGAAATACTTGGAGTCTAAATGCTCTTAGCGCTTCAGTCTTAGCCAAAGACTAATGCCCACTGCTCATGAGAGGATTATCCAAACAATTTTGGGACTGTTTTCAGGCCTCCTGACAATCACAGGGATGTTGCTGATTTGAGACTGAACAGAACAGATTATCTGGTCAAATGATCCTGTAGTGTGAGGGTTTTACAGATTTAATCTTACTGAACTGAATCGGTGCCTTGCCGATTTCTTTGCCAATTTCAAATCTGACTGACTCGTGTTGTGAGCAGAAACCCACAGTAGCCAATGAGAACAGACTGACTGGGAGGCATCACTTGCGTACTTGTGCTAAGAACCGAAACATGGTTGCCTACATGGTGAAAAATACTTTTATATAGTATAGTGTTCTGTTGTGCTAAACATTACACAGCCAGCGGACGATGCTGGCTGTCCACCTCCTTGTTGTTTTTATTTGAAGTCACGTTCGACCACGTGAGTTTGTGTGAGTCTCTGGAATCACTGCTCGGAAATCGTTTGTTTAAATTCCAAATGTGTGGTTTTGCGTCTAGTGTGAGCGTTCTCAAGATTAAAAGATTAAGAGTCCTTCACATCTGTCATCTCCCACTATTGTAAAATCAGTTCAGATATGAAAATCATCCAGTGTGCAGCAGGCATTTGAGCAAAGTGATCCCCCCCCCCCCCCAGTAAATAGAAGATACATCTTAACAGCGAGTGGCTGGTAGGCCAACATCATCATTCTTCCGCTGCACCTCATCTCCAGCAAAGATCTTTGACAACAGTGAAACATAAACATAAAAATGGTCTCTCTCGTTCCGCTGGTGTCATTTTCTATAAACCACGACCGACCGGAGTCGGTCAGGCGGATGGCGATGAGCGTGTTGCAGACTTTAATGAAGGTTTTCCAAATGCCAAGTTGCGTCGTGGATTCATACAGAAACAGTATGCTTCATGTAGACACATGAAACAAATACCTAAAAAAAAAAACATGTACTGCTGGATAAAAATAAAACTGTGGAAATAACAAGACTGGAGACTAGGACACCGAGAGGAGCAGTCATTAAATCGCTGCTGCGTTAGAAGCCACACACCCAATTCTGAGCAAATTTATCAGGGTGTGTTTAAGAATGCAAATCAGGTGAGAGCTGAACCCATAACTACAAGCACATTAAGTGAGTGAACATCTGTTTTTTTAAAGAGAACAGTAGAGATTGACATGTGAGATGAGTGGAGACACGTTGAGCAGCTGAGCTCCATAGATGGAAGTTAACTTGAGCTTCTCTCGGCACATGTCTGCATCTGTAAACCCAGAGCCGGCTGCTTTGAACAGCTACTGGTTTCCTGTAAATTAACATTAGGCAAGTGCAATTCTGTCCAATAATTAATTTGAACGTGCTGTTCTGCGGGTTTTTTGTCAAAGGGGATGTTGTTTTGTGCACAGGCAGCACGATGATGTGCAAGGAAACATTTGACCATTTCTTTCTGTTTGTTCTCAGACAACAAAGGTACCCATAAAAAAAAAAAATCAGTCTCCTTCTGAAAGCCATAAAATAGCTTGTTTTCTGTCTCTCTTTGAAGTCTAGTGTGATAATGAACTTGTTTGTTTGCACACGCGTGGCACCAAGGGAGGAGGCGGAAACTGGGACATCATGAATGTTTCATGATTTAAGAGCAAATGTTTGGATGTTTGGGACGGCATAGGTGCAAGAGCAGTTCAAGATGAATGCACACAAAAAAGATTGGAGACCGCCTCACCACTTATTGTGAAAACACAAAAAGGCGAGTGAGGCGGGGGATGTGTGTGTGTGTGTGTGTGTGTGCGTGTGTGGGGGGGGGGATTTTCAACTCACACTGTCACAACAAACACTTCCCTGATGCAGCAAAGTAAAGTAACGGCAAACTCACACAACTTCCATAATAAAGCCATGTCCAGACCGAGTGTAGTCTGATAAAACGCAGTCTCTTCATTTATATGAATGAATAATGAATGATGGCAACGCAGAAGGCTTGATGAAAGGGTTGATTGCTCATCTTCTGCCCAATCACACACTGACGGCATCTGGCACTTGGGTGGCCAAACCATAGGCTGTGAATAAAGATGGATGACATGTCTCCACTTCAAAAATGAGGCCAAAATATCTTGGACACGAGTGCTACCATCTTGCGCTGGGGGCGTCTTTTGGAGACAGTCTCTTTAGCAGTAATCATGGAGTGTGTGGAGCTGTGGTAGTGAAGTCCCACCAATACACACACGTGACCAATCACAAGTCAGGCTCACCCCATTTTCACAGCATAAAATAACCAATAAAAACCAAATCTACTGGGGAAATGAAACAGAAATAGAAAAAGAAACCATCTCTGAAAAAACTTACTTGAGGTGCACCCTGACGTTTTAGTTCGGTCCATTTCCCATCCACTAACATTGAGGAGGAAGAGTTTATGACCTATACTGCAGATTCGATCTTCATATGCAGTCAACCAAACATTCACACTCCTGGCAGATTACTTTGTGACACCACTGCCATATTTGTCTTGTTTACTTCAAGATTGCTATGACCAAAGGAAGAAAGTGCTTTCTTTAAATAAGTTAGAAAATGCAGAATGAAAAAACGTAAATTAGAAGAACAGCAATTGAAACAGAGCAGAATAAGTTAAACAAAACATACAACAACACAATATGTACCTTTAGTATTAAACAGTCGGGACTTCTTGCAGTTGTAAACCATTTCCTGTTGGCACTGCTCTGACCCTGACACGATGGCGCGCAGTTGTTCGGCCGACGCACTGTAGTTGAAGGTCGTGACGTGAGGTTTCTGAGGAGAGGAGCTCTGGACTGTGACTGGAGCTGAAATGTTGTGGGCCACCACCGTCCACACCTTCTCTTCTGGAAGACAAAGTTCAATCTGTTAACATAAAGCCACCCATAAATTCCCTCTTTCAATATTTGACTGTTGGTGATGTTATCCACACAGCGTTATCTGTACGATAATTTTGCCCTCTGTGAAATCAATAGTGCAGGATGTACGATAACATGATCATTTTGTTTACACATCTCTTCTCACGTGATGTCCAATCATGCCTTGTGATGATGAACGTGACCATTACGTCGTGACTTGTGAATTTAACACAAGTCCTTCCTGTCTCATTTTTCAAAATAAGAGCCTTATGCCTTGCCCCTAAATCACTTTGGAATCTCGACAAAGCTCTGAAACGTCGGTATTAAGAGCCCCATCCCTACTCTGATCGCGTACGATAATTTTACTCAAAATATCTTCATTTTAAGCTTCTGTTACGATACTTTAACATATCCCATCCAGCAAACGCCAGTATCAACACCTTCTCCAACACTAAAAGGTGTGTTAATGTTTACCCTAACCCACTATTCACACCTTTTAATCTAAATACAGAAGGTGTGTCCTCTAAAGATAATTAGTTTGTAATTCCCTGCACGAAAACATACATAGTTAGCAATCTGCCCAAATTTTTCACATTCATATATTTTCTGCGCTCTGAATACTACATAAGCATATTGCATTCACTAGAAAAAAGAAGTGCTCTGTCTTTTGAATTAATGAGAACATACCTCAAAATCCCAAGAGAGGCTCTTGTTTAGCCTACTTTGAGATCATTGAAACAAAAATGTCCCACCTGTGTAGTTTGATCCAGTTTTATTTTGGTCTGAGTTTGAGACCTAGGGAGGCACTTGAGTATTTAAGTTGTATAGATGGCATTGATATTAGTTTGTCTGCTTTACGCAGGTTCCTTAGGGCTTTGAAGTTGTTGCAACGCAAAGTAGCGAGGGTTTTGAGCTAGCTCGTTTGTTCAGAAAATAAGAGCAGGACTTTGTTCTCAACGCTGCAACCTCACAGCGAAGACGTTATTTCGAGGTGGTCTGCTCAGTAGCAATTGGGGGATGGAGCAGTGGTAGCGAGGTCCCACAAATGCATGCGCTTTCCTGAACGTAAGTCAGTCTCAGCTGTCTGGACTTTTCCCCCGTTTTCACAGCATCAAATAACTAATTACACAGATTATTGAAAAAACAAGAACACTTGAAAATGCATCACGTTTGATAAGAACTACCTAAAATGACATAAGCCATCTTTGACAAACATTTCTTTGACATGTAGTTTGACTTTTTATCTTGGTCCATGTCCCATCCGCTAACATGGAGTGGAGGGTTTATGACCTATACTGCAGCCAGCAACCATGCTTCACATATGGGGAACAGTTGTCCATCTTCATATACAGTCTATGGATGAAGCAGGACCATAGTGCTATGTTCAAGAAGATACAAACACAAAACTAAATATTTTAAAATGCATTTAAACACAGTTCATGGTCAAATAAAGCACCATATGTAATGAGAACAGGAAACTGACTTGAAAAAGCAGGTCTGATGTTTTATTTTTACAAAAATAAATAATTATATGCTAAGTGGTTGGATGTATCATGTTTTGCTGTCGCTCTGACCCATTTGTGTCATATTTACTGCACAGCTCAGCATTTGGCCAAGTTCATTAACGACTCAGTGAGATGTTGTGTGTTCTTGGCTGAACCATCTGTGTTGCTGGTGACATTTCACAGATCTCTGCAGATCTGCATCACTGGAAAAAAACAAATAAAAGTACTTGAGCAGTTTCCATTCATTGGATTTACTCCCTTCTCTACGCCCAGTCTGTGAAATTAAAACCTTCAGCGTCCCCAAAACAAACCATGAGCCACTCTAATTTGAATTTCTGACTCTTTCCGACTCATTTTCTGTGCATAATTTACTTTCAAACAGTGTGTACGATAAAATCAGATGAAGACTCCATCTTATTTCCATCCTCACTCAATATTCATTATGTGGATTTTGTGTTTACTCTGCCTTAGAGGAAATCCCTCTCCGCTTTTTGATTGATTATTCACATTAGGTTGTGAGGCTTACAGTTATTTACATCTCTAATAGATTCTTTAATTGAGGTCAAGCTGAGGCATCACTGCTGCTGAGGGTGAGACAGAAATGTTAGAACCACACAGCAAAAAGATGTCTCTCCTCCATAATGACATGAGCGGTACATTAACCTTGAAAAGGACAAAGTATCTGGGAAAGTTGTGACAGCTAACTGATGAGTACTGTCTCCACAGTGTCAAAAATGAACACTCTGTGTTTTGTGCCTTTATGTCACGAGGACTGGGAATCGTGTTGCGTCTCTCTCCCTGTCCGTCAAACGTCACATCTTTGGTGTCACAGTTCAGCTGATGCAGAGCACGGTGGCTTCACAGGATACCACAGGGTCGGATGGAGGCCGTGCTTCTACGCTAGTAACACTAGACTGGTTTCAGACACAGTTTTATAATTTACACTAATTGTTTACTGCAGATCAGAGGTTTTCAAAGAGGGAGGCGGGGCTCCCCAGGGAGGCTCCAAACTGTTTCAAGGGAGGCTCTGTAAACTAAGCAGTTTTACATTAGCTATCAGAAGAAAATCACTGAAAGTAGCTTTAATGTCTTTGGTTTGGTATAAAGAGATGCAGTTTTTCCCACTCTCCCAGAGTCAGAAACTAAAAAATGCCCCAGGACAGACTTAATTTTTCCATTTAGTAAAGTCTGAAGTTATATCAAACAGCAAGATTACGATGTCTTAGCTCAGTTGTTGAATGTCTATGGAATTAAATAACACTAGAAGGGTGCTTGGGGAACATCTACCTCTGCCAAGGTTAACGCTCTACCTCACAATGTTAAAGAAAGTGGATCTGGTCCTTTATGTGGGTCTGATCCAAAGTTGTAAGGTTTCAGTGGGTCATATCCCACCCTGCCCCAAAGTTCCATGGAAATTCTTTTACTAGTTATTGAGAATCCTGTTGACAGCCACACAAACCAACAAATAAGCACAATTGAAACACTAGAATGGAGCATATATGCCCAACATTCCATTATCTTTTCTGCTTATCCTTTTAAGGGTCATGGGGTACACCCAGGACAAATCGCCAACCAAAACCAATCTACATGTCTTTGCACACCCGGGTAGAATATTCAAACTCCACACAGAAGAGACATTGGCTGCGAATCTTCTTGCTGTGAGTCTGTGCTCAAATTTAAATGTATATTTCTTGGACCATTACCTATCCTTCCACCAAGTTTTGTGAAAATCTGTCCGGTTGTTTCTAGATAATCCAAACAAACAAACACACCGATGGACAGGTGCGAAAACAAAACCTCCTTGGTGGAGGTAATAATTATGGCCACGAGGCATCCAGAAATTTGAGCTCAACTAAGTAAAAGAACTAAGGTAGACAGAGAGCAGGCTTTTCCCAAGCTCACTCTGACTCCCAAAGATTTAGAATCCCACCCCTGCAGATCATTAAAAGTCAAACAGGAAACTCAGTATGTGTTCAAAACTCAACAAGTTGCCATGAAGTTTGTTTTGGATGTTTGTGCTGCACGGAGCACAGTACCTAATGATTTTATTGACAGCTCTGCCTCTTTTTTTCTCTTCCTTTAGGGAGAGGTCAATGATTTCTCCTTGAGCGACACATTAACATCAGGACATTGTACTGTATTTCTAAAATCAATGGACAGACCTTTGATTTGAATATTCCCTCTTCACTGCTGAATGAATACTAATGTGAACCATGACTGGGGCAGCACATTTAGGTCAGAATCACCACTTAAACAGAAGAGAACCCAAATGCAACAGGTGAATTTCTGATAAACTCACTGCACAGCTTCATTCTTTCCTCAGGACTAATCATTTCCAGGCTGGTCACTTCTTTATGGCGCCATTATTAGTTCAAAATGTCAGCCGTTGCATGCAAAATATCATAATTCACTGGCACACCACCATGAAAGTAACTGAGCAGATTAATGTTTCCAGGGGGATTAGCCCTTTTGACTTTAATGACCACATGCTCTGATGGAAATTGTAGCCTCTAGAGGCCACTAGTGATCATTTAGACTAAGCTTTTTAAAACATTATCTTGCCGTGACACTTTTTTAATCTGAGCAGATTTTACATGGCTGATTTCAGATGAAGGCGCTGGAAAATTCTTGTGGGTTAACTTAAAGGTCCAATGTGTACGATTTTGGTGAAAGGCATCTATTGGCAGAAATGGAATATTAAATAATCATGTACTGCAAGCGGTTGACCAATCACAACAGAGTGGGGCAGCTGGGCCAATCAGAGCAGACTGGGTTTAAAAGGAGGGGGGCATTAACGAGACAGGAGCTAATCTCAAGTGTATGAGACAGAGGCTGACAAGATGAGCTGCAGCAATGAGCTTGAGGAAAGTGATGTTTTCTGAACATTAGAGCATGTAAACAATTCCAAGTAATAACACAATTTAAAATGATCAACTTGATTATGTGCGGAAAACGTCTCCTATAAGACAATAACTTAATAAAAGACTAAATGACGAGTTCAGATACAGGATATAGTGCTGTGTGAAAACAGCACAGATAAACTCTCAGGAGCTGCCCAGATGGACCGTAATGATTGGTTACTGGATGGTAGACATTAAGATAATGTGGTGTGGATCAATGCAGAGTGATCTTTAAGTGACTGGACTTTCTGCCACGTCTCATTGAAACAAAAAAAAAAAAAAAAGGTGACAACATGGGGGCACAGTGATCTCACCTGTCATGTTGCAGTATACCTGTGTGGGCCCCAGGGGACCACTCCCATCTGGATCAATGGAGTAGAAGCCCGAGGAGCTGCCAATCAGCTTGTACGCCTCACAGGACGACTCGTAGATGGCTGAAAGCAGAGTGGGGACACAAATCAGTTATTGCTCCAAGTAACAGCCCACACTCTGACAGCTTTCTCCTGCACACTGCACACATATTTACATATTTTTTGTTTACATTTGGATGTTGGTGACGTATGTTGTTGTTCTATCTAAAGTCACTTTGAGCAGTTTTTGATCTATATGGATACTGTAGTTATATATTAATGACTGAAAGGCCTGATCAGAATGCATTTACTACAAAATGCAACCCTCGACATTAAAGTATCTTATCACCATACTGTCTTATTTATAGCCTGCCTCTGTTAGTTACTGTTTTACTGGTGATAGGGTCATAAATCAGCAATAGTCAATTGAATATATATAAGACGACATGTAGAAAATATGGAGATGAATAAGTAAATAAATAACTTAAGTATATAGAGGAAAAACACAAGCTGAGAGTATTTTATCGTAACATAATAATCCTATATATGTTGTTTGTGCCTTATTGTTCCTATTTTCAATAAATATGTTTGACATTAAACACACAAAGATCATGGAGGTGTTCAAAAATCTTTTCAGGATGAGCACTAATTTGTTTATGGAGTTTTTATCTACGTTAACTCGGCAAAAATAAACAAAGAGAAGCCACTAATGTTATTCCTACATTTTTCTCCAGCATGACTTACATTGGAAATACTACATATTAATTCATGTGCTATTGCGTCTTTTAAATATAACTTGTAGCCCAAGAAAGAAAATCTGTGTAAAATGAAGGTAGATGTTTAGCCCGACATGTTACTAATCCCAAAACCTTTTTTTCCATATGGTTTTTATTTGTGGTGTTTGGAGCAGCAGAAACTACACTACATTCCAAACTATGTCCAAACTGTGTTGCTAACACAGTTAACTTGTGAATGGCTCCAAACACTCAAGTTTCAGAGATTCACGTCTGAGCTGCACACGGAAAATGTGTTTCTGAGCGAAGCTGATGACAGTTGAGGTGAAAAAAAAAGGACCTATTTTTAATTCAGCAGATGCTCTTTTCTGTCATGTTCCCTCTGACGTGCAAAAAAGAAAAAAAAGAAAACTCACTGCATTTGCCTGCATATAAACAACTAATCAGTATTCTGGGGCAAGGGGATTTCACACATAGTTTCCAGCAACAGTATCTCCACAGCTGATATTAAGGTGTTGTCGGGGGATGTCAAAAAATGCAGCCTGAGAGGAAAAACTCCTACATGTGGAGTCAGACTGAACTCAGCCAGTCTGTAAAGCTATTTAAGAATATCGCAAAAAAACATTTGAAAGTGGGAATAGCAGTGATGATTGTAAGGTCATGTCATGTTGAAGCAGGACAAGTATTTTTGCTTCGCCTCTCAGGGCACAGAGCGACTCTGCGAGCGAGACAGGAAAAGATGTGTGTGCAGAATCAAATGACACAGCTCAGTAGACCTCGAATAAATGGGGAGGTACAGAGGCTGTAATGGCAAGTTTGAGACAAGGTGGTGAAATGAACTTGAGACGAACTGCTCACAGTTGTGACAGGTCGCTCCCGAGTATCCCGTTCCCGAGCAGTCGCAGGCGAAGGAGCTCCACGTCTGAGAGCAGCGGCCTCCATGTTCACACAGGTTCGGGAGGCACCTGCAAAAACAGGTTATTTTCATTTTTGGTTACTGTAGTCGTCGTTCTCTTCATTAATCAGTTATCAAATCTGATCAGACTTTATATAAATAGCAATAGAGTGAAATGCAACAAAACAGCAATGGCACTCAGGCAGGGGCGGATTCAAGAGTGGGGCCATGGGAACCAATACTCCTGTCAGTAGTCTTTTAAAAAATATATATAAATTAGTCAATAAATAAATAAACTATTCACTTACTAACAAATAAAAAATGAACAATTTGTTGGCTTTGCTCAAAGCTATAGAGCAAACAGTGAACAATTAATGATTTACGCAATCAGGAATTGTGCATGGATGTAGGAAATATAATTTGTCCCTCTGTGATTGGGGCCCTTTTATGGGCCCTGATTTAGAAAAATCCTTGATCCGCTACAGCACTGAGTAAATCGCAAGCAACACCAAATTTCCAACACTTTAAGATATCAGTCCTCAAAACAAGCTCCATGACTTATCCGTGGGAAAATGTTGAAAAACATCTTATTTCACAATGTTGAAGAAAGCCCCATGAACTGGAGCCACAATTTAACGGCTGCTTCCCTGACCAGAGTTTCGTGGAAATCATTCAAGTAGTTTTTGGCAACAACAAACAACAAACAAATGGAGTTGGGTGACCTCCTTGGTGGGGGTGAGTAAATAAATAAAAAAATCTGAATAACAATAAAATTGTTAGATTAAAATAAAATGGATTTAGAGAACATAAAGCAAAACACGTAAGATATATAAATGTCTGTTTTGCCTGAGCAACAGTTCCTGTTCCTTTCGTTTGACAAGCTGCTAATTGTTTCAGCTCCAGTTTACTCTTAATAGACCTTTGTCTTCAATTTAGCCAATTTTCTAGCACATGAATTCATAAAAGAAATCACACTCTTAGTCGCAGGAGAAATTACAGTAATTTCTTGACAGCTAAACAAAACAAATCTCCAAGCGTTTGTATTTGGCATCAGTCGAAAATACTTCTTTTGTTAGTGTTTACGAAGCTGATCTTTTATTTATTAGGTAAGCAAGACCCCTGTTCACCGCTTCGCTTTATTCTCTTGTCTCCTGTTATGAACACAAGCTTTTGAACTTGCCCAGAAAGAATAATTTGCTGTTTATTCATGTTCCGTGAAGCAACATTAAAAATCAAATGACAAATAACAATTACTTTGAAAATCATGGCTTCTCACACAGTGCCCTTGTCTGAGTTTCTGAGAAAGCTGACACATCGAGGTGTTTGTCTAAAAATAAAAGCATTACTGTCACCTTCAGACTAGAATGCCCGTTAATGGGATTTCACCACAATGAGCGCTTCACAGAAATTTTTAAACCGCACTTTTCTGATTAATAGTCCCTTCCTCAAGCCTCCTCCAGTTTCACATAATTGCCAGCCTTTCAAGCGTGCATCTATAATTTCATACACTTTCATCTCTCACCTATTAACTGCAGTGGAGTGGGCCAGCCGCAACACAGATAAGGTTGCACCCACTGGTTTAATTACCATCAAGCTATTTTCTGTTCTAGTGTTCACGAGTGCCCTTACAGGTCATGAAATTACAGTAGCCGGCACACCCAGCTGCACGCTCACCGCAAATTAAGTCACGCGATTTAATTACACAGACAAAAGGAAATTAACACAGATAAGTAAATTTTCTCATACGCTTGGGTCATTAATATGCAACAGTCACCTCAAGGCAGTAAACAAGGCATCATGTTGTAACCTCACATCAGATAAAAGCACAGAGACACATGATAGACTATCTTTGTGTGACATATGCTTCATAATGCAGATACTGTTGATCCGTTGTTTCATGTGTACTACTTACAAATTTAGGTTTATCAGATTTAGAGAAAATATTACATAAAATAGTTAATACATTAATATGATTAAATATTTTCCACCCAAGGCAATTCAAAGAGCTTTACCTGATATATAAAAGGCTTCATGACAAATTCAAGGCAACTTAAGACAATATAAAAAAGAAATAGATCATTTAGAAGATACATAAATACATAGTAAGGTTGGGAACAGACAGCAGACTCATCCCAGATGATCTCAAATGTCTGGAATCTGCAATATATTGCACATATTTATATATCTTACATATCTTTATACTTTTTCTTTTACTTTTATTCTTTATATTTTTTATTTTATTATATATTTATTGTCATACAGTGCTTGCCTCTTAATTTGCTTGATCTTTCCCCCTATTTTCTCCTGAATGTTTCTTCTGCAACTCACACCAAAACAAATTCCTTGAATTTTGAAAACCGACAATGAATCTGAGTCTGGATTGTTCATAACTAACAGTAGATCAGAAATTCTTTGAGATCACTCTTAAATCATAGTTAGTATTATTTTCATCACTTCTCCAGAAAGAGAAAAAACCCTTTGAGCTCATCAGTCACTTGTTCATTGATGCTGCATTTGGCCGTGAAGACTCACTGTCATCGTCGGCCTTGGTTACAGCAGCAGGCAACCGAAAAATCATTCTGATAAACCCACTGTGCATATTCCTAATCTTGAACGATAGATAATCAAAGTTAGCATCTCGACACGACTCAAATAAATCCTAATTTTGTTCTGCATCCGCTTGATGTGTAAAACATGTTTGTCATGTCAACTTAATAGGACCATAATTTATTCGTGTTGTGTCTGTCAGGTTGATGTGAAGACCTTCTAGTGGCCAAAAAACGATCAGTGAGGCTTTAAAGATTTTTCTTTATATGATTCAAATGGTTATAAAAGTGCATTTAAAACATCTGAAAAAGTTCATTAAGAGCTCTATTTCAGCCCAATTACAACATTACATTCAGACTCTTTCATCAATATATTAAGACACAAAAGGTGTGTGCATCTCCGCTCGGGGAAAAAAACTTGTCTCATTCAATCTTTCTGTCATTTCCCGCAGTGCATCCCCTCGCCTACTGACACGACAGACTGGCAGCGCTGTTGTGTTTGCATATCCTCCGACAGCGAACAATCTGGCCTTGAAAAAGGTAGTTTGAAATCTGACAGAGGAGCAAGTCTCCTCGGGGCAAATACAAGGATAAAAATGGCAGTCTGCATGTTTGTCTCATTGCTTTAAATGTTCCGAGCCACAGGCAGACATCCAGCGAGCTTGTGGGTCTGCCGCTCCTGTTCACAGGGCCCACAGCTGTGCAGGGTAATGAGGGATAGCACGCCACACAGGACGGTAGGAAGCAGCTTGTTAGCATATCCCTCTGCCAGAGAAGGTGTTACCGAGACTGTTGCAATTTAATTGGATGATCCTGTCAGCATGTTTGTCTCCGTGGGACAAGATGTCAGTGACTTTCAGGCTTCTCTGTAGACAACATAGTGCCATCCACAAATTAACCAAGCGGGCATGAATAACTCTGCTGCCAACTTGGATAATGTTTCTCCCATTTTTATGTCTGACACATTTTGCCTGTTGGATATCACCAAGATCTCTGTGAGAGGTGTCCTCTAATTAAATACAAGGGTAAATAAGAGATTTCATCACCTATCTCTCATGTTGCACGTGTCGAACTGAAGCTCATGGTAATTTCCCAGCAAACCTTGCTGCACATGACTGAGATTCGTTGGCTGGCCGTTGAGGAACATGAGCCGCATGCAGCCTTGGAAGGACGGAGTCGGGATCTGGCAGTCGGCCACAGGGCAGCCTGGATGGAGATAAAACATGATGCAAACTTTTGTTTTACTGTACAAGCAACATAAACCTGGGAGGAAACATTCTGTTACAGTGTCTCTATTAAAGGTGGGCTAAGCCATTTAAATCCAATACATTTCTCTAATATCTATACGTTCTGGTTTCAATATACAATTCTGGATCTGTATTTGGGAAACAGTGAAAGCTGGATGACCCAAACAGCACAACACTGTTCCACACAATCAACAACAAAGGGAGCGAGATAGATACAACTCTGATCCAGTAAGAGATTTCCATGGAGTCATTAACAGTACTATATGCTAATCTTCTTTCCTGGTACAATTTTGATTAAAACAAGATAATGTTTTCATTCATCCACACTGGCCACTACTGTTTCAGACAGTAACAAGTACTGTTAGCAACTGGAAATACCTTTCTGCTACTACCACTATGTCACAGAAGGTGACTCGCTCCAAATACTATGTACTGAACCATCCTTTAGTTATGCTGCTATAGGTCTAGACTGCTGAGGGAACACCCATCATGCACTGAGCACTTCTCCCCTTCTTTCTGTCTCTCTGCTTCCACATTTAGTTATTTATTTTACTACATTTGGAGTACATGGAGTTTACTTGTTTTAAACTTAAATTCAAATATCCATCTCTTACCTCACCTTACCTTAAAATAATAATGTATCTTTAAAGTGTGAGAATCCGCAAACCTCCAAAATACAAGTTGGCTCTTGACTCCACTTGTTCCCACAGCTCAGTCGTGGAGCACGGCTCTCCATCCACAGTCACAGAGATCTGTAGGTTCCTGGTGTCCAGACTCACTGAGTGCCACAGTCCATCACTGACTCTGAGACCTGCAGAGGAATATTTCACATTTTCAAACAGTGAAGTCAGCGGCAGCACAGAAGGTTATTTGTTGAGGGCCTGGAGGCTGTGAATGATTTCCACCATTGTGCTCTTGTTTCATCTAAATGTGTGACACAGTCAAAGTGGCAGTGTTTTCGAAGCATTTCCTGTTATCAGGGCTCCATGCAGCAATGGCCACGGGAGCACAAGACTTTTGATGATTCATTTCCCCGGTGTTAATGTTTAAGTAAAGATATATACATTTTGATACTGATATTTTTGTACCTGCCAACGCTGCAGTCAAATCCCCAATTTCCCATCAACACTTTGCCTTCGCACAGATTTTTCTTGGCATCACACACAGTCAGCCTCTTCAAAAATAATTCAAACCCCCCCCCCCCCCCCTTTCTGTGTCACAAATTCTTGATGCACATTTTATCATCCATTTTATAATTCCACATTTCACATGGGATTACTGCGGCTGTAATTCCTCCTCTCTTTGTTGATTTGGACTTTGAAAACCTATGAGCATGTACCATATGATGCATTGCAACAAATCACAACAGTGTATAAAATAGTTTAAACTAGTGCCTCATTGACCTGCTGCAACATTACAATGAGGCTTGTATGTTAATCCCTCAGTAATAATTATGATAACTTGGTAAAGCACAAAATAATAATAATGGCCAAAAGATTATCTATAGAAAGCTTGAATAATAATAATATATTATTAATTATTTAATGTAAAATTATATTTAATGTTTATTGTGTGTTATATCCTCTTTTTGGCAAAGTAATTATTCTAAATATACTATCGTATGATAAAAGCCACAAAATACTGACAAAATATCAATTAACATTTTATTAATTATTAAAGACGTTTATCATCTATATCAGGATATCATGACAGCCCTTATATAGTATAATATAATACTGTCTTCCTGTCTGAAGCTATTTTGCTTTTATATAGATTTTCTTTATAAATTTAAATGCACTGAAGTAACAGGTTCCTTTTAAAGTGGATTTTTTACCAAAACACTTTGCATCATTGACTTTCATTGACTACCCATTGACACCTTGCTGTTAATTACATAAAAATCTTGCTTGATTTCTGAAAATTATGTTTCACACAACTCACATTGTTCTTAAAAGACACAACATACGACATAAAGACAGAAGAAGACTGAAGGTAGGTGTTGCAATGACTGATGATTAAGATGCTGTGTTCAAGCTTGTATGTAAGTGCAGTGGCAGAATAAATAACACATGTTACACGTATTAACAGTTGTCAGCGATGTAGTTATACCCATATGATTACTGTAAGGAAAACAAATCCAAAATATAAACATTATCATAGTATCATAGTCAAAAAGTGAAGTCAAATTTGAATTCTATTTCCTTGAAATGTCAAACCTGATGACCAAACACCAAATTGTATGCTAAATCAAATTTATTTGACCCCAAGGAACCAAAATCAAGCTGAAAATCAATCCAAAAGAGTAATAATCAAACCCAGTTTCAGCTATAAAACATTTCTTTCAAAATGACACTGACATCTTCACTGAGCTGCAGCAGGAAAACAACACCATTATTGCGGCGGTGACTTGAAATGACTGAGCCACACCTCCGTTCTGTCCGCGCTGACTGGTCCCAGACTAAATTTGCATCCAAATTGAGCTGCGTGTGCTGCGGCTCGGGAGCCGAGCAGAATGCACCCTGGGAGTGATTTGAGTTAGTCCAAAATGAGACGTGTCCAAGCTCCTGGGAAAAGTTGAGATTTTCACACAGTCCACTGATGCCTGTCGCTTACAGCAGAACCTTTTATCCCGCAAGACTGTGAGTGCCTTGGGCATTTTTCTCCACTCCATTGACTGCTTCACGGAATAAACAGTGTAGCCGCGAGGGACTGCAGGCGAGCATCAGTGGGAGTTTCCTCTTCCCCCCTTTCAGCTCATATATATATCATGATCTGCTCGCTATCCTGCTGCTGGCCAAGCCGGGAGTGTCATAGCACTGCCCAGCACGCGAGTGTTCTCTATCATAGCGGTGATCTGCATGAGTATTGCTGCCCCGTCAGGAAGAATAAAAGCTCTGCCTATTCTCATGTGTGAGACGACACCTTTAAGCCCCACTGATGCCTCCTGGAAACACACATTTCAAGGTTTCATGCCATGACTACCGACCTCAAGCTCTTCCAGCACGGACAAGCAGCGTGAGCTCAATGAAACAAAAGCTCATCTTGCTGTTTCCCGTCGTGTGTGTCTCTTTGTTTGAGGATAACAAAAATTAAGCCTATGGCTGTTGATGCAGATGATGTTGAGGCCGAACAGACGAAGAAACAGATCAATATTTGTTCCCCCCTAATGCTCTTGAAGCCTTTATCAAACACTGGTGACTGAGTTTATCCTTAAGCGATTTTACTGTCCACTTGTCGAACTGAAACGGAGTTTTAAACAACTAAGAGACATTTCTTATAAAACCGAAAAGCCGGATTAAAACAGCAGGTTAAATATAGAAAATTTGCTGATTTACAGGAACCCAGGATGAGCCCCACGGCTGTTTAACGATTGCTCAAAGACCTCTGCTGCGCTGAGTTTGACTTCACTATGAGCTGTGTGATACTTTTATACCTTCACAGGAAGGCGGTGAGAAAAAGTGAAAATGCTTTAATCTATCAACTAGATTTACTCTCAATTAAAATCCATAGTTTGAGATTCACAACTTAACTTGGAATTTATTTGCTGCAATAATTTAATTATTAATGAGGATAATGATTTTGCAGCTGATACAAAACATATAATGATGTTGCACAGTAAAGAGGCATTAACAGGTATCTCTTTAAACTTAACGTGACCTCAACCCCTGCACAGCATGCAGTAAAGATTCAGCCGCAGTCAGTCTGGCCCTCTCTGCTCAGCTCTCACTGTTTGTTATGAATCAGCACATCCATCATACGGAAGATTTCCAGCGGCTCCCAGGATCACACAGCCGTTTTCGCACTAGACCAGCATTATTTCAGTACCCTGGTGTAACGAGGGAATTTACCCCCCACGCCCATGTTTGATGCGGTGCACTTGCAGAGGACGAGTCTGCGTCTTACACACATTTGCAGACAAGATCCCGGGGATTATCTCTCGGTGCGTTTAAAATGTTAATGGTCTCCATGGTGGGTGGCTACATTAGCCTCTCCTGAATTTGAAACCGAGATGCTATCTGCACGCTTGCTCGATAATAATTTCAGCAGGAAGTGTGACCTCCAACAATCCACCCAAGGAGGAAGCAAAACAAGGAATCAGAATGAAAATCAGAGAGTGAATAAATAGATAAACACCCCAAATTAGCAAAGACGTCGATTCATATCAAAAGCAATGTGAGATTACATCTTCACTCTGCTAAATTAATTTGTGGAGAAACTTTCACTTCACACATCATTGCAAACAATAAGCAGACTCCAGGTCATATTTCTTGTGTGCTACAGCCATAACACCGATAGGCCCCAGAGAAGATCATTTAATGCAGTTTGAGGTAAATTATATAAAAAAGGAATATTTTCCCTGAGCTGTGGTGGTTGTCTTCTCCATCTGTATTTCCCTGCAGCTCACCGTTTCTTGAAAGTCTGGCTTAACCAGCCAATCATAGTTATCGGAGTTATCTCTGCTAAGCAATCCCATGCACAGAATTGGATCAAATTTCCTCCCTGTGAAAAAATAAACTTTTTATTGAGGACAAAGGTGATAAAAGTAAGTCAGATGCAATTACTGGCGCCACTTAGCGTGCCCTGTTTGCAGATTCTGGATTAGGGTGAGTGACACTGTGTGTCTTTGTCTGCCTCAGTTAAGTGAAGCACATAAAAACAAGCAGCCTGTCGCACTTTGGGGTCGACATGCTCAAGTAGATGCATCTCAAGTTCCCGTCAAGTGAGATTTAAAAAAATGCACATGTATTATCATCTCTGAGGTCAAGTTTTAAGGACGTGATTCTTTTCCTTTCTTCCACAAAGTTTTTTTTTTTAAGTAGACATATGATGTTTTTTCAAATGTAAAAGTTCTGCAAAGTGAAAAAGTCCAAAGCCTGAAGTAAAGCGAGCTCCTCTCCACCGCAGAAAACCCTGAAGCATATGATGATCCTGAAATACCTCGTTATTAGACCGGCCGATGCTTTCACACCAGTGCGATGTCATGTAACGTCACAATGCCCTACATTTGCATAATACATCAAAACAAAACAGTAACAAAGCCAAGCTGATCGAGAGCAGAGGCCAACATCTCTTCCACGCCCTAGAAGCTGTTGACCAATCACAGAATGGTCAGGGTGACCAATCACAGAATGGTCAGGGTGACCAATCAGAGCAGATTGAGCTTCATCGGGAGCTAAAACCAAGTGTTTGAGACAGAGGCTGAAAAGAGGAGCTGCAGTGATGGACAGTTCGAGGAAAGTGATGGGTTTTTTGAACATCAATACACAACACAACCTGAATAGTAGCACAGTATGTTTCCTTTAAATAAATCCACTTAAAAGAATGTTAAGATTAAGTGTTCCTCACTTTGAGCTCTATTTAATGTGTTGGATATGTTCCCAGTGTAGTTCACATGTATTTTATCTTGTACCTCTTTTATCAATCAATCAAATCAATCAAATTTTTTTGCATAGCTCATATTCACAAATCATAATTTGTCCCATAGGGCTTTAACAAGGTGTGACATCCTCTGCCCTTAACCCTCAACAAGAGTAAGGAAAAACTACTGTGCCCTGGTGTAATGAGGGAATTTACCCCCCACGCCCATGCAGCGCACTTGCAGAGGATGAGTGTGCATTTTACAGACATTTGCAGACAAGATCCCAGGGATTATCTCATGGTGCAATTAAAATGTTAATGGTCTCCATGATGGGTGGCTACATTAGCCTTCTCTTTGCTGGAGCATTGCATTGTGTTTCCTGGACTGTTACCAACATGTGCACGAGTCAAACAAAAGAGTGACCCAGTCACCAAAAAACCGCACAGCACAAGTAGAGGTACCTTGAAAACAAAATACTTTTTACCCATAAGTGGTGAGACCTCAATTTTTGAGTGACAGTTCAGGTCCTACTTGAATTTACATAATTTCACAATTTATAACAGGTATGTTTATTTTGGATGGTTGTATCATGGTTTCAGCCTGATTTAAAAATCAATAGACCCCCTAATTACTTCATGTATAATCATGTATTCACAAAAGTCTATTGAAAAGTTAATGTGAGAATTTTGTATGTTAGTGTTAATGCAGCCATGGACGATCCTTTTTCATCTCATGTTTTAGCATATGTGTGTGTGTGTGTGCGCTGTGCACTGACCTGTGGAGACCTCTGACTTCTGTTGTCTGGAGCTGTGGAGGGTCACACGCAGTTGGGTGTTGCTGATCTGCAGCTCCAGTCTCTGGGGCTCCGGGTTCAGTGGCACAGACAGCAGCAGCCCATCTGGGTTCCACGTCCTGAACTGGAAGCGAACAGAGAAGCCTCCCGTGGCAGATGCTGCTGATGGAAGCGACAGGAAGCTGCTGCCGGAGCTCAGAAAGGTGCAAGCCACCAGCTGGGGCTGCGAGCACGAGAAGGTCACGTTGCCCTGGAGGATGACAAAGCCAAGGACACAGATTTGCATGTATCTTCAGCTATGTTCGGGAAAGCTGATCTCATGTGAAATTCATTGTTATGTGTTTCAAAATAAATGTCATATGCACAAAAAGGGGCCAGATGGTTAAAGAGCCACAAGCAAAACCTTAACCTAACCTCAGCCAGGATCATTAAGTGACATCTTTTACTGGTTATACCGAATTATCTGTCATAAATTATAAAGTAATCAGCAGCAGCAATTAGAATCCTACTACTAAAACAAAGCCATTAATTCATGATAATAATGCAGCTGCAACATTTCATAGTGTTTGATATGTCACAGATTTCAGTTCAAAATAACTTTGCATGTGATTAAAGGAATAGGTTGACATTTAATTAAGCTTATTTGTTTCTTACTGAGACGATCGATACCACACTCACTCTACCTGCACCTCTAAAGCTCAGTAATCAACACATCAGATCTCCTTCGTTAAGTCTCTTCAACACGGTGCATCGTGCTGGAACTTTCTGTCCCTGGTTAGTTGGGTCTGTAGCCCCACCAAAAATCACAAACTTGTCATTCTCACTTTTCAGGTTTTATACAGATCTTTCATGAGCTTGGCAGATTTTGAAGCTTTTTCTAAACACAGGCCAGCTGGTTGAATTCAGTCCTTATATTTAAATTAAGTTAACTCGCTGCTCCCTGTCACTTCAGATTTTCCATAAAGATTGATTGGTATCAATCTTCTCATCCAACTCTTGGGAAGAAAATGAGTTTGTGTATGTAATCAAATTAATAACAATATAATTAAATCGCAAGAACCATCTTATGTATGTGTCACTTTTACCGTTTTAGAAGCAGAAATTCATAAATGGACTGTGTCTGCTGAGAATCCATGGACCTATTGAAGTTTGTTCGCTCCAAACTGATACCATGAAGCAGCCCAACGTAAAAAAACATTTCAGTATATTTCTGTGCAATGCAGAGGTTGTGTTAGGTACATTCAAACTTCAGACTGGTCATGTCTGTCGAGGTCAGAGTCCTATCAGTTCCGATGCCTGCAGGGCAGCACAGAGCAATCACAGCTCTTTGACTCTCAATGTGATTCCTCTATCAACCTCAGGGAGATTGTCCCATTGAAATTCCATTACAGCTTCCATCTTGACGCTCTCCCTCTCCACCTCCCTGCCTCTGTTGTCAGTAAAGGCTTTTTAACACAGCAATCAGACATTAAATGGAGGGGGTGTCTCAGATGAGATGTGGCTTGTGGCTCTTTGGCCGACCGGTCTGATTTGTGTGGGAGGTTGAGTCTCTAAATGAATCCACTCACACACTTGGACTTAATGAAAGAGTAGTTAAGATTGCAGTGGACGTAATGATTGTTTTCAAGTTATACCCTCTTTCCGATTTCTGACTGGAATACTTTAAATCTGACTAATCAAATATAATCAAATCTTAAATAGAAAACAACAAAGAGAACTTTAAAACTTTTACTTTGGCCACAGTGGTGATGTTGGATGGTTTGTTAGATGAAAATAACATAGTAACTGTAAAAATGGATCAACCGAGATATTCCTGGTTCCCTGATGATGTATCCTGAAATCTCTGGTGATGCCCTGACATTAGCCATGACTTCAGCGATCCTGAGTTTTCGTGTAGCGCCATCATCAGGCCAAAATTGTTGCTTTTGTAAAGGTGAAAATCCTATCGACTGCTTATAAAGATGGATGACATGACAGCTCCCCAAAAGTGAAGCCAAAACATCTTGAACCCCCTAGTGGCTGCACTGTAGGTTATAATCCCAACCTCCTCCATATTAGCAGATGGAACATTGGCCAAAATAAAAAAGTCAAAAGTGCTCGTTGAATTATTTTAGGTAGATCTATTTACACTGTTAGTAATTAGTTAATTGATGCTGTAAAAACGCAGTGAAATGACATGTTCGACAGCTGAAACTTGGCGGGATCTTGATATTGCAGCTCCGACACCTGACCACTACTGTGCAGGTTCTCCACATGACAACACCAGCACGAGACAGCAGCTCTCGTCTCCACAATATTTCGGCAGATGTATGTTCTCACAAATGTATCTGCACATATGTCATAGTAAAGTGAAAAATAAATGCTATATTGAAATGCTAAATAGATGTAATAACCAGGACGTATATTTTTAAGCTGTTAAATATCTAATCTCTAATTAATCAAATGTATGTTTTGATTAGATATTTATTTAAAAAAAAAAAAAAGAATATTGGTTATATTCTTATCAGATTTTCAAAAACCCAAATATTATTATCTGTATCAGCCTGAAAAATCAAGTAGACATCTGGCTCTTAAGCCTGAGCGTTTCAACATCCATCTTCAAAAGGAAGATCTAATGAATTTCGCAGTATAGAGTATGTGCACTGAATACAGATGTTCAAGCAGCTGACTCACTCTGATACATGCAGACACTCTCAAAGTCCATCAAACTTACCACACTGTGTATCTGTGGCTTGCGTCTCTTTGCCAGGTCTATGATATTGATCCCGTTGTAGTAAAGGTTTTCCACGCAGCCATGGAAGTTCTTCCTCAGAAAGGTGCCGGGTTTACCAGGCAGTGGGATGCCCCCAAAACTCAGCTGTACGGTGAGAAAGAAACACAAGAGGTAAACCACTTATCCCTGGATACAGAAATGGATCCAACACGAACAGGTACAAACATGCATATTCATGTCTGCTATGTTTATACAAATAATTTCCATTTCAATTCTGTTCTGTATGTTACTGTGGAACCATCATCAGGCAGTGTAGCATGCCTCAAAATACATGAAGCCCACACACTTATTCTCACCAGTTTCTGCATAAACAGCTGAGCCAGTGATTCAGCAAGTGAGAAAACAACACCCACTCACTGAATCCAAACACAGTACACTCTACAGTGATTACATGAACACAGTATGTGAGTCTCTGGTTTGCAGCTTTTCATGGTTTGATGTTTGTCCTTTCATCAAACAAAGGGGAATCTTGATGCTGCAGCAGTTTGGGAAAGACCTTTTCTTTTTTATAGCGTGGCAGTACCCTTGTGCAGAAAGTATAATCCATAAACATTTTCTTCTTTGTTTTTGATTTTGCTGGCCTGCACAGAACCCTGACTCCAGCCCTATCTAATGCCTCTGGGGTGAACTGGAAGACCAGCTGTGAGCCAGGCCTTATCACCCATCATCAGTGCCCACCCTCACTAATGCTCTTGTGGCTGAATGGAAGCAAATCCCCTCAGCAAGGTTCCAAAATATTTCTGAAAGCCTTCCCAGAGGAGTGGAGGCTGTTATCGCAGCATAAGAATGGCCACGGTTTTGGTCTGACATTATTTTGTCATTGCTTGGGTATGGGCTGTCCTCACACTTTTAGTCATGGCCAGGAGTAGCATGCTTGCTGTATTTCAACACTGCATCTTTAAAGGTGATATCTTTAGGAATTTATGCTTGTTAACCCACCGACCCCTTAGAGGGCAATTATCGTATTTTTCAACTTGGGCCTTATGTTTATAAATGTGGGAGTGTAAATTAAAGATACTTTTGAAATTGGTTCAGTAATCCTCGTGGCTACAACGCGATCTTACAGGGCAACTGCGACAGTCTATAAAATGTCCACAAAACGTGCAGTGATACTGCCGGCAGAGGCGATATTATGTGAAGAAACATTCATTACACACTCACATTTATAAAAAAAGGACCCATGTTGAAAAATATCAGAATACCCCTTAAATTACTGTTGCTAGGCCTGTAAAATCTTAGCATAATTTTTACTCAATGGTTTCAGCCAGTTTTGCAGGATAAGGTCGACTAGTTTTTTTTTTCAGATTTAGCTAATTAACCCAAAACATTGTCTCAAGGTAATCTAGCTAACTTAATCCATCAAACTGTTTATACACAGAAAATTGCTGTCAAAATTCCATTTACACTTCTCCACCTTATTGCTCCTAAAAGTCAAAGCTTTCTTTCCTTCTCTCTGTCCCCCTCTGATTCGTGGTGTTCTCCAAGGCTCCACAGTTGGTCCCTTATTGTTCTGCACATAAAAGTGTTGAATTTCTCAAAACCTTCCTCAGCTAAATGAAAAGAAAGCAGAACTAATTCCCTATTTTAGAGAAACATTTGTGAGCCCTTTCTGCAAATATCAAACCTGCAGCCAGAAACATGGGTGTGATATTTGACAGTGACCTTTCATTTGCAAAACAAATCACAACCGATAAAAATCATGTTTTTATGGGTTAAGGAGCAGCTCAAAGATCAGGTCTTTTCTCTCTTGGCCTGATCTTGAGAAGGTCATCCATGCTCCTATTAAATCTCAGATAGATCATTGTAATTCTTTGTACTCAGGGGATGACGTAGAAAGCTATCTCATGCTTTAAGACTCAAAGACAAGATCATATCAACCCTGGTTTGGTCTCTCTTCAACATTTACCAGTAAGTTTAAGCACTTATCTCAAGATTGTTTTTACCTTTAAAGAAAGTTATGATTGATTTCCCAGCGACATTGCTGCGTTATAAAAAATGTTCATTATTATTATAGTTGTCAGCTTGATGATGGTTGTCTGGCCTCCACTGAATACATTTATTAAGTGGTAAAATCACTCTAGCTTACCTCCAATTTACATAATTGCCTCAGCTCATGGACTCACCTCATAGTCAACCTCCAGCGAGTGTCCTTCTCCTTTGGTTTGGAAGTGCTGTGTGTGGGAGTCCACTGTGAGGTTAACCTGCTTGTTGAAGCGCTCGATGTGAACAGAGTGCCAGTGCTGGTCGTCCAACAGACTGCCCACAGTGACAGCAACCCGGCCGCTGCTGAATCTCAGCCGGCTGTCATCTGGGGAGAAACACAAAGGGAAGAGCTCAACACAGTGAGCAGCTTTACATTTTCCCACAGTGGAGACAGGCGGAGTTCAGACGTAGAATGAAGGCAAAACAAACGCATCTGTACACAGAATTATGGCCTTTCTGTTCATTCAGATGACGTACACTAGGCTACCAACACAAATACGGGATGAAGGTAGGTATACAGCTTGAATGGTTATTACCTCCTCCAAGGAGGTTACGTTTTCACCCGTGTCTGTGAGTATTTGTTGGTTAGTAGGTTTGTTTGTCAACAGGATTTTGCTAAAAACTATATAACAGTTTTCCCCTATACTTGGTGGAAGGATGGGCCAAGAGAGAACCCATTATATTTTGGTGTGGATACAGACAAAGGGGCAGATCCAGGACATCACTTTCTTTAAATTCAAGGATACGTTGTTTTTGACATTTTGACTGACTACGCAGAATATAAAGCTTGGGTCTTAGACTGATATCTGTGATGGTGTGCAATTTGGTGCAGATCCAAATAAAGATCTGGGTCTAGCAGATTTAAATGTTGTTTCATAAGGGACCTATCAGCCCTTGTGCGCCACTGAATGCCATTCTAATTTGGACAATGAATTACCGGCTGAATCATTTTTATTTTTAAGTAATGATGAACTAACTTACTGTTTAAGTCATTTATCAACTAAAAATGTTTAGGGTTTTAAATGTGGCAATTTTATCACTGTCTAATAAAATAATAGTATTGTTGAATTTTTTTTTTATACATATTCATCCTTTTCATTTGCTTTACCTCTTTTAATATATCATTTTAATGGTTTAATTTTTAACTGTGCTTTTTGATTTCGTCTCTGTTTAAATGTTCTTGTATAGCACCTTGAATCTACCTCTGTCTATGAAATCGGCTTTTTTGGGGGGGATGTTTCAAATTTATGATTTTTCCTTTGCTCCTCATTATGTTGTGAAGAAAACAGGTGAAAGTAGGGCCAGATGTACCAATGACAACCATCACTCAATCATGAAAAGAGCATCTAAAATGTGCATATTGTAAAGTCCTCTCAATTTTGCAGCGATTCCAAATGAGAACATTGACATTTAAGACAAAATTCCTCTGTAAGCAAAACATTTGCAGGAAAGGTTTGGGACGCATTGTTCACCTAAGTTGAGGTAGAGGTCCAGTCTTCCTCGGTGAAGCTCCAGGGTGATGTAATCTCCTCTCTGCCCCTCTCCGTGCAGCAACACGCCTTCGGCCTGGTGGCTCTTGAATCGCAGAGAGATCACGTCCTTCACCGTTGACATGGACTTTTGGTTAAACCGATACAGCAGCGAGCTTCTGCCATCAAAGTCTGCCACATAAGACTCTAAAGGAAAATGAGAGTGGCCCTTAAATTAGTGTTTTATTCTGTTAAAACTTACAATACGAAAAATGTGCTACTTGGTTGTGAAGATCCCACTGAGATGAAGTGAAACTTTTTAAAATCACTGCCAAAGTGAACCGAGCAGGCGTCCTAAATGTGCAACATGTTATGTTTAGTTGGTGCCAAAGAAAAGAAGGCGTTTGGAACACAAGAAGTGGAAAAACAAAGTGTAATGAGGTGGCTGTGGCAGCAAACACTATAGAAGGCACAGCAAGTAAATACAAAAACAACCTGGAGCAATGCATAGCTTAAAAAGCATGCATGTTTTATCAAGGAATGGTAACTTTTTTCTATATTGTGATGATATCAGTTTATACTGAAATCATCATGATGTCATACAATGATTTGGTTGATCTAAACAATCTGTAGATTCTGTTATTGGTTGAATATTTTATTGCATTACAACACTATGTGCTAACATTTGTTTGACCTAATAGTGATTTCAAGATGACTTCATTCCTACCATCTGACCATGCATTATTTTTGTTACCTAAATGTGCATTAGGTCACATCTATGGTCCAAAAAGATGCAGATAAACCTTGAAAAAATCATGGACATCATATGATGATCACTATAAGATGTAGGTTAATCTATTATCTGTGGATTTATTTACCAAACATTTTTTGGACCATTTTTATCTTGACCTCAACCTTTGACCCATCAGCTCCAAAAGTTAACAATCTAGAGATACCCCCCCAAGTCATATCCCTACCAGGTTGAATAAAAAACCCAGCATTGCATTGTTGAGTTATGTTGCACACACACACACACACACACAGATACAGGGGTAACCGTATAATGCAAAAATAATAAAGAAGGTTAAAATGTGACTTGCTTCTTCAGCCATTTCATTTACAGCTTAATGCCTCCTGCTAGCTTTCTGTTCCTTAATGCAAAGATCTATGAAATTCACTCAAAAGCACCAGGGTAATCTGCTCAGTACCAACACTGGTTTTGCTGTAAATGTATTTAAGTAACACACAATGACCACCTGCATATTCTGTCCACGGCGGCTTCAATAGGCCGCTGTCCATTGTAGCGTTAACGTTGGCTCCATTCCACTTACAGTAGGTCGGCCAGTTCCAGGGCTGTGGCTTTGTGCACGCTCACTCACTGACATGTCTTACCTTCACACCTAATAAAGTGCCGCAATCGATATACCTGTGCTTTGCCTGCCATTTTGACAAGTCGAGAAATGACTGCCATAAAAAGTGTCTGTAGGAGCTAACTGCACAGACCGCACAGGTTTATCAGTTCCCACACAGTCTGTCACGACTCGTGCAATTTCGTTAATCACTGTTCGAATGTGGTCCGGCTCTGCGTCGCCCCGCTGCAGTGGTAGTGACAGCCGGGCTGTTGCAGCAATATAAATGAATATGGAGTATTTTACACAGTGATGAGGACTTTTCTACACACAAACAGTTTTTGCTCTACCTATAAAACCCTGTTAAATTAAAGGGAATCTAGAACTCTACGACCGCTCTCCATCATATAGTCCAGGGAGAGATCAGTTAATAGTATGGAGCATTTTCAGTGTCACCTCTAGCTTCAGTAGAGACACGTATTGAGTACTAAATAGTCTTTAATGCAGCAGAATGAGTTGCATATGAATTGTACCTCCCTGTGTATCTGTCTCTCTCTGTCTATTTTGGCAGATAAGTATTTCCAGTAGCTGGAGTCGATCATTGGTTTTATTGTAATTCAGATTTTGAGTCGACACAGGCAGACGAGTGAATCCAAAAATACCCAGAACAAAAGGAGGAGTATATGAGGCCACATTAGTTTTATACCTGCTTATCCAACATTAATACCCTTCAGTGTGTGGAGGTTGGTCGTCATAAAACTCTCTCTGTGGGATATTCTGAGGGTGTTTCACAGCGAACTGACCGGCTCATCTAGTTAGTGGCGCTTCATAACATGTGGGAGAGGCGTATAAGTGATTCCCCATTACATGCATTTGTATTGAGGACGGTTCAGGTTATTAATTTCACTGTGTGTGTGAATCACTTTTTCCTTTCACTCTGCACACAGAGCTCCGGCCTGTTTTAGTTTCTCATCATAATGACGAGCACAGATTTAGATATTTCTTACATTAAATATTTTAGGACACTTATTACAAAAATTATGATAATCATAAAAACTTTAATGTCAGAATTTAAAAAGAATTACAACTTTATTTACTGATGGTTAGCCAAGCAATTATGGCAATACACATGAGTAGCATAATGAAAACGGGGCTCTGCTTCTGTAGTCAGATATACATATTTCCCCGTACTATTTATATTTATACTGAAATACTTTAACCTTAATGCTAGTATAATGATTTAAATATCTGATTCAAATTAAGAGAAAATAACAAATCACATGAAATTCTCTATCTATCCTGAATTAAATTGCTGAATTGATTATGCTGCTATCTCATTTGATTTTGTGGAATAACAAACCTGTTCACAAAAACTTGTATTTTTCATTTACAGGTAAAAACTACAGGGGAATAAAGTAAGAATCAGCTAGTTATTGACTTATCTAACATGCTAGCTTCCATGTGAAAGTTGTTATCTTAACTCCAAATGATATTTGTGAGCTGTTGGTTTAAGCTTGGAAAGTGGTGTACTTTTTTAAGTGGTTAAGTCATTAGAACACCACTGCTAGGCAACAGCAGCACAGATGCTTATAATGTTATTGATTCAACAAGCAACAGTCAGTAAAGTGTGAGTGATATTTAGGATGAAGATCTGTTGCATATAGCTGAGAGGGTCTCAAATGCAGACACGGATGCTCAGACTGGTGAAAGTGAATTTAATGATACAAAACAAAACAGGCTTTGGGTAATCATTGGCAGGCAAAAGGGAAAAAGAAACACATAACTGAAAACTGAATGGAGACACAAGGAAAAACCATGGATCATGTACCATATAAACAGGATAACTGAAAACAGGTTTGAGAGGACAAAGACACAAAATCACTCACTAATCACTATATAGTGAGTTTGTCATTTTGTAATGGAGTCTGAATGTTTGGTGAAGTATCATACCCTATATAGTGCACTTATTGTTTCCCACAATGCATTGAGATAAGTCGTGCACAACCGATGGTCACTATGTGTAAAATAAACATTTACAATTAACTGTGGGATTTTCCACAGGCTGAAGTTATTGCAACAATGACGTCTTACAGACGCAGGGAAAATGTGCAGAGTTGTGTCCGAAAGCAGAGGAAATTTTTATTATATAAACGAATATACGATAAAAAATTAGGCTATAATATATTAACTTATCATAAAATGAAAAACAAATTGCCTGGCCTTTGCCATTTCTGAAAGAAATCTGAAAAAAACACCATAACTCATGGACTTTGTATTTTAGGTTTAGTTTTCAGTAAAGCCAGTTAAAAAACTGCTTTCACAAAATGAAATGTTTATATTACATAATATTTTAGAGAAGTTAGTGAAATACATGTGATAAATGAGTTTTGCCCTTGTGGAGCAGCATTGTTCTCTTTGGAAACCCACACACCAGTGGTGTCGACATGCGTCATCACAGGCTGATCATCCAGAAAAGCAATTTCCACATTTCCTCCCAGGTTTGACACTTCCTGTCGTCTTTACTTTGGTCTGTGAGGCAGCTTTGGTGCGTGTTACATGTTTCAACATGCGTCCGCTGACACCAGCTGAAGCTGTTACCACTGGACTTCATGAGGAGAGTCTTACTCACAGTCCCTCCTTTGTTATGTGGGTCACCTTTTTCTGCCATGGCAGAGCAATGACTCCATGATGAGGCCCACATAGGGTCTGAAGCCAAGTTATCCTTTTTTAAACCCTTAAAATCTCACCTTTTCATTTAATTCCATCTATTTACATATCCTACTAAGCCTATTACTAAATATGGTCATAATGCATGTGTGACCCCTGAATAAATAGACCATAACAACTTCTAGTTTCTTGTTTTGTATGTTGCTAAAGCAAAACCTTGGCTTCATCAGCTTATACATTTATAAAACATTAATTTTCTGTTTTTGTCAGTGAGAACTTAAATAAAAAATGATTAATTTTCACAACCTTTTAGGTTAAGTTAGGGTTAAGTTATACAAACAACTAAACACTACCGCCATACATTCAGCTGATTTCATTTCGTTTGTTTGTTGTAGCTATAAAATAACAGGTTATCTGCTGTCTAAACCTCACACAGAACTAACCCATACAGTATTGTAAGAACAACTGAAAACAGGCAGAGTAAAGAAAAATGGGAAAAGTGTTTGTTTAGTGCATTTAAAATGATATCTACCTTGAAAAAGAGATGCTGAATTGAATTGCCTAAGCATTTCGATCACAACCGAAACCCTTAACAAGAGCGTCACCAGATGTTTCCACATTTGTCTGGAGCTGCTTTAATTCACAGATTTAATCTGGGAGTGTTGAATGTGAGGAAATCACAGTGCATGTGAGCTGCTCACGCTGGCTGTCTTTTGATGAATCATTTTAACACCAAACAGCATGTTAAAAGCAGGTGTTGAGGAAATGGTTCTCATCGCTCTCAATCAGTAGAGCAGCTGCAGAGCTGGAGGTACAGTGTAAATGAACAAATCCTTCTAGGTGGTGTAATTACAGAGGTTTGATGTATAGACTGAGTGCAGTCTTGGTGTGGTGTTAATAGCAGTGAGTGTGTGCTACTCACTGTAGGAGCAGCCGTACACCTCCACTCTGAGGCCCATCCAACCGCTGGGGTTCCAGTCGAGAGGGACGAAACGCAGGAAGCGCGTTCTCACAGGGTGGGACAGCTTGTTCTGGACAACGGCCTCCGAATTCACATTCCCGACAAACCTCTGCAGAGAGATGGAGAGAGAGTGTTTGTAATGACAGCATGGAACTGATCGACAGCAAATGAATTGTACGATTTTCACCAACAAATACCTGAAATCAAGCAGTATAAAAACAAAATTCTTGAATAGCACAGGAAACAATAAAGTGCTGACAAGACTGACTCAAGGGCAGCGTCTTCCTCCTATCCTTGAACATACTATATAATGTAAAGTGATAAGAATCATCATGTGGTGTAGAAATATGAGACTATCTGCTCAAACAGGTCAATGTGAGACGGAGGAAAAATGACCACTGAGGAAGCCAGGGGGCAAAATAAGAGCTCTCGTATTGTGTTTTCTCCCTGCAGAGCTAAAAACAAAAAACCTCTGAGTGTTTGCGAGATGTCATTCTTCTTTCTTCTCTTCCACCCCTCCTCTACTTTCAGTCTTCACGGAATAACACCAGGGGACATGAATAGAGAAACAGAGAGCGGATGACAGATGGACACAGAAACAGAGACAAGCAACCTCTGCTGAATGACTGATTACCATCCGCCTCATAACGGATTCTAGGCAGGTGACATATCAGATCAATAGGTACTCGTACTATAAAGAAAAAAGAAGATACATCATTGACAATAGAGCTCCGGGCTTTACTGAATACTTCAGCACAGTCAGAGAAGGCCAATATTTCAGCTTTCCACAACAACGGAAACACAATGACTGGCAGCACAAATGACCACACGATGCTTGTGGAGTGCTGCAAAGCAGAGGCATCATTAAATACACCAGGATGCTGCTTCTTGGTTGATAATCAAGGTAACAGTGTGACTGTTAAGGCTGTTATTGTGATTTATGCCACCACTTTTCCATTTTGAGCCATTTACCGAGGTGGGCCTGGTGGCTAGGGTCTTCAAACATGTACGAGCAAGAGCTAATTTATACATGCAAAGAAAATTCTCAGGAGGGATTAACAAATGGCACTGGGACTTACATGTGTGGTTGAGGAAAACGTATTACTGTGGCACTACAAGCTGCAATTACAGCGAATAAAGAAAGAGCAACGTACCTGCTTCCCAAAAATAAAGCATAAATATTCACAGCACTGAGGTATTCTAAACACCCTTTGGCCAGAAAATTTAAAATACTGTAGTTATTAGTGTTTTATTGAGAATCAGGTCGATGAAAACATGCGGCTGTGGGCTGCAGCCAACACCTTGTTGTTTTCAGGCTTTGTGTCGGACACACTGCAGTACGACTATTTGATTGCTGTGCATTCAAAAGCTGTAATTTAAGGCATCTGAGACTGTAGCTGCTAAGCCCAAGTATTTCTTTACAACGTAATTAAATGAAATATTCATGACTAAAATTAAAGGTCAGGGGGACAAATACTCTTTAGGAATTATTTATTCATCAAAAACGGTAAAAAACTTGGATGATCCTCTTCATCACGACTCTGTTGGTGTGGTTCGATGTGACTTGTGTTGGCAATATAAGCAATTAAGTTTCCAAGTGTTGAGAAATCTGGATTGAAATGTTGTTAAACTATTTTTCTCTTATTTAACATCACTTTTTTTCCAAATCAGCAACAAATTTCTTGAGAAATAACCAAAAATGGTCTGAAGTAAAAGGCTTTTGTTTTCTTTGAATAGGACACTTTCTATGTCTGGTGTATGTGCTGCAAGTTTGATATACAGCTGAGAAACTATTCTTGCCATTAAACCCAATCTTTACACTTGAACTCCCAGTTGAACTTTTGGAAAAAACTAATGAACCAAATGAACTCTGAGACTGCAGAGCAATCATTCTAACAAAGTCATTAACCAACAGCACTCATACACATCAGCATGAGTCATTAGTATTCAACAGCAACATCACTATACAAGAACACCACTGAGACTGTCCTGAGCTATATGACGTTTGTGTTTTTTCCTCTTTGGAAAAACTTACAACGGAGCATCCTGTGTGTTTCCGGCTGGGGACGAGGCAAAGACTCTGGATTAAGGCCTGAGGGTGCAGAGGGTTTTCCATGGGGCCAGAGGACCGCGGCTGGTCCTTATCCGCATAAACAATCCTAACCCCACAGTGACTTCATTATTTCTATTTATGTTTCTGTCAGTGTGGAACAGTGTCCCTCCCTGTTCATTAAGACTCTTTGCTCTTCCTCTCCAGTGATGAGCTCCCCTGTGTCAGTTTTCCTTTATGTTGCATACAGCTCAGGCACATAAGTTTATTTTAATCAATTCACTGGGGGATAAATCATGCTGCAGGCAATGAAGACAATGCAGCATTTTCCATGTGGCCACTGTCCAGTTAAACAGCCTCAGAAAACACATAGATGGCTACGAGCACATGACCTTGCCACAAGCAGAGATGCATCACTTTCGGAACGCACCGGAACAATGATTCCCCTGTGTGAGGAAATACAATATCCCCAGTTTGCATTAAACGGTTGAATTTCAAACGTATTTTACTGCTTGAAGATCCAATCTGATCAGTAAGCAGATCTCATTCATGATAGTCAACAAATGCAATGGTCAAAGTGGTCACATTGACTTTTTATTGATTGATTCACAACATCATCCCACTGATTGGGTGGCATGCATGAAAACATTCCACCTTAAAAGTTGTCGGTTGCTGCACGTTTCTGAACAATTTATTCTACCTAGCTAATAACTGCAAGAGATGAAAAGGCAGCAAAATATTCTTTGGTTCATCATTCACTTCGGATTTCTTTATTTGTGATGAATTTGCAAAGAAGCATTAAAAAGGCTGTGAAATAATCTAGGATGGCTTCTGCTCCATCCGTAATGTCTGCTGGAAATTAAAGTTTTTATAGCCTAGCTTATTGGATGAGCTTATGCCTGCCCTGCAACTTGTCCTTGAGGCTCAGATCTGTTTATGGCTGGTACTCTATGTTAACATGTGCATGTCTTCTGAAAGAAAAATGGACAGAACTAACAATATACCGAGCAGAACCATCGGGAATTGTGGGGAGCAGCGTAGCTAGACGTCCATAGGATGAGAGGAAGACATTTTAGCAACAAGTTTGCAAGTTGCTGAGAAACTACAGACATTAATATGATGTTACTTCACTTGAGGAAAGGAATAACCAGTTACTGCAGAACAGCTGAGAGAAGATTGGATGTGAGTTGGTATAAAAATCAGAGGGCGGTTCGAGACTGCTCTGTGCTGACCTCTAATGGACGAATTTCTTAACGTAAAGAATGCAATGCAATGAAGTATGTGGAGAGTGACGGTTATATCCTATTTGAAATGGAAATGTAATTTTTCAAATGAAAACAAAGTGGAACTGAACTTTCAGGATAGATGGTTAGGATGCAACCTATTACATTCACAGCATTGGCTAATACTACTTAGCTAAATGATTGTCTTACAGTTCTATTCTCTAACAGGATGAATTCATAAAATCAGTGGTCATGTGCTCAGTTAAATGTATAAATTGCCACCGAAGGAACAGCAGTTTCCTTCGAAACCGGCCGTAACTTCTGTTTGTGTGCGTCAGCAGTGTGGCCCAGCACTTAAACAAATACCATTACACCTTTGACCATGAGTGACAAGCCAGAAGTGCTGTGACCAGGACCAATCAGGTCTCTGAAACTTCTTCACTCTCTATAGAAAACTCTCTCTAAAGCCTGATATGTGGTCTGTTCTCTGCACATTAATCCACAACGATAATATTAACATGGTAATGTGTAATGGTTGTAACAATCACCTTGTTTATAAGCTTAGATTAATGTGTCAATCTGCTAACGTCAGGTTATTAGCTAATCAGCAGTGGTAGCCTTATGATTTCATAAGGCTGTTGGGCCTTGGTGGAAGTATGTACTCTCTGAGTGCCCGTTTAGGTTAAATATTCATGTTGCTTACCACCCGCCAATAAACTGAACAAAGAAGAAGTAAATGTTATAATAACTGATCTTCAATTTGATATTGACTTCCTACTACACTTTGGATAAATAAAAATAAAAAAGTTGTTGTACTTATATGGCACTGACATGTACCACTTTTTTTTAAAGCAAATTGTACTTGGTTCTTGTTGTTCTGGGTTTGTACCCTCATGGCTGAACGTACTTATTGTAAGTTGCTTTGGATAAAATGAATCAACACCCCCTAGCTATGCTAATCCTCATATTCCTCAAAGCAGAGGCCTTAAGGTAGTTAGAGTGTATTTGAAAGCCTCATTCTCAGCTGCACAAAAGCAGTGGTAAAGAAATAGAGGTAACACCAGATGAGAAGTCAGGGGTTCACTTACGTCAGTGGGGTTCATTCTCTGGGGACCCTGAATGTCAGTTTAAAAAAATTGTAATTGCAATCCAAACAGATTTGAGATAGTTAAGTCTGGACTAAAGGGCAAACCAAATAGATTGACATTGCTTCTGTAGAGCAAGTTAACATGGCTAAAAACATCTTAACGTATTATTCATGAATAATGATTTTAGACCAGGCTGAATAGCATTCTAAGCACTTTCAGCATGCAAGGCCAATCATGCACACACATATTAATCATTGTAAGATCCATCTACCTGAACAGCTAACAAGAAAGAAAATGAATGTTTAAACTCCCCCATTAAGGAGGAGATTTTGTTTTCCACATTAATTCACAGCCACATTCTGAAGAGATTTCAAAATAAGTCTATCCAAGGATAATGATGTTAATGTGCCTCTTCCCACCTATGATTTTTTGCAAAGATCATCCTGCTAATTTACCATGAAGAAGAGTGAATATATTATACATATAATAAGACTAACAGCAGCTCTGCTTTTTTTTGCTTTAAAGGTATCACCAGGTACTTAGCTTATTTTTTCACATAAGGAAAGGCATTCAAGCGCAAGTCTTTCATGTCAGTCACTCTTTGTGTTTAACAGAACGTAATGTGGTAAAAGTACACATTTCATCCCATCAAAGCTCCCGCAGACATAGGTAATTTGCACAGAATTTCTCCCCTGGTTTTCACTAATTAGGTTATTATCAGCTTGTGAAGGAGTGCAATTCTGTTGTCTCATATATTTCTCTAACAAGGCTAACAAGAACACTCCCACAGACGGATGGTGACGTCAACGTTCACTGAGGTGAAGCAAACTTGAATGAAGGGAGAAACCGTGTTAATTTGAATGTGGTTTGGGATACGTACACATCGTAAACAGGAAATACAAAACATTAAACTGCTTAATTTTTTGAATTAAACTCTAGTTTACTTAACAGACACAGGCTGTCATTATCAAGGTATGTAATGCTGCTGCCAACTGGCTGCAACGTACTAATCAAGTATATTTACTGAAGTTAAATTACTTTCAACATCTTAAAACGTCTTTAAAACCCAAGTAATCCCAACAGAGAATGGCCTCTTATCTGCTGATATATGAACACTTGTTTGTTGGAACCTGACAAGATTGGGCTGGGTTTTGTGAAAAAAGTCTGAAAAGATGTTTGGGTTCCGGTTCAGTCATTTGGCTGCTGGCCTTTCTACTTGATGCTATTCGTTATTGTTTTGGCCAGGGATAAATTGTTAGTTTTATCGAGTTTCAAATTGAGTTCCACACACACAAAAAGTTTGGCATTTGCAGTGGCTGCATTTGTTTGGTGCACATGCTTGCCGAACCCAAAGGCCCATACCAAAAAAGTATGTGACTGCTGTATTATGTGTGTATGTTTACCTGTACGGCCCATGCAAGGGGTTTCATTTCCAGAGTTAATTCTTGTTTGTATATCCAGGGGTGGAGCCTTATGATGTTGTCAGCGGGTTGGTAATTTCCTCCAATGCTTCATTTGAGAGCAGGATGTACTATTTCTCTAGAGCTTTGCTTTACCATCAACAATTGGCCAAAGTTTCAACTTTGTTCACAACAAATTTGATGAACTATTAAACTGAATGTTAGTCATGCACCAAGGAGGAAAAACAAACAGTTAGCTCAGGGGCGGGGGAACCTTTTTCCTATCAAGGGCCATTTACATTTTTATAACATCCTTTGAGGGCCATAATGAATTATTGAACACATATATCACACCAACTTCTATAATGCAATCGCTGGTGCTGCTTCTTTATGGTGAGGCATCTGATGTCTGATGGTAATGATGGATGATGCTACTGTCGACTGGTTTTCTGGGTTTGGATCATTCTTGGGTCTTGACTGTAACTGAGACTGCGACAACAATCTCGTACAGTCTCTTCACAATGGATACATCGAACATACACTTTAGAGAACTCAAGCAGTGGGATGAGGTTGCTTGATTCTTTGCAGATCAATGATTTCTTGTTGTAGATTATCAGACACACCAGCTAGTTTTACATGTAACAGCAACAAATGTTTTCAGTTCTCTTTGTGTACGTTTAATGTCCTGAAACCTCTCAGCAAACTTTGTATATTCAGATGTCGTAGCAGGTTGTTGTTCATACAGAGTAGAAAAATGCACAGTGTTTGCATGAATGCCAGTTTTAATATCAGGTATAATAGCTGCTCCATAAAAGCAGTCACTGCTCTGAATTAGGTTTCAGCTTGTTAGCGATCAACTTGCTCACCTGCTGAACATCTGTATTAGAATATGGTGTGAGAGTTGCATGTTGGGGATTTAAATTATGCTAACGACTGATTAATATTATCGTCATTACCTTCATTCTAGCATATGCTCACATTTAGCTGATATTTTTGGTGATTTCTCGACAATGTAAAGGTGATTATCTTCACATTTTAGCTCCATGATCCGGGAGATTAGCCTTTTCATCACAGCAAGCAAACTATAGGAACACTGACTTGTCTATTACCTCAAAAAAAGGATATTTTTTTCATATCTCATCTAACCTGCTATACTTTTCTTGTCTTTAGGGTTGCAGAGGTTATGTTTTCACCCCTGTCCGGTTGTTTGTTTGTTTTTTTTTAAGCAAGATTACGCAGAAACTGGATGGATTACCCTGATCTGGATCTAGGGAATCGTAATGTGGTTTCATAAGGGGACTGAGGTATATGCTCTCTACTGCGGTCCATTCTAATGTTTATCGCAGAAAAAGATTGATTGCTGTCATGAGATTTTTTTTGGGGGGGGGATTAATTATGACCTGTCTCACAGGGCAGATCAAAGTGTTGGGCCATATGCATCCCAGAGGCCAGATGTTCCTCACCCCTGCTTTGGCATCATCCTCCGGATGTCATATTAAAACACACTGTCACATTTTTATGCAGTAAATTTAAAAAATATATGTTTGTTGCATACCATCTTGTATTGCTGCAGGTCTACAGTAGAACTGTTGAACCACAGCCCAGTTTTATATGGAGCTAATTTTTCTATGGAGCTAATTTGGCTCAGTGTTCGCACAGAGTGGCTACGAGCTCACAGTCATATCAGCAGATGCTGCACTCTCATTAGTCCTCTTCAGTTCAGTGTCTGACAGTGAGCCGTTACCTTTGAGCTTCACTTGTTAAAATGCCAGACGGATGAGGGTTAGTTTCAGCCAAAGGTCTCGGTAAAAGCTGTAGTTAGTCAGCTTGGGTCTGAGTTTCATTAGAATCTGCAGGATCTTAAATTGCAAGTTCACATGTACCGCACAGAACACCACACCACAGAGAGGTGTGGGGTTTTCATTTTCTGTGTGAATGTGCTTTTAATACACATTTTGTACATATGTCAAGTTTCCGGGGATGTTGCTGTGTTGATTTGTGGTGCAGCACTGCAGCACTTAATATTTGAAAATAAAGAAATCATCGTCTTTCTCTCGTCTCTCTGAGTCAGTTAGAAAGGGCGATAGCTGCAGGTCATGTTGGTGGTATTGACACAAAATGTCTCATCTCCTTACCGACTGCAGCTCTGTTTCCTTTTTGCAGAGATGCAGTTGAGGACTGACAGTGTGTGAATCAATCTGTGAACTGTCTAGCACCATATCTCAAAAAATATTCATCAGTCACTGGATAACACACACAGTCCTGTCTCTCACCATTTACATACTTTGTGTTATTTTTGGAAGACTGTACAAAATATTAGTTGTGCTATTTTGTTTTAATAAAGACATTTACTTTTGGTTCAAAATCTAAAATGACTAAATGATCTGCAACAGTTTTTCCAGATGGTACACTTAATCCTGGGCTACCATCATGGGCCCCCAAATGTTCATAATTGAGGTTTTTATATGTGATTTGTTTTTATATTTAAAACCTCCAAAAGGAGAAAGAAATATTGCTTTCAATTAATGTGTTGTTGTTCTAACATTAGATGATTTGGTAATTACCAGTAGCAGCAAAGAAAAAATATGTTTTTGGGACAACATTATAATGCAGATGAATTATATCTGACGAGGAACGCTATGTTTGTTGTGCCATTTTGTTGGTTGGTTTGTAAACAGGATTACACACAAAAAACACTGGACAGATCACTATGGAATTTGATGGAAGGAGGGAAGAAGTCATTGGATTTTGGTTCAAATCTGAATCAGGGGTTGGATCCAGGAATTGTTTTCACTTTCTTTAACATAATGAGTATTTTATTTAATTTTCACAGTTTTCCGGCAGAATAATTCATAGATCTTCATGAGAAAAATCTGACATGAGGAAGAGGACTGATATCTATGAGTGTGTGTGATTTGGTGTCATTGAATTTAAGGGTCTTTACATAGGGACTTAAACATTTAAGTCTGTTTTAGTAGATATTATATTTATTTATATTATATATTTTACAGGGCTTGTGGAGGGAGACTGTTAAAAGCCTGTTATTTAACCTCATGATGTTTGATTCCATCTAATTCCTACATTTTGGTCTACTTCAGATGATGCATTTTTAAATATGGAGGAATATAAATAATTAAAAAATCCCCACACAGCACTAGACATAATTATTACCCCATGTATTTGCACTCTTTCTTCTCAGCACAAAAAAGAGTACACTTTACAGCAGTGACACGCCAGTGGGCAACGACCCACGTGGCTAATTTGACTGTCGGGTAGCAAACACGCTGGAAAACAATTGAATGTCCTGTTAGCAGCCTTTGACGTTACTGGGCCAAAGACAATAAAGAAAGAATCACATGTGCTGTTTATTCGGACTGCGAGTAACTGCCCTCGCTGACATAACATGTTGTGACATTACACGAGCGATTAAAAAAAGCAATATCATTACCGCGTTGACACCAGATATTTCCCACACTTTGAAATATGTCTGAAAAAGTGAGGGCATATGTTATCAAGTGAACTGTAATGCAGTCAATAAATTCCACAAAGTGTAGCACATGAAAACGATGCAACAGAATCTAATTCTTACTGTCAGTCTTTATGATCTGTGTCCAAACGTAAAAATCCTGCAACAATCACAGCCCACATAAACTATTCATTGACCTTGCTGTGTTTTTATTTTATTAACAGTTCAACATTTTTGGAAATAAGCCTATTCGCTTTCATGGCAATAATTTGAAGGAGATTGATTAGATGAGGTCATTTCTCTTACTCAGCAGGCAAAACAGTGAACAAAACCTTCCTTTAACAACCATAACTTGATATTTTGACATTTCGGGTTGTGTTGTAATTTGTTATTATTCATTTATTTGCACAGATTAACAAAATACATAAAAAGTGACAGGATACATAATTGAGTTTTTATAGCCTCTGCCTTAATAATTCACTTTTTTAATTTTTAAAAATTCAAAATTAACATGCAGAAAATGATTTAAAAACCTATGAGAGTCAGCACACTCACACACATAATATGCATAATATGCATGTACAAAAATATTAACAACAAGATAAACAACTCAATAGGTGTGTATGTTACTGTATGTGGATGAGTTTGGGTCTTTTGGTGTTTGATTAAATTGTATTACTATTTCTATATTTCTCTTGTGCTTATATTAAAGTTTTGCATTTCTCTGATGTTTATATCTATACTTTCATATTTTAACTTGTGTTTATATTGGATGTTTACTTATTTGTCACTTATTTGTCACTGTTTACTATTTTTCACTGTAGGCCTCAAAATGTAGCTATTTAAGGAATTGTGAGCCACACTGATTGTTTCTTTTAAGTGGTGATGCTAAGCTAGGCTAATTGGTTCCTTGCTGTAGCTCCATACTCTACACATCTTTCCATCTAACACTGGACAATTAATCAAAGAAGCATATTTTGGAAAATAATGACCTCTTCCTTTGATCATAACAAGCCTTTGAGTTTGTTTCTTATACCTTATACATCTGAATATTTCCACACATTCCAAATTGTTGATTTTCTTTCAGAAATTAAATTAAAAATTATATTGATTATATTTGGATTCAGTCGTAAACAGCACAGCAGCAAATCAATGATGACACCAATGTTATACAGAATGCTGATCAAGTGAAACATTTATATAGACTCACCCCTACTCCGTCCTCGTGCCTGTACTGTTTCCATGCCCGGCCTGTGTCACTGTAGAGCAGCAGGTAACTGCTGACCCAGTCCCAGCTGTCATAACGTCCCTGCGTAGCCACAGCCGTCACCTCCAGCTGCTCCTTGAGGTCCACCTGGAGCCAGGGCTCCTGGTCGGTCACCATGGGGGACCAGCCTCCGGCTCCTGAAGGAAAGCAGAGTAACAGATCCATTAAACATCCATTCTGTCGATGAACAGTGGATTGCTGTGGTTTAAGCTAATCGCCTTCGGGCTCAGGTTGAAAGAATTTATATTCCTTGAATGGACAGAGGCAGGTTTGAAGGTGGAGTTAATCTTCAGCTGATAATGATCAACACCTTCTCCGTTCTTCTAAAATAGCTGATTTATTCTGAAATGTGTACAGCCTCTGGTAAAACACCTGCTAGAAATATTTTGGTGATTTCTCGACAATGTAAAGGTGATTATCTTCAAATTCAGCGGCGGTCGCGTATAGTCCGTGTCTAAAGCTCTTGGGAGCTGCAGTTGTCGAATGTTATTTATTAAGCAGCAACTCCCTCTTACTTGAAAGGCAACAAGTTGTACCAGAGGAGTGACCGAGACTTAAAAGACGAGACATCATCTTGATAGTGTCACAATAAATTTAGAATCAAGTCAAAGCAATCAGACAGTTTCCTTTCCCCTGAGATTGATTTGACATTTGAAAATAGCCATAGTAAAACTGTTTATTGGCATCTGTGTTTTATTAGTTCCATATTTCCTGTGGCAGTTGGCCGCTCGCACTGTTTGACAACAACCTTGGGACTCTAATAAACAGAGAAACGTTTGCATCCTTCTCCCTTTAGAGTCTGAGACATGTGCATCTAATCTATGATGTCATGAAATACATCGTGATCTGTGAAATGCATCATGGGAAATGCAGTTTGTTTGTTTGCTAGCTCCTCGCCTGCAAAAATGTTTTTCCAAAAAATGCTTTTTGCTGTTTGCTGGCTATATTATTATTAATATTTTTTAATGTTCGCTAACTTTAGGAAAAAGGCAGTAATTTACAATGAAGGCCACTTTTTTTGTTTTTTATTCCATGTCTCTATCTGCTTCAGGATGAGAAATTAAAGTTTCAGAAAACTCTCAGGTTTAAGGTGGTTGTTTCAAAGAATGCTTAGGATTTAGAGGGTGTTTTTTATTCAGCGCCTTCGGGTCTTAATGTGTTAACATCCATCCTATATACGCTTGTCCTTTGTGGAGCCAATCCCAGCTGACATTAGGTGAGAGGCAGGTTACACCCTGGACAGGTTGCCAGTCTGTCACAGGCCTGACATGTAGAGACAAACAACCATTCATGCTCACATTCACACCCACGGGCAATCAATCCAGCCGGCAGAGCTTTGGATTGTGGGAAAAAAAAGGTGTACCCAGGTGAGAACATGAAAACTCAGAGGTTAGAGCCACAGACTTGTGGATAAAGACGGACAACATGACAGTGAAGTGAAGCCCAAACATCTTGATTGACCCCTGGTGGCTGGCTGCAGTGTAGGTTAAAAACCCCAGCTCTCCCATGTTAGGGGATGGGGCATGGAGCAAAATAAAAAAATCTAAGCACATGCCAAATATATATAAATTAATTTTAGGTCGTACTTATCGCACAGATATATAATCATGTGTTCATTCCCCTGGTTGCTTTGCTTATAAATCTTTTTTTGAGTCATCTTAAAAAATGGGTGACACATTGTCCATCTTTATATAAAGTCTATGGTCATTAGGCCACCCTGGTGCCAGATGTCGTAGGTGTCCAATGATGCAAACGTTGAGCAATCGACCCTTTCATCAACCACAACCCTCTGCTTCGCCACATTCATTATCCATTCAAATAAATTTGTTTTTCTAGCTCGCCATTGGACAAGTGCGTGTATTGGCAGGAACTTGCCTGTAGCCAGGATATTTTTGCTTCATTTTTGCACAAGGGGGGAAGTGGAGACACGTCATTAGTCTTCATTTACACACAAACCCAAAATGTTCTCGCTGTGAGGTGACAATGCAAATCATAGTTTCACCCCCAGGACTCATCTTAATCACAATAATAAGTCCCTTTCTTTGCTATACAATACTTTTCTGTTTTGTACCTTTCAGAAACAGCCCATGTGACCAGTATAAAAACATTTTCTGGTCTGCTGCCTCTTTTGTGATTGTTCACTGGTATCTGCTGGTGCACCAGGTGGGTGGTGCATAGCCTAAGCATTAAGAAACACTGAGCATTGTCTCTACTCACCATCTCTTCTGTTGAGTTTGGCATTGTACGCAGCATATCTGACTGACGACTGAGAGGAGCTCTGAAAGGATGAATGGGGCAACGCTGATACCAGAGGACCGATGCAGTTATCTGGAAGAAAACAAAAAGAAAGCACACACCATTCAGAAACCATTAACTTTGAAACATTTATTGTTGCATTTGTATTTCACATGCAGATCTGATTATGATAAAGTTGGTTCTGAAGGGCTCTCGCCACCTGTCATGCTTGGGTATTTTCAGCCGATGGTAAATAATAGAAAATGCATCCTGGGAGAAGTTGATCGTGTTGATTCGAAGTGCACCTTTACCTGTCGGTGGAGGAGTTTCGAAGCAAAGAACTGGGGGGAAATAAATAACAGGGCAGCCTCACTTATCCAGTTCTCAGATGCCTCAAACAGTCTATTAACCCGTGCACTGACCCCTTAAAACCACACACAAAACGCTATGACTCCTTTTGTGAGCATGTGTGTGTTCGTTTTAATCCTGCACTCTGAGATTACATCACGTCCAACAGGCAGGAGCAGATTAAGACTCCAGTGATCTAAAGCTGTCAGCCTCATCTTCCTCTGACCAAACCCGCCCGCCATAAAAGCGGCGAGTCGCACAACAACATCCTCTTTGCTTTTTGGCTTCACATGAGTGCAGAGCTGCATTACGGCCTCTATCTGGGAACGTAATGAAAACTGGCACCAGCCTGATTACAATTATCCCTGCTCCCTCTCCATCAGCGTGTAGTTCACTCTTTCGAGTGTCAGAGGCTTTTTTTATTTTTTAGATGCCACTCCAGTTTGAGTTCAGACGGATTCTGAGCACATCTGGAGTGGAAATTGGCCATCCATCTGGTCGACAAGAGCACAGCAGAACTGACAGCGTGAGCTCGTTTTCCTTTTGGGCGTCCCTGTGAATTTCAGCTGACCTGATTTGACTGCTCTCAGATCGCTTGCCAAGAGATTCTTCTAATCCTGATTTCAAGTGTGACTAAAGTGGATCAAGCTGTTTTGTCCAAGACTCAAATTATGGCTGAGCTGCAATGCAGTTGCAGATGTTCTTTGGGGAAATGAGAACATTGGCATGGCGTCTTAACGCGCCACGACAAGCACTGGAGTCATTATGCAAGCGCAGCACTTTTAATCAGTCAAAAGTCTCTCAGATTCTACTTCTGATCCTTAAAGGAGACCTCTCGCTCCTCTCATCTCCCTTCCAATCTGTATCCATCCTCTCTTGAACGATTCATCTGCGGTTGAAGAGCTGACAAACCCTCTCTGATATAAGCCCACACCTACAAAGCGTGTTCAATTGCTTCGCTCCTCCATTTCATCTACACTTGACATGAACATACACTACAAATGAGACCTTGACAGCATAAAGAGGGCTAAACAAACCAACAATATTTTGATGGTGTAACACATGTTCTCAAATTGACAGGTGAGCCTCAATTCGCTGAGCGTGTGCGTGCAGAGAAAGTTTCTCAACGTATAAACTGTGGTTCTTACAGACCCTGTTGTTGTTGTTGTTTACAGACTTGGAGTGGAGCTAAATGCCTGGCTGTCAGTCAGCGAAGACTTGGATGGATGGAGGCTCATTTGTCTGCAAGTCTCAGGGGATTGAAACTCCAAATGAACCCAGACGTAAATCTCAACGCACGCACATAACCACTGGCTGAGTGGGAACACTTAATCTCCCTTAAATCAAACATAAAGTACATCGTAGCTGTACACCCCACTGCTAGGAACTAAGTTTTTCTAGGCTGACAGAAGGACAGCACAGAAGTGACATGTTGACTATTCTCTCATCGCATTAAAAAATCAACAACCAGAGTCAACACTGTTTGTCAGTTACATCACTATCACCATCTGACAACACAACCCTTTTAATGAAAATGTAACCCAGATAAGAGTGAGAGGTAAAATTGCAGGGGGACAATTTTACGGACATTTGGTTTTCAATTGAAACGGTGCAAGTGGGACACGCTCAAAATCACAAACTACCGTGCCTATTTACCATTATGAAAAACAGTGGGCCTTATTTACTAACAGTGCGTACGCATAGATCTGTGCTTTAACCGTGCGTATGAATGTCTGACGCACAAATCTGTGATTCATCAATATGTTCGTACCTAAATTTGAGGAGGAACTGCAGGAGGAACCTTTCTGTTACAGGAGTGTGTGTGTGTGTGTGTGTGTGTGTGTGTGTGAGTGTGTTCGTCTCTGTCCCTATTCACGCAAACTGATAATCACATGTATTTAGTTATTAATCGATGATGTCAGATCCTGACTCCGTATCATTCCGGTCAATTTAACCCTGATGTCCTGACACATCACGTCACATTTCGTGTTGTGTAGCAGGTTTAAACATGTGTCTCATTAACTCTAAAGTGAATCAAACAAACACATAGTAAACCATAGCACTGTACGTATCCTAATAACTTGTGATCAGTGTTTATTGTTAAAGTGTAAGCTGAGTGCAGGTCAGAGGGAGTGAGGAGGAAGCAGACTCTGACAGAGACTATGACACAGGACGAGCGGACATTTAATGTGCATCTGTCCTGATCCTGAAGCAGCGCTGCTTATAATTATTCAGAGTCCACGTCCACATCGCGATGCATCTAAGAGAAATGTCCACAGCTCTAGAGCTCAGCTCTGTGCAGGACACATCATTCAGCGCTTCAGTTATTGCACCCCAAGTTAAATTTTTCTTAAATATCGTCAGTCAAGCTCCACAAAATTGTTCCTTTTGCGTCTTCCACCTCCATCGCCTTCAATTTCTGGGGTTGTGAGATTCTTGTGTTTTTACTTTTTGGGTAACTTCTTATAAATTCAACTGTTCAGAACGCAGCTCTCTTCATGACAAACGGATGTCCTTATATGGAAAAATAGAGGTGTGGCAGTGTGCTAATAACTCAAGAGTGGACACGTGCCTGTCAATTTAGAATGATTCTGATTCACAAACATAAGCATGGTGGTGAGAACAAAATCGCCTGTCATGCGTGCCATGAATCCGGCGGTGATTTTGCGCACACACACTTTTTTTCTGCGAAGAGTAACAACATTTCTGCGCATATGTTGGTAAATGAGGCTCAATGTCACAATGTGGTCAAATCATCTTGATTGCCCCGCCTTCTCCAAGTTAGAAGATGGGACTTGGACCAAAGTAAAGATAAAAATACCATTTTTTGTCATCTGGCTCCAAATGATGTTACTCATATCTGAGGTATTTTGACTACACTTTAATAACACAGGAAAATCGAGACGTCAAATACATTTTTTTGAAGATATTTTATATCACTATAGGTTTCGATGTATGTTCAAGTGTTTATTGTCTCCACCATTGGCTCAGAGGAGCTATAGTACATCAGACTTGCTTACACAGACAGTTATTGCTTGACGGATCAAGTCTACATTGGCGATGGTCTTTTTTCAAAATTTATTGGAAATATTGCGAGTCTCATCCTTTAATACTTTTGTTCTCCAATATCCTTGTACTGTCCACTGTCCTTTCATTTTAAAATTAATAGACGCTCTCTTCTTACCATTCACTCCCCAATGAATGACTGCAAACATGCTGAGATTCAGGGTGAGCTTTCATTCTGCTCTTCAGTCTGTAAGATGTTCATCCTTATCAAATAAAAAACACACAGCGACACGCGGAATGAATACTTTTTTCATCTTTTGATTTCACCGACATCACGTATCTCAGAAACACAAATGCCGTCTGGCCACAGGTTTCATTTTAAGGTGGTATAAGACGAGATCCTTCCCTGTCAGCTATTCAGTGTCTGAGAGTGGAATCGACTCAGCCTGTACATGCAGTTGCTTTTTCCAATGCTCTCCTCTCTGCTCATTAGCGAGCGCCTTTACACGAGTGTACGAAACAGAGGCTCCTCCACAAAGAAATCAATTATCACAACAAAGTGCCTTTTGTACCACACATCGGCCTGGGTATTTTAAGCTCCAGCGGCAGAGGCATCGTCGCACCTGAAGCTGACTACACACATCCAAGCCAAGTAAACACGGCTCGCCAGATACGAGGGAGCCTGAGCTTCCTCTAAGATATTGAGTCTCAGGAAATGTACTAACAGTTGAATATGAAAAAAAGCCAAAGGGATTTCATAAAAATAGAACACGCGATGGAGGTAGAGAAACGGAACAGAGGAAGAGCGGATCGGAGCAGGCTTCTCAGTCTGGTCTGATCCTCTACAGTGGGTGGATCAAACCTGTATGATGAAAAACAACTCATATACATGGATGGCTTAGAGGAGAAGTCGGTATGACTTAACTATTTACATTTCAGAGGGACTACATTGAACTTTTTAGACCATTATAAATTACTGATTATTTTGTATAAAAAATATATAAATATGGAATGTAGAAAATACCTCATACATACTTTTTCCAGTTGAAATATATCTATATGAATTGAATGCATCTTGATCAATAAAATACAAAGAATATTGTTAAACTTTTATCCATTTTGACCAAATGCAACTTAAACATTCTGTTTACTCATTACTCTGTATAAAAGCAGTGCAATATTATAATATATTAATTCTTATATAGCTGTGGGAGCCCTTCTAAATCTATAACTACACCTCACTGATTATACACTCTATTGAATTATGAATAGATGAATGTGCCTGGTAATGGAGAACCTTTTACAATGTCCTATTTATACTTTTACTTTAGTAAAGGGTTTAAAAGCTTATTCCATCACTTTCAACAACTCTTAAATAAAAGACAAACAGGTGTTTATATAGGTCAGGATATAAAAGTGATGTTTTTTTCGCAAATTGGTTTCAATATTCTTGCAGGGTTATAGGGTTTAAATATTTTATTTACCTCTACTTGTTAATATTTCAAAGAACGGAAAAGTCAAAGAAATAAAATTTAAATTGCATGTCTCTGAAAATGGATCTTTGAAAGCTTGAACATGTCCGTTCTGAAAAAGCATTTTCCTTCTGCCCAGGAAACTTCTTACAGAGTGAAGTCAGAAGGAAGTTAAAGGAATGAACATGATGGGTTTTCACTGAATGTTTTTTGTTTGTTTGAGGAGGACGATAAAGCAACTGTCTTTAGATAAATTACAACAGTGCAAACAAGGACACAATAGAACAGATTTTAAAGGGACACTGGTTATAAAAGCTGCATTGAATAAAATTGAATGAAAAAAAACAACATCAAAAACAATATGGGATGAATCATTGTTGCCTGTTTGAAATTACTCCAAAAAACCTCAAAGTCATCATTTGCATAGCTTTGAAATAGTTTCTGTTCTTTATCTTGAAAACAAATTATCCAATTTATCAAAGTTGTCAGGCGTTTATTCATCATGATCGACTATTTTGACTGATTGTGTCAGAAACTCAGAACAAGGTCCACAGGCCGAGAGAGAGAGAGAGAGAGAGAGAGAGAGAGAGAGAGAGAGAGAGAGAGGAACAAGAACCGTGTTACTCAGATATTCTGCAGCGGTTTCAACCACACAGAATAATAATAATAATAATAATAATAATAATAATAATAATAATAATAATAATAATAATAACAGATTAAGGTTTGCAGTGCTTAAAATAAAGTTCTTCCCTCCATTACTGAAGGTGATCTGAATTGAACTTTGTGAGATAAGGAACTCATTGACATTTTAATTACTCATGAGATGATCATCAATTCATTAAATTCGATTTTTCTTCAATTTGCGTTCTCTGTCCATTGCAATTTTTAAAACCAGGTTAAAAACATTTTAAATAAATGCTTATTACTAAGCTATTTTACAGCGTCATACCATCGTTGTATTTCATTCTATCTTTATTTTATTACTCTACACAATTCAATCTATTTCATTTGTGTTATTTTTCTCTTTCAATTTATTTTCAAAAACAGATTCATCCTTTCAATTTCTTTTACATCTTTAATTACTAGTTTAAATCTGTTTAAAACGGTGCTTTCATTTCTCCTTGTGGTTTTTAATGTCTCTGTTCAGCACCTTGAATCTACCTCTGTGATGTATGTAAAAATAAAAACAACATAGATGATATAACCTTCTGATATAAAACCACTGGAGCCATGTATGCATAGCATCTACATGACAGTGATAAACACACATGAGGCAGACTGTTGGAATTCAGTCAACACAGACCACAGCATCAATAATATCAAAGGTTACAGTGATAGTATCCGGTAACAGAGCGGCCTCAGACCCCTGTGTGGCACCGATAAAGCTTCATATGATACCTCACAGGGCCTGATGGGCTTTGGAGCTCAGTGACCTCTGCTCAGCAGCAGCCCGAGCAGAGCTGAGGTATTGGCTGACAATTAGCACCAAACGCCGGCTGAATTCAAGGAAGCACTCATCAATACAAATGATTGAGAAACACTGGATACTGTAGCACTTCATTTCTCTGAACACTGCATATAATCTGAAGGGACCCGCCGCAGAGGCATTTACAGGCAGCCTGCAGGATGTTTCACTGGGCTATCGACAGCTACACATCTCATCTGCCAGACATTAATTATTCAGTCCTCATCAGGAATGGAGTGAAACAGGATTTGTGTTAATTTTCTGATGGCTTATGGGATTACTGGCAGCATTTTACACTACAGCTTGATAAAGACAAGGTAATAAGGAGGAAATATGTTGTAGTAATGAGCATCAATGAGTAATTACTATTATGTAATAACTAATATGGACTGTCATCTTGGTAAAATCATTGATAAGACCTGGAAATTTAAGTGATAACTTATATAACTTTTTAGACAGATTATAAAAAAATAGAACCTCAGGTTGTAAATGTATATGAATTGTATTTTTTGGCTACTTCATCACCATATTGTATTTACATGTATTGAGATCAGATAGGTAAAGAGGATTATCCAGATCTGCATCAAATGTCACTTGTTTCTAGAAATTACAGCTCGACACGTGCCTGTATTTTCACTTCTGTATTTATATGCAGACTTTGTAAGTCTTATTGATGACTCAAAGCTCTTAAAGCTCAAGTCACATTCACTCATTCATGCACACATTCATAAATTGTCTGCAGAGGCATCAGGGGAAATTTGGGTTTAGTATCTTGCTCAAGAATAATTCTGCATTTGATCCAGGGATTTAAAAAATGTAAGCATCCGCCACCTTAATTGAACCCAGTCCTCCTTTTAGCAAGTTTCAACCGAATCGCAAATATTTGTATTTTTTGCATTGTCCTGCAAACAGACCGACAAAGAACAATGAAAAGTACAATGGACTTGCTCCCCTGATCTGCACCAAATTTTGCAAACTCATAACATGTCTGATGTTTTCACTAAGATCCATGATCCATCTCACAATGTTTAAAAAAAAGAATTTCCTGTATGTGCCATTTTATCCGGATCAACCCCAAAATGGAACAACTTCTTCCCTGACCAACACAATATCCTTCCACCAAGTTTCATGGAAATCCCTCTTGTAGTTTTTGTGTAATCTGATAACAAACAAACACATTTCTATGAAAACAAAACAATAGGGTCCTCGCACCATCAGTGCTCAGGGCCTAATAACCTCCTTCATGGAGGTTACAAAAAGGTACTTCAAGATCAATTGTATAACATTAAAACCAAGCCTTTTTAATGAAGGCTTATTAACAGAGGTTGCTCTTCCAATACTGTATCTAATGAGAGTTTGCTTCAAATGTTTGATGAATAACAACTAGAAGCTTTTTGCAGTGTGCATGTGGAACGTTCAGCGACCTCAGCCGGCGGTTCGAAACAGTATTAGGTGGAAGAAGTGTTGATCAATCATGAAGAGCATGAAGATAGATTTGAAAGCACAGCATACCTACAAATAAATATCCAACATTGATTTATTATTTTGACTATGGTCGAGACGAGTGAAAAAGAAATCTATAGAGAGAGTCGTTCACATTGAGTTGTATGGGGAAAGAAGAGGCTCTTTTAAATACCAGATGTGTCTCGAAGGAAATGGTTCACGGTGGAGGGTAATTTCCCAGCAGCGCTTTACATTCGCATTTCGAGGGCAGTCATTCATACAAGACACATTTATAGATAGGATGCCTGTGTCACTGGGCTGCCCCGAGTCTCTTCTGAAATATTTACTGCTCCAGAGCTGTGGCAACAGGCGGAATGAGCCCAACAGCGACACACAGTAAAACCATATTTACGCACTGTGAGAAAACACACCGCTGTCACATCTGGTGACAAATCCTTGGTTCCAGCATTCAACACGTTATTGGCTGATTAAAACATCCTTAAGTGGCTACTTCCTGATGCTCAGGGTTTTTGTGGATGGGTAGTGGCTAAGAAAAAAAAGCCAATCATAATCTGATCCTAGAGAGTAACTGTGATCTGACACCCTGGTTGGAGAACTAAAAATGAATTTCCTAATGCAGCATTCACGTCACATCAATTAAACCGTGATCATGAGCAACCAAGTGGGAGAAAGTGTTCACATTAGCCTCGGGCTTGTAATTCCGCGGCGGAGATATCTGGAGTTTCTGACGCTGACGATATCTCCAGCTGCAGACATGTCAACAAACAGCTGGCACGAATGTGGCTGTGCATGCAATACCACTGGCAGTTACATCAAAAATAAAATTCAAGATTCTTTATTGTCATTGAACCGCTGCAGGCAGCAACACAACGGAAACGCGACGGCACTCCCTGAGATTTAGAAAACGGTTTAAAAATATTGGGAAAAGTAAATAGAGAGAATACTACACAAACAGAAATATGTGTAATTTATATATATATATATATATATATATATATATATTTCAAAAGAAATATGAACATTTATAAAATTATTTAGTGTGACATAGTGTGCTAATTAACAATAGATCTTCGTCTAAAAAACAAATACTAGCATCCAATATTAACAGCAATAAAAAATGATTCAGCTATTTTTACAGGATATTTACTATGCACAGTTTGTTTATTCCACTGGATAATGAACTCCCACACAAACAGAACTTAAACAAAAGAAGCTAATTCTAGTTGTAGATGGTTAGCACTTCTAATTAGGTGCGTTTTCGCCCAGTTCTGTCAATACTGTGTGAATGCAGCTGTAACAGAGCCGTCTACCTTCATCCCTTATTAGCAAAGAGCTGCTCATTCGTTGGTTTTCTGTGGCTAACATGACAAACTGCTGGGAGATCAGCAGCAGATAACGCAAACACTTTGAGGAGCCATAATTAAAACCTTGCCATTGTTGGGTTTGTCTGCTCTTTGGTGTTTGTGCCAAGCTGAAGATTGTTCATGAGGTCAAATAAGCATCTCTCTGAACAAACACTTCTGCAGCTCAAACAACTCCGGCAGAGATACATCTTCTCTCCAGTGGATTCAGTTTCCATTGCTCCAGTGCTACCCATTAAAACTTTCATTTGTGTCATGTCAATAATTGAAATCTTCATAGATTTGAATCAGCCCCTTCAGTATTGGATCAGGCTCAGGAAGAACGCTGTCTGTTACGTCCGACCAAGGGGAAACCTGAGTACAACATAAAAATGGCCATGGATGTTCAGAGAATTTGCAGTCCGACAAAGTGTTTCTATGAAAACCATGGTAAAATGGGTTTCTGGGTGAGTACAGCCAAAATAACCAACAAAAAAATCGCTACGAAACATGGAGGCACAGTCGGGTTTGGAGTTTGGGAAGAGGAGAAGCAAAAGACATTTTTAAAGTTAATGCCATATCAGTCTCAGCTTAGAAGACTAAAGTTGTTATTTCAACGTTAAGGTACATTTTTAAGTATCAGATTGTGATTGTGGTCAATAACTCAACGCGTATCCTCAGGAAATACACTGAACTAAACTGAAATGCATCGATTTCTGAACTGTTCATATTTAGACCAGTGAACAGCCCACGGGTGTTAGGTTTTTATGTTCTCTCTGCTGCAGTGTGCTGCTTTTATTAGAGACGCTGCTGTACGTGTTATAAAAGTGACTCGTTTCTGTTTTTCTAAATGAAACACTGCATCGTAGTCGTAGAGCCGCTTCATTTTCTCCGAATGCTGATCCTGTGAAAAAAGCACCCCCTGATTTTTTGGTCATTTTTTTCTGTACCATATGAAAACAACATAATCAATATCAAATCACAGAGTGTGAAAATCCAGACCCGTGCCTGCTCCTCAGATAATCACACAGTGTAATTACAATAATAACCTGTGATATACAGAACGTGAGATCCAGCCAGCAACAAGCAGACCTCTGCAGTTTTTTTTCTCATTCTGATTTAAAGCCGAGTTTGTTCATTCTGGAGCCTGAATGTTCAAACAGGGTCTTTCTTTTTTTGTTGGTCTCATTTTTCATCACTGTACCCGTCCCTCGCTGATTATTTCATCCATCTTATTGGCACAGTCGATAGAAAGTGGGTGTTGATAATCCTTTCAAACCCTCTGCCAGTAACACAGAAAATAAATAGAGGATGAAACTTTCAGACTCCACGGCTATTTGGAGCATATTCATTGCACTCTATAGATTGGGAATCTGTGCAGCGTCGCTGTGTGACCAATGCAGCTGGAAATGGAAAGGCCTTCACTGGCGCCATATTCATCACAATAGATTTTTTCTGCTCCCGAGAGATCAGGCAGAAATTATTCCTCCAAATAGTCTTATATCATGTATCCATTGTATTTTCCTCTGACTCGTTACAATCAACAAGCATCTTTTTTTCTCCCTGTGCACTGAGCCTGCAGCTGACGTTGGTATAAAGCCTCTGAAGACTACATTTTTCATGTCATATGTTTAGAAATGATTATAATGGTCTCTTTTATATTCATTCCATGTATCTCTGAAGGACATCAATAATAATGGAAATGTACTGTATATTAGAGAGACATATTTATCAGGTATTGAATTGAGAGGATTGGCTCAATCTTGGAGGCCATCGTCCATCGCCTGTTGGTGAATGAGCCTCTGGGGACAACAACCAATATTTTGGGGCTTCCTTTGAAGATGATGGATATACTGTATCTTCTGTTCACTGTTTATAGTATAACTTGTTTCTTAAATCACAGGAAACACCAACAGTGATACTTTTCCACCAACAACTATATGCATATGAATGCAGATAAGTTAAAAAGCAGATAGACGATTCCTTCAAAGAGTCAAAATGTTCGGCTTCTTTTGCTCTCCACGCCGACTGTTTACTTGCAGGTAACCAAAGCCAGCTCAAACGTGATTGGTCAAACTACAAACAGATACCAGGAGGCTTCCGACCCTAAAATCCTGTCTCTCACCTACAGATTCTACAAAATCACATTCAGTGAGTTTTTATTGATTAATAATACGGTCCTTTCAGAGTAAGGCTGGGCGATGTGGTAAAAAGGTATATCAAGATACTGATAATTATCAGGATAAATGTCACAACATTATTTCTTTTATATTTTAAAACTGACTTCTGCTCCTGAGAAATGATCACCGTAAATATTGATATTGTTTTATTTCCCATCTATATATCAATGCAGATAAATGAAAAAGCTAATGCATTTCAGTCAATGTGTTTCAACACTTTTGCTCTCAGCACCAATCAAACCCTCCTCAAAGGTGATTGGTCAAACTGAAAAAAGGAAACCAGAAGTTTACGGTCCTAAAATCCTGTTCTGCAGAATCTGTACATTGAGATTAGGATTCTATTAAATCAGAGAATCCTATCTAATCCTTATATTGTTACAATGCATCTTTTATACATTATGATACACATGTCGTGATACTATACTGACAGTACAAGTGGAGTGAATCACTTTACTACCAACATTCCATGCTCTCAGTCAATGCATAAAAAACCCTGAAACGAAGACAGCAGCATCCGTCTGTGTATCACAGCAAAGAAAATCCAAGATAAGAAGGAACAAACTGATCTCAGGGAGGTAAAACTCAAACTGCGACTCTCTCCACGTCATGTCTCCGCAGAGCTGCAGTCACTCAGAGATCATGCACGGAGCACAGAAATGCTGCATTTGCTCCTTTTAACCAAAATCTGTAAACACAGAGTCATTTGCAGCAGTGCTGCTTTATACCTCGTCGGTTTTTCACATGAAATAAACCCAGAACAAAACCAAAGACAATTCAGGCAATAGTGATGCTGGTAAAAAATTAACATACTGTATATATTTACATAGAGTACCAGTTCTACTGCAGTTGGTTTCAGTGTTAGATTCATTTTGAGAGTACATTATTTCAGTTGACAGACAAAACTGCAACATAACAAATTAAAATAAAGGATAAATAGATTTAATGCCGAACTTCAGCCAACATCTGAAACATATCTGTAAAATATTTTTTGTACAAAAAGCTATATTGTCATATGTCGTTCAATGTTTCAAAACAGCATCTTTAGATCTTTGAGCTGCACATTTCATTCCAGTTGATTTCGTCTAAAATTCACCTTCAACCACCAAGTCTAAATGCAACTGTATTGTTAATCCATATACAACAATTACAGGGGACAAAACATGTAGTGGACATGACTGTTCCAACAGATGTAGTGAAGATGAAACCAAACAAAAGCACACATCCAAAACTTGACAGTTAAATTGTCTGCTTCGAAAGGCAAGAAACAAAGACAGTGGCCCTGGAAAGTAAATTAGAACATCAACTTACAAAATACAATAGCAAATGAGAAAACACAACAACAAATCACAAAACACATCAGCAATAACTTCTGATGGAAAAGGTACCAACAAGTCTCGTTGCTGATTGACCAGACCCACTTTAAAATACTGAGAAAACGTAATTTGTTGTTGTGTTTTCTTCTTTGTCGTTGTGTTTTGTGATCTGTTGTTGTGATTGCTGCTCCAGGGCCACTGTAAATAACATAACAACACAAAATAAAAGCTTCATGTATGGCTTCCATCGTCTTCTATCTTTTTTCCTGCACCAAGAAGGGTATTTCTTTTTCATCTTGCATTTTCTGTGAGCAGAAATACTCAGAAAACTACTGAGACGATTAAAGTTTGGAGCAGATCCAGGATTTATTTTTGTTTAACATAGCGAGATGAGCTTCTAACCTTGGTGGAGGTACACGCTCTCCATGTGCCCTTCTAGTTGCTTGTTGTTTTCTGGGCAAATGAGAAGGAGGATGTGATCAGATCTTAATTGGATCTGCTTGTGGACGCGGGGGACACAGTATTAAGAGGAGGTGTATTTAAATGTAATCAGGATGAAATCATATGCAGCTATGATCGGGATGTGAAACCTATTTTTATGCCAGGTGTAAATGGAGTCTCAAAAGAAGTTTATTGTATGTTTAAACATGAGGAAAAGTGCCGGCGCACCTGTCACACCCTGGTGTTATGCCTCATTTACCTTCTGATAAATTCATCACGCCTTGAATATGTACAGCGGAAGGTGTTCCTCCACTGCCTGCTCCACATTCATTAGCAATGAATGAATCTGCAATGAGTGAACCTGCAGCTGCATCGTCTCCTTCACACACACACACATACACACACCATCACTCCTGCCATTATGCTGAATGCCAGCTCGGCTCAAGCACGTTCTAGGTGCTTCAGATGGGGAATAATTAGTTGTGAAGTATCCGCCTGCTGAGCAGACTTGAAGCAGGGAAAATTTTAAGTAAATATACGTATGTGGGCGGTGCTTTGCCACACAGGGAACAGATTCAAGCTCATAAAAGATGAATGTCTGGTGCAGCGGCCTCTACCTGCTGTGAAGAAATCACTGTAATTGTAGCAATATTCCTCCAACCCGTAGTTAAAGGGTCCTATCTGCTAATGAAAGCCTTGGCTTTACTCTCATAGCAGGAAACGCTGCCTTGAAAGAACATTGTGGTGAAAGTAACAAATTTAATAGGTATTTTTAAAAAATGAATGTAATTGTTAAATATATTGACAAAAAATCTTACATTAGTTTTTTTCGCTTTCTCTTTTGAACACTTTCAGTTACCATTTTTGTAAAGTTTTTATATCAAAGGAAATGTTTCTTCATATCTTGTTTTCATTATTTGTATCTTTTCGATGGCTTAGCTGGAAACAGGATTGTTTTCTTCCATGTGTGGGTACAGGAGTGTGTTAGAACAAAATAGCTCAAAAGCACAAACATGGTAGGAATACGCCACATGATTAGCTCTTAAAGCTGATTTGTAAAAGCTCAAAGTCAACAAAAATAAGTAGTAGAGACAATCTGAAGCTTGTATAGATTAAAAAAATGATTTCCCATCATATGATGTCATTGCATAAGTGACATGAGAACAAAGAAATCACATAATGACGTCCTGCATAGTTAAAAATTGCCTTTTTCCAGTTATCTCTGCAACCTTTAGGGACTATAGACAAAACCTGAAACTTATATCGTTTGAAAAATACTTTATGATCATAAGGGGGAAATGATCAAATTCACTGGGTGACAATATTATTTCAATTTCAATAGCAATATAATAAATGTATATAAATCACAGTGAGGAGGTATAATCTTCTGCCTCTGATTTGTAAAATGTTTAGCAAATGTTCCTAACTCTCTGTTCATAAAGAAAAGTTTAAAACAAAAACACTGTCGTTAAATCTAAAAGAAATAATAATGCAAACTTTATTGTGCTAATTATATCAGCTGATGTTTATCTCAATAAACTTATGTCCATATCATCGAGCGCTGAATTACTTAATACTATTTGAATGTACATGTTATTGATCATATATTTAAACCCTATAAACATAGTTCTTTGATATTATAATTATCATCGTCCAACAGCTCCTTCCAGCATGATCATGCTCCGTGTCATAAAGTAAACATTGTCTCTAACTGGTGTCATGAACATGACCATGAACGTGAGCTCCGTGAACTTCAGTGGCCTCGTCAGTCAACACAATCACCTCCGAGATGTGGGAGATTGGCAGCGTGAACGTGCAGCTGACAAATCTGCAGGAATGATGTGTCGAGTAAACATGGAGCAGAATCTCAAGCCCACGTTGTGTAAATCCACAACAGGGTGGAACTTGCCAGAATGAGTATGAGGCTACTGTTAAAACAATCTCTCTGTCCATTTGCTGTTGTCTGACGATGAATTAGCTTCTGGGTACAACGGCAGATAATTTGGTTCAAATGTTTCTTCACACAAAACACAAACAGTGATACTTTATGAATGGTGTTTTAGGTCCAGACGAGATTTGGCTACAGTCCAATAAAAGTTACCTTCATGTGAATACCGCTAAATTAAAAAGCTGATGAATTCCATTTAAAGTGCTCCACCTCTCTTGCTTTACCTACGGGCAAACAAAGCCGGCTCAATCGTGATTCACCGAAACAGGAACCAGAAGCGTCCACCAAATCTGGTCCCTTGTTTAAAGATTCTACATATTCACATACAGAAGCTGTTTATATAGATTACTGAAGTTCCCTGCAGAGTAGATATGACCAAAATATCTCCCAATATCCCTAATTATCACGATAAATGTCACGTTCATGTTCCTCTGAAGTCCAACGACGTTTAGCACCTCAGTGTTGTTTTATTGCCCATCAGCCCTTTAACAGAGTATATTTTACTGTATTAAACTAATTAGAAAGAGAGAAAATGTAGTTTCACTGTCATTTAGCGACACAGCATCAAGTAACTGCTGCTGATCGATGACGGGCTAAGCGCTGACATCACCAACAATGCGTCACTGTCCCTTTGTGAAGCCAAACAAAGTGCGAAAGGTTCCATGAGGGGAAGAGCACCCGCCACCTGAAAAAGGCCACACAAAACAACCATGACACGACTCTGCCCAGCTCCCCACCCATCCCTTTGTTCCTGAGCGATAAATATGAGAGCAGCTTTTTGACCTCCAGGAGCATCGCAGTGCTCCGTCTCTGCGCGGCACGTCAGCCCTGATCACAGCACACATCTGAGAACCACGGGACTGTCATAAATGAGTAATGCAGCTGTCAGTTTAGCTCAGTTCCTCACCTTAACATAAAGTGCTTAAACCCTAACACAAGCCCGGTGTCACACTTGCCCTCAGAGAGCAGACAAACAGATCAAGTGGTGTCATGCCTCTGGTGTATTGATTTAATGATACCAGGAAAAAAATTAACAAAACATCCGGCGATAGTAAAATGTTGTTTGAAATGAACAGATGGTTTGTGTTATTTCTAAAGGTAGGGGCATCCTCCAGGGAGCATGATAGAATGTGTTTACCCCCCAAAAAGAAAACACATCATCTGATTTTTAAATAAAAATTGTAAATTGGTAAAAAGTTTTAGGCCTGAAAGTGTATTTAGTGCAAAATGCTAAAGTTTATCCTCTGGAGAACATGATTGTCCTTGAATAAAAATGATCTGCCACACAGACGGTAAATAAAGATGACAGCGCCTTAAATGTGATGCCAAAACATCTGGATTGCCCACTGCTGGCTGCTGTATATGTCCTAAACCTCCTCCATGTTAGCAGACAGGGACCGAACTAAAAAAAAAACTCTAATCACAATTTAAATACATTTTGATATAGATAACCCGTTAATACAGGTCAATGTAATGTAATGCAATGTAAAATTAAAAAAAATACTTATAAACCATCATAACCGCCACCTGGTGGTTAGTTGCAGTATAGGTCAGAATCCTCCTTCATGTTAGTGGATGGGAAAGGGAACAAACTAAAAAGTACACATAAAATAAATGTTATCCCCAACAGTTTTTTTTATTATTTTGGTAACTCATAACTGACATGTTGTGTTGTATGTTCAAGTGTACATGTTTCTGATAAGTTTGTTTTAAACGTTTGTCGGTCGAGCGCTTGTATCTGCATCAACTTGATATTGTGGCTCCACTCTGGGATCCCTACTGTGCCAACTCTAGCTACAAAATTCGCCAAAGCAAGACCATATCTGGGATATTTTGGCTTAATTTTTGTTCAGTGGGGGGAAGTGGAGATGAGTTGTCGATCTTTCTGTACAGTTGCTGATTTGCCAATCAAGTGTGAAAGTGGAAATTAACCCCAACCCTAACCCTAACCCATGATTATAAAGGTTGTGTTACTCAGAAACAGTCAACACTGATAAAATGCTGATAAAAAAAGGTGAAATTATTCCATCCTGGTCTGGAGATTTTCTGTTTTCAATTGTTTTCCATGTGTGCTTTGGCTGCGTGTGCACACACACACACACACACACACGCACACGCACACGCACACGCACACACACACACACACACACACACACACACACACACACACAAACATACACACACATACATGCACACAGACACTGATGCAGCAAACAGACACTGTATATTGATGTGTTCTGTCTGAAATCTGACATTTACTGTAAAATCAACAACCAAAGCCCCGATCTGCTGCCCAGTTTACGACATTCACCCAGCTGCTATCCTGCTAATAAATCCACAGATCACTGTGTGACGCCTGTCTCTCTGTCTGTCTGTCTGTCTCTCTGTCTGTCTCTTTGACTCTCTCTCTCTGTCTGTGTCTCTGTCTGTCTCTCTCCATCTGTACTTCAATTGCCAGGTGTGTTTCTGAGCACCCTGGGAAGTGCTGTGCCCACTGTCAAGTGCTTTAAGAACAGTTGTCCAGACACCAAACCCTGACACCCCCCTCCCATCTTAATCTTAAACTGTACTTGCTGTGATGTCACTGATGATGTCAGAACCATGGAACAAGTACTATAAATAAAGATGAATAACAGAAAACCTTTAAAGGTATTTCTTAGTAACTATGACATGTTTGCAAAATGGCTGCAATAAATCCTACATTTATTAAAGGTATAATATTCAGGTTTGTTGAAATCGCCTTAGACAATGACAGGTGTTATTTTAAAAATGATATATCTTATTTAAAGCTTATTGATGAGGGTGGACACACAAACACCTCACTAAGGAGTCTATTACATAATAGTAATAATAATAATAATAATAATAAATACCATTACTGTATTATACAATTGTAAGATATTACTGTGTGAATACCTTGAAATCATGTATGTTGAGTTTTTGTAATTTAAAATTGAATTACATTTGATGAATTGAACACAATTTTCCAATATAAATGTCCATAGGATTTGTCTTTGATTCTGACAGTGTGTTTAAAATCAGGTTCTATAGCAAATATACATATTCATATTCATATTATTCATGTATTGATGCATATGGTTTGTACACAATTTCTCAAACAACTTAATAGGATTACATAATTTATTATAACCACTACTAGTTACCACTATGAATTAATCTGCTGATCATTTCCTTGACGTATCCATTAATCAACTGCGCTATAATATAAATAAAACAGCATAAGATGTGACTTCCAATTGTTTGTGTCGTCCAGTATTAAAGATTCAGTTTACTGTTCAGAAGCCAAGAGAAGTAGAAGCTCTTACAATAGTGTTTCTAATCCACACACATCAACACACATGCTAATGCAATCAGATTCAAAACAGCTTGATATTAAATGTAAAATAACTCGGTTCATAGAAGCACCGTCTCCATCAGACTACATCTGAGTGTATATGAGTGTTGGGTCCTGTATGACAGCCTCCTGCATAGTGGAGCTGAGGCCACTCAGCACTTTCTCCTCACCATGTCCAAACAGTGACTCCTGCAAATACAACATACGAAGAAATAGAAACATGTGTGCGTGACAGAGCCGGAGCTGCAGAGCGCGCTGCACCTGTCATGTGCGCCAAGAGGAACGGGACCTGTTTGCTTGACCTTCACATTACGCACCAGGAAAAACAGGAGGGAATTATCAACTTCTGCCCAAACCAAACACCTCTCTGGGAAAAACCCGCCTGTCAAGTAAACTTCAGCACATCTGCTCAAAACAGTCGCTTCAGCCTCCAGCTCCTGCAACAACGGGAGGAAGAAGCTGGAGCAGCAGCAGCAGCAGCAGCAGCAGCAGCAGCATCCAGGCGTAAAAACTCAGCAGCCTCCAGTCCGGAGCCAGGAGACAGGAGCTCACAGGTGAGCTGGGGTGAAATACTCACAGTGAGAGGCGGCCGAGGCTCCGCTGAAGACGCTCAGAGTGTAAAGGGAAACCATATGCAGCAGAAAAACCATCTTCCCAGGCGTAATGTGGTTTATCCGTGCGTCCGCGGAGAGGCAGAGACAGGGCGGATATTCCTCCTCGCTCCTCCGGCGCGGAGGCATAGAAGGATGTGGAGGAGCAACCCGCTTCCACGACGACACTCCCCGACTGAGACGCTGCCTCTCGCTGCCTCTCCTCCTCCTCCCTCCCTCCCTCCCTCTCTTCATTGGAAGAACAGGAGCACTGTGGTGATGCACATGCAGCCGCTGCAACACACAAGCAGCAGATCTACAGAGAGAAGCAGCTGCAGCTGCTACATGTGCACGCACTCCTGTGAACTTTACACCGACATCACATACAATGCAGACATGCCATATGTATGTGAACGCGCTGACAGCTGGATAATGAATCAATATATGAGCTATACTCTGCAGATTTTCGTGGATCAGTGTGAAGCATCGTCTCACTGGGATTTTTTCCATTTCACACTGTTTTGTGCAAAGAAAAGAACATTTGTAATGTTTTTTATCTCATATTCAAATGTATTGTTGGGTTTGTTATTGTCTTTAATAGCATGATTTAACTACAAAAACATAAATAATAGTATATTTTAAAACCAGATAAGATATATGAACAGCAATAAGTAATATTCTTTAAACATTTTCCTTCATCATATTTGTTAAATTATCTTTCTCTTTGTTAGAGCTGATTAATTAGTGTCCATACGCTATAACAATATAGAAATCCTATTTTGCTCTTTAGTAACCATCTAACTTTAGTGCATTTTTGTTAAGCATTGTATGGTTTATGAGCTTTCATCATTGACATTAATAACAGTTCATTCATTAGTTTATCTTTGATTTACCGAAACAAAATTGTGCAAAATTGCCTTACATTGACACATATTCATTTGCTCTTATAAATCATATTAAGACACAAATAACGTACAATGGGTTTCTCAGTTAGCAAAAAGAAATAGTACATAAAAGTACATATAAGGTTGTACGATAATCTGTCATGTCTGTAAATGTTAAAAAGCTGTTTTCCATCCAGAGGACGTTCTGCCCTTTTCCTGAAGGTGAAACAGTCAATTGGAAAAGGTCTGAAAAATCGAAATGCTGTAGAAAAGGTTTACCACAACCTGATGACCCAGAATGTATCATTATTAATCTATTATAACTGAATATATGTTATAGAGCCATTATTTACACTTTATAAGTTGTATCGTTTGTGTGTGATCATGACAAACTATCGTTAAACACAAAGTATCGCTGAAGCTGAAGGCAATGTTATTGGTTTATAACAAAACATCTGTAAAACTTCATGTGAGAAAGGACATATTGAACTATATTGAGGTTTTTTATCTCATGAAGAAACAGAGAGAAATCTTTAAATTCAGTGTAATTCATCCTCTGGGGAACATGAATGTTTGCACAAAAGAATCACACATATGCTAAGTTCACAGAGGGAAGTGTTTGTAGAATGGTGTAAACCACTTATAACAGCAGGAGGTAGTTTAATGAGACTAGATGAGAATTATGGACACTTGAATATGATAGTTTATGCTGCTCACCCCAGGCCACACTGGTGTCACACCACAGCACCTTCAATGATAGACTAAGACCGGAGCACCAATACTTTTCTTTTTGTGGCCATCCAACTGTATAACTCCTCTTGTGTTTTGTTAATCATCAAATTAATTCAATATCATGTGTACTATTTTCAATTTATTGCAAAATCATGTCCAATATTTTATTACAAGAATTTCCTTTTGAGATTAATGAAGTCTTATCTTATCTTTTTACATAACATGTTCATTTTTATTTTGATATGTTTGTGTTGTTTATGATGTTTATGTTCAGGGTTGTTCTTAAATTATTTGCATGTATACAATCATATTAATACTGAAACACCTTGTATAGATGTTGGCATCTGTCTGGACCAAAGTGATGGACCAATGATTATCACCATGCAGCGCCATGTTTTGCATGTCACTAAAACAATATTGAGACAAACGGCTAAACTGTTGCACCAAATCAGTAAAATAGGACAAAAATATACAAGATATAGTTCAAGGGATAAATGAGATGGTAATAGTGGAAGCCATAGAGGAATAGACGTAGTAAAAATTAACAGAGGAAGCAGAAGTGGTGCATTGTGCAGCTTTATGTGTTTCTCTCCTGGTTTTCCCCTCTGGCTGTTTCACTGCTCATATTACATGGTCATCGTTTCCTCCGAGTAAACACTGCATTTATTTTCTGGGTCTGAGGATGTGTCATATTCTTTGTATTTCACTTTTATTTTGGTGGAGACGTCTACAGGCTGCAGCGTTGTCATTCAGTCCTTTTTTGGGATCTTTTTGGAAAGACTAATGTCTTTCTCTGTACATTTTAGAGAATGTGTTCACTGCAGAAATAGCATTAAAGTTGAATTTATGCTGTAGATGTCCGACAGGCTGATGCTCTTTGTTACTTTTGTTGTTATGGCAAGTTGATAAAATATCTTTGTTCTCACTATAAATGTCAGCAGTGTATTTTATTCACTTCAAACACGCTTGAAGACACATTTAAATATGCAGCTTGGAATAATAAAATGTGTCTGATAACAGTTGAGTCACTTAAAAATTAAAAATTACTTTTGCACATTGAACTGTGAGCAGACTGTGAATATGCAGATAATTTATTTCTGCACTTTAATCACTGAAAACAAGACGTCTCCAGTTTCTCCAAATAGACGGTTGCTTGTGTGTGTGTGTGTGTGTGTGTGTGTTGGCGGCTTCAAGTTTCAATATCACAAGCTTCATTTCGCACCACGATTGGTTTTGACGTCATATTTAAGTTGAGCACATGAAACTTTTGTGACAACCCTGGAGTTGTCCTGCTGTGGGGTTGTGCTTGTGTCTGTGTTTCAGGCTCCTGTAGGCGGAGTCAGACCCTAGTGATCAGCAGGGATGTGGCACACCTGGGCTGACCAATATTTAAGAGGCCTGCAGACTGGGATCTCGTTCTCTCTCTCCTTCACCAGGTCTACCTCCACATGGACATCCCAGCTTGGCATTTCCGTGGCTCTTACTTCTATTCACCCATCCACAGAACTGGTTACCATGTTTAACTTTAAGTTAGCTTTCTTTGTATAATAAATAATGCAACTGCTGAACTTTGTGACCTTCCTGGTTTCTTGTTGCACAACATGAGCCAATGTGTAACAAGTGGGGGCTCGTCCGGGATCCAGATCCAGGTTTGTTTCTCACTCTCTTCTGTGCTGAGAAAGTTATAGGCCTCTAGTAGGTTAATGTTCCCCCGGAATAGTGTTAGTAGTTGCCTGTGTGTGTCCAAGGTGTATGATAACGTTACAGTGTGAATGTAGTACTTTTAGCTTACGTCTGTGGTACTAATTGCATTCATTATCAAGCACTAATTAGGAGGAAGTTTGGCTATCAGGGATTTACCTTTTGGAGTTACCTTTCCTGGTAGGAATAAGCAACAGTATCTCTCTTGGGAGGGCCTGTTGGTTTGTTATTTTGTTTGTTATTTTTGTGCATAAACATGATTTGACTTTGTGTCTTGGGTACACGTCCATGTCTGTCTGGTGAGTAACAGCATAGCTGGGGCTTTACCTGGTCATTGGTTTTGTGTTTAAAACACCTGTCATGAAATGCATGAAGACTAGGGTCTAGAGAAGGTAGTCAGCATTGGTTAGGCAGATAGTCAGGGGAGAGGTATTCCAAAGGTGATTTTTATATATATATATAAAATAATACAAAAATAAATAAAGTTACACCAGGTTTTAAATTATGGTCAATAAGCCTGGCTTGAACTGGAGGGCAGTGACTTAGTAACTTGGTATTGGATTGTTTTTTTGTCTCCATCAGTTGGTTACCTGGGTTTGTTCTTTTGAAAAGATGGCTACCATGAAGGATTTTGTGCAGGTGTCCAAGTGTGGAGGTGCTAGGAAAATGTACTAGGGAGCAGTTGCTAAAGATTGCAGAGCATTATGAAATGGAACTTCCTAAGACGGTTCGTAAGGAAGTAATGCACTCCACTTTGATCGCTTGACCTGGGCGAACCTCACGGTAAACTTGGCCAAGTGTGAGTTTGCCAAAGCTACGGTAACATACCTGGGTAAAGTGGTTGGGCAGGGTGCTGTGCGCCCTGTAACAGCAAAGGTTGAGGCCATTGAGAAGTTTCCTTCTCCCACTACAAAGACGGAGCTTTCCAGGTTTCTTGGTATGGTGGGTTATTATCGGGGGTTCTGTCAACTTCAGTGGTTGTTTTCTGCATTCGCTACAGAACACTTAATGAGATGGTGTTTGTTTTTACAACCATACCATCTGGAGATCAGATTAAGGGTTCTGAAAATGTGATGGCTGATGCCTTGTCAAGAGCGTTACCTTAAAGACATAAGTTGTTTGTCCCATCCTTGTTTCCTTCTCCCAAATCTTTAAAAAATTGCTGTCGAAGGTACCAAGTTGCTGATGGTGAGAGTGAAAGGTGGATTAGGTTCTTTAACATCCAGGTAAGCAACTCAAATGTATTGCATTATGTAGTATAAATTTGTTGCATTTGATACTTCACTAGAGGGATGGTCCTTTGCACTCCACCTATAATGATCCTGTTCCTATGGGGGGGAATGTGACAACCCTGGAGTCGTCCTGTGGGGTTGTGCTTGTGTCTGTGTTTCAGGCTCCTGTAGGCGGAGTCAGACCCTAGTTATCAGCAGGGATGTAGCACACCTGGGCTGACCAATATTTAAGAGGCCTGCAGACTGGGATCTCTCTCTCTCTCTCTCTCTCTCTCTCTCTCTCTCTCTCTCTCTCTCTCTCCCCCCCCCCCCTTCACCAGGCCTAACCCTCTTCCCCCTCTGAAGAAGCAACACGACTGCGAAATGTCAGGGATTTTAAAACCACTCTACGGTACATCACCTTGGAGTCTTTTATTGTTTTTAACTTGTTTTAGAGCATCTTTGCTTTTAACTGTTTTAAGCATTGCTTTTTTAATCATTAAAGTTAGTATTTTTAATTGTCATGGTGGGCTTTTGCCTGAGGCTTTTATTTTTCACTACAAACTTTTTTTAAATGCCAGAAGGGCCCTCCACATGTTTGTTTTAACACAAAGTTAACTCTGGAAACCTGTCTTTTTTTTTAGCATTTTTTACCAGGAACTCTTTCTCCTCTGAGACATCTGGGAGCTCCTGCCACACAGGCGATCCCCACCAGGCACTTGGCTACTACTTAAACCATCACATCGATCCTGCTGGACCAGTGCTAGGTATCGTAGCATCCCAGCTCCAGAACAGAAGGCCCAGGGACAAGCTACACAACACACCTACCTTGGAGACCTCCACCTACACCGACAGGGTGAGAGCCCACACCTGTTGACGATTAAAATGTTTTTTAGTAGAGACCGTATCGTCGAGTGGCCTAGCGTCTAGACTACAACTCACACGCAACACACCACGACCACTCATGTCCATTAACACATACATCACAACACATACACAACAACACACCCAGGATCACAAACATAGACACAGCACCCACTCAGATATTGCATCATGCACCAGACCCAGAAACCAGAGCAACATCCAAACAGATTTTCTGACTGATACAGGCCATACATCACAAACGCACAACAGACCACTCCATAGCCACAAACACTTTTCCACCCAGTATGATGCGGCAGGTCAACAGACTTACAGATTTCATCAAACAAGCTACACCCTCAGACATAACACGACACAAGGTACAGAACAACACCAAACATTGGATGAGAACAAACATGCAGATATTACAAGAACACTACAACACCATACACACTCTCAGTCGCACAAACCATAATCTACTGGCATTGCAAATAGCAATAGGTTGGGCTAAGAAGAGGTATGGTCAAAGATTCAGGCCTGAAACTATAACAGCCACAGAGCACAACCTCAGTAAACACACACAACACAATAACTCGGTTGACTATCATAACCTCCCACCCTCCTCCAGAAATAAGAACAGGTTGGAAAGCTCTCTCCCCACCATACCAGAGTTGTCCAACGAGGAGGAATTCCCACCACTGCCAGGTCCAAGCAAGGTAACACCCATACCACATTCCCACGCAAAAAACAGTACCGGACACCCCTTCTTCCCACCCCCACACAGCCCCAGATAAGACCGACTAGTCACACCCGACCACCACAACCTCCACGACCTTTACGCCCCCCCAGACTATGACTACAACGGACGACACTGTACGGACTACCCACCCACCCTATTTACAACAAGGGCCCTCTGCAGCCACAGAGGGCACCCCCACAGCATGACACTCCCATCAGGGAGCGATGCAAACCTTTGTCGAACCAAACACCCCCACCCCTCTCCCAGCAAGGGTGAAGAAAGTCTTCTGGGGACCCAAACCAGTCACCCAGGAGAAATATTAACACTTAACCCCCAACTCTCACCCATCCATCCAACTCTACTAACTAAACAACTCGCCCTGCTCGACCCGACAATGAACCCCATCACCCCCGACTTACCAACCACCAGCACTGAACCACAACCTGACAGAAAGACCCAACAAATAGAGGCACAGATTCATCAGGTAACAGACACACACAGAAATAGCCTAGAATTACAGACAATCTCACTCACTATCCATAGCAATTCTAATGTATCCATTCTCACCCATGACACTATCTCCTCTCCCTCTTCCACACCCACAGGTGATGCTGGTGCCTGGATTGGCACAACAGAACAACAAGGAGCCCCCGCCAAACCAAGGGGAGGGTCGGTTAACATGATGAGCGGGCCATTAAAGGCGATCACTGATACTATTGAAGCTTCTTCTGAGACCTCCCCACAACGCCTCCAAGGGAATTCACCTCCCAGTTGTGCCACTCTGGACTCCAGCGCACCTACAGCACCCTAGGACCCTTCTCCACCTCCTCCCCACTCAACCTACAGTAGTACACAGCCATCCTACCAGGTACATACAAATCTACATATCACATTGCCAGACAGAACAGGAAACTCCAGGACTGTTTTTTCAAACCAGTCCTGGTGTTGGGGGATTCTAACATCAATAGAATCCCCCTCCACAATAACCCAAACATACAGCTGGACAGTTATCCGGGGGCCAACATGTACCATTTTGTCAAAACCTGTGAGAAAGCAATTCCAAATTTAACTACAAAAATCGTGGTCTTCTCCGTCGGCATTAACAACAAGGACCAGGACTCCAAGCAGACTTCCTGCAAACAGCTCAAATCACTCTATAAACAGGCCAAACTTGCCTTCCCCAATGCAGACATATACTTTCCAATTATTAATTTCTCATCCAATCGCACCAGCAAACACCATCGCCACATTTTTTCCAATTTTAGCAGAAATTCCGCACAACATTTTTTACAGAACAAGACAATATCCATTGGAAACCCACCACAGCCAAATTGATATTTGATTACTGGTGCAAACAGTTAAATTTATAAATGTATACAAACCTAAGCTGGCCATAAGCACTTTCAAACACAATACAGACACAAATTGTCCAGCCAATAAGGACCCTGCACCTGACTTGGGGTGGAGCTCCACATCCAACATTCTTAATTTATCAAAATTATTCACCCCAACCGCAGACCAGAGCCGCTTGTTGGACAGGGGTCTTTCATTTATCCCACGCCCAACACGATATGACTGGGAGGAACTTCATAGGGACCTTCACCATTATAACAGATGTTTGAAAATCATCAGTCACTTCCACGATAAACCACAACACATACAGAAACCTTTCATCCCCAAATCCAACTGGGAACCCACCACAGCGCAATCAGATAACAGGACAATGAACCTCTTGCAAAAGAACAGACAGGCCCTGCGTGATTACCGGCCCCCAGGGGATGTTGCAGACAACCTCTCGGGGCCTGAATGCAGGGCCTTACAACAACTCACCCAAAACCCAAATATTATTATTAAACTGGCAGATAAAGGATCCAAAATAATCATTATGGACAGACAGCAATACTTACTGGAAGCAAACAGACAACTTTACAAACCCATCCAGGCAGACATACAAGGTCAAACACAACCATTACTCTGCAATATCATCCAAACTCTGTAGAACAATAAAACCATCACACATAAACAGAAAACCTATCTATTTGACCCAGAGCACCCCCGCCCCAGACAATTCTATTTACTATCCAAAATACATAAGGACCCAGACACTTGGACCATACCCTATGAGGTTCCTCCCGGCAGACCTATAGTATCAGATTGCGACAGCACCTCTTACAAAATCTCAGAATATATAGAACACTTTCTCGGACCCCTCTCTAACAAACATCCCAGCTATATTAAGGGCACGTACCATTTCATTGACACCATCTGGCCCATGGCTGTTCCAAACGAGTCATTTTTATTCACTATAGACATTGACAGTTTATATACCAATATAAACACAGATATTGGAATTAAGGCTATAACTTCCATCTTCAACAACAACCCAGACAACAATAGACCGGACAAAGAAATCATTCAACTTCTTACCATTTGCCTCAACAATAATGACTTCTCATTCAACAAACAGTTTCTGCAAATCCACGGGACAGCCATGGGCCAACGATATGCACCCTCATATGCAAACATATATATGAGCGAGTGGGAGCGAGAGGCACGAGCCAAGTGCACATTTAAACCACTCACATACCTCCATTTTCTAGATGACATCTTCGGGATTTGGCAGCACGATATTACTTTATTTTCCGATTTCATTAAAACCCTAAATAGCCATCACTCCATTAATCAGAATCAGAATCAGAAGTACTTTATTGCCAAGTAGGTTTACACCTACCAGGAATTTTTCTTGGTGAAAAAGTGCATACAATGAACATAAAAACACGAAAACACAATAAGTACTCGGCATTAGAATAAAAAACAATATATCAAATAAAATATATAAAGATAAAAAAAGTGAAGTAAAATGCTAAATGTGAAACAGGAGTGCAATGTAAATGTGCAATATGCAATGTGCAATGAGCTGTAATGTGTGTTAATGTAACACAGACTTTAGGCGTGGGGGCGGGATAAGAGTCCAAGTCAGGTGGGGGTCCCGGGCGTTGTTGACAAGGGCAACTGCAGCCGGGAAGAAGCTGGTCTTGTGGCGTGAGGTTTTGGTCCTGATGGACCGCAGCCTCCTGCCGGAGGGAAGTACCTCGAAGAGTTTGTGACCCGGGTGGGAAGGATCGGCCACAATCTTACCTGCACGCCTCAGGGTCCTAGAGGCAAACAGGTCCTGTAGAGATGGCAGATTGCAGCCAATCACCTTCTCAGCAGAACGGATGATACGCTGCAGTCTGCCTTTGTCTTTGGCAGTGGCAGCAGCATACCAGATGGTGATGGAGGAGGTGAGGATGGACTCGATGATGCAGGTGTAGAAGTGCACCATCATTGTCTTTGGCAGGTTGAACTTCTTCAGCTGCCGCAGGAAGTACATCCTCTGTTGCACTTTTTTGATGAGGGAGCTGATGTTCAGCTCCCACTTGAGGTCCTGGGAGATGATGGTGCCCAGGAAGCGGAAGGACTCCGCAGTGTCGACTGGGGAGTCTCTCAGGGTGATGGGGGTGAGTGGGGCTGGGTTCCTTCTGAAGTCTACAACCATCTCCACTGTTTTCAGAGCATTGAGCTCCAGGTTGTTCTGACCACACCAGGTCACAAGATGGTCAATCTCCCACCTGTAGGCAGACTCATCCCCACCAGAGATGAGCCCAATGAGGGTGGTGTCATCCGCGAACTTAAGGAGTTTGACGGACTGGTGACTGGAGGTGCAGCTGTTGGTGTACAGGGAGAAGAGTAGAGGGGAAAGAACACAGCCTTGAGGGGAACCGGTGCTTATGGTCCTGGAATCAGAGACATGCTTCCCCAGCCTCACGTGTTGCCTCCTGTCAGACAGGAAGTCTGTGATCCACCTGCAGGTGGAGTCAGGCACACTCAGCTGGGACAGCTTGTCCTGTAGCAGAGCCGGAATGATGGTGTTGAAAGCAGAGCTGAAGTCCACAAACAGGATCCTGGCGTAGGTTCCTGAGGAGTCCAGGTGCTGGAGGATGAAGTGAAGGGCCATGTTAACTGCATCGTCCACAGACCTGTTGGCTCTGTAGGCAAACTGCAGGGGGTCCAGGAGAGGGTCAGTGATGGCTTTGAGGTGGAGCAGAACAAGGCGCTCAAATGCCTTCATCACCACAGAAGTCAGGGCGACAGGTCTGTAGTCATTGAGTCCAGTGATCTTTGTTTTTTTGGGGACAGGGATGATGGTGGAGGTCTTGAAGCAGGCTGGTACGTGGCATGTCTCCAGTGAGGTGTTAAAGATGGCTGTGAACACCGGAGACAGCTGATCAGCACAGTGTTTCAGGATTGATGGAGAGACAGTCTGGCCCGGCTGCTTTGCGGGGGTTCTGTCTCCTGAAGAGTCTGTTTACGTCCCTCTCCAGGATGGAGAGAGTCGTCACTGTGGAAGTTCCTGAGGTGTAGTTGATGGGCTGGAGGGTGGAGGTGTCAGGACTGTCCCATTGTCTTTCAAAGCGACAGTAAAACTCGTTCAAGTCGTTGGCCAGGCGTGGGTCGTTAATGGAGTGGGGGGCTCTAGGCTTACAATTTGTAATCTGCCTAAGCCCTTTCCAGACAGAGGCAGAGTCATTGGCTGAGAACTGGTGTTGGAGTTTCTCAGAGTACAGACGTTTAGCTTCTCTCACCTCCTTGCTAAACCTATATTTCGACTCTATAAACCTGACTCTGTCCCCATTTCTGAACGCCTCTTCCTTCTCCAACCTTAACTTTTTGAGTTTGGCTGTGAACCAGGGTTTGTCATTGTTGTAACACACCCTGGTGCGTGATGGAACACAGCTGTCCTCACAGAAGCTGATATAAGAAGTCACAGCATCTGTGTACTCATCCAGACTGATTGTAGCAGTCCTGAACACCTCCCAGTCTGTACAGTCCAAGCACGCCTGAAGATCCTCCACAGCTTCACTGGTCCACTGCTTTGAAGTCCTCACAACAGGTTTGCAGAGTTTTAGTTTCTGCCTGTATGCAGGAATCAAATGGACCATGACGTGGTCCGAGAGTCCCAGTGCAGCCCGGGGGACGGCGTGATAGGCACGGCTTACTGTGGTGTAACAGTGATCCAGAATGTTCTCCTCTCTGGTCGGGCATTTAATAAATTGTTTGTATTTGGGAAGTTCGCGGGTGAGATTTCCTTTGTTAAAGTCGCCAAGGACAATAACTAAGGAGTCCGGGTTAATCCGTTCTACACACAGTATCTGGTCAGCGAGCACGCGTTGCGCCTCTTGCACGTTAGCCTGCGGTGGAATGTAAACACCGACCAGAATGAATGAAACGAACTCACGGGGGGAGTAGAAGGGTTTGCATATGATGACAAAATATTCCAGGTCAGGAGAACAGTGTTGTTGAATTACTGTCACATCGTTGCACCAGCCGTAGTTAGTGTAGAAGCAGATTCCTCCCCCTTTCGTCTTACCGGAGAGTTCCGTGTGGCGGTCCGCTCTGAAAAGTTGGAAGCCAGCCAACTGCAGCGCAGAGTCCGGTATCGATTCACACAGCCACTTCTCCGTGAAGCACAGAACGGAAGATGAGGAGAAGTCTCTGTTCTTTCCAACTAGTAGCTGGAGTTCGTCCAGCTTGTTGCACAGTGAACGCACGTTGGAGAGGAATATACCCGGAAGTGGTGTGCGAAGTCCCCGCCGGCGGAGACGCACCAGCGAACCGGCACGTTTACCTCGCCTCCGTCGCTTCACTGTATGTCCACATGTGAGGGCACCTTTGACCAGAATATCCAAAATTTCAACAGATGAGGCAATGAAAGTCGGAAATAAATTCTCTGGAGTTATGACCCTGATGTTCATGAGCATTTCTCTGGTGAAAGAGCTCCCGGATCTTAGGCAGAACACTGAATTAACTAACAAAACAAGACAAAACATTGCGCACCAACACACCGAGGCAGCCGTCCGCGGCGCCATTTTGTCCAACAAAAAGAAGACACACGCTCCTTAAATTAAATACATTATAGACCCAGTGCAAGTTAATTTTTTAGACACTACAGTTTTTTTTTTACCTCAACTAATTCGATACACAAACAACTGCTTACGAAGGTTTATTTTAAAACAACAGACACACATGCCCTTCTCCATAAGAAGTTATCACCCGAAGCACACATTCCAAGGCATTATCAAATCACAAATCATCCGTTTCTTTAGATTATCATCACTTTCCGCAGACCTTCAAACAGCCATATCCATTCTGTTCAAGAGTCTTAGAACTAGAGGTTACTCCAAACGATTCCTCTGTAAAATCAAAAATACCACCTTGGCTGCTCTCGCTCCTACTTGCCCCATCAATGCTCCACCCCGGGTCCCAACCTTGGAGTGTATCCCGCCCACGGGTTCCTTACAAACACACCCTAAACCGAACTCTAATCCTAACCCTAGCCTTAATCCTAACCTTAACCCACACTCTAACCCTAACCCTTTCGGGGGAGGACCACTCCGAGACGGTCATCTTCTTAATAACTCAGTACCCAATCCTGTATTGGTGCCATTCATATCCACTTTCTCCCACAAAATAACCACATTCCATAGCTTCATTAAACAAAACTTCACTCACACACAAGTATTACATCTGGCTTTCCAGAATTATAAAACTATATCTGCTTACAGGAAAAACAAAAATCTACATAACATTAGACCCCCCCACCCAAACACAATACACTACAAAAATAGAAAGTTCATATCCAATCCTCATAGCACAACAGCATTCCCTACATTGGGTACATTCTCCCTTTGCACCAGTAATGTAGTTTATATTATGACATGCACCATTTGTAACAAACACTACATCGGAGAAACCAAACATAGCATACTCACCCGGCTTAAACAACACCTGTACAACATTGGGGAAGGCAAATTAACCACTCCCATTGTCAGCCATTTTCAACAGCACCCTGTCAGCAACCTAACCATCTCAGGTCTACAATCCAACGACCACTGGGCAGAGAAAGAGGGCAGAAAAAGAATGGATCTTCAAACTGGACACTGTCATACCGATGGGTTTAAACGATAAGTAACCTCAAACCATCCCCTGGCTTCCCGTTTCCCTCTTTCCAATCTGTTTGTTTGCTATAAAACCTCCCCCTCCCCTTTTTTCTCCACCTAGCTTGCTGCCTGGGACCACTCGGGATCCCCCGACCACAACGTAGTACGGCTGGATTCAGGGGACTCAAACCCGGAGAGCACACACAACAAGCGCGAATACGCCATTCCTCATTCTTTTTGATTAGACATTTTAGAGTGGTATTAGTATTATCTTTTTTGTACTTACTTTGAAAGTTAACACCCACTTCCCTTCTGGCCCATAGGTTTATGTTTTTTACAAAGACTGTTTGTTTGCCTTGAAACCCCCCCTATATTTTTCCCACATAGCCACCGGCCTGGGAGCACTCAGAGGGACTCAAACCCAGAGCCAACACAGCAAGGGCTGTGTCTCTGCCACTACACCATTTTTTTATTTTTTGTTGGAACATCTTAAAGTGGTATTAGTATAATCTTTTTTTTATACTTACTCTGAAAATTAACACCCACCTCCCTTGCAAATGGAATTTTCTCCTCTCCCCCTTCCCCCTTTTTGTTCCCCCCACTACTTTTAACCCTAAGATGATTAACTTCCCCCCCTTTTTACCAAGCTTTATAAGGTTAAACACCCACCTCCTCTCTTGTTTATTTTACTTATATTTATATTTTTGTTAAGATGCTGTTTGTCTGCAAACTTGTTTTTCTCTGTTGGTTTGCAGATTGGATTTTTTCCCCTCCATTTTTCCCAACCCCCTTTCTTTTCTGAATTTATTGTTATTTAGAGACACCCGGCACAGACACCAACCCAGGCAGCAAGCAGCCCCACCTCTTCCTCTGCCCCATGGTCTTTGCAGATGCGCTCTGCTTGGGGAACATACCCTGGTCCCTGGGATGAGGGAGCTGAGCTTTCCCAACCATACCACCATTCCTCTCCTAAGACCAATACCCTCTGGACCCCCATCAGAACCAGGTTATCAACCGGGTTGATTACAACAAATCATTAGGCCAGTGCAAATTAAATCAAAACCCTGAACCCTAACCCACATGGACATCCCAGCTTGGCATTTATGTGGCTTTTACTTCTATTCACCCACCCACAGAACTGGTTACCATGTTTAACTTTAAGTTAGCTTTCTTTGTATAATAAATACTGCAACTGCTGAACTTTGTGACCTTCCTGGTTTCTTGTTGCACAACATGAGCCAATGTGTCACTTTCTTCTTTCTGAAGACAGAGGTGAAAATGTTTGACTCTGACACAGGAATCAGTCTGAACAGTAAAGGTCAAAGATAAATGATAAGCGTTGGAGCAGTGAACCGTACCCTGCACACACTTTAAATATATATCACTCAATGCTTAGTTCTTTATATTGTACTAATACCTTTTCATTTATAATGATGATGAATGATCAATTCATCTAAATATGCTTTAAATTGAGTCTCTAATATTTTATGAAATGAGTGTTTTCATAGTGACATCAGGATGTTGCATTCTCACCATATCATAAATTATTTTTCAATTTATATAAGCTTCAGGTCTTCTGCATGTATATACTCCTCTAGGAGGCACAGATAACAGGATAATGAATTTTTTAAATATGCATGGCATCATTTCTGACTTCATTGTGACTTATTCATTACATTGCTAGTGACATCTTTCAAATCCCTTTTCAAAGCATAGCTTTTTTTAAAAACTCCATGTTCTATCTTTATTGTTTTAATGCTGGATTTTAATGTTTTATATCAATATTATTTGATTTGCTCATCTTATTTGTCTTAATCCTGAAACCAACTTACCACATTTCAACCATGTAAAGCATTTTATAACAGCATTTTTAAAATCATTAATTGTATTAATTATATCACTTCATATGATGGTAACCATTGTCGGATAAATATACTTTAGATTGTCTAAAGTGTATTTTGTGGTTATATGTTGGAAAAGGTTTTTTCAGACCCTAGATTTGTTGATCTTTGACCAATAAGCACCAAAATGTAATCATGTTGAGAGAAACTGTAAAGTCATACGCTCAGCAAGTTCGGTTCATAAATTACTGAATTATTTTGTACATGGATACACACACACCGGGGTGCCAGCTAAGTGCATCGTAATAAAGAACATTTTTGAGAGGAGAATCATTAATTCTAGTTTTGCTCATAGAAGAAACTCTTAAAATTCATGTGGCTAGTTACCACCATGAAGTAAAGGTATGGAAAACGTATTGCACAAGGTTTACCAAGCATTATTCACATAGTCATTACAATTTAATTAAAAATGTACTAACATTTGCTCCGATACAGGATGCATTATTCAACACATTGTGCAATATACAATTCACACTGCAACACACAACTACGCAAGGAATATATATACTAAGATGAAGTACAGTATATAATGTATCGCTCCTCTGTGGTAACAGACAGGAAGCGATCAGAAAAAAAACGAGGAGGCAGATTTTGAAGCTCAGTTTCATGTGTTGTTCTTCTGCTGCTTTTCCCTCCGGCTCTGACACATATTACTGCTTCCCCACAAACGTCACTTCATTCCACAAGTAAACGCTGTTTTGTTTTGGTTCGAGAGTGCTCGTCAGATTTGTGGTATTTTATAATGAAAGGAAAAACAAATCTTTGAAAACATACACTTAAAAAAGATAAGGTATACAGTAGTTTAATGTGTGAATATAATGGTAATTGTGAGGAACACAAGAAAAGAGACATCACATAAAAAGTATAAAGAGAAACTCACCCTCTGTAGTTTTATTTTGTCGCAGTCACAGACGTACGCACTGAAAATAAATTTGCTCTCTTTTATCTCATGGAATTAGTGTGTTTCGTCAACTGTGTGCAAATACTGTGTTTACATTCAAGTCCAGCGTCCTGTAACAGAACGGATATTGAACTGAGAAGTTACAGGAAGGTTCCTGAAACAAACACAGGGACATAGAGGTAGTACATTTCCTGCCAATTAGAGCCAGTTAACTGCAGCATAACCTTGGGTCATCATTCAGAGCACATGCAGTTCAGCTGAATATGGAAAAATCTGACATTACAGTTTACAGGCAAATGATAATTATACAATGTGTGTTTACTGTACTTGGGTTCATTTAAAGATAGAACGTTGGAAACAATTCTATTTTTATGTTGTCCTCTTCTACTTTATAGCCCTCTATAACTTTATTATAATTGTAATTGCACTTTTCATTGTTGGTACTATGAACTATTTGTAAAGATTAGGAATACGTCTCCACTTCCTGCCACTATCCAGAAATTGCAGATGCGAATGCTGCCGTCTTGCTCATTCATAGCCAGTCTGTGTTGTAGCAATCAGGGGTCGGAGATATGGTATCGAGATCCTGCACGTACACGTGACCGACTACCAATTCATAAACATAATACGTTGACATATATCCACCTACTTTTTAAGTGCAATATCCATTCTGTGCACTAACAAAGACATAACCCCTCTTCTATGTTAATGATTTTATTAGCCTTGTGTTTATTGGTTGTATATTTTCTGCTTTCTTAACGTGCACTTAGATTTTTTTTTTGTTTGCTCCATGTCCCGTTCATCAACATGGAAGAGGCAGGTTTTATGACTGGTGCTTCAGCCAGTCAGCTGGGGGAGATTGAGATGCTTGGCTTAACTCTCAGGGAGCCATCAATCTTCATATGGAGTTTGTGGTCAGGACATTGTCAAAGTACTTACATGAGCTATTGTATCTTTTTACTTTTACATAAACATGTTTTAACTGATTACCTGTGTCACTGTGGAGCCGTCAAAGAAGCTGTAAAGTGACAAATTATAATTTTATAAAGTGCAGAGAGAAAACGCGTTGGCGAGCAGTTGATTATTGACGCAGAGTTAGGATTCATTCGGAGCCACGTTTGTGTCCAATACTCAACACTCCCCTTTCAGCTGTGTTGTGATCTCCCTCAACTCCTGAGGGAAATATCTGCCTCTTAGCTGCTAAATGCTCCACCGTGCTCAGTATCTATATTTGCTGACTGTGTGCTGCTGGGTGTACAGTGGTATATACAGTCAGTAACAGAGTCACACACAGCAGCAACAGTGGGTTATTGCAGCTTAGTTTCCTGATGATGCAGCTGCTTGCTGCAGATATAAATGTTGCTAATGACAACAGTGAGGACAATTTGTGAGCAGTGAAAACAAAGCAAAGAGTTGAAGGATGTTAAGAAAGACTCAATTTAGAGCAGGCATTATAATGCATCTCGTACGTATGTGATTTTAATCTGATCACATTCAAACCTCGGACAGTCCCAATGGGCGTTAGTCTGTGTTCAGTGTTTTGAAGTCGGTATGTGGAAAAACACGCTGTAAACAAAATGTGTTTTATTTCTACGGGCATGTGTTTTTTTAATTTGCTGTGCGTTGAGATCTCTCAGCCGCAGTATTTTTCCCTTAAATAGTATAATGAATATATAATAAATGTGCACCTTCAACAGGGTCACGTTGAAAGCTACTATATAGAGCTAATTGTCCCGTTATGTTCATAGATTTATAAGTGATGGCATCTTTCTGAGTATATGTGAGTTTTCCCAGTCTGATTATTGACGTACGTCACCACCTCCTCTTGTTTTTACAGGTCCATGAAAACAACAACAAATCATGTAGAAGAATAAGATACTGTTATGTTCAGTGGAACTGGATGTAGAAATAGATTTTTTCTTTGCAAAAATAATAAGCTCACAATGAGAATTTGAGAAAACTGAGCTCACGACAATGTGCTGACAGGCTGGTGGATACAGATTCAGGAGTAGAGAGCAGTTCTCTAGAAACTAAGAGTTCCTCATGCGGAGTGTCGCAGATACTGACTGATAGTGAGGCACAGTGCACACGAGGCAACGGAGGACGAGAGTAATTGGCAGATGAAGGTGAGAAGATGATGCTCAGCACAGAGCGACAAACAGCAGGGCCAGCAGGTTAGAACACTTAAAAAGACACAAACTGGTTCAGAGGTCTCGACCCACTGTGACATCAGCCATCGGTTTGTTTTGAAACCTTGAGTTTCACATCTCATCCAGAACCATCTGGGGGGGTTTGAAACCATATTAGGAGGAGCAGGGGGAGTCTGACTGAGAACACGCCCACCTAAACCTGCACCCATTGGACGATATCCAGCGGTATTCACATCCGCTTGCAATTCATACAATAAAATCCTGATTGAAATCTGATCACACAAAACAAAAAGAGGGTGTAAATGGATAAAAAATAATACCTGAACTAATTAATACAGAGCTCAAGGGAACTCCACAATCAGGTGATAAATCTCCATCCATATTAAATGTGGTCTATCATCTATTATTAACCCCCCCCCCAAAAAAAGTTGTAAGCTACATTTAATGAATTACATGAGAAAATCTACCACCTCTTACGCAGCATGTTCCACTTTCTCTTCCTCGCTTTCTTTTAAGTAGTTTTTCTGCTCTTGCATTATCTCCGTCCCTTTAATTAGGATCAGGATGACACATTGCACAAGTGAGTCAGCCGAGCAGCAAAACTCCAGAATGTTCCCCTGAGTTTATGCATCTTGACATGAATGTACAACTCTCTCTGCTTGTAGGAATACTGCAGTTTTATTATTTTTATTCTGCAATGTTATATTTATATCTGTCTGTCTGTGCTGCTGACACTGTGAACTGAGCCTTGTTACTATGCTCTACTAATAAAAGAGACTCCAGCCGAGTCATTAAAGTTAAGTAAAAGTGTTGTTAGAAAAAACTCTGCTGGCGGTTTCAGCTGCAATGAGAAATAAAAGCTTTAAAGCAAAAACTTCTCAAAAGAGAAAGAAAACATCTTTCCTCACAAGTAATAATATTTGTTCTGGTGTAGCATTGGTAGCCAATGTGAGTGAGCTGTGTTGCTGCAGTGATATTAGTGGCTTTGTTTGGCTCTTTTCTCTACCTGTGCTTCTGCAGAGCAACATTTTAGCTTTTCCATACCATTATCCTGACACTGTGACTCGTGGCTGCTGTAATTTATTCCCACTCACATAAACTCATTTCATCGCAGGGGTCATTGCTTGATGTTGTGTGGAACTGCTTTTTAGCTTTTACAGCCACAAGTGGGTTGGGATCAGAATTTTCTGTATGTGATGCAGGAGTAAAGATCTGTGAAACTGTGCTCAGCTAACAGGAGTGTTACTTAAAGTATATTTTACTCAAGTAGAAGTAAATTAGAGCTTGACCTATAAAAATCAACTGATATGAGCCAGTATGAAAGCTGTCATTGTACATGTAAAGCCTTTTACAGATAGACTGTGTAGTATTGATTTTTGTTGATATGACAACTCTTATTTTAACTGTTATATATTTGGTTATGTTCGTGTTTTCTTTGTATTTACTGTTTTTTATAATTAAATTAAAGTTCAAGTTTCTGTAAATTCTAGTCTCAATTATGTTTCTTTCATTAGGGTTTGATAAGCATGTCTATTTGCCAATTTTGTTTATGTTTAGGTTAACAGGCTGTTAAACATGATTATTTCAGTGAATAATCACTGTTACTAGGTGAAAACTGCTATGAAAGCACCTAATTCCAATCAGGCACTTTTGCAGTCGGGTGATAATTGATTATTACAAGTCTAAGGACACGAGGGCCGTGGGTGTCCACAGATTCAATAATGTAGTGATATTAAACTTCATTAATCAAACAGCCTGACACGTCTCCTAGAATTAACAGCAGACTAAAGAAAGAGAAAGGGTGAAGGCGTATAAAAAACACAAACTCCACAGCGGCTGCAGCCGATGGACACAGACAAAACTCCAGGTTGCTAGGCAACACAGTAGCGGTTGAGGCTCTCCCCTGTACAGTGACTTACAAAAATCAGTCAGTAGTTGCACACACATGTCTGAATGCCACTCTGAGGATCCATGAATGTGTTCGCAGTGTAATTTACTGTTGTATTCATATTGCAAGGTTTGTTATGAATAGACTTTGTTTTTTTGCTGTTTATGATTGTGGGTCACTATAGTTTGTAGCCATTTCTTTTGAACTCTGGGATTATTTTGATTATTATCTGTGCACAGTAAACCAGAACAAACCTCAGCCACTTTGTTTAGGGTTAGGGTCATTCAAATTGCAAAATATAGAAGATATAGCGAACCCGTCCTCTCAGCCTCTCTAGTAAATAAGTAATGCTGCTCATACACAGTGGAATTTGTTGTTGTTCAATTTCAGCTCACACTGTATAACTTTAAAAAAGCCAAAGCTCACGATTAACATCCTCCCGCTTTGTGATCGGATCATGAAGCCACGACCTGACTGCTCACAGATTACATACCTGTTTGGCCCTTCTGGACCAGTCGAGGAGTGTCTTTTCACAATGCTAACAAGAAAGAAACGACCACACGTGACATTCTGTGAGGTGCGCTGTTATGTTGGTTTTTCTCTAGTATGTCGCTCGTGATCAGAGGAAACATTGAACAAGCAGATGAGCTGTTGCAACATCGTCCTCCAGCCTGACCTCCATTTTTTCTGACTGTACGACGCATCGTGTCCTCTGGTTCTGGTTTCACTTTCACTGTGTTTTTTTCCTTTTTGCCAGGCACACAAGGAAAAATACCTCCGCCTCCACCTCTACAGCAGATTTTACACACTCATACTTATTCTAAATGTGGCTATTTTTGAAATCAAGATCTATGAATGATTCTCTGGGAAAAGAGTGAAAACATTGAAAAAAAAACATATCTTATAATATAGATTAAAAGAATGTGATAAAATATTTTGGATCCACGACTTATAAAGATCAGCATCAAAATCTTGTGAGATATTGACCCATGTCCCATCCGTTCACCAGGTTTTGTAATAATGTAGTTTACGCATAATCCTGCCAGCTAACAACAAACAAACAAAGGTGTGAATGTAAAAAAATCTATAAAAGACACTGAGTTTGGGGAATGGACTCGTGACAAGAGTCCGACAATGACGACATTTTTCGCAATTTCAGGAATTCCTCTAAAAACCCTTGAAAACAACAGACGACGCACGACAAAGCTGAAATTTGGTCCAAAAGGTGAAAACCAAGCTCACGTTGTACAGTATATCCAACTTAAGAGCAGATAAAGACTACAACTGTTTTACAGTAACCAGAGTGAACTTAACTCATCACCTTCAGCCCTGCTAAACATAGTGCAGACAGATTATAGCTATAATGGGCCCTGCTAGCTTGGGGGGTCCGGGCAGTTACCCACTTTGAATGATAAAGTCCACCCTTGAAATCAGTGAGAGATTTTCATCACAGGCAGGAAATGTAATTGTCTCAGTTTATACTTTGTTCCCCCAGAACAGCCTCAGCAGCAACATTTCACAGCTGACTAGGAGAGAAAGGCCCAGTAATTCCAGCATCAGAAGGAGAATTAGACTCAGCTTGAATGGTCATAATGGTTTCCCTGTGTCTTTATATGGGCTTTTCTGTCCACATTATGCAAACCTAGTTCTCATATTCAAATTGCCTACAACTTTAGCCACTGAAACAAATGTTCCTAAATGTCCCCCTCTTCTGTATCGAGCTCCAGAGAGTCATGAAAGGATCAAAAGAACATGTCGCGATGAGCAGCTCAACATGAGAAATGCCGCAACGGCAAATGGGAATGGCCAACTGACATTGTCAGCCACTTCATTTTAATTGCATGGATTATGGAGCTCATTTCCAAAGCTAATGTTTCTTGTTCCATCGCCTTTCACATTCCTCTCTGCTTTATTGCTCGCTTTATGGCTTTTCTTTCCACTGAAAAGCCAATCAAGTCCCTTCATGCTTTCATTTGAGTCACATGGTTCCATTTACGTCTTTCCGTCGACATGGCACGTGTCATAAGAGACCTCTGACTGGAGGTTTTCAGAACAATCTCTCCTCACCATAGAAACCTAGATGAAATAATAACAAAAACATGTTTAAAGCATGTGCCATAGCTACAGTGAACAGAAGTTTCCTGATTCTCTGTCATGACCTGATAAAACTCCTTTGACATTATTCTCAGGCGGAGGCAGAATCCACTGTCACAACAGACACTGAAAAGGTCTGTGCAAGTATTTGAAAAGCAGATTAAGTCAAGACGGGCTCTGCAGCCATGGAGTAATTTTAGACAAAGAGAAAACTATACAGATTGAGACAAAGGATGCAAAAAAAAATGCAGAAAGAAATCTTCCGTCAGTTAGAGAGTCATTCATTACATCAGTACTTCTAAAAGGTTTGTGACTCACAATGTTAACACCTTGTCAGAGGCTGCATTGCACTACTTAATTCAGAAATCAGACATGTACTGAACTCATGAGATATTCTGGAGATTCTCCTGAGCACCCAGCAGTCAGTGGGGTAGTGTGCTAACAGGGAGTCTGCAGAGCGGTTTCAACATGTCTTCTTCTACGTCCTTGGATAAACTGGCCCATCAGATCACTTTTGATATTTTTGTTATTTTTATTTCACCATTTCGTACTGAAATACATTCACAAGTGTAACTGATCTCAGCAACATTCATAGAAACACTTCTTTTGTAGAAATTTGTCTAAAAAAGTAAAAGCAAAAAGTTTGTTTTGTTGCTGCAATGCTTTATATGGAACTGAATTACAGAGCTTGTACTATGAACTTGTATCAGTTGCTTAACAGACTCTGACAAAGCCAACAGGTGATGTATGAAAAAAGAACAGCATTTCAGTAAATCATTCAAATGTGTATATATAAACCACACAGTGAACAGTAATGAAGCAAATTCTGTTTCATTCCATGAAAAACACTATAAAATCAGTGCAACAAACAGAATCTGATTGATCCTGGCACAAAAGCATAATTGCAGATAAACCAGGTAGGATGAACACAGCGTTTTCTAACTTCACTCTGAACAATAGACTCTGCACAATGTCCAACACATAAACAATAAAAAGTGACAGTATATTGTAGAATTGCCACTAATATTTTTAATAAAATTAGTCTTGATTTTATTATTAATGGAGGGACAGGAAGCTTGAACATTGTAATTATTTCAAAGAAGAAAAGGAAATGACATTGTATTATCTTTTAAATCATCTCGTCGCATCTCTCCCTCTTACAGGGGAAACAACAGCTAAAACAAAACCCCACTATAATACAATAAAATCATTCTGGATAATAAATACAAGTACATTTAAATACATACAACTGTACTAAATCAGGTTGCCCGACACAGTGGGAACAAATAACATCCCCTGCCCCTTTGTCACCACGTATGACACGTGCATGTTCCCTCCACTGTGAAGTAATCGTGGTTTGAATGCCAACTTTAATAAAACACCTGAAATGAAGAATGTACTGACGACAAGCTCAAGACAGTTTAATTTTACATTCTTTGATATGAAATAAACCATTAAACTTGTGTGTGTGCATGTCGGGCTCCGTGCACAGGTCATTCAATTTACACTAACGTTAACATGATTTGCACCTTCAGCACCTGCACCATGTTCCTTCATTGCTCACACACAACACTGTGCTTCTGCACACGATGGGAGAATCCTATCTGGCCGGGGGGGTTGCTGAAGGGTTTTCATATCACTGAGTTTACAGTTTATAAAAGTTTATTTATTTCAAATATTAAATAATCTATGAGCAGATTTCTTTTCCTCATTGACCTCCTCTTATCGCTGAGCAGGAAGTTGGAGTGTTTTTCGTGTGACCATTAAAGTCTTTTGTTCGGTGAAAATGGACACAAGACATTTACATGCTCCAATCGAACGTGCATAATGACTGCGGCGCGTCCACACAGCAGCTAATTAAACAGGGGCCGCGGTGCACCTCACTCCCATTCTGATGGAACAGATATTCTTCACTGATGTGATAATGATGTTTTTCATCTCTTGTTCACTTGTGCAGTGAGTATTTCTACACCTCCCAGAAAAGCCTCATCGTCACTCATCACTGACTCTCTTTGTCCTGAGAAAAATTAGTTCACAAGGTTTTCCACCACTTATTGTATCACAAGCTCTCGATTTTTTTGTTTTTCACTCCATCTCCTCAGGTCGACCATCAGCACGTTAGTTGTTTTTATGCAAAGTGACTCGATGGTAAAACTAAAAATGAAAGGGGAAAGAGTCACAAGTGGCCAACGTAAAAAAAAACCCCAGCCGTTTAAAATGTATTTTCAGGTTCTCTGGCCTGGAATTGTAGCAGTTTCAAACACATGCATCATTTCCATATCTCATGAGCAGCAGTGTGCGGCTCTAACGGGCTGTGAGATAAGATCAGTTATTTTGCAGACTAACACCTGAATAAATGCTATCACATCAGAATAAGTACCTGCTGTAAGGGGCCAGATTTTCTCTGTGGAAGGAAACACCTCGATGCTGGGTAAATAGAAGAAGTCCAATTTATTCAACGCACAATTTATTCATTGATAAAATGATGGAAATTTCAGAGCTTCCTTTCTAATCTACCAACACTGATTACAAAACATGAGACAGAAATGCCTGGAAACTCGAGACCAAAACAACTTAAAAAAACAACTAATATCCTGTTGTTTAGTTTAATCTTCTCAGAAATTCAAAGTTTAAATTTAGTCCAAATACCTTTGACTTGTTACTCATAGTAACTGCTTGGTCTGATTGACCTAAATGATAGAACTACCTTGTTAATTAATACACAATGTTTAAAGTGGAGTAAACAGACACAATCTTTATTGGCTGAGGTTATAGCCAAACATCAATCCGTCCACAATACTCCGGAGGTGTTGAGTCCTTAAAACTGAGACTTTTACTTTGAAAACTCCAGGGATGTCTTTTTATCTGCAGGCACATTCACACTTATCTTGTTTGGTGTGGACATTTGGAAACAAATCAAACTGAACCAAAATATCAGCTGTGAGAGGTTCCTCAGACCACAGTCAGGACCAACCAACCAAAATTTTGTCCAACCGAGTTTGGTCATGGTCTGGATCAAACTGACCCATGGTTTGAAAACATTGAAAAATGTTTAATGAACTACAAGCTTGTCCATTACCGTTCCACCTCTTCATCAGCCAAAACAAAAAAATCCCTGCTTTTACATGTCACCTTTTCCTTTTTCCTCAGTATGTTCTGCAACTACGCAACCAACTACAAAGTGTCGATATGCTTCCTGTTAACACGGACACGTGTCAATAACCTGTGTCAATAACCAGTACATGTGACATGTGTGTTACTATAAATGCAGATTATTGATGATAAGCAGATAAAACGTCCATCTGGATGGAAATGATTTTCATTTTAAAACAAAACAGTATTAGTATGGATGTAGCCTTGGACATCGGGTAAAAGCAGGAGCACAGATAATGACTGTTGAGCTGATTATCTGAATGATTTAACCTCGATGACTAATGGGACTATGTTGGAGACTGTTGTCATCTGGATCAGCTGCTTTTGATGGTCAACAGATAATATGACTATGGATAAAGATAATCTTAAATCTTAAAATCCAGTTGCTGAGTGTCTTCTTAAAAATGGGGATTTATTCAAACACGATTCATATTTGTGAATGACGAGTGTCACCAAAGGGAGAAACAAACATAGATAAATAAGTAAATACATTTTTACTAAAGTTAGTTTTCATGTTACCTCTGTGGGCTCTACAGTCTAAAATGACAGAAACCATCTTTGAGGAAGATGTATTAGACATGTACTTTGATCCATGTCCCATCTGCTAACATGAAGGAGGCAGGGTTTATGCTCTACTCTGCAGCCAGCCACCAGGGGGCTATCAAGACGCTTTGGCTTCACTTTTTGGGAGCTATCATTTCGTACATCTGAGACATGTCGTACAACAGACTGCTGAAGATTAAAAAATCTGTTCAAGTCTTTGTAGGTTTCAGAAAGTGTAGTTTGTCCTAAACTTAAATCACTCATGTAAAACTATAAAATGATAAATAAAGAATCTAAGTAATGCATCTATGAATAGCCGGTGAAATCTAATCCTCAGCAAGAATGTCGAGACGGCCGTCTAATTTAGTGAGAGTGAGAGGCCGCTCACTGCTTCACTCAATATGACTAATCCATACCGACCTCTTGCAGCAGAAGTCCCTAATCCTCAATAAACTTATAAAACACCTTGGACAGGTGATCATGATATATTGAGTCCACCATCAGCCTCCCAGCTCTCCTGCAAATGTCGTTCAGCCCGTCCTTGTCAATTACACCGTTTTCCCAGCCGCTCTCAATGCACTGTGATTACAGACACAAAATCCCCCTCAGCATTTCTGCATTGACATTAAAATGCCTCTTTGCTTTCTACTGCTGTGTAAATGGGGTTTCAACTTTCTAACACATGATCCGAGTGATCGCACCACCTCAGCCCGTCACTCATGTGTATTTATAGTCATCCACAACCGCTCATACACATGACCAGCTTCCATTTCATTTTGACAAAAAAAAAAAAAATTATATTGTACTACTTCCAGGATTTTGTAAAACTAAGCTGATGTTGATAATCTCAGACGATGTGTTTTGAGTGTTTTGTACCTCACAGGCTAATATGGATGTGTTTTTGTAGGAGTTCTGAGTGTTTGAGCTGTGGGAGATAAGTGAAAGTGGATCTGATCAGTTTTTCATTTATATTTGTAAAGGGTCTGAACACAAGGGGTGAGAGGCATAAACAAACATGTCAGTGTCCCGGTTTAGATTAGAGAATAAAATATGCATTTGGTTGACAAAGATTGGAACCTGGATAAAATCTGTGGAATCTAAAACTAGTATTTTGTTACATAAAGATCCTAATGCGGGCGTATTTAATTAAAATTCAGAGAGTTCTAGATAGTGAACGACTGGAACATGATAATGTCGAACTAGCTTTATGATTCAGCACAATATATATTGTCTCATATCACAGTGACTGTGGCTCATCGGAATGCACAAATGTGATTGGCTGAGTGGCGTCACGTGAGATTATTTACAACGCATGCGATTGGTCTGTGAGTTTCCTGAGCCGCTAAACCAGTGAAACACTTTGTCAAAATCAGTCATAGGTTTCAGTCTCATTTACCTGCGCTAAAGAGGTTATACACAAAAACTACTGGACGGATTAATGCAGAAACTTGGTGGAGGGATGCAGATGCAGTGTGAGTCAGGAAAGAACTCTTCCGGATCGGTGGTCATATGCAGAATTTCTTTTCACTTTCTTGATATTGCAAAATTAATTGAAAAAACATCTGGAATATTTAGGGGACTGATATTTATTAGTGTGTGCAGTTTGGTGCACATCTAATCCAGATTTAGTGAATTTAGATGTGTTTTCTTGAGGGGACTCTAAATACTATTCTGGTTTCTACATCGAATTTCTTCACAGCTAAATATTTTTCAGTGTTTATCCAAACATCTGAAATGGAATAGAAAGGCAGTAGACTGGTTCAAACTGACTTGCATTTGATTTGATGTTCCCAGGTAACCAGAAGTGTTTGCCAGAGATGAGTGTCAGAAACCAATACCCAAGGTCACGTTTCACTCCACTGACAAGAGTGAGGAGGGGAGGCAAACAAAGACAAATAAACAGCTTCCTTTTACATTCCGATCAATTAAATCAATTAAAAATAAAGTCAATGATTAAATTACATTTTATATTTAACAGTTTAATTTGTGAATGATTACATATTTTATAACCTTAGCACCTATGTTTATATGTTACAAAAACACTATTCTCTGTTTTAAGATAATGTCATTCATATGACCTGCTCATTCCAAGAGAAACTGTCATTTTCTGGAGCAGATAATGGAAACGGCAGGTGGACGCAGCTGCTGGTATCATTCTGGGCCACAAGGCTCCCATCCAGCATCGTAATATATTGCAGGCATACTCTCATTTTGTGGGAGATTTGTCATAATACCAGATCGGTCAGATGCGTTCCACCAGTTGCAGAAGCTTTTCCTCGCCCACTGGGTCACCCTGTCAAACACAGAGAAATATACTCTTTGTCATACTTGTGCTCCGACCGTCTTACATTACAGAGCGGGAGGGAAAGGAAGGACCTGGAGAGAAAATCACACAGATGAATAATTCGGAGCTGAAGATTTAACTTATGCACCTAATTACGTGTGTGTGTGTGTGTGTGTGTGCGTGCGCGCGCGTGTTCCTACATCCTGGGGAGGAGGTAGAAAGAAGACAAACACAGTAAATCAAGGGCAACTGTTAAGCTGAGCAGCATGGCAAACTCAAATAGATTTCAGACAGTTAACAATAAAGAATTAATAAATGCGTCAATGGTGGTGTGGATGTTAGCACCGTTGCCTTGTGTCTCTGTACGTCAGCCCTGTGATGGACTGGTGACCCATCCAGGATGTAGCCTGCTTCTCACCCAATATCAGATGGGATTGGCTCCAGCCCCAAGCCAGACCCTTAATGGGTAAGCGGTCTAGATAATGGATGGATGTGCAGGAGAAGAAATGAGTAGGAGATGGGATGACCAACAACCAGGACATGAAGAGAAACCAGGGGAGAGTCCATAGTCCAGGGAGACAGGGCAGAGTGAGTCCAAAAAGCTTCCAGGGATTTTTCAAAGAGTCCAGGGGAACAGTGATACATTTTTAAATACAATATTCCAACAAGACAAAAGTCTGAATACGACGCTGCCAGGTTCTGATTACCTTAGCATGACTAAGGTCATACTAATAAGCAGTAAACAATGAGGACATGTGCAGTATTCTGATCACTTTACCTCGAGATGAACAAGTCAGAGACAGGGTTTTCACACCATTTTGCGCCATCGACATTCGACTTGATGATGTGGTTTGAGTATTAGGACATGATGTAAAGCGAGTCACAATTACACTGTGCTCTGTAACAGGTAAGTATTATGAGTGAATTATTACATGAGCAATTCATATGAAAATTATAATCAAGAGAATGTCTTATTCAGGAAAAGGTCAATAGTCAGAATATCGCTGTCCATGTAAAGGTAGTCTGTGTGGCTGGGGAACTGGCTGAGCGTGACAGTGTGAGTATGTGATCCTGGCAGACGGGGGAAGACAGGGCAAGAATGCAAAGAGGACGAGGCGTTCAAAAAGTCAAGAAACGCAAGATCAGCCCAAGAGTGAATTCAACATGGAGGTAACAAAAGGTTCCAGCGAGGAGGCAGTGATCCAACCGATCCTTATATACCACTGAGTTCAGGTGAGAAGTCGATGGCCTGATGAGAAGCAGATGTGAGGGGGGAGCTGGACAAAGCAGGGACAAGGAGAAAGGCCTCAAAAAACAGGACGTGTCCACAACTATAAATCTTATAATCCTGGCAGCAGCATTCACACATTATATCCCACTACTAACTGTTCTTGGCTTAGAGTCTCCTCTTAAAACTGCAGAAAGAAAATGTAATCGCAGAAAGGAGAGAATGGCCCAGGCCAAGGGCCACTTTCACAGGGACAATAAAATGTTCATCATAATAGGCTACAGAGGTGGTACAGTAATTTGGCAAATAGGCCTGAGCGGATTTATTTGTTAATGAATAAATATTGACCTGTGTTCCATCCCATAATAACCATAAAACAAGGTGTCCTTATTGATTTCAGTTGGCAGTTACATGATGGAAAGGAATAAAGCATTGGACAATGTTGGGTTGGTAAAGAACGTTCATGTTTTGATGGATCATTATGTAATGTAGTGTTTTAATAGCAGAGAGTTATGCAAGCCTTCATCTCCAGTGTTTCAGTTTAAAGATCAGGCGATTGCGTTTCTACAGTAGAATATCCACCACTGGAAAAATATCCTTCAATCCTTGATTGAATCAATATCCTTTTAGAAGATTGTTATCAAACTCTACACCTTTTAAGACAACGTCTCAAACACAGGATTTGGTTTTCACGATGAAAGGTCCCAAGAGTCTTAAAGGAAACAGTTATTTTCTGCTTTGTGTCCTTTTGTTTCTATATGTGTCAAAGTGGAAGGAATCCTGTCAAATCTGGCATTTACCATTCATTACTTACATTTGAAAATCCATCTCAGTGTGATTATCAATCTGTCTGTCAGTCTATCTATCTATCTATCTATCTATCTATCTATCTATCTATCTAATCTATCTAGTCTATCTGTCTATCTGTCTATCTGTCTATCTATTGAGATCAGATACAGTACATATATGATGTCGACAGATATGCTCTGCAAAACCTAGTACATCTGGACCAAATTTCAGCAGATCATAGAGAAGTTTTCATATGTCAGATTTTTTGTCCATGACCCGAACCACATCTTTCCTCAAACTTTCGTGGCAATCAGTCCTGTAGTATAATGTGTAATGCTGCTAACTAACACACAGACGAACAAGCAGAAGTAAAGCAACTTTACTGTGGGTCCTGGGGTTTATATTACCTATCCTCCTCCTGTGAGTCTCTGTAAATAACAGTATAAGTGCAGTCTTGATCTGCTCTGTATGAAAAGTGCTTTCAGATAACTACTGTTATGATTTGGTGCTGCATAAATAAAAGTGACTTGAATCCACCCGACTACTTATGGAGTCATTCTTTTGTGCCCGATGCACCGACTGACAAACATAAGCAGGGAATCCTGACAAATCCTTCCAAAGATTCATTGGTATATTAAGACCATGCACGTAGATGAGGTTTACAGTAAATATGGATTGCAAAAAGCATCATGAATGTGTAAATAATGTGCAGAAAGAGAAAATGAAATACAGTTACTTGGGCGGTAAAGGCTGAGTGCCCTTCAGCCTTATAAAGGTAATTATAAAAAAAACTAAACACCAGTGTTCTCTAAAACCTACCTGCTGATGACAACTTTTCAAATGTCACTGTAACTTTATAAAGAAATGCAACATCCTATAATTGTATTCACTTTTGCAGCGTTCTGTTATACTGGTGTATAATAAGCCACTTTTTCTGTGACACCGCTGCCTTTTCATTACAATTTTCTCTGTCTCTGCTTGAGGAAGAGGAGGAGGTCAGTGAGAGTGCACTCAGCCAGTGGCAAAGCTACAAAAGCTTCACATAGAGGCTAATTCACAGTGCAGCCCTCCACCATCAAAGTGCTCAGTTGTGGATTTAATTGAGAACGGCTAAGCTCCCAACTGGGGATTCTGCGCCACGGCCAGCTGACACGGGCAAATCATATAGCACCTCTTCATAACTAAGACTGTGCTTTTTTGCTGAGACTAAAAAAAATGCGTTTACAGATACAATTACATTACTCTCTCTCATCACCAAGATAATTATTCCCTTCTGAACATCCCAGAAACAGAGAAACTGCTGTTCCGGTTCAAATAACACCGGCATTGTGTTATTTCGAAAGGGGACGTTTTTTTTTTCTTATCCCCAAGTCAGTGTTGTAATAAATGTTGTTGCAAGTTGCCAAAAGTATGAAGAAGAAATGTCCCTTTAGGGGGTATTGCCTAAGTTCATTATCTTTCGTGTATAGATGCAAATAAATGTTTATTTTTTTGTCCGATATTGTAATCTAACATCTTGTCTCTTCACGTTTGCCTGCGCTATCGAATGAAAATGTACAATGGGACATTATGTCTACTCAGATACTCTACTATTACTGACAATAATCCATCAATTTATTAACTTCCATTATGCTACAAACTGTTTCTTCCAACCAATGCTGTAAATACCCTTATTTTTCTGATGTTCTCCATTACACTTGGCATCTATTGCACTTCTGTCCGTCCTGGGAGAGGGATCCCTCACATGTGGCTCTCTCTGAGGTTTCTACGTTCTTTTTACCCTGTTAAAGGTTTTTTTTTGTAGTTTACTCTAGTTGAGGGTTAAGGGTAGATGATGTCACACCTTGTTAAAGCCCTATGAGACCAAAATTTGATTGATTGATTTGATTGATTCAGTGCAACTCAGACTCAGCTAGTTCTGTCCTCCAACTGGACATGGAGACCGCTCCCCTTCAAAGTAAAGGTTTTGGGGTTGTGGGCTGCATTGTCTAGAGCTCACCTTCAAAGTAAAAGCCCAGGCAAATGTAAGCATTTTGACAAAATGGGCTATCAAACAACATCACTTTCATCAACATTCATTTATGTTTGCTGAACCTTGTTCTGCTTTGTTGTCCAGTTATTTGTCTATTCTTGTACATTGAGCAATGATAAACCGGAGTCAAATTCCTTGTATGTGTAGGCATACATGGCCAATAAAGCTGTTCTGATTCTTGCATCTCTACACAATATGACAATTAAATCAGACCCCCCTCTAGGGACAGTTTAAAAATGTTCAATTATCTGGATAAAAGTGAAGATCTACATGGCTCTACACCTTAAAAGACAACTGATAATGAAACTGATGAAATCAAACTTGCATTTAGAGAAATGAAGAACGTAGCCTCCTACAATTATTTAGCATTGCAAATGTTAAGGATATTGCTCTGCCTAAGAAATCACACTGTCCATCACATGTACTCACTGTATTCATAATGTCTCTATACTAAGACCTTCATCAAGTGAAATGCATCAAAACAGCACATACATATTGATAATAGGCTCTGACCTGAGAAAAATGCCACCAATCAGAGGACACCAGCTGTGCCTGCAGTGTGAATACAAATGAAGGTCAATGAGCTCATTAAAACACAGCGCTCACCACAGTAAGCACACACAGAGCTTCGGCTAACATAGATTCATGTTATTATATTTCATGTTTACAAATCAGACCCTATAATGTAGTTTATAATTATCATTAGTGAGGCTAATGATTAATTCAATGTCCACTCAATGTCCACAGTGGATATATGCAACCAAATATGTTCAATATGAAAAAATAAAGTATTATCAAAAGACAGCAAATGTTATATAGTAAACAATAACTGATAGCTTACTGGAAAATGTGCGGAGAGTGTAACCACACGTAGCCTAAGATCCATAACAACTGAAAAGGGCCTCACTTATCACAACATCACAAAAAAGGGGGGCCAAACTAATCATGAGGAGCTTATGTTGGCCGTCCATTAATCATAACATCACGCTAACAGGCAAGTCCTCATTAGGTTCCATGTGGTTTCTGTGGTTGTAATTCATGTATCCAAAATACTTTGTCTTCTCTGGAGTAGGTCAAGGTCCCCTCCCTGAGGTGGAAGAGAAACTTTTCCAATGCCGTGAAATTTCGAGAGGAAATGTCATGCCTCACATCTCTGTAGTGTGCCGTGACAGGAAAGTCGTGGTCATTAAGCCTTAATGGCGTTTTTATGTTTGCTGCTGCACAGTTTATGCTTTCTGGTCCTTTCTACCCATGTAACACAAGCCACATGGGCAACATCCTACGTGTGTCACATGTGTGGAAGCAAATGTGATGAGAGAATGAATAATTTGTTCCTGCTGCACTGTGAACAAATGCCCTGGAGAGGTGAGTGAGACTTGTTTGGACAGGAGACATGTTGGGGCTATTTTCAGAGAAATTTAGCATCAACTAAATGATGTGTCAGTTTCTAAAGTCATTTACAAACTAGACAGCAATCAGTAGGTCGCATACGTCCGCCAAAGGCTAAACAATTCTACACATGATTGTCTACTTCTCAGAGTAAATGTTAAAGGAAAAGGGAAGTGGTTGGATAATGTTTTTCAGTTAAACAAATCAAAGGTATAATTCCTGCATTCGGCCCTTAATCTGCATCAGGCCCCGTCCCTCCAATGAGTTTGATGGAAATCAGTTCCGCAGTTTTTGCGCAATTCTGCTGACAAATAAACCAACCAAACGACAAACAAACTAGAATGGCACTCAGTAGAGCTCATACTTCCACCAAGGCCCAACAATCCCCTTACATTCAATGAAAACAAGGGGAACACAGATGAAAGGTGAAAGCTTTGGGTCTAATGTTGATATACTTTAAAAAACTGATGTATACATGAGATGACGATGATGATGTATAAGGTTTTTTTCCTGCTCAGCATCAAACTACATTCCGCAATTTCCAACAGATGTTTTCAGCAGTGGAAACCAATAACAATGTTAACTCTATACTTGTTGTCACATTTACTGAGGTTAGCATGCTAACTAGTTAGCCCCGGCTTGTCCCATCCTCTAACAGCACTTTGTAATAGTGAGTCACTGTTGCATCCACTCTGCAATCAGTGCAATAAAGTTATCATGCTAACCAGTTAGCTCCAGCCTGTCCCGTATTTTGCAAAAGTGATGTAGCATTCAGTCAGCAGCTATATGAAGTTAGCATGCTAACCATTTAGCCTGAGTATGACCAGTCTCATAATAGCGTTTTACCCTTGAATCCATGTAGCATTCAGTCAGCAGTCAGTGCAACATGAAGTTAGCATGCAAACCAGTTACCTGTCTCATCTCATAGTAGTGCTTTACAATAATGAGTCACTGTAGCATCCAATCTGCAACCTGTGCAAAATGAAGTTAGCATGCTAAACATTTAGCTCCAGCATATCCTGGTGCTTTACAATAGTAAGTCACTGTAGCATTGATGCAACATGACAGGACAAAGGCGTAGCCCGTTACCCAGGGGGCATATTCTAAAGTCTTGTCTTGTAAATACAACAATAGGTGGAGCTAAGTAAGTAAAAACCTAATGTTGGCTATGTAGCGTTGGCACAAACTTGTAGCCACTTTATTGGCCTGTGATTAAGGAGAGAAAGTAGTTAAGCAAGTAATTAAGAACTTTATTTCTGGTCCTCGGAGTCTGAAGGACTTGTTTTTAATTTAAAGTCAAATCGATCCAGCTGGAAGTATAAACACACTGCAAGTCTCAATTTGATATTTGCGGCATTTTTTCTTTGAAGAAAATCTTCTGTGACAAAGCCTTCTTAACCTGTAAAGCTGACTTATTGGAAGAGCTCTCTTGAGAAGAACAGAATGAGAGCTTGAAGACAATGGAAGAATATTGTAGCTCTAATTAAATGGCCATCATTTACAAAGTACTCTTTGTCCACTATGTCCCATTGTGACCTGGGGTGCTGCTCAAAGCCTTAAAGTAATGGCAAAATATGATTCAAAACATCGCTGCAGCCCTTTAAAGGACAGAAAATGTCACCATCCATGTAGTGTTATTAGGCAGATGTGTATTCTGCCTGTATTAAATGAGGAGCATGTGTGGTGCCAATAAACTGAGGCTGAAATAATTGTGTTTCAAGTTCAATGATAAGATTGATTAAAGGACGACGGCCATAGAGGAACTTTTACTTAAGACATTTTTAAAATAGGCTTGACATGACAGCCAACACATTCATAATGCATTCCCTCCACATTTGCAAGATGGCCAGGAGGATTTGTTAAAGATTTATGTACTTCTCGAAGGGTATTCAAAAAGAAAAAATCTGTGTAATTGATGTTGGCAATACATAAAATGAATTCTGAATTTGAGATCCATCCTTTTTGTTTGGGCTTATAATAGAAGATAAGAAAATGTTATCTGTTGTGAGGAGTCGGTAGGATTTGAAGTGAGTGGAATTTTTGGATCAGATAACTGAGTGAGAATTTCTGCTTTATGTTTGACTGTGTCTTGTATGCAAATTGCCTCCTTCCTTATCTGCAGGTTCTATGACCATATCGTTGTCATTCATCAGCTCTTTTAACACTCGTCCTTTATTTGCTAATAGATTATTGAGAGTATGAACTGCCTGTTTACAATCGCTTGGTCAACAAGATGACAAAAGGTGTTGACTTTGAGCGGCACGGTGGTACAAAATGAAATATATATATATATATATAATATATGAAAAGGCTCTGAGCTTGAGTGTTTTCTCCATGCCGGCTTGAGCTCTGTCTGGGTAAACTGGCTTCTTCCCACAGTCGCAGGTATTAATTACCTCTGCCAAGGAGGTTATGTTTTCACCTCTGTCCATTGGTTGGTTTGTTCATTTGTTTGTCAGCAGTATTACGCAAAATCTACAGAAGGCATTTCCACGACACTCTGTGGGAGGTTGGGACACGGGCCAAGAGAAAACCCATTAAATATTGGCACAGATCCGGACAAGGATGTGGATCCTGGGATTGCCTTATCACTTTTATTAACACATAGCGAGATGGGACATTTTCCCAGATTTCCCAGGGAATAACTCATGGCTCTCGAAAGAAATCAGGTGTATTCAAGAGGACTAATATCGAAGATCGTGTCCAGCTTGATTGAAATTGAAGGGACAGTTGACTGAGGTATTCACTCTACTAGTTTGATAGTGTAATGGACTGTTGAACTATCTAGGATGTTCACTACCTTGAGCCCAATGACTGCTGAAGTGTCATGATCCTCAAAGGATAAAGTCGTAAAGCTAAATGGGAATTGCCTATTTTGCAGGAAGCATGGCTCTGATTGATTCACTGATCAATTAGAATAAAATCGAATATATCAGTTTGCTGTGTCTCCTCAGGGTATTGTTTGAACTTGTGAAAAGTCCTTCGAAGGTCAGTTCACAGTCTCCTGTGAGTAGTTCTTAGGACGATGTCAGAAAACAAATGTCTTTAGAGACGTTCTGATCGGCCACACTTGAAGGTGCAGTGAAAGACATTCATAGTGTTGATCTCAGTTGTTCACATTAAAAGTGCAGCAAATGGTCCCTGAACAAATCGAAAGAAAGTAATGTCTGGTTCCTTTTTCACCTCTGAACAGCAGGGCAATCGGGGCATGAAGAAGGTTTGAATGTCAGATTTTCGAGTTTGGAAAGCGCCTGTACCTGATGTTGGGGTTGATGGGGTCCAGACTGAGAATAAATCCCATTTAACACATCCATGTGACTTACAAAGTTCAACAGTGATTTAGTGACTGAGGACTATCCAGTCCGCTGTACTTTAATTACCAGTCCTGCTAGTTTAGGAGATAAAGTGCAGCCTTGGCCCTGAAGGCCATAAAATGGCTGCTTTAGTGAGCATGGTTTCCATCCAAATGAAGCACAAATTCATCTTCATTTCAAGATCAGAAAAAGCTGATTTAATGTACCTTTCCATCCACCACAGTTAAGCAAAAATACCAGGAGCTGCTTTGCTTTCACCATTTCCCATTCAAACTTTCTCTTACACTGCAGAATTCAGGCTCAGCAGCAGCTTAAGGAAATACAAGGAGTGATATCAGGGCAGATATCTATGCACATATCCTGATCAAAACCAATTTACTGTTGGGTATTGGCACCTGCTGTGTTCCACATTAATATTACAGCATGACCATTATATGTCAAGGCTGCAATCAATGCACAGGTCCTGTTCAGCTGTCGCCCTGCAAATGTTCCTGTCATTTCAAAAAGTAGTTAAATCGTAATTTAGTAGTGAATCAATATTAGGTCTTTTAACAGAGGCACCTTATGTTGCTAGTTTGTGTCCACCCATATGCAGTATATGCATTTTTAAAACTGAAAAACTAATGATTTTTACCCACGCCACGGAGGTTATGTTCGTGTTTGTTGGTTTGCTTGCAGGATTACACAAAAATGACTGGATTTGTGAATGATGAATGAATGAATGGATTGCCAGATTACCATGAAACGTGGTGGAAGAATGGATTATGGGTCAGGAATCCGGATTAGGGGCCGGATCCAAGATGTTTTTTTTCTCTCTTTCTTTAACATTGTGAGATAGGGCATTTTCCAACATCTTTGTTGATTTCTCAGAGAATCATTCATGGATCTTGAAAAAAAATATCAGGCATGTTTTAAGGACTTATATCAATGAATGTGTATAATTTTGTGCAGATCCAATTACATATCTAGATCTAGTGGAAAATGTGGTTTCATAAGGGAACGGTTGGGCCTCGGTGGAGGTATGAGCTCTACTGAGTGCCATTGTAGTGTTTAGATTGTGTTGGGACAAGACTGCTCAGGGATATCATTTTAAACTCACCTGAGTGAAAGTGCTAATTTGTTTCTTCTTGTAAATTGCTGTTGAAAGAGAGGATCCGTGTGGAGTCGAGCATGAAAAAGTAGTTTAATTGGTGTGAAAACATGTATACACAAGATTCACAAGTGCAAATGTTAATTTAAGGTCACACATTCAGAGTTAGCTTTAGTTGATATTTAAGAGATAAGAGTTTAAGGCTGAAGGTGTTAATGCACCAATATTAACAGAGTCTCTGTTTGTGTGGTGCTACTTGAAACATGCTCAAATCCTCCATCCTCATTACATTCGATGTATGTTTTTAGACATTAGCAAGATGAAGTAAAGATTAAATCAGAAAAGAGTTATTGTTAAAAGAAGCATTGTTAAAAGTTCAAGAGAAAAAAGGTGTAAAATTGTTGTTATCGCTTGCGTTGTAATTATTGTTATTTCATCTTCACTTCTCTGGGTCTAAATCCAGTTTAGATTTGCTCCTCTCTTCCCTGAGTCCTCCGTCCTCTCTCTTACTTATGTATTGATCAGGCAGTCTGCGGTGTGTTTGCAAAATGCTTTCCTCAGATGTTTAGCCCATAACCAGGAAGAATGTCAGCACCAATTTTAATGTACACAAAGAAAATTCAGACTAATTAGGGACAGGTGGAGCCGTGTGTTGCTGCTTCCACTGCACTCAGGGAATAAAACACTGTGTGGCAATATCCCGGTCTTTAAAAAACACCCAAGCACTAATTTCTGGTGATGAGCAGACCAGAGCCTGAAGTCCCCTTAACGGCCCCCAGAGGTTGCAACCTTAATTAAACACAGACTATAAATGTGCTGAGCAAGTTTCATTGCAGCGTTAGATCACAGGACTTCAACCTTTGTGGGTCTGGGGACTGAAATCCAAACCTTTGTGAGTGGACACATGGAACACAGGTGACAGTAAACAGGATTACAGTCGTGCTAGCAGCTCTGTGAGGTTGCAGTTAGTCCCAGTGGTGCTTGGAGGTAAATAGTAATGTTTGCTGTATTCTGTACCATGTTTACTATTGTTTAAGAGTTGTCGTTAGCAATATCTACAAATTATAACCTTAAATCCTAATGGTGAAACTAATGTTTGTGTCAAAATGAATGGCAACTGTTGTTTCATTCACAACACAGACTGGAAATAAAGATGGACGATGTTACGGCTCCCCAAAAAAGAAACCCATGTGTCTAGATTGCCCCCTGGTGGCTGGCTGCAGTATAGGTCCTAAACCACGTCTCCTCCAGGTAAGCAAATGGGACATGGACCAAACTAAAAATCAATGTACATGTCACATTTTCTCTGGTTTCTGTCATTTAAGATAGTTCTTACCACACCGGTATGTTCTGTTGTTCTGGTTTCTGATACATTTGGTTTTAAATAGTTATTTGATGCTATTAAAAAAAGAGGGGAATGTAAAGATTGACAGCTGAGACTGACTTGCAATTGGTAAATCCCCTGATGGCTACTGCACAGATTCTAACTCATAAGATGGCAGCGTTCATATTACGGATATTTTGGATTCATTTCAAGATAGTTGGAGTAAAGAGAAACATGTCGTCTATCTTTATATACAGTCTATGACTAACAACCTTAAACATTATTCCCACATTGACACTGGTAAAGGTCAGAATGTCATTGTGTAGATCCACTGGAGACCATGAACGTCTGCAAAGAATTAATTTGCAAGCTACTTACTGTGAAGATATTTGGCCCAAAAGCTGAAACCTGGTGATAGTGATGCTAGAATACAAGACACTGGATAATCAACATTATTCAGGTTGATCCTCTGGGGGCTATGAACGTAAATCTAAATTTCCAACAGATTGATGGTCGGAACTATTTTGTAAGTTTATCAGCACGATTAGGCACAATTGTTTTGGACGGACTTCCATGAAACTTAACGGAGGGAAGGCCAAGAAAAAAATCATTAAATACGTTTCTACTCTTTTAGCCATGTAGTGAATTTGAATGCAATCATGAGGGGAGTGCTGATCCTAGAGGAGGTATACGCTCTGAGCCATTATAGTTATGCACAGTGAGTACTTATACCCAGCAGCCTCTTTTTCTAATCACACACAGTACATCCTCATTATTTGGCTGTTTAGCTCCCTCATTTTCACCATGTTCTTCACTGTGGCCACTGTCCATCCACATGAATGTCACATCCAAAAATAGTGATTTGAGTCTATTTAACATTATATGCACTTGGCACTCAATTCCAAAGTACTTTTCAGTTTAATTTCCACACAACTTGTATTCCCTCTTACATGCTGTGATCCAGCCCAGAAATTTCAAATGAAAACCCAAATAGACAAAGGAAATGAAAAATAAAACTGCCTCATCGGGGGAATGGGGGTCTTCAGGAGTCCCCCTTACCCCAGAGATGAAGCTGGTTTACTCCAGAAGGCACAATCTAAAAAAAAAGAAAAATCACAAGAATGCTCCATCTCCCTTTGATGTCTTTCTGTGATGAGATATAAACCCTGATGGCAATAATAGACCTCTTTGAACAATGAAAAATCGAATCACAGCGTAACAACACCAAAGGCACAGAGAGGCAGTGCTTTTGTAAACAAGCTGTTCCCTTGAGTGGGAGAGGCTGAATCTTCAGGGTTACTGCTGCTGCTGCTGAGCAGGTCACGCAAGGAGCCTCACTGCCATATAGACACACCATTATATATTATTAGAAATGTCTTATAATGGAAATAAAGTTATAGTTTCTTCAGTACATGTTTGATTCAAGCAACTTTGTTCTGTTCTCTGGAAAAGCTCATTGCAGATAATCATTAGAATCTGCTTCGTTGACAAAGTATGTGAACACATATTCACGAAATGCTTTCAGTCTATTTACACAAAAATAAAAGAAAGACTGGTTGACAAAAAACTGAACATAGAGTTAAATTATAGTGGTGGATGGTATGGACTGTACTTAACGATAACATGTGAAAAGAAAGAAGTATATGCAGATTATTGGAAACACTAACGACCAACATCCATAAAAGTATACACAGCAGGAGAGTATATACACAAGTCAACTGAGAACGTGAATTGTAAACACTACAAGTTGTGCAAAGACAATGAAATAAACAATAAAAACTGTATTAATTTGACGAAAGGGGATGTACATTGTATCCTGAACACTTCCACAGTATATATATCATCATAATTACTATTATGTACACAGTAGGATTTATATCGCCAGTGATAATGACGTCATACATGTGCAAATGCTTTCAAAAGTGTCGTCCACAGTGGAAGGTTTATTGACACTGTATGACTGATTTAAGTTCTTGTGATCATTGTGACTATTAACTGAGGGATGGACAAAATGTTGTCATCTAAGGACACGCGCTGTCTATCATCATTTATTTCATTATATTTAATATGGTTTATATAGATTTTTCTGCAAGGTGAAAACAGGTTTGTGTGTATGGGAGAGTTGGGATTGAGCATGTGGTTGTTTCATGGAGACACACATTCCTTATATATTTCTCTGTACATGCACACTTACTTATGCATGTGCATATGTATTTTTGCTTTAACTTGAAAAATTACTTTGGATACACCGTAGACTATACAAACTGGACAGAATTACATTTTTGTCAAAAATCTGTTCCTTTATAATAATTTTGGGAAAAAGTCAGTGCAGCTTGATTTATTCTGAAAGGACTGGTTTCCATGGTAACTTTGTGAATCTCAACATTATGGAAATGGACCTGATATTCTGGCTTCCTCAGCCGTGCTTGGCTGGATTCCTGCTTCATGGACCCTCTCTCTCTTACACACTGAGGTATGCACTCAGGATACACTGCAGGATTAACCCTTTAATTAAATGTTTGTCCCTGATGAGCTTTAATTGATTGTTTTAAGAACAACTTTTGAAGATAAATGAAGGGCTTGGCAGTGAGCGCACGTTGCAGGGTCATTATAAAGCTGCTACATCTCTGACCTGCCTCTACCTTATTACACCAGCGGGTCACTGAGGTCTTCTAAACCGGGCTTTCTGCTCATCTTTCGCAGTCCATTAAAAAAAGAGAGGTGATGGTACATTTTAATTCTGTAGAATACTCTTCCTATTTACATAAGATCTGTGGTCTCTGTTTATGCCTTTAAATTAATTTATTCCAACTAATCATTAACCCTTCTAGGCATTTTTGTTCAATGTAATTGCTTTTAACATGTGCTTTGTATTTTCCATAAATAATTGTCATCGACTCTGATATGTTTCTACAGATGTTCTTTGTTTCCTTGAGGTTATGTTTTCTTCTCGGTTTTTCTGTTGTTTAGCAAGACTACAGAAAAGCTATCGGACAAATCTGGATGTGGTTTGAGAATTTAAATGTGCTTTCATGAAAGGCCTGAGCAGAGGTATGTAATCCAGTGAGTGCCATTCTCGTTTTTAAACTGTTGTGTTTTTATGTTGATTTTGTGTGTATATGTTTTATTTTTACCTCCTTATATTTATTTTATTGCTGCCTGTCTTGAACAGGACTCCCTGGCAGAGGAGGTAATGTTTCTCAATGGCACCTCCCTGGTTAAATACAGAATAGAAAAATTAAATAAAATAAAAACTGGCCTTTGTATCGTCCTACTTCCAAATCATGTTTTTGTACTCAAGTTTTTGTACTTTGCACCTTTCCCAGAGCAAGTCACACACATTTTATAGTACAGGGAACTAAAACATAATGGAACTAAAACATACTGACCAATGCCAAATGATACTTAGATGTTGGAACAAAGGCAGAAAATCCAACAATGGTGGCAAACAGTGACAAGTGAGGTGGGCAGCCTCTCACCACCAGGTGGTTGGAGCTGATGGAAGGTTTACAAACTGACAACTGTCACACCAGACTGGAGACTGGAGCTCACAGTCCTGTCAGTAGCTCTTAGATGGTTCAGGCTTAAAGAAGCTGGTCGAGGTTAGAGGGGGATTGATTTATATTTGGTTTAGTGCAGATAAACATGTTGTGTCTGATGAAGTCAGTGTGGACCTTCATTCTGTGTTAAACAGAACCAAACAATGCTGTGGTCACTAAAAATGTATGGTTTAGGCTATGTTTAAATCATAGGCCAAACCCATAAATCACTGGTTTGATTTACTTTTCATTACTAACGCCAAGAAGGGTTGGTGGAAGAACGTATTATTAAATTTTGTTGATGATTCGGTTGAGGGGGGAGTTCACTTTCTTCAACATTGTGAGATGGGAAATTCCAACATTTTCCTCACCCCAGAGAATAATTAATGGATTTTGATGAAAAAAGTCAGACATGTTAAGGGTACTGATGTTCATGAGTGTGGGACATTTGGTGCTGATCCAAATAAAACATCCAGATCTGGTGAATGTATATGGTTAAATGCTCTACTACTTCAACGTGTATTTGCTGTTGTAGTTTATTTGCAGGGAAATGTATATTTTAATAGGTTTGACTATACACAAGTGAGAGCTACTCTACAATAATTCTTCCCGGGATCATCTGAGCTTTTACTCGTCTTGGAATAATTTAATGTAGGATTTATACATTTTGTTTCCTTTTGTTTTTTTCTCTGTCTGTAATAAATTAATTCATATTCTGCATTTGGTGTTATATTGAGTATTTAAGGGACCTGGATTAAATTAATAGTTTAAAACAATTAAATTAATGAAATGATTAATTAAATTGAAAAAGTGCTCTTTTTTTTCTGTTGATTAAAGCAACTAATTAAGACTCATCATCATTTTTAAATAAAACAAAATTGAGATGAGCAGATTCAAGTGCACATGCTGCACATTCCTTTTTAACTGCATAAAATGTACAGAAAATGCCTACATTGCAGGCAGAGATCCAAATTGATTTTGATATGTGTTACTGTGATGACAGGGTTTCGTGCACAGCTCAGCACTCCCCAACATTCAGCGAGATGATGAGTGCCAAGAGTGCAGCGCTCCCCAGCTCACTGCCAGTCATAACTGTGTAACAGCCGCTTACTATGTCAACACGCGAGCTCTCCATCATCAATATTTATCAGTGCCTGCAGACCGAGGGGACTGCTGCACCCTCCTACTCTCAGCTCATAGGTCTACATACTGTAACTTCATTAGAGCAGTCTCCTGAGCTGACACTGCATGCTGATCATACAGAGAGCGACCCGCTCTGCTATGCAAAGTGCTGGCGGTTTGTGTGTGACTGAAGTCTCGTCACATGTCCAGAAGGAGCCAAATAACCTCAGGTTCAAGAGGAGCCGATTGGATCCTTGGGAAACGGCACAAGAACAAATTCCACGCAGAAAGACCCCAGCCGAAGCAGGGTTCGAAGCATGGGAGGTGACGATGCTAACCACTGTACCACCGCTCTGCCTTACACAAGTTTAATAATGTAAAAACATTTACAGTCAAGTAATATAGTAGCTCAAGTAGTTCAATAAATAAAAAGCAGAGAATTTCAAACAGTAAAGAGTATACCTCTAGTCACAGTCCTCTTAAAGTTAATCAAGCTGCACCAAATTGCACACACTCATAAATATGAGTCATCTAAATGAGTCAGATTTTCTTCCCCATCAAGAGCCATGACTTATTCTCTGGGAAGTCTCGCAATCAGAGATGACAAACTGCGGTGAAAACATGCAGTAATCTCCATTGCTGAGGTCATAATAATAAGATATCAAATTATACAACATAACAAGAAGGTCACTCAGTAGGTCACTCAGTAGAGCTCTGACCTCCACCAGAACCAACAGTCCCCTTATGAATCTAGATTTTTATTTGAAAAAATTTGACCTTTCTGAACCCAGACAACTGCCTTACGATGAGATTCATGGAAATCAGTCAAGTAGTGTTTGTGTAATCCTGGAAATGAACACAGATGAAAACTAAATCTCCTTGGCGGAAGTAAACAAGAATATAAAGAAGAGATTAATACAAATAAATATGAAATAACAAAAGTCTGAAAACTGTGTGTGTGTTGTTGAATGTGTGGGTTTGGACGGACACAGGATATCAATGTGACGTCTAATTAAAGTTCAGTATTTCGTATTTTTGTTAATGAATCTTGAATGTCAAATAAGGAGTTTTGGGGTTCACAGTCACACATTGTTTCCGGTCCATTACATCAGCATGACTCCACGTTGTTGTGTCCTCCCCGACCTGGAGTTGTGAACACTATCAGACTCAACTCAAGCGACTCTGCTCATGTGAGAAGAGTCTTGGAAAAAACTGGCAGCGCCGCGTCGACGAGCAGATGTCGGGGAGAATAAATTGGCTGGAGGAAGTTTTTCCGGCACCTGTTCAATCCATCCTATTGGGAGACATCAGACAAAGCTGTGCGGAGCCACATTTGCAACAGTGACAGGCTCTCAGAAAGAGATGATTTAGTAAAGGTGTGGGTGGAGGGATTTGAATTGTGACTCCAAACTTTACAAACAACCAATTAGAGGGAGAACGTTTAGCATTTCATTGTGAAGAATTGTTTATCTTAATCATCTGTTTATCTCAGAACGACACAACCTGTCTTGTGATCTCAAGTTTTCTCAAAAACGATGAAATTCTGCGCACCTTTGATTTTTATTAACGTCTTACCTCGTTAGTTAATATATTTTCTCAGGGTTGCAGAGCTGTCAATGAGTTACCTCATCCTCTTAGGATACGTGTTAATCACAGACGATTTACTTTTATGCAAAGACGTTGCACCTTTAGTCCCTTGGATTCTTTGCTCTGGTTCTCTCCAGGAATGTGTCTTTGTCTCCAGGCGCAGAGGAATGACTCCATTATGGAACTCGCTTAAATAGACCATGAAATAAAGGAGCTCATTATCTCAATTAAAGGGCCAATCTGGTCCGGATGTAAACAAAATAGCAGCTGCACAACCTAAAATTTAAAACACTATACATCTGTCTCACAATGATGCATCGCTCTCTGAACACGGGGACTAACACCATACGACAACTGAATTTAAATCATCCCCTCTAATACTGATAAATGCTTGTATATAAGTAAGTAATCATAATTTAATGTTTTTTAATTATGTTTGACTGGGAACCTCAAATATGCTGATTACTCCCATAGAGGAAATATTACACACTGTGCAGTTTGTGAATGTGAATAAAGCAGTTTTTTTTTATGGTTAAAGGAAGAACAAAGGATGGAAAAGGGATTGTGTTTGTAAGATGCCATGAAAAATAAGCATGTTACATGTGAAAATTGAAATGACACTCAGTCAAGTCGCCTTTAAATCCGCTAGAATGCAGATTTTTATTTGGATCCACACCAACTTGCACACGCTCAGACATCAGTCCTCTAAATGTGCCAGAATTCATAAATTATTCAATATGAAATTGGTCAAAATATCAAAAAATGTTCTATCTCCTGATGTTTGATATATAATATGGAACAAGCTAATTTAAAATGTCTGAAGAAGACAAGACCTACTGTTTTTATTTTATCGACTTGTGTACTTAGATTACCCAAAATGTTTCCAACTAATTCAGAGAAATCTCTAACTGTTCAAGCTAACGTTTAATTTTAGTTGCATTTTAACTGTGTCACATCCTCATTACCCCGGACTTTGCCCGTCTGTGCTTTAAATTCTGGGGCAAACAAAGTATGAGGAAGTAAAACAAGCTGCTAGCCATTTAGCCAGTTGGTTGTTTTTTCCCCGATGTGATGGATTCATTGCTGAATGTTGCCTATTCTGTCATCACAACAACTCAAAACAACTCCCATGAAGCCACGCTGCTTCATGATGTCACCAAACTTGCTATCTTCTTGTCATAGAGGTTACATATTGTATGTTCATGGGTTTTCCCTTTTTGTCCGGATCAACGCTAACACTTTATGGGTTTTTTAAGAGTTTTTAGCCTCATCTCACAGTGGCAGCAGGTTAAGCTTCCCCACTTGTCATGGAAAGCTGAGTGATCGTCGTCGTTCTGCAAGTTGATTTCAGTATCTGCAGATGGACTCACAACACATTAAGAAAATATCTGTTTTATATCTAATGGCTGACCTTTGCTGAGCATGTCATCTCCATCGTTGGTATACAGACATGCCGTCTGTCAGGGCTTCCTATCGTGTCCTGTCCTTGGACATTGAGTGAGGAGCTTACACAAAGGAAGTACCTTTACTTTTGTCACACATATTGTTCCCAGGGTCAAGAATAAACTAGAGCATATGAAAAATTACAGCCTGAGTCGTTTCAGCAAAAAATATAATAAACTAGAATGGCACTCAGTGGAGAGTATACCTCTGTCCAACAGCCCCTTAAATTCAATCACACTGCACCAAATGACAGTTTCAGATATCAGTCCCCTCGAAAAGTCTGATTTTCTTCATCAAGAATAGTCCCTGGGATGTTGATTAAAAAATATAAAAAAACACCCAATCTCAGGATAAAAAATGTCCACATCCGCCCCTTTGTGTGGCTCCATTCCAAAATGTAATGAGTTCTCTCTTGGCCCAGCATCCTATCAACATGGATTTTATTCAAATCCGTTTTGGCGTAATCCAGCTGACAAACAAACACAAATTTGTTCAAAAATAAAAATATTAATTCAATTAGATTTCTTTCAGCTCAGAAAATGTCATGGACACTGCCGCTTTTTCAGTCCTGAGTATTCTCTGAAAGGAAATTCCTCCCTCTCAGCATAAAGCCTCGACAGCACAGAGGGGGAAAGCCTGCACAGCTCTCACTGTGCTGCTCACTGCTGCTCATTAAGTGCACGGCTTTGAGCCAGGGTGATAATTGAAGGCGACAATAAAGGTGGTGGTGATGTAGGGACAGCCCCCTGGTGATGTAGTTATAGACATAAGTCTCAAGATAATGCAGTGTTAATGAGTTTAACTCCACTCAACTTTATTTATGAAGAACCTTGCATACGTTGTGAAAAATACATAAATGAAATAAAACAAAAAATGAAATACATTAAAATGCAGAAAATCAAATTAAAGTGTTGAAACATTCAGTTTTCTTGTGTTCTGCCATGTTGCTGTGGTTTTACATGCATTTGTTATTGGAAGAGGTCGCATACCATAAGTGTGGTTGAATTTACAAACCAAGCAATGTTAATGTTATCGTGCTGTAACACTCATGACGGCGATGTCATACCAGAAAACAACACTCATCATTCTGAAGGACATTTCCCAACAACGCGTTTTTGTCATTACATTTTTGTGTCTCAGTATAATTTGGAGACAAGATGGACAATTATCTCAGGAAACCAAACAACAATCTCAAAGGCCACAACCACTGGTCACAAATGTTTCCTTTCAGCATAAGAAGGCAGATTAAGCTGGTTCTATTTCAGGCTGATTGCTCAGTCAGTCCTGATGAAACACTAGAAAACAATCAAAAAGTCATATTTCTCCCTGACAGTCACTCCACTGAGCAGGAATCTCGCTGACAGGGACTGATGGCCAATAGTTTGCTTTGTCTGACTCATCGATTTCACCTTATTGTCTGAGATCACGGTTGCTGAGTCTTGAACACCCCGACACCAAACTCCTCTACTTCACTTCCTTGGTCTTATAAGTTATTTTCCTTCAGGTTTTCAACAAATTTAAACCTGTTTATCAAACGACAGATGCATTTAGAGTCAATCAATCTATTTACCTCCACCAAGGAGGTTGCTGTTTGTCTTTTAGCAGGATTACCAAAAAACTACTGAAGCAAATGTCTTGACACTTGGTAGAAGGATGAATTATAAACCAGTAAAACAACTTTTTGAGTGGATTTAATTAGGATTGTTTTGTCCTCTTACTTTAAAAGTGGATGTTTTGACGTTTTTTTGTTAATTTCTCAATAAATTGCGATCTTTATTTATTTTTTATCTGGCACATGTAGACTGCTAATACTGATGATCAGGGGAAATATGTGGATCTGGATAATCATCCTGATGTATGTGATTGAAAATGTAAATGTAATATGGGGATCAAGAAGCTAATCAGCCTTGGAGGTATGTGCTCTTCTGTTTAAAATTCTGTATTTATTTTATGTGTAGTAGTTTTCCAAACTGCAAAATATATCAAAATAACTCAAACATTGTGTTTTTTCACATTCTGTCACATTGGGCAAATTTCAAATAGGGAGTAATGGAACAGGAATGACCAACTTTCCTTTGCACTGCTGTTGAAGTCAGATGGTAACCATGAAAAAAAAAGGCCAATTATGAATGAAGTTCCTTGTCAAAACAACCTGTAAACAGATGGTCCAGTCTTCTGTTGTAGTTCTCACTTTGGGAGAGTTATTAAAAAGTGACTTCAGCACCTTGAAGTTATTGTTTATTTGTCAACTCTCTTCATCAGACTTTCTGAGAGGTGCCATCCTAAATACCTGAGGGATAAATCCTTTAATCAGGGCTTCTAGATGTGCAGATTTGATCCCTTTTTCAAAACCTTCTGTGATATTTTGCTAATCCAGCACTCATCCATTGTTTTTTAAATGGACTGGCTGTTGTTCCCATATTTTGCGATGTCCTAATGACAAGAAACACCTAAAATAATACCATCCTCACTTCTATTTCCCGACAAAGCAGTGTCAGTAGCTCTCACATATTTAAAGATGAAGAAGCTGAACATGAAAAGGTTCTGCATGTGTCTGGTGTGTTTTCTGCAAATTATGTCCAGTTAAGCAACGTTACAGTGGGGGACCAAGAGCTGTATTTTGACTTTCTATGATCCTGCACTGACAAGCAGATCATTTAACATGTGATTTATAATATCTTACCAGGTGCTATCTTTATCATAAGAGGCTCGATTTAAATATTGTGATTGTTATTATATATTATTATAGTTCAGTCTTGTCCTAAAGGACAGCGTCAAGAAATACACTCCTTAAATGTATATGTGACACCTTCCATTAGGACACAGTGACACAATAGGGTGCTTCTCATTCCCATAATTCATTCTTCAAATATTTCCAGTCGTTTCTTTACTAGTAACAAAAATACCCAGATACGCCTCGTCTCTGTTTCTGAGGCTCTGCAGCAGCATGTGTGTGGACCATGAATAATGCAAACCTGTCAGAGTTGCGTTTCCTCTGTAAGCTTTAAATGGTTAGCCCAGTTTAAAAGTCAGCTTTGAGTAATCTATTATTTATTGTATTACTCTGCCATTGTCCTGAACTCTGCTGAATGCTCTTGTCACATTTTCGTGAAACATTTTTTCTAAAATATGCAGCGTGGCTAATAGGCTAATCCTGATAGCATGTGCTTTGCATTTGGACCAGTGTCCTTTGAATACGAATAGCAGCTCTGCTTCAGAACATTTCCACATATTCTAATACAATTAAAGCTGAATGCAGAATTGAAAATCACCTGTGACCAAATATGCAATTCCTCCTTTTGCATATGACTCAGGCAGACTTTGAATGAGCTGATGCTTGTCATAAAACTTTAATCTACTGATCTACGCAGCTAATTTAATGCCCACAATGGCCCCTCTGATCATATTTCACTGCATTTAGTCCTGGTAATTACATGCTTTCTGTCCGCATTGTGATCAAATGCATGATTTTGTTCCATCGCTGAAGTCAGAGTGTCAAAGCATGGTCATGCTGAGAATGTTAAACCAGTGACTATGGCTGAGAGATAGGGACGGTCTCTAGTGTGGTGATGTGAGTGGTGTGAAATATAAAGCCACAAACCAGGAAGATGTGGCTACGGAGTTAACCTACATAGCCAGACTCCAGACCCACGACTCAAGGCCCACGTCTGACTTTATATCATAAATTCAATGAATTGACCAATTATAATGAACCGATGGGAAAAAGTGAATCTGTCCAATTTTACAGGCTGCAGAGTTTTGTTCTTGAAGTAGGTCAAGTGAAAGAGATGCATGAGATGCAGCAGATCAATCAGACTCGAACATGATATGACATTCAAGAGTCAGATATAAAAAGCATAGCACGCATTGTTACTTTAGAATTAGATTCACTTCATAAACTGCAGGGGACAGAGATGGGTCTTACAGAGAGGAATTTGCACTTGAGCAGGAATATAAGGTTTCTGGTGACAGAGGGGGCAACAACGCTTGGAGTGGCTGAGGGGAGATGTTTCTGAATTTGTGTTAAAGGATGCAAGAAGAACTTATTCAGTGTGTCTGGATGAAATGTAACCATTAACACTGAATGAAACCTTGCTAGAAAATAATTTTGCACACTAATTCATAGCTGTTTTTTTCTATTATTTGTGAGTATTTACAATTATCCTAAAACCTACCAGAAAGGGCTCAAATCTTTTTTTTCTTACCTTAAAGAAGTGATATTCTGCTCATATTCAAATTCATAATTGTAATTGTGTTATTACTTGAAAATGTTTACATCTTTTCCTCTTTTCAGCCTCTGTCTCAAATACTTAGTTTTAGCATGCTTTAACAAAAAACTCCCGATAAAGTTGAGTCTGCTCTGATTGGCCAGTTGGCCCACTCAATTGTTATTGGTCAAACGCTTCAGTGCGAGAAGGCAATGTCGGCCTCTGCTCTCCCTTTACCTGCCTTTGTTAAGGGGCGTGTCACACTAGCCGCTCGTAGGACTGTTACTTTTTATTTGAAATTCAAACATTCATTCAAACATGAGGGAAAAGTTCATATTCAAACTGCAATGACCTTTAAGAATTCAAAATATAAAGTCTGGAAGAGCTTCAGATCGGCTCAAATTGTTTGATTTGTGACCCAGCAGACGGCGCTTACTATTAGCTTGAGTATCAGTAAAGTAAGGCAGTAACAACAATCACAACACCAGAGCATCTAAGACGCGGCAGAGAGAAAGAAAAAAAAACACTACTCACAAAGTCATAAAAATATCCACTTGCAAGGGATGTAATTAAATTCTGTAATCACAGACAAATCTTTGAGGCACAGTTTTAAAGATCTTTGGTCAACACATCATAAGAGGTTAAATTGGTTCTAATTGCGACTTAATTTCATTCGGCTTGTTTGAGTCATTTGATTTCGAGATCGTCCACATATGGAATCTCAATTACAGGACCTGTTGGATAATCAGGTTCAGTGATGTGTCGAGGCGGCTTGTGAGGATCAGTTTATTCAATTTATCTGTCAACAAAATTCATTTGGAAGATGAAATGAAAATCATTCCCCCCGTCTGTGGTTTTTATGGTACTTGTGTCTTATTAAAATATGGATCTATGATAAGGTAATAATGTCAGAGAATTTGTTCTTGAAAGCACCACCTGCGCAGAGAAGCATAAGACGTTTCATCAGGTGGACCATAAGAGATTATTTAACTGGGATGGGACCATGGGTGAGTGTGGTAAATGAGTCCAAATTCATTATCTTTTCACTTTTTGGTCTCTACCATCTCCACCAAGGAGAATGTTTTTGATCCTGTACATTTTTTTCCCCGTTCGTTTGTCCATCAGCAGGATTGGGTCAAAACTATTGAACGGATGGATAAAGCACAGATCAACACATGTTTTATCATTTTATCAAGATTTGGGAAATTCATGGGTCTTGACTAATTTAGAGGACTGATATTTGAGAAATTTTGTGCAGCCTCACTAAATTTAAGGGGACTGTTGCATACCTCTGCCACGGTCTTGGCAGAGGTATGCACTTCATAGAGTGCCATCCTACTTTTTGGATTGTTTCCACTGTAAACCTTCATAATGCTAATGAGAGTAAACACGCAGACAACCTAAATAAACCAAAACTAGTAAAAAGCTCTGTAAAGCCTAAATTCTGTGTCATCTAACCACCGTAAGCCACCATCTTCTGATTGACTCATTCTTTTCACTGTGACATGTGACACAATCTGTAATATTAACATGTTGAGCACAACAACACTGAGTAAGATAACTCCATCCATTAATGTATTTATGTGTGTGCAATATACGTATGTGTCAGTGAAACATTCTCAACTGCAAAGCTGTAACAAGCTGTTAAATGTTCAACCGAAGGGTAATGTTTGAGAAACACGATGCAGGAGCTGAAGGATAATTTGCAAATAGATTTAATCTTCAATAATGTTTGACTTCATATGATTTCATGAAGAGAAAACAACAACAAGGATTTTCTTACTGTTTTCTTACTGAAAGTAACATTTAGGACGAGGGAGCTTTGTTAATGTGGCACTAAAGTACATATGTTTAATCTGAGCAGATATAATCAAACGTTTCCACTGATTGTGTCACACTGTTTCCTCCTCAAAAGAAAAGGTTTGAAATATGATTCATGTTATTACTGTCAACAAATCCCCAAAACAACAATTTCTTTATCTAACCTGTGCTTTTTTTGCCAAACTTGGACGTATTCTATGTATCTGAGCTCCATTATCCAAAAGTAAAAAACACATCAATGAGCTCCATCATTGCACTGGCTGACATGTTGCTTCATTATAATGATAAGAAGAAGGCTGCGGTTTATTCTGAATCTCACTTTCGCTGAGTATATTCTTCCACAGATGAAAAAAAAAAGCTCCAGACGACTGCACTATTTCCTCCTGTTTGAGAAACGTTTACTGAAAACTGCAGTGTCTCGACTTTTTTTTCAGACATTACCGATGCTATGCAATTTTCAGTGGGCACAAATAGTCTTGAGTTATGGACGTACACATTATTGGCTCCGGTGTTTTTCGTTGGTTTTGCAGAGCAGTAAACAAAATAATGAATGTATCCAGTTCTACCTTTAAAACCACGGTAGTATATTTATGTTTACACAGCCTTGATCAGAAGCAACCTTTTAAATCAGACTGACCTTGTCTCACTTCAGTTGGAGCTGCGTTCTTGGCTTTCTTTCCTCTGCGAGCTCTCAGGAGTCAGCACTCACAGCCTTTTGTCTGTCGCAGGGAAGTTGACCTTACTCTATTTTTCTTAGCGCTTTGACAATAGACGCTAGAAGTGCCTCCACCAAGCTGTGCTTTCATCTACTTTCTGTGCAAAAACATGAAAGCGGCTACAATATCAAGTCTCGTGGAAAAGTGGCAGCAATGCTTTGTCAAGTTTGGGAAACAAATGTCATGTGCAAGTGCAAATCAACACGTGCCTGGGAGAAAAATATGAACGCCTCTCGAGTATTTGGAGTGGATGACATTAACAGCAGCGGCAGAAATATGACCTTTAAAAGGGGAACTCTTACCAAACTACAGGTTTGTGAACTTTTTGGAAATGTTACCAACAGCTGAAGTATAGTTGAAGTGCCTGAATAGCTGGGCTAGACATGAAATCAGTTAAAGATTAAGATAAATATATTTATGGATTTTAAATACTAGATCAATAGTTGTGTTTTTATTGCCTTATCTGCTAAAAAGTTTCTCTATCAGTGAGAAACATTTAATCATCAAGCTTAACATTTTGGAGCTGATTTTTGATGATTGTCAGACTATTTGAGAAGTTGTACATGTGTGTTTTTGGCAACTGGACGTTTTCACCTCTCTCACCTCTTCTTCAGAAAGTTCACTTTCTCCATCTCACTCCTCTGTTTCTCTCCCTTTCTCCGTCTCACTCCTCTGTTTCTCAACTTTCTCCGTTTCACTCCTCTGTTTCTCAACTTTCTCCGTTTCACTCCTCTGTTTCTCAACTTTCTCCGTTTCACTCCTCTGTTTCTCTCCCTTTCTCCATCTCACTCCTCTGTTTCTCAACTTTCTCCGTCTCACTCCTCTGTTTCTCAACTTTCTCCGTTTCACTCCTCTGTTTCTCAACTTTCTCCATCTTACTCCTCTGTTTCTCAACTTTCTCCGTCTCACTCCTCTGTTTCTCAACTTTCTCCGTTTCACTCCTCTGTTTCTCAACTTTCTCCATCTCACTCCTCTGTTTCTCTCCCTTTCTCCGTCTCACTCCTCTGTTTCTCAACTTTCTCCGTTTCACTCCTCTGTTTCTCAACTTTCTCCGTTTCACTCCTCTGTTTCTCAACTTTCTCCGTTTCACTCCTCTGTTTCTCTCCCTTTCTCCATCTTACTCCTCTGTTTCTCAACTTTCTCCGTCTCACTCCTCTGTTTCTCAACTTTCTCCGTTTCACTCCTCTGTTTCTCAACTTTCTCCATCTTACTCCTCTGTTTCTCAACTTTCTCCGTTTCACTCCTCTGTTTCTCAACTTTCTCCATCTTACTCCTCTGTTTCTCAACTTTCTCCGTCTCACTCCTCTGTTTCTCAACTTTCTCCGTTTCACTCCTCTGTTTCTCAACTTTCTCCATCTTACTCCTCTGTTTCTCAACTTTCTCTGTTTCACTCCTCTGTTTCTCAACTTTCTCCATCTTACTCCTCTGTTTCTCAACTTTCTCCGTTTCACTCCTCTGTTTCTCAACTTTCTCCATCTTACTCCTCTGTTTCTCAACTTTCTCCATCTTACTCCTCTGTTTCTCTCCCTTTCTCTGTCTCATTCCTCTGTTTCTCTCCCTTTCTCCGTTTCACTCCTCTGTTTCTCTCCCTTTCTCCGTTTCACTCCTCTGTTTCTCTACCTTTCTCCATCTTACTCCTCTGTTTCTCAACTTTCTCCGTTTCACTCCTCTGTTTCTCTCCCTTTCTCCGTTTCAGTCATCTGTATCTCTCCCTTTGTTTTCTCTACCTGTATCGCTATCTTTCTTTTTGTTTCTACCGTCTTTTCAGGTGTAACTTGCCTCTAACTCTCTCATCTGTCTGCACTGTAGAGTCGCAATGTTTACCACCTGAAATGCACATACTTGATTGGCTGAGTAGTATCACGTGGGATGGCTTAACTCGCATGCAATTGGTCTGTGCATTTCCTCATCCGCTAAACCACTACCGTCAAGACTACAAAAGCTGCGCCAGTTACAAATAGAAGCGCCCCGTCAGATTTTAAATCATAACCTTGATTTGGCTGTTTTGGCTGTAGGTCCGGGTCCATATGGGACGGCTTCTGGCTTCGGACCCGGACCGCAGTCCGCCTGTTAGTGACCTCTGCTGTACATGGTGATTATGGTGCATGCGGTGAAATGTGTTCAAGAAACCAAGACCAGAAGCCAAAACACGCATTTAGAAAACCCTGAAGATGAAGATGAGCGAGAATCTTCACAGACACTTTGCAAAGATGCTGATTCTGTGTGTTGTATTTTGTTAGTAGAGGCTTGGGCACTTTTGATTTATAAAACCATTAAAGCTGCTTAAGAGTCTCATTAAAATCCTGTTGTACTTCACATCTAAAATGGAGGGGAAAATTGCGAACACATTTTAACATAAGGGATCTGAAATGAATTCTGGTGTCACGACGAGCATTAGTGTGTTTCCTGCACAGGCTTTGGAATGAATGAAAGGTACTGTGTTGTGTCTTTGACAATCAGGGGCTGTGGAACAATGTTTTTCTAAACACATGTCTTGTTTGTTCCAGTGCAGATGAACCGTTGCACTGATCCACAGGTGATTGTAAAACACTGCAATGTACAAAAATGTGCAAACAGTCGGTTAGCAATTGCCCATTTACACACCTGGCAGACACAGAGCAAAATTAGCAACCATCTGAAGTTGTTTCCCTCCAGATGATGGAGTCGATTATCCACTCTCCCTGGTTTATGCTCCAAAAAGCAAAAGTGTCTCAGCTGCTGGAGTTTTGTGTGTGTGTCGAGTTTTCCCCCATTGGAAAAGTTACTCATCGCAAGTAAGCGCAGATAGAAGCTGCCAAATACTAAAAGTGATTTTAACAACAAATTGTATTGCCTTGGAGGTAGCATTGGTTTGTTATTAGTTGAGCAACAAAATGTGGTGAAACCAATGTGCCTCATCACTGTACATGACCGGCGCAGAGGAAACGTCCCTGACCCTGCAACAGTCAGACAAGGAGAGCTCCACAGCAGATGCTTGTGAGTCATTTATCTCACTTGTGCTCTGACATTGAAGCCGTTATTGTCTGGCTTCTGCAAGCCTCTCACATCAAAGCAGCTGCACCAAACCACTTGTAAATGGAGCCATTTTAAATCGGAGTATGAATTATGAATATTGGTTCCGCTGAAGTGTAGAGAACAGCTTAGGTCATCGTTTTATACACAAAAAAAGGGGCATTATGAGAGAGACAGTGAGCAAAAGTGACTGTAAAAATCAGATTTCTTTGACACACACACCACTTGTTATCTCATTGAAATTAATATTTTAATTGTCTGAAAATCATCATTTTCAGACATGACCTGGGGATAAAGTCCAGATAATTGGATCCAGAGTTTACCCCGAGTTTGTCTTTCACACATGCACAACACAGCAGGAGGTTTTCTGCACAGACGCATTCACAACAGCAAATCCTCTGCATTATTCAGGTGAGAGGTGGAGCAGCAGACAGGGACAGGAAGTGGTGTATTAACTCCGCTGGAGCTGGAGCCTCCCCCTCGGACATTTGCATTCACACATGCACTTCTTTCAGAGAAAATACGGAGGAACTGCATTATGTTTGTTCCAGTGACAGGATAAGGAGAACATCTCGTGGATTCCTTAGTGGAGAGATATGTCTCATCAAGCTGTTTTCTGCCAACGTCAAGCCTTTTCCAGAGTTTGTTTCCCAGTTGGCCATTCCAAAAAATGTCCTGCCTGTTCCTGACACTAATGTCAAATTGCTCCCTGTCCCCATTTTGGCCAACTAACACCTGCTCCCGATGGCAGCCCCTACCTGCACTGACCAGTCAGCCACCATCATCTCAGCCAATGACAAGCAGCCAGATCATAAGGCTGCCTCTGTGATGCTCCAGCTGTCAGTCCCAATTGCCTCACCGGTTAGCCTCTTGTCACTGAACCTGCGTCCCCTGCTCTGCCTCCTGAGAGGGCCCAGATTTCACCATTTGTGTCAGGCTTGACCTTCATATGGATATTGCCTTCAGCGTCTGCCTCCTGCTCAACCACCAGACAGATACCATAGATATAAGTGGTTGTTTGCTTGATCATGATCTTTATTCTAAAACTTATTGTCCTTTTAGTACATTTATCTGCGGACAGCCTTGATCTGAAGCCACCTCTTCAAAAACAGACTGACCTTTTCTCACTGTTGCTTCAGTTGAAGCTACGTTCTTGGCTTTCTATCCTCTGTGAGCTCTCAGGAGTCAGCACTCGCAGCCTTTTGTCTGTCACAGGGATGTTGACCTTACTCTATTTTTCTCAGCCCTTTGAGAATAGGCACTACAGCTGTGCTTTCACCTACTCTCTTTGCAATAAATGAAAAGGCACCACAACACTGCAACCAGTAACACTCTGTCAACTTTGGGAAACAAACAACATGTGCAGATGAAATCGAAATGTGCAAGGAAGAGAAAGAAGAGGAAAAGGACTGCGAGCAGACACGGTTACAAACAATGTAGGCAAAAGACTATAAAAGGTGCAATGAGAGGAAATATATTCCCTTCTTTTTTTAACCATAATAATACATATGCAGCAAGGCAGTACAGGGCAAGTTTATTTGTTTCACACATTTCAATAGCAGGACATGAAAGTGCTTTACATAAGATATGAAAAGCAGCATGACAAATTGTAAAAGCAAAGTGCTTCAAAGGTGGATTAATGTATTTTTGTACTGGATCTATGGGCAGACACACAATCCAGATATAATTGCATTATTAAATTGATATGTCAGCAAGCAATTGCCCATTTACAGACCCACAAGACACTGAGCAGCATTATCAGTCATCTGAAGTTGTTTCTCTCCAGTTGATGAAGTTGAACATTAGCTCTCTTTAGAGCTCTGTTTTGAGAAAATATCCACAGCTGCTAAATGTTTTATGTTTTCATCAACCTTGCTTTTCCTGGGATTTGTTTTATTGATTCCTATCGGTTATAACAATTTGCTTACCAGCTAGAAAAGTCTCACCACCGACTTGTTGCAAGTAAGTTTCTAAATTACAGTATTAAAAGTGATTTAAGCAACAAAGTAACTTTCGCCTTGGACAGCGCTGCTGCGTGCCTTTAGCAGAGCGTCAGAAAAGTAGTGAAAGCGATTTGCCGCATCACTGCATATGACCAGAGCAAAGGAAATGTCTTTGACCCAGAGACGGTCAGACAAGGAGAGCTCCACAGCAGATGCTTGTGAGTCATTTATCTCACTTGCACTTTGACACTGAAGCCGTTATTGGCTGGCTTCTGCACAGAACAGCTCAAGCCTCTCGTATCAAAGCAGCTGCACCAAACCAATCGTAAATGGAGCCATTTTAAAATCTGAGTATGATGAATATTGGTTCCATTGGAGCACAGCGAAAGGGCTAGGTCTTCATTTTATACACAGAAAAGGCACATGAAGAGGCAGAGCAAAAGTGACCTAAAGCTTTCTATTGTTATTACTGTTATAACTATTTACAATTGCGGTGAAAGTATGTGATACTCTGACCATTGCAAAAACGCTTTTCTATCTCACTGACATTAATGTTTTAAATGTAATGAGTTGTCTTTTTTCTAGTGTCAACACACAGTAATGAGGACCCCCCCTTCCCTGAGTTCCATTAAGAGCTAACTTTTTTCTGAAAGTCTCAGAATCTGAATGTTGAGGCTGATGTTTTTACATTATATTCAAATTTGGCATGAAAAAACTTTACAACTGTTCAAGCTCATCCTGTCTGTGAAGCTGAGGAACCTGATCAGGTGAACATGGAAGTTTCATTCTAGAAAAAAACTCATCAGAATTAAACACATGATGATATGCATCCTGTAAGCTACAAGCTCCTTTCTGCATCCGCAAGTACCAAAGGTCCCCACCAGGGTCTGCATGCATAAATTTCATCAGAGGAGTGTGAGCGTTCATGTCCCCTGTAAATTGTAATTGTGTCCACACTGACTTGCCCACACTGGTCTGTGTGACTACAACACTACACAGACAGGTTTGGAAGAGAGAGCAGTCTAATAAGAAACATCTTTTAGATTTTGACCTCTTTGTAATGTGTTCATTGTTCATGCCTAATTTATTTAGTTGTCACAAACACCTTGCTACAAATAAATCCTCATTTACCACCAAGTCCTGGTGGGTTGTGTTTTCCTTCCGAGCAGAGACACAGATCCTTGTATCAAGGGTTTAGTCCCTCAGATTAATAAGACTAATTTAGTTTGTCTATTTCCTTTAAAGAGGGCCATGTCCCGATTCTCAACCAGAGCCAATTTAAATTCAAATGTAGCATGTCGTGTACAAACCTGCTTACAAATTACTGTTTGGTATGGAATTGGGACAGACTGCAAACCTGGAGGGCTGCAGACAGACGTGACATCTACTTGACACAGGAGGTGAATGCCAATTCCATTATTTAATTCTCTGTCATCATCCCATGGGTTAACTAACGATGAAACCATGAACAACTGGTTTCCACAGGAATTTTCTTTTCATGATATGTAATTCTGTCATGGCTCTAAGGGAACGGTCCTCAGAATCTCATTTTAATTACCTGACAAAGGTATATTTAAAAGGGGAAACATGCAGATGCTATTTTCATTACTTTGAAACATGATGGAAATATAATATATTGTGCAGCCCTATAATTAGCAGTGCTTTGTATTTTATGTGACAACCTATATGAGCCTATAAGCTCCAGGCTTAGACTGCTGGGGGAATTCCCATGATGCACTCTGCACTTTTCTCTGTCAATTTAATTTTCTCTTGGAATTTGCTGTATTGGCACAACATTCACATGTGTTGCCAAAGCACAATATTGAAGGTATTAAAAGAATCAGATGCGAATGATGATGAACAGAGAATGATGTAAAAAGTTAAAAGTAAATATGATCAAATCAAATATACAGTATACGTAATATACGCAGTCAAGGAATTAGTAAATTACTTCAAATTGATATCATGATTACTTCTACCTCGATTAAGATAAATGAACAATTATTTTTTAAATGAACGGAACAGAAACCCGACAGTTCATGACTTCATGCACTTGGAAAAGTATTAACCCAATTAAAAGACATGAGCGAGGTTTGTTAGAGGTTTTACATGTCCAGCCTTAATTATAAGCATTATTATCATTATCAGGTTTGCTAGTATAGCTGTTGCTACTGTCAATGCTACTGATAAAATTTCATCTATAAATTTCATTAGAATTATTTGTATTACAACAAGCACTCTGAAAGTTCTTCATTACACCAGTTACAAGAGTCTGGTTCCGTTGAATATTATTGGGTTGATCGTTGTTCTCTCCAGTCTCGGTAAGTCTTTGCTCAATGTGAGACTGTTGAGCTTCTCTCTATAATATCCTAAGAGCTCGACCTCCCTCTGTGAAGTGCCTTGAAGGAATGGAAGTTGTGATTAGGTGCAAAACCCCAAAAAACTCAATAGAACTGAATGTGCAAATACAAACTACATTTATCTGAATTGCAGTCCTGCTGCGATGCAACCATCAGAAACTTGCCAGTATATTGCGTCTGACCACATATTTTTATGATTGATTTGATAGCATGGATGGAAACAGAGGAATACATCAAGTGGCAATCATGTAAAAAGTACAGGCCAACTGAGCACAGTTTAATTGGGCTGTTGTGGCTTGTAAAGTAACGTAATAGGACAATAAATCACTCAACAAGCTGCATTTCATCCACTGCTGCACCTGCTGATGTTCAAGAAAATTATTCCATATACTGTAAATCAGTCTTGAATACTTCTATCACAGTGATATTATTGAGACTGATGAGAATCTGGTGAGTCTGAGTACACAGCCTATTCAGTTCAAGCAATCACACAATCTCACCACTCTCAAACAAGCCTCTGAAAGCATGGGTACCCTGAATACACTGCAGACCAAGTAAGTTGCACACAATTTACTAGTGCTTGCAGTGTGAAATTTACCCTTGGATTTAAAGACACACAAAGTTACCTGACACACAAGGTTAAAAACAAAGAGTGAGCCAAACAAACAACTAGATACAATCTGCTCATGGGGGCTGTGTGGAGGAACATGTGGGAGTAAAGACCCAGAAAGAAATTGAAAAATCATCAATTAATCATTTGATTTGCTTGAACAGATCTCCCGGGTGTTTGCTGCAGTGGATCGATCCTCTGACCATGACTCTGTGCAACTGCTCCACAAATATTAAAGAGGCAAAGCCAAACCACAAATAGAGCTGCAGTGACCTCCAAAAACATTGGTGATGAAGCAACATAAAGCCAGCGGTGATACAGTGCCAACCAGCAACAAAAAGTCACAGGTGTAGATTGGGAAGCTGCCACCACACAGTTTTTTTTTCTTCTATTCAATACCTTTCACTCTCTCTCTCAATCGTGCAATCACTCTTGAATACCCCAAGATACTCACTCTCAACCGTAAAGGAGCCATCTGTTAGATTCTGGCAGACTACCATGGCAACAGACTTCTAGACTTCGTTCTGACTCCAATCCTGTGTGTTTAATAAGTGGCTTCAAATGGACCCAGTGCACATTGGAAGTCATGGTCTGATGAAGCCAGTAGAACCACATCATCTGCAAAAAGTAGAGATGCAATTTGCAGGGCCACCATAGAGGACATACTGTAGAAATTCAGTCTAAATGGGAGATGTTACAGACTGTGGACCGGTGTGTTGAGGAGGAAGCTGAGCCTGAAGGCAGAATCCTTGAGCTGATCTACAATCCACCCTCACCTATGGTTAGAAGCTTTGGCTAAAGAACGAGATTGCAATTACAAGTGGTTGGAATTAGATTCCTCTCCCAGGTGACGGGGCTCACTCCTCTGGACGCCTCACTGTGAAGGTGATCCTGAGACGTCCAACTGAGGGGACACCCAGACACACATTGGAATGATTACCTACCCTGTGCTGTAGGAATGCTTTATGATACCAAAGGAAGAGCTGGAGGACATAGGGATGGGCGTATGCTTTACTCTTCTACTGCAACCAGTACCTGGTTCGCTTATTGAATGTGGAGAAAAAGATGGACAAATGGAAATATGGTACAACGGAGAAAAAAACCTCACATAACAGACATTGTCTCTAAAAGGCCTTAACGATGAATTGTTACTTAATGTTAAGTTGTGAATAGCATCTCTGTGAAGGCTCAGTCAGGACCTTTGATTGTTAGACCATCCATTTATGTTAACTTTTCTTCTGTCCAGGCATTTAAGTGTGATTTTTGTAGATCTAATGGAGGCTACTGTGGCTGAGGGGTAGAGTGGTTGTTCTCCAACCAGAAGGTTGGTAGTTCAATCCCCAGTCTTCCCCATCTAAAGATGCTGAACCCTGTCTTTCCCCTCATAGAACAAGAAAGTGCTGCTAATAAATGCACTGTATGAATGTGTGTGTGAATCAGTGAATCTAAAACTGTACTGTAAAGAGCTTTGAGTGGTCATCAAGACTAGAAAAGCTCAATATAAATACAAAACCTTATCGTGACAAAATATGTTTATAAAATGTAGGGTATTTCTAATTATGTGTTTTTTACACAGTGTGATCACTTTCAAAAAATGTTGATTAGCTTCTCGGAGTAATCCACTAATGTTTTCATGTTTCTACTCACCCAGGTATTGAAGCTTGTTGTTGACCTTTGGAGGCATTTAGTCTTTTCTAATTAGTTAAATGAAAACAGACTGTGGGTCTGAGAGTTGGATTGTTTCTTTTCTCTGATTGGTCATTTTCAAGGAGGTGTAGCCTTTGTGTTTGAATGTCCTTTGTCTCACTGTTTACCTGGTGAAGGTCCAAACATTCTATACATAATAAGGTTTATAGTACAGGACAGTGTGCAGGATTCCTCTTCTCTCACCTATCAAACCTGAAAGGGGTTTTGGCAGAAAACACAGTTGAGTTAAAACCCAAAAGCAAAAATGTAATATAAAGTTAAAATACATGCAATGATCATCACACTAGACTTAAACAATCTAAGCCAAGAACTCTGCCATCTAACTGGTCACTCTTTCAATGGCCCCCACCTTTGATAATCACAGCCAGTGGTGTGTCAGTTCACACAATGAACTAGGTCAAAGTTCAGTTCATGCAGATGGAAATTAACTAGTTCACATTCATAGTTAATTTTTTGGGGGATGATTTAGGTGACAAACTTACGATCATGTGTTAAGTTATTATTCTATGGTGTCGGATCATGTCTGCATGTCGCTCCGGTCACTTTACATTCCAAAACAGTTCATTTAGCTGATGCTTTTATCCAAAGCGACTTCCAATAAGTGCATTCAACCACAGGGTACAGATGCAGAACAGCAAGAATCAATACAATCAGTACAATTGGCTTTAAAAAAAAGCCAAACTGAGCGTCATGCAGAGTGGAGGAGGACACAGAAACTCCAGCTCGGTACAAACCAACTGCAGCCTCTGCTCTAATCATTGAGTGTATTTCACTGTTTGTTTTCACTGTTCTTCAACAAAGTGTTACCCAAGGTGTGTGTGTGTGTGTGTGTGTGTGTGTGTGTGTGTGTGTGTGTGCTGTCTGGGAGCACACACACACACACACACAAACATACATTTTCTCTCGCTCCTGGTATTTCAAATGATAGCCGGACAAGATGATGATTTAATAAATAAACGTGAACGTGAGTGACGTTCACTCTCGCTGGAAATGCCATTCATTGAACGTGCACAACACTGATCCCAGGTACAAGGTCCCCTTGTCCATTAGGGTTCAGAGTTCTTCCACTGTGCAATCGACAAAGTGCTTGAAGACACTTTTTAAGCCCTCTATGCAGCTGTTGCCCAAGTCTGCGATTCTGCTTTACTTATTGTCTTAAGGCGAATACTCCACTTCATCAAACCATACAGCCTCACACCTAACTGATCAAAGAAATGTCAGCAAATGTAATTTCACAAAGCGCTTGTCCACTTATCACACAGCCTTTCCTCACACCCTCCTGCACATACATGGACAGGGATGATTTTGGCTGCCTCCTTCAGGACAGGACAGAAATAGTAAAAGAATAAAATTCCTGAATTGGGGAGCTGGGGAGACGCACCTTGAAAACTTAATTCAGACAGATGTCAAGCAACTCGGCGCACCTGTCAAATCTGTGGGGGAAAAAAACTACAACACCTGAAGGACACTCTCAGACATGCAATTTATCCAAAATTGAACCAACTGACAGGAGAGAGAGCGAGTGAACCCTACTTACTGCCGATGAAAGTGAGCTGCTACAGGAGTTATTGAGCATCAGTGCGGAGCCACACAGACTAAATAAAAGATTTAGATATTCCCTGGTTAAATGCCACCACGCCCCGACACTGGCCAAAGACAAGGAGCTGACTCAGACATAAGCTGAATTCAGTGATTTGTCAAGTGTGATGAACATTTCATACACTGTAGCGAGCCCCTGCTTCAAAATTCAAGATGGTTGGTTGATGGACGGTCTTACTTGCGTCTCATTAAATCACTCCTGCACACAGAACTGTCTAACTTCAATCTGTGGACAAATTCCTAAACACTAAACGAAGTGTTAATCATTGTTTTAAACTGTATATTGGTAAACTGGCAAGAGTAAACTCCACGTTCACCCAGAGAAATAAACAAAACTCCAATTCATATGTGACCTCATTCCCAGCTCCATAATGTTTGGCTTTGTATGAAATATAATGACAGTTACTGGATGGACTACAATGAAATGTGCTGTAAATACTGACGATGCAATGGAATCCACCATGTTTTGGGTTTTTATTTTATGGAGCTAGCTTTAGCTCACCTGTCGTTTGTCCTGCACACCAGTGTCTTAATGCAAATGTATTCTCCCTAAAAGTAGCAGTTACATATCAACACTCAGACGTGCATGTTAATGCATATTCACTTAATTTTGTTAAATTTGTTAAATTGTGAGATTTTATTTAAGTAGAGACTTTTCTGCCTCCCCCTGCACTGTATACTTTTTGCCTTGTGTTGATGGATCATGATCGTGGTGGGGGATCCTGCTTAATATACAAAATGTCTACTCACATATTCTACCATTTGTGACAATCAATCCTCCATTCAATTATCATTGCTGCTCCCTTCACCTCTAAAATAGATTTTCTTATGTACAAATACATTTTAAACATCAACACACTTCCATTATGTTAAAAAACATTTCTTCTAATCAGTGTTGTAAATACTGTTATTTACAGTTACACGCAGCATCTATTTCTGTCTTTCCCGGGAGAGCGATTCCTCACATGACCGCTTGTGAATATTCACTATACAAATAAAATTAGATTGATTGTCATTTATTTTTTTGTATTTAAAAAAAAAAATATGTGCAAGTATATAAATTAATAAAAAAAACTTTCTGGACCACCACATCTCGTCTACTACACCCTGACAGCTGCTTCTGCAGATATGTACTTCCTGCCATTCTCAAGTGAAGTGGAGAGGAGTAGAAATAGCGAGCACCTGAAGTCTGTACAGGTCAAAAAAATTAGGAGAAATGGTTAAGACGGTGGAATTTTTTTGTCGATTATAAAATGTCACACTGTAGTGAAAGATACCCTCCATAATTTCCTTGAGCCCAAGGTGATGTCCTCAAATTATTGAAGATGATCACGCTTTAATGATATAAAATGTGTTTTATTACTTTTAACAATTACCATAAATTATTCACTGGGGGGGTTGGGCACTGTCACCTTTTTTCCACTGTCTCTACTGTTGCAGCCATGAGAGAGAAAAGTGTGCTCATACAAGTTTATAACACAATCTGCCAGTTGAGAGGAAGAGAAAAACTTTTGTCACGACTTTAACAACATGTTAAAAGCATCACCTTGAGTTCTGGATAAACACCAAGCCAACATGACATTTTCCCTTAAATAATTCCATTAAGTGCAGTGGAGAAGTTAAAGGAGGCCTTCAGCTTCAATTCAAATGGCTTTCAGGCTCCACATCAATTCACATGAAGTAAATATTATGCAGACTGTACAGCAGAGTTAATTGATCTTTTGGCAGCTTTAAGAGCTGACATTAAATACACCACCATTATCATATGACATGTAAACGAGGAGCATCAACACGGGTTCATTGTCGCTGAGCAACTCGGTGATGCAGGCAGTGATGAAAATTTTCAATTGAGGTAAAGAAAAACATTATAGTGACTGTGTGTCACTTGCTTGGGACTCTGCATGATTTCCAAACCTGCAGCTTTGGATGTGATTACCATAGATTTACAGAAACTATGGATAAGCCCTTCAAAAGCTGGAAACCAAAGAGGAACCATGCAAATCTGTCATGTCAGCTCAGTGCACAGTGTAGAGCTCCACTTTACACCCCGTGCCTCAAACACAATCACATCCGTGGCTATATTCCTTATTTATATACTCGTCTTCCTCTTGGGCAGCTCACACTTTGTTGTGAAAATCCACTTTGCATTCTAACCAGTCTTAAGAGCAATTCTTCATTATGCTTTTCTTTGTGCTGTTTTTCAAGCAGAAATGAGGGAACACGACGACCTCAACATTCAACACATACTGTGTTGATAGGGCTGCAGTCAGTTTTGTGTGAAAGCGAAACAAAATTAAAGCAGGGAAAACATGAATTGCATACAGTTTGAAAAAAGTTCATGAAATATGTTGGTTCCAAACTTCAATGAAATGTGTTGCAATCTGAAACTTGAGACTCGTATTCAGGCTAAACAGCGGATCGTCACAACAACAGTCACAGTTTGATGCCCGGGACACACAACGCAGCCGGCCAACAATGGAGTGCTAAAGGGAAGAAGACGGGAAATAAAATTCACAACCAGATGAACACACACCAGATTAACCAGCTGCCTCCTCTATTATATTCATTAACTACGATTTGATTCGCTGGTGGCTACGCTTGAGCATTTGTTTTTCAAATATGTTGCATGAAAAGTAGATTTCTGCTCAACAACAAGACGCAACTGAACAGTGACCAGTGTTTCAGTTGAAGCCTCCAGCGCATACCTGTGATTCCTGCATTCATAGCGACCTGAGCATGGTTGACCAAATCACGTTGGTAAATCCAGGAGGTTTTGCAGTAATTAAATGTAGAGCTGTAACTATTGTGATACCGGGATTTGAAATGCTTCTGATTCTGCAGAAAATCCCTAGTCAGCCATCAGCGAGTGCGCAAATCAAATCCAAGATGACTTTTTGAAAGTATATTAGTTTCACACACATAAATCTGTAAGTTTCTTTTGCCAGAAATCACTTCTTCTTCACCGGTCCAAAACGCTGTCCTGCCACTGATAAGTACTGTTTTTAGAGCAGTGAAGAAGAAGGGATTTCCATTAGAGTAGCTTTAGCCCGAGGTGACTAACACATCACAAACCTGGCAATGTTTCACGCCGGAAAGTCAAAGATACCGTAAGCGAGTATTCAATTTCGACGTGTGGCACGAGTGTTGGGAGTTATAACACTAAAAATCTCAGGCATTTAAAGAACCATCTCACAAAAGAGCACGAGGAGTTGACCACGGCGAAGGTGAAAAGGGGAAGTTCTATGTTATTCATCCTCTATGTTTTTATTTATCAAAGGGTTTAATCTGAACCACACATCAATGATATCATATCCTGCATAGCATGTTAAAAACAAAAAACACACTAGCATCAGCTCGTTAATGGCTAAAGGCCAATATGCAAACTCCAGGTACCGAAATCTGTATCAGCAAGAGAAAGAAGCTATTGAAACTTGTCTAATTAAATCCCCTGGAGCTCTGCAGCAGTGCTACCTGCGCTGTGGCCTTGGTAGTTTGAGTTTAGAGGAGCAGACAGGAATCCTCTGATGATCACTTCCCTCACACTCAGCGACCATCATGAGACAAATTACACTGCTCAGACCACATTACACACTCATTGGTTAGGCTGTAAAATAATATAATATCATATGATTTTATTTTGACTTAATGGGCTCCAATAAAGTGATTGCTCAAAGTTTAAGTACATTTTTTTTCTTCCAAAATTGAAATGGCAAGTTTCTGTCAGATTGCCAGGGAGAGAGGCAGCTCAGAGGTTGATAGAGGGGTTTATCTTGAACTGTATAATTTTTCCACTATCAGTCTGAAAGAGAACTGGGCATTAAGGTAGTTTTTTTTTCCTCTATTCGCCGACTATAAAAATGTACATTTGTACCGTATATATACTCGCCTCTGGAATAGAGGAGAAATCTCGCAGTAACAGTAATAGTCTCTGGGCTACAGGTTTTCAATTGTAAGTCCTCTGAATAATATTTTTTATCTTGAATAAATCAGATGGTGAAACACTTTAAATGTTGAAAGCTATGCATATGTGTCCTTTACAACATGTAATAGAAATATTTATTACTTTATCCACACTTGCAACGTGGAATAGGAATGATAAATTATGTTGTTAGTTATTTGATTTATAAAGTTTGCATTAAATATTGTTCAGACATTCATGGTTCTCAGATGATGAAAACCAATAACTTAAGTGATCCCATGGTTTTTCCTCCAGCACCACAATGAGGTGGAAATCTTGTTTTTTAGGATATTTCTGATCCTGATATTTGTCACAGATATTTTTACACCCTACCTTCAAAATGCAGTGAAAACACTTTGACCATCACCAGACTGTATTAAGCTTGATCAAGAGGTCAAAATTTGCCTCTAGCTACAAAATCAGAGCCGCTTGCTTGGCTGTTGTCTTCTTTTTCATGATATTTGAACCCAAAGACCAAAGTGATTGTGAGGATGTCATGAAGTGGAAAATATATGCACTGCAGCTCGTTTTTTAAAAGGTACAGTTGTCAACAGGATTACTTTTGTGATTCAAATCCACGGTGTAATAAATAACACGGTAGCTTCACTCCCAAAATTCAAAACTGTCAAATCAGCTGACAGATATTTGGGATTAATGACAGATAACAAAATAATGTGTCACTGCCTCCTTCAAATGTGGATGTATGTGGAGTGAAAAACACAAACTAAATGTGTTCATGTAGAATATATCAGCGACATCTGGACTGACAACTGATATCACAGTTTTTTCTAAACCTGACTACGAGCAGAATACAAAATCTGGCTGCAGTGGAAAAGTCAAAAAAGTCTTCTTTCCCGACTACTGTTCCGAGGCGCTGATGGAAAACGTCATGAGGTCAAGGAAAGATTTGAAGGATAATCTGTGATGAGTTAGGACACCAGAACTGTGGAGCGCAGAAAATGCACAAAACCAACTTTATTTATAACTGATAATATGCTGGGACAAATTCAATATTATCACGAAATAAGTTTTCCAGAGTAGGTGATTTCCATTGTTTACATTTAACCGTCAGTTACTCTTAGACGCAACAACAAAATAGATATTGTGGAAACAAAAGCACGATGGAAATGTGATGAAATAACATCATAACACAAAAGGAATATAGAGGCAGTTTAGTTTGCCGCAAAGGAATTGTAGGTCGGTCTTTTCTACTTTCCTTCTGTAAATGATGGTCCAGTGTTTCCTCTGCTAAAGGAGATACGATAGGAAGCATTGAAGCTCCTTTCCTTATCATTAAAGAATTCAACCAGTTCTTCATGGCTGCTGCTGAAATTCTATCCTCGTGCCGTTTTCAGACAAACGCAGCAGATGTCTGTCCAGGTAAAAAATTCAGTTGAGGGGTGGAGCCCGGGTAGAGCATAATGAAAGTCTTTCCAAATCACCTCTTTATTGGCTAAGATATTTGTATTATTCAGAATTTTCTGCTGTATTCTCACATGGGCTTTTAGTTGTGGAATATGTCGGGACTGACGTGGGCATTTGCATTCTCACATACAGCCCCTTTGGAACATTTCCAGTCTTAAGTGCATGTCTGACAGCAGCCTTACTCGGGAACCTTGCTAAGTAAAATAGACTTTTCAATCGCAGCCCTGGTCCATGTTGTCAAAGTCGTCCTCTGCGTGTCCATCATCTTCCCTTTGTGCGCCACATGAATGTAGAACATACAAAAAAGCTGCCAAAGAAAAACGCCTCTGTAACAATTTGTTTGAAAGTGAACTTGACAAAACAAATTAACAGTTCATCAATGTAATCACCGGGAGAGAGGTTATTGGTTTCAGCAGCTCAGTGAGATTCAGACTTGATACTCTGATGCAGGTGAGACAGCATCTGAAAAATAATCCATCAAAGTAAAGCAGAGCAAATCTCTCTCTGAGCGAAGGACTTAAAAGTGGCCAAATGTTGAGAAGAGGTTGGGCTCGGCTCGTCCAGTCTAATTGCATAAGCCTTGGCCTTTCTCCAGGGGCCTCCCTTCACTTTATAAATCATATGAATGTCTGTTTTATTCCGTAGCACCACAGCTATTGGTCACTTCTGCTGCAGGTCTTCAATCCCCGGCCCTCCAATATTACTTTCCTTGCTACCTAATAATTCATAGCTTCCATCAGTCCTGCAGGCCGATAATGTTGCACTCTTGATCGATTTGGACGACCACAGCCACTGAATCATAATCATGGAAGATGCTTCTCGGAGTTGTGTACAAAGTTTAATTTGTTGTTGAGATTGACTCACAAATGTGAAAAAAATAGTGGACAAAGCCATTCTTTGTTAGGAAAGTGGCAGTGATGGCTATTGGTTCGGAGCTCGGAGGTTGACATTGGTCAGGAGGAGGGATGGGATGTCTCCTTTAATCAGTGGTCTCCTCACACGCCTTTCACAGGGTGCCAGATGAATTTCACAGTTCTCTTCGGAGGAATTTTCCTGCCTTGTTCTCCAACAGTGGAAACACACCTCATTCACATATTCAAATTAGGTTTCAGCACAGCGATTGTCACGATGAGTGATGGCGAATATGTCTCATCAGCTCTGTAAATGTCTTGAGACTAGCAAATAATGCTTTCAGTACATGCACTGAACTCTAGATATTCTCCTGAAATCATCCAAAGGGGCTGTGGAAATTCTCCAGAGTATCTCCTGCTGTCAAGATGTCAACCTGGAAATGCGACGAGATTCGAGAGCTTTTGATGATAAGGGCCGACGTCAACAACAAAGTGCTGTAAACAAAAACACATGATCTCCACAGCGGGATTAATACGATCTGTTGTGCATGCTGCGCCACCCCTCGTTTGAGCTCTCCAGAGATTTCTGTGTAGTTGTGAGCGCGTCTGACTGGAGAATCTCCTGCTGCGTTTTTCAAATGTCAAAGACAAACTCTGGAGAAAGTCCTGACCCGATTATGTGGACATTTTCCAGAGTCCACTGGCTGAAACCGGCTAAAATGTCATCCACTTAACGAGGGGAAATAAATGCTGAGCAATTTCCAGAAGGGATGAAGCCAAGGACTCTCAAGTTTACTGGCTGATCTGTTTGGATAAATGTTATAAATCTATGGAGCGGACCAATCTGACCATGTGATACTGTGTGAATCCTCCAAATGAAGAGATATGAGGGGCTGAATAAAACCCGACCTTCATGGGTCAAACCACCCCCTGAATCTTTCTCATTTCTTTACCACTGAGGGAAAACAACAGCTGCAGGTGCACTAACATTATCCACTCGAAATCTCTGTTTCTTGTGCTATTGTGCATCTGCAAATAACAAGCTGCACGCAACAGGGATCGAACACCTCGCTCTCTGCATGCTAATAAACAATCTCATATAGTGTCGATATACTATGGCTGAAATTGCAGCCTCTCCCACAGTATTATGCAGTCCCCCATCTACAGTAGTTTGTGAGTGAATTCTCTCTGGAGTGCTCTTTTCAGCGCATGGTAAATTGGTTTCACAAACCTTTGATTAGACAACCCCCCCTACTTCCATTATATATGCTGTCGATGAGTGATTGCCCACATGCTGAGATAAAAGACTAGTCCGGGAACTGAGGCGATGAGGCGGATGGGACATGATAATGAAATGAAATGAGGCGTGAACATTGTCTGTTGCTGTTATCACTTAAGAACATGGAGAAAGGGTAAAAGGACCTGAGAGATCTGGGCTCAGCCTAATTCTTGACTACCTATGCAGACCGTCTGCTATCTGCTGCACCTCATCTGCACGCTGCATACATATCAGCACATTTTGATTCTCCAGGGAGAGAAAAACAGTGAGTCTAGAGCCTCAGTCCTGTGTATATGCAAATGCAGCGGCATAGTTAACACTGTATAATTCATATATTAAATGTTGGGATTCGCTTCCCTCATGTTGAACTGCAGGGTTGGAGCAAGTCAAGTCACGTTTCTAATTTGTGATTCACTGGACAATATATCAGCTCAGCCCGGGACTACTGTTAAATTTACTCTCTTAGTTTATTTTGTTATTGTAAGTTTTATTTCTTACGCTAATATTCTAATTTATATATTTGGAACAATGAGGCCTTCAATTTACTAAAATACAATAAGATGCTTGTTCTTAATGGACAAGGCAATTATTTTCTTATTGTGCACATTTGGAACTGGTGTTGAGATAACTACTAATTATCTGTTTAAGTTCTCTGAATTAGTTGTGTTAAGTATATACTGCATTCTATTCTAATAGATCAGTGGAGAATTATATGTATGATTGCTGAAAAGTTTTGGAGAGGACACACAAATATTGTTGATGGGACATTCTAAGCAACCCAACACAGGCTAAAGAGCATTCCATAGTTTTACTTTTAGAACTGCACTTCCTATGATGCCCAGAGGGATGTAAACAGGAAGTACACGGTTGTCATGATTTTACGGAGTTCATCACGCTGCTGGATACAACTCCAGCACAGTTTTTTTACCCTTTAAACAAATTTAAAAACGTTGTTTACATTCCTGCAAAAAAGTCTGAAACGCTCTGATCCAGCCCTCACATCAGTGCTGTTGTGTCAATAAAGAAGATCAGTGACACGGTGAGGTGAACATCAGTGTTATTGAACCAGCTCCTATAGAGTCCTGAATATAGTCTGAAAGTTTTCCTCATGAGGAGTGTGGAGGCAGTGGAGGTAGCAGCCGTATCAGCAATCATTGAACACATCACAGGGAAACATAGCAGTAAAGTTTCAGTTCACCGGCCGCCAGATGAAAAAAAAAAAAATATATATATATATATATGTATTATATATCTTTCTTATGAAATTAAAAGTAATAATAATAAATAAATAAAAAACACAGTAGGATATTTTCAACTTATATATTTATTTTTGTTAACAAACTAACTCAAATTATCAAATTGAATAAATAAATGAATAACAGGCAAAAACAGACAAAGCAAGGCCATATTGTATTACCAAATAATATGTTAAATAATCAAAAATTATTCTAACTTAAAACTTATCAAAACTCTTGTAAATGAGATAAATCAATGTTGTGCATAAAAATCAAGAGTGACTAACATAATCTCTATAAAGCTGACAACACAGTACACACACATTTTTTTTTACTGTTTTCTGACAGAGTTGAAGCATAAGCAGCATTACACTAATAATATACCACAATATACCTCACCAGACTCATGTAGTCATGTCATGTAGCTCAACTTAAGACCTACCTTTCATTTCAATAATTACTATTATTTTAAATGAAACAAAACTAGTGAACTTGTCTAATTTGTAGAACAGTAAAACTGCCTTTAAATGATCTGCCTGTCTGCCTGCCTGTCTGTCTGTCTGTCTGTCTGTCTGTCTGTCTGTCTGTCTGTCTGCCTGCCTGCCTGTCTGTCTGCCTGCCTGCCTGCCTGTCTGTCTGTCTGTCTGTCTGCCTGCCTGCCTGCCTGTCTGTCTGTCTGCCTGCCTGTATCTCTCTCCCTCTCTCTCTTCATTAAACATGACAAACGTCAGTAAACAGCTGGACAAGGCTTTGAAATCACGGATTTCATGAGTTTTTTGTTTGTTTATTTTTTAGGAAACGTCGGACCAGTTGCGACGTAATGTTTTCAGCAGCGCTAATGTTATGGTTAATTTATCACCAAACAACAACTGCCGTCATTACCTGTTTGTCTGATGCTGCGGGTCAGAGAAGAAGTAGGCCGCAGCCGTTTGGCCTGGAGCTCAGCACTGCATGAGCACTAAGTGGAGGAGGAGGAGGAGGAGGAGGGAGGGGCGAAATTCTCACAAGAACTCAAATAAATGCCCCGTCAGATATCCAAACACCTTTGGGGGAAATTGATGACAGAGAGAGTAATTTTTATTCTTAAATATTGATGAATGAAGAAAAAATTGGGCTCCAGCAGAAGGGGCACTTTTCTCATCCAGGGCAAAAGGGCAGGTGCTTGAGCACCACTAGGGGTCTATTTGTGCACGTGCCTGTATATATATATATATATATATATATATATATTGACCTGAAAATGCAGCTACTGAAACACTGAGGTCAACATCAGCCTCACAGACTAATTAAACTTTTAACACCTCGGTCACTTTACTAACACAGAAACATATTTCTGATTTCACAATTCATGCTCAGACATTCTAAAAAACAAGTAAAAACTCATTTGTTCATGAGGTAAGATTTTGTTTTAACCGTTTGTCGACCCCCCTATGAGACATATTTCTGTCTTGCATGTTATTTCACATTGCTCCTGTGTTCTAATGTGGGAATATATCCTGGGCTCTCCTGGCTGGGAACATTAATCTCTTGGGCTTCATGTATTTTCTGTAGTGTTGGCAGCAGCTGGCAATCAGCATCATCACTGGAGATGAGTTTCTGATGCTGTTTAAGGTCGTCATGACTCAGCAGTTTTCATTTAATGTGCTGTAATCCAGTGTCACTGCTTCTAATCTTAGACTGTACCCGCTTTTATACTGTGATGCATATTCTGCATGTGTGGTATCGTGGAATATCTCAAATTATATTCCTAAAGCATGTGTGAAGAACTGCTTGACTCTGCATTGATACTGGTGTCACCATATGATTTGAATAATAGCACACTGAAAACTGCATTACTGTCCACCTAACCATAAGTATTGTAATTTAGTCCTTGAATAACTCCCCTTGATTATCACTGGTGCAGAGATCCTGCTATGATTTATCATCAGCTGAAATGATAACTGGGGTTAACAGAGCACGAATGCAAAGAGGAAGAGGCCGCTGCTCCTTCAATCCATTGGAATTATATATTATATGCTGGCCTCAAAGACTACATCTATAATCTGAATAGACTTTTAGAGAAAAGTGTAGAATCTTGAAGCGAGATATGATAATAGCACTTTCTGCAGCTTGAAACCACAAATCTAAATATTTTATTGATGTTTTAAATACTGATTAAATGGTTTGGGTCAAGAATGTGTTACGCCCCCCCCAAAAAAGGTTATATGATGTCACTGTGAACTTTGACATTTGACTACTTAAATCGAATCTATGAGACAAAATTTGAAGAAAGTCCCTGAAAGATGCAAACTGTCTGCATCCGCCATTAAACAAAATGAAGTAGCAGAGGTACGCTGCTGTTGCAGAATGACCATACTGGGTCCTCCTGTAGCAGTTTGTACTTTCGAGTTAAAACTTCAGTCTTGGCAAGTATGCAAGTCCGTATCTGGTGTACTTTATATTAAACATTTGTGCCAAATTTTGAAAATAATTTCAATAGGCATTCCTAAAATAAGGCAAAAGGTATAAAAGGGCTTCGAAAGGTCACCGTGACTTGGACCTCAGACAACCACAATGTAATCAGTTCATCTTTGAGTTCAACTGAACGTTTGTACCAAATGTTGAAGAACTTCCCTCAAGGTGTTTCTAAGATGTTGCGTTCACAAGACCAAAAGCCTGTTTTGTTAGGACATCCTGACCTTGACCTTTGACCTTTGACCACTATAATCTATCTGCATCATCCTGGAGTCTAAGCAAACATTTGTGCCAAATTTGAAGAAGTTTCACCAAGCACTTCTTGAAATATCGTATTAACCCAAATAAAACACAATAAATGTATCATGAAATGTACAATGTTACAGTCGGGGCATAATCTAACAAATCAGAATATTCAGGTTTATCAACAAGTATACTGGCTGGGTTGGGGGCCTGAAGGGAATCAGGACGACATACAACCTGTGAGAGAATCCAACTGTCCTTCCCTCACATATCCACAGCTCCAGTTCAAACGCAAGACAGATGACAAACCCACAAATGGCTGTGAGGAACAGGACATGCTGTCATAAAGCCACAGCAGCAGACAGGCAGCATCAGTCAACAGCTTCCCAATATAAACAGTGCAGGATTGAATACTGTAGAGTATATGTTCAGCTCTGCTATTGATATGTCACTGGGGGTTATCAAGTGTGCACCTCTTGACACAAATGTCACATTGAATCAGGTCACAGTGAACTCAGCACTGGTTTGAAGGCTGAGGGGTAAGAAAACAGCCTCAGCCCCGGGGGTATCACCCTGCTCATGTTATACCTTCCTCTGTTTTCTTGTTCCCCCAAAGCTCAGTGAGGTGATTTTTATAATATTATAAATGTCAGAAAAATTTAAAATGACCTTGTTATGCATAATTATATATGTATCACTGCAGCGTTTTGGGGGGGATATCTGACCATTGCTGTGTGAGATTATAAAAAGCAAACTTTGCACATATATTTCATTTGTGAAGCACCTTGTAGCTCTGGTTTTGAAAGGCGCTATAAGAATAAAATGTATTATCATTGTTATTATTATGATAAGGATTTTAGGATTACATACAGTTACGATGATGTAACATTTCCCCTGAGAAGAATTGTGTTTGAACTGTCCCTCATCTGAGTTCATGCACTTCCTCCAAAGACAGCTCACGATCAATGACCCACTAAATAACTGTCTCAAGGGGACCACCAGGTGTTTTAGGCCCCATAAAAAGATGCCCCACCACAGGCCACGCCAACACTGGGATTCACTATTTGATGCCCCACTTACATTCTTCCTAAGAAATGGGCTGAATGCCATCTTTTACAGTTTAAACATATCATCATCATAAATCTAATAGAGAAATGAATTGATGGAAAATCCCCTTAACATTAACAAATAACTTTAGATAAATATAACTTAAACATAATCAACATTAGCAGCAGATTTGTGAATTTAATACAGAAAAAAATAGAGCTGGAAAAAAAAGAGGGGGTCAATGGTGGTGCTAAAGGAAAGTTTAAGTGGCAACAAAATTCAACATCCAATACAGGATATTTTAGATATGGGTACTTCCATCTTGTGGAGCCAGTCTTTTTTTCAGTAATGTCCACAGGGGCGAGGTCCGGCCAACAAGCTTGCATCAGTCTCGGGTGTCAGTCAGAACGTTTCACACTAAAATAACTGTTTAAAAAAATATATATATATATTGCACATTTTTTGCAGCCAGAGGTTTTTGCACCATTTTGCAGCAACTACGTTGTCCATCTTTTTCTAAGGTCAATGATGGTGCCTAAAGCTTTTTTTCAGATCAACATTGCATTTGCCAAGGGTCAACAATATACATCTAGAGTCAAACTGAGAAGGTTGTATTCAAGTGCAGTTAGTCTTAAAGAAGTGGTTAAAGACTGAGGTGAGCAGTGCAGGTGTGAGGGTAGGTCATGCTCTAATCTTTTCTTCATGTCTTTACAGGTTCAAACACAGTTGTACTGGTTGATCTGAGAGTTTCAAAGAAGAGCAGCACAGGCACAAACTCTGCTATCACGAGTAAGACAAAAACAAAGTGTAAATGACAACTTTTCTAAATTAAGCTCGGTCCATCTGTTGCTCTTTGTGTGAGTCATGTTAACCACCGACTCAGTCGACTAATGCTGCTTCTTGGCAGACGGCAGCTTGACGCTTTTCTGATTCTAAAACCTGACTAAAGGGGCGAATGCTCTGCGGTTCATCCTCTCGCAAACAGAACGCCGGTGACAAATGCTGCTTGAAGCTCATGATTAAAGCCAGTGTCCCTCTGTCATATCCACAGTGGCTAAATAACCTCCTGATCAATCCTTTGCAAATATATGCTCAGAAAAGCACTTGAAGTATTGAAACTGATTTTGGAACACCCTTGATGTGGAAAGTGAGGTAATTCATCTTGACACATGCTAAATTGGCTTGTCGTCATTATGTGATGCATCTACAAAGCAATACAATTGATTAATTGTGTAATTATAGCCACTATTATCTTGCTGCAATGGCTCTGCTTAAGGACGCTCTAAATGGAAAACCCCAACCTTTAAGACATAGTAATCTTTTAGTGCCTTCTATAAAGGTTTGTATAAAGATTTCAGCACAGGGTGGAGGAACGGAGCGGCACACATCACACGCAGGTGGCCGGTCAGATTTATGGCTTCATAAGTCACTTGTGAAATCATAAAAATGACAAAGTGTGGCTGTAGATGTTGTGTTTTCTTTCAATTGCACGTCACAAGAAGGAGAAAAACATGTTGCCTGAAGAAAACGTAGATTAGTTAAAGGAGACATGTGATGTTTTTTCAGTGTTTCTTTCCTCTATTGTGTTATATAGGTTTATTTATGAATGCAAAGTAAATAAGCCCAAAGTCTGTGGTAAAGGGAGTTGCTCTCCTCCACAGAAAACACAGAATAATGAACCTAAATATGTCTTCTTTAAATTCAGAATAAGGTGCAACGTGCAAGTAAGCGACGTGTCTGGACTGATTTTACATTTTATTTAACATTCAATCACCGCTTCAGTGAAGAGAACTGACACTTTTATCTGCCCAAACTTGACAGATGCAATCAGCCCCGATCATCAACTAATAATACTGCACCCTGTTAAATACATATTAATATACCGAAAACATGTCTGAAAACGTTGTGTTCTGCATGTTTAACACAATCCACAAAGTCCCATGAAAATGTCAAAACTGAACTGTGAATGTCCCTTTTCAACATCAAACCATCAAGGTTGCACCTGCAAACATGTCACGTCGAGCAGTGATTAAAAACTGAAGGGCTGCACTGTGAAAGAGACAAGGCCTTGTTTGAAGTTGAGTTGAAGCCAGAACTGCGTTCCAGTTTTCATGATATAATAAAACATGCCTCATGTACTTTTGTGTGTTCAAAACTATATCAAAAACAAAATTAAACATCATTGTTTCCAGAAAGGAAAATGTGTCACCATCAAGCTCCACATTAATGGCAGCAGAGTAACAGAAAAACTCTTGAGATGTTCTCAATAGTTATTTAGTGACAATAAACAATAAACAAAAATTACAGACTAATTCATTAAAGCATCCATTCACTGTATTATCAATATGTGGAAGATGTGTTCCCTGTCATTTTGTGTCAGGATTCAGCAACACTTTACTTTAAGTACAGTAATTGGCATTTTAGTTCCCTTATGGGGGCTTAGAAATAAATGGATTCATATAACAGGACTTTTTGATGGGAGACTACTGTTTGTGTACATTTGTAATCATCATTTCTTTTCTCCATGATGGTTTCACAACCTTAACTGCTTCTTTGTTGGTGGTGCCATGATGACATTGATCTCTGTGCCTTGGTATAGCAGAAGTATGGATGTTCCATAAACTTAACCATATGATGACAGCTGCTCCTAAGTCTTGCATCAGAAGGTAATGGACAAACAATGATAAAGCACAGGCCATTGATACTCTTGGATCGGTCTGGAAGCTCCCACACCAGCCCCCTACAACAACCCCACAATGTCACAGCAACTCCTTCCTCTACAGATCTTCACACCTTATAATCACACACTCCGAAGTCTAACAACATTTCCTACTTCCTGTGCTTCAAGTATAATGACACACAACAGTTTACCAGGCGGCTGTGCCTCTTGACGAGCAGGGAAACTCTGCCTCAGGAGGTGAAGCAGGTCGTCCATTAGCTGCAAGGTTCAATTTTCATCTCCGTCTGTCCAGTTGGTGAAGTGTCCTTGAGCACGACACTGAATTTCGAAGTGTTCCCAATGGCAAAGCCAGCGCCTCGCATGGCACATCTGCCATCATGTGCGCGAGTGGGTGAATGGGAGGTAAATTGCAAAGAAATTTGTGGGCTGAGTATCCTCTCAAAAAAGCCGCAGATCGAATTTGACCCAACTCAATAAAGCACTGATTTACTACTGTCTTAACTTTAGAACTCGTGGGGCAAAATCTGCCCAAAACAATGGATTGTTTCCACAATGTATTTGTGTTGTTTTTTAGATTACTGTTGATTATATAAACTTTGTCTGAATTTGGATTTTCTCGACAACCACTCATCCGATCAACTCCAAACTTGGCACAACTTTTGCTTCGGACCAATCATAGAGCAGCGTCGACTGATGTTTTGTGGAGGAGAAGCTTTTGAGAAATCTCTTCCCTAAATGTTACTTGCAAAGCAGAGTCACTCTACAAAGAAAGTGCACCACCCAGTTAGTTTACAGCTTGAACGTGCAAAGAAAGCCTTGATTCATCACGTCTTCACCCAGATGCTCTCGGAGCTGGGTGGAGCAGCCATTCCCACTAAAGACACCACACACATCGCAGGTTAGAAATAACACAGGCCAAGCAATAATCCCCTTCTGACGGGCACTACACAAGTTTACCCAAATTATAACAAGTTATAGTTGCAAACTGCTTTCTCCAGGTCTTATTAAACTTACATGAGGCTATTTGTGACTGATTATCACGTTTCAAGATCCTTTCTCAGAAACTCCATTTCTAAATGTCATATGCACATTATTTTGCACCCTAAATTTCTGAAATAACTTTCAGGTCAAACTTTTGTGTTTATCACTGGGTCAATATCACCAACGCTCAGTAAATACAGCTTATTACTTTACATTAATTGTCATCTTGGAGGCCATCGGCTATCTTGGGGCAACGGACAATATTTTGGGGCTTCCTGTGTAGACAGCTGATATCCAGGCCAAGACTCCGTCTTCTATTCACCCGACACTGTTTAACATCTGACTAGTTTCTTTCATCACACGAGTCAAATGTTTCTCCACACATTAAACAAATGATTTTTGTAGGTGTTAAGAGTCCAGATGACATTTTGGCTTATCTCTTCTAACAGCTATCTGCATATGAATGCAGACAAATTAAAAAGCAGATAGCTGATGCATTGTGATTATTGTGTTCCGCCTCTTTGCCCTCTACACCGACTGTTTCCCTGTCGGCAACCAAAGCCTTGATCGGTCAAACTAGAAACCAGAAGAACTATGGCCTGAAAATCTTGTCCCTCTCCCACGGATTGTGCATATATACATGTATAATATGTTTATAGAGATAATATTGATTATGGAATTAAATATTCTGTATCTCTGTGTGTTATTAGGATATTAATAAAAGCAGAGGGAATCTATTTCTTAGCTTTGTTTCTTTCCAATTTAGAAACATTTCACAGACATTTTTGTTTGACTGTACGATGCGTTTAGAATTTATTTACATTTTTAATTCAAGCATTTACAGAATGGACGGCACAGTGAACTTAAACCTTTGATGATTAAAGGCCATCACAAAACTGCCCATGAGATTGATGTGAAACTCCTTTTGCTGAATTTAAATGACCTCCAGTAAGAGTTCATCTGTTCTCTTCCACTTTTTTTTTTGCCAGTTTTAAAGGTCAACAGCTACTGTGCTGCTTTTGTTGTCTGCTTCCACTATCAGAACCGAGGGCCATTTCTTTACATAATGGACAGCTGTAGGACACTGCCACTTGGACTTGGACTCTGATAAACCACATGATGGATAGCAGTGTCAGTCAGGCATGAATGGGCCCAAGGTATACACCTCTGCACTCTTCTGCAGTGAAGCCTGGCACTGAGATCAGCAGCTTTACGCCACATTGTGCACTATCCATCCTTATAGTCACTGATCCCCAGAATGTAGTAAATTGAGTGTAGATAAAAAAAGAAATCTGGATGTATTGTCAATGCAAATATACAGAATAAAGACGAAATAATTACCTTGTGTCTTTGGATTTATCTCCTGCTTCTTCAATGCAACAAATCAACAGTCCTAAAATAAATCAGCCAAATACTGTGGGAAAAGAATCCGAGCCAAACTCTCCACTGAGATTTCATGCAGCGGGAGTGTTGTTCCTGCAGCACGTACAGCACTGTTTGTTCCCCTCAACACATTCCACCTCTGCTAAGTGCACCTTTTTTATGTGAACCTGACAGCAGAGAAAGCCATTCGGCTCCACGTTTTGTCATTTTTGTGGCTCGTGGTGCCATGATTTGCCAATTCAGCTGCATTTTTTCCTCCTGTTTTTATAGGTTGTTCCAAGAAGAAGAGAAACAGAGGCTCGGATCTACCGAGCAAATACTCAGGAGTTCATGTTGGATGGCCGATACTAGCACTTTTTTCTGTTTCAAAACAGAGGTAGCAGAGGAATATCACGTCTATTACGTCTGATAGATGGACCGCGCTCAGAATAAGATGGCCCTAAAACAGCAGGCCAGATTGTGATGAAAGCTGAAGGGGACATTTACGATCCCTAGAGACGTGACTCACTCTCTCACTATTTTCAGTGAGCCTGCGACCTTTCTTCACCTCATCTCCATCATCCAGCTCATCAGGTCACATTTTCACTGGCTTTCCTTCACCGTCTTCCTCAAAACAAACCAGCTATACTTTTAGTTCAAATGCTGCAGTCATATGTTTGGATGTTGGAACATAAAAACTGCATATGATTGCTGTGTAGCCTCTGCTGCTAATACGAGAATAGCTTCTTCTGTAGCTACAACAGTATATACAATGTCAAGCATTATTCACAACAACAATACAACAAAGGAGAAAGATGCTGTTATACTTTGTCTGGTTCAAAAACCACTCCACATTTATATATAATTAATTTGCTACAACAAATATATGTGCATGTTAATTTATCTATTTGGTTTGTTGTAAATATATACATCACTTGTTTAGGCTGGTTATTCTACAGGTGACTTTGATTTTACGGTTCGAGCCCCAAGTGTGAAACAGCCGTCTAATAGATGACATCCTAAGTGTGAAATGCATTCTTAATCAGAAAGTTTTCATGATTTTCATTTAGACTTATCTATTATTTTATATTTCTATTTTCCTCTGTTTTAGGAACTGATTATCATTCCTTTGCTTTCTTTTAAATTCCATCCAATCCTTTCTCTTAGGTGCTTTGACACTTTGTCAAGAAAAGTGCTATATTAATAAAGTTTATTATTATAAGGCACTTATATAGGCTGTATAAAAGATGGTTGACATGTCTCCACTTCCTCCCAATTCATAAATGAAACTAAAATATCCTGGATAAAGAAGCTGCCATTTTTGTACACATATTCGACCAATCGCTAGTCAGTCTCAACTGTCAATCTAACCCCTAACCCTAACCCTAACCCAATTTCATAGCATTAACTAACAAATTATAACCAAACTTATCAGAAACACCAACACCAGTGTTATAAGAACTTATTTGTTGTTGGCTTTGATTTTTCTGATGCATGTCTCATTTGCTAACATGGAGGAGGCTGGCTTCTTCACTTTCACTTCTCCAGTCTATGGGCACTCACAGCACTCAGGGAAGTGGGGAAACATTGTGATCGAGTTTAATAGTGACACGTCGTTTCGTGTTTATCTACATTTAACTAAAAACATAATGTTTCTTCAAGCTTTGCCAAAGTGTTTTTTTTGTTGGGTCCTTTATACAAAAACAGGAAAGATTCTAACATTTAATTTAATTTATTCCCTAGAATAACAAGTATTATGTTTTTCTACTCAGATTTTCAGGACAGACAATCTCACCAATGATATATTTACTTTTGAATACATCTTTTATTGGAATATGAATACATCGCTACATGTATTCATGTTCCTTTAGATCTGTGCCTGAGATATATTGGCTTTTAATTTCAAAACAATACTGTGCACTGCACTGGCAAGCCTGTAATGACACCCATGTTAAGAAATCACTTAACAAATGCTTTGCTGTTAAATACCAGAGCACAATTACTGAATAGAATACATTTATTTAAAAGAGTTCTCTTTAACAAGTAGTTTGGAGAAAGGACAACAAAAGACATTTCATGTCAGCCAAGGAGCTTCTGGGTTTAAATCATGAACTGGGACATGAAACTTAATGAGCTCTTCACACTCTGCCCTCACATACAGAACTTAGTGATCCTGAGTTTTCCATTATTATCAAATGACGGCAACGTCGTAAATCTTTCTTGTTTACCGGCAGGATTGAATTTGTGCTCTCATAGATGAAGAGTAAAATAAGGCATTTTATCCTCGCCCTGATGAACCAGCGCTTTGATCTGGATAAGTATAGACAACTAGAATGTAAAGAGAATGAAAAGGTCAGTGTTAACGTTTGAAGCGAAATGTCTTTTCTTCACAAAGAGCTTGAAATAACCAAAGCTGTGGCTAAAGTCCTCTAATCTTTAAAAGTAAATGCACAATTCTAATTTTGGCAGTCGCTCCGTTTTCATCTGCCAAATTGTCACCTTGTTTCCTCCCTGCTCCTGTGTTTACTTAGAAATACTGACAATTTGAAGGGAACGGCTTAAAGTCAGAAATGGCTGGCTGCTAAACATTAAGATATGTCAAATAAAGGAGCACAGAGAATTTCTTTTCAAAGGATTGGCTAAATGAAGCGGCAGAAAAAACACTGCCAATTGTGGAAAGTAGGGCAGAACTTATTGAGCCTCAGAACTCGAGCTGTGATAAAAAGGTTTCCAAATGACTTGGTTTGTTTTGCTGTTTTTCTGTCTGCGAAATTAACTTCTGATGATAGCGTCATCCAATTATCCAAGACGTTTACACGCAAGGCATCCCGGCATGTTTTTTAATGAACTTGCTCATAATAAACACCAGTGGCTGTTTGGGTGCATCCTCTGAGCTGACCAGTATGTGATGTTGGTTCAGCGGTGTCCACAGAGAGGAACTGTTTCTGTGATTAATTTGCTGCAGCTTCAGAAGGAGGTGTGAAATTAGCCCTGTGGAGCAGTGGATCAGTATGCGTCTTTAGCTCTCTGAGCATCTGTGGGGCTATACAAGTGTAGATGCCTTTGCCAAGGAGCTGGTCATGGCTCTGAGTGGGGTTGGCCCTTTGGGGGCAGATAATCGTCCCCTCTTGTATCATGCCAAACACAGCTGGCACTGGTCACTGGGTAATATTTGGTCCCTCTACTCATCTTCTTGTTTTATTTAATGGCCTGTTTTTATCTCGTCTCTGAGTGGCGGTTAAAACAAAACCCTGGCAGCTTTTTTCCTCTGTGTAAATACGACACCTCACATTATGTTGATGCAAGAATGCGTCAGGACCACACAACAATTCCACACCTCACATTTACGTACCAATGTTTGCTGCCAAAACAGGGAATACATGACACATGACAGCACATATTCTACCTGCTAATTCCACAAACGTACTGTATATCTCACCTCTTTATCATATCAGCTTCACACTTGTTTACATGTTTATTGTAAATTGCAGAGTTTAAAGTGATTTGGACACGTTAAATATTAAGGAATAAACAAGCGACCATCTTTTTCCGGGGCCCCCAAAAGTCTTGGTTGTTTTACAATGTCTTGAATACATATCACCTGTAGTGACTACACCATTATGAAGCTTTTTGAATGGTTATGCTGAGGCACTCATAGCACTGGATTAAGGTTAGAAAAGATTATGATCTTGTTTACATGTTACTCGTAATCCATCTATGCATCAATTAGTTTTTCACCTGTTTATAGGTTTAAAAAATGTGATATTATCAAGTTCTGGATCTACCTCAGGGTCTCCTATTGAAGATGCCTGGATAACCTCCAAAGGAAGTTGCTGGTGAGTCCTCCTGGATGCCAGCAATCACCTCGCCTGGCTCCTTTTGACACAAAGAAGGCAATCTCGGCAATTTCATTCTTAATAAAACCGGAACAATGATATTTACTGAACATTTACCAAAGTGCACAGTTGCCAAAGCCAGGGTCTGACGTAATACCTCACCTTCCACCACAAGCATGTGCTGAACCATTAATAAATGAGGTACTTCATTCAGTCAGAAGATGAGAATTCTCTGCAAACCAGTTGATGCTCCGACAATCTTTTTATTTTTCCTCGACCACAAAGACAACATTTTGGACACAGGATCTTCTTCAGACCATTTAAAAAAAACACAGGGATTTCACTGCCACCACAGCGTAACTGAAAAAAAATGTTTGGACAATGACCAGTGGATGGATCCTGCAAACGATTCCAAGTACAATCCCTGGAAGATAGATAAAAAAGTCCTCCTTGAACTAAAAGCTTATATTTAAACTAATAGAGTAATAATTTGTATAAATCCTTAGAATGATCATATGCTAGTGGTTCCCAAAGTATGGATCAGAGTTCCAGAAATCAAATACAATTGTCAATCATATCATATTTTAGCCATAATTGTTCCAAAAGCTAAAACATGAAATAAAAACATGCATTTGCATGTTTTTACTTCATGTTTTAGCTTAGTGTCTCTGGCACAGTTATTTGGGGGGTGATGGGCTGAAAGGTTAGGGAACCTTTGTCCTATTCTATGAAAAGTTATGAACATATACCTAGTGGTGGCCCTATTAATGTGCCTGACACCTGCAGTAGAATAACATGAAATTTCTTTCCTAAACATGTTCTCTAACCATGAAAACCTTTTTGAAAACAGCACAAACAAGCAGCGAACGGATCAAAACATCTGCGCTCCTTGTTTTTCATACAGCTCTCAAATCTGTGAGCCCCGGTGAGAGGAGGGAGCAACACTTTAGAGAGACCGAGGAAGAGGGAAGACACGCTGCGCTGGGTTAAGATGAAGAGGACAGCGAGCCTTACAAACCTCAAACACAAGCTTTGGGCTGAAAAGGTCAGGTCGTGATTGTGGGGGAACTCTTCACTGCAACATACAGGTGAGAGGAGGCAGTTTCCTGCCATGTAAACTGACTGTGGGGAGGTAAGTGCTCGCCACAGGAGGAGGTGAGATAACCACCAAGAGACACTGTGAGGATTTACTTTAAATGACAGAGGGCCGAAGTGTTCTCGCTCGAATAAAGGTGCTAAGTAAACATCAGCTTATGATGCACGTACACATAATGTTTTCTCCATTTCAAGCTCACATTCGCACCGTCCTGTCAACTCCAATGAAACTCAGACTGTAAGGATTTGTCATATGTGATTTGTCAGCTGCATTAACAGTAACAGCATGTAAGTTGTTAATTTGATAGGGAGGGGTTAGGATGAACTGCTTTCCTGAAGAGTGAAAGTCAATCTGACAGATCCAATGATTTCTAGAATAATTTAATGAAGAGAGACCAATTAAGAATTCTATGTGATGTAATTATGAATCGAACTAATAAAGGTGGAGGCAATTAAACTCTATTAGGACATTAAAGACATCATTCTCTAGTCTATACACTGGTCGTGGTTGATTAAAGACAGAAAAGCTACTGTATTATCAGACATGAACTCTGAAAACTGTACAGACAACTGGAGTTCGGACTTTCTGCAGAGTTTACTTTTCACATATGAAGAATTCAACAGGAGATTCTCCAGGCACAACAACAGGAAAATCTGCAGAGCGTGAGGGGTGGTACAGCCTGCAGGAGGCAGGACATAACAAATTCATTCTGTGGGGGGAAACCAGTGACTTTGTTTGAAGCACTGTAACACCAGCATCATCCAAGTTGACATCTTTGCCAGTGTCCTCTACATGTACAGCAACATTTCTTCATCCTGAGATATTTGTATTCTTTGTGTTTTTCAGCTCTGCATCCATGGTGTGTTAGAAATGTCATCAATCTTCTGGATATCTTCTCTGGGGGTTTTACTTTGGGCCTGGCAGATTGTCAGAAGCCTCTCACTTGGATGATATCAGGAGATTATCCAGAGTGTCTGAAAGCTGCTACAGTGCAAATTTGAACCTCTTTGTTAAATCTATCCATCCATCTAACCATCTGTGATCATACATCAGTTATTTACTAAATTAAACAATTTGAGGTTAGATTCTATATTTAAAAAGCGTTGCTATTGCATTATTGTCTTTAACACAGTCAATAAATATGTAGTAATATGCATTGTAGTAAATATAGAAGACAACATAAAAAAGCTTTTAACCGAGACGCCTAATAAGTACTGAGATGTCAAACGTAACCAGACACACTCCCGACTCTCTGATGACACACCGATCGATTAATGAGGTCATTTATAATTTAAAAGCATTCACCTGCAACAGCAGCTTTGCAGCTTGATAAAGGACTTCTGGTGTTTTTAGTGTGAAAAGCAGCCAATATAATCTCACTTTTATCGAAGGAAAAAAGACAATAGTGCACTGCAGAGTTTGCTCTTCAGTGGTTTGCTGCACTGAGGCTCTGGAGCCCGGTGCTGCCTCTCTGCTTGGCTCATTTTGTAAATGATGATGAGAGAAGCTTCAGTAACTTGTGTTTTTGTTTTCTGAAAAATCACAGCACGGTCGGTTGACTCCCTCCCTCTCGGAATGAGACTTGTGATTGTTTTACACAACATAACTGATCCAACAAATGTGAGTTACAAAGGCTCCTGGAAAATGTCGACAGCTCAACAAAATCCAGCCGCCTCATATATCTACAATCAGTTGTTCTCTAAAGTGTAGTAAACAGAGTGATTTTCTGGCACAGGATGCATGTGGTGCACTATGTTCCCCTATTTCACCGTGTTGTGATGTTACTGATGTCACTGCTGTGGGATGGAGCGGATCCATTATTTCTCACTGAAACCTTGTCCGCGGATTCAGAATATGACAACACGCTACCTAGAGCGGCTCAGGAGAGCGGGATGGAGAGGAGATGGAAATGTTTGCTGAAGTGGCACGATTCCCACATGGACACCATTGTTGTCGCTGTGTGTTGTGTACTTGAGAAGAGTGATACTGTGATAATGGTGAAGATATGGTGAAGAGGTTTACCCCTGATGATGCAGCAATCTGTCACAGATGCACTGTGTTTATATTTCATACTGTAAATTAAAGAATCTTGTTTTCGTGCAACATAGTTGGACAGGTATTAGTTAGTTTCCTTTATAGCAACATTATGCAAGTGCAAAAATCAAGGTTTATCTCTGATTTCTATAGAGAAGAAATGTATATATCAAGAACTCTAAACAGGGTATGGTGAATTTGTTAAAGCAACATCATTTCTGGTTGGGGAAGCCGGGGATCGTGAGGATTATCCACCACTCAGTCGAGTGTCAGTTCAGTGAGTGGGACTAACACAGTTGGAGTTCCAGTCTAGTGATTGATAAGCTTTGTTTTTCGGTGACTCAGAGTGCAACAGAATTTCCACTTGTGGCTGCAGAGGCGGCTGCAGCTCAGCAAAATTTACACGGTGGGAGGGAGCAAACATTATGCCATAATGAGCCTTGGGCTGAAATCCTGCTTCTGCAAAGATACAAATAAACTCTGTGAACCTACATGGAGAAATGTGTCATGGACACCAATCGTCACACGGAACACAAGGTGGCACAGGCGCCGACAGATCCTGCATAACAATCCCAATGTTTACATTATATCAAAAGTAAAGGATCATAAAGGAAGTATAATGTCAAAAATCTACCTGCACGTACCACATTAAAGCAGATGTGTATTTCTGTATATAGAATGAAAGTTGAATTCTCTGGAAGATGATTTAAAATGTTATTCTTTTTGAGAAAACAGTATCAACCTATTGAGCGATATTAATGTTATGATGATGGCTTTTGATTTATTATTTATAGTAATATTAATACGGAACGGCCATCTTGTATTGAATGCTTGTATGTGCAAAAAAATGTTTGGTTTACAGTGAAATGAATGATATCAAGTAAATTAAAATGTATCTCATGTTTGGGAATATGTTTGTGGTAGGCTACTTTCTCAAAAACATATTTCTGTCATTGATAAAATCAAAGCTACAACATGCATGTTCTGGTAATCAAGCCAGCTCGAGCAGGAGATGATCCTGCTCCACTCAGCCCTACAATATTGTTATGTTCACTATCTCCGCTAATGCAGGAAACAGGAGCTTGCAAACCAGCCCTAGCGACGTCTTCTAGCAGCTATAATACAAGCTCATATTCCTAACGTGTCCTTCTCTGAGTTGGTTGAAAGGTTCATCTCACTTGTAAAAAGGAATATATCTGAACTGAAATGACCCCGGCGAACACAAGCCTTTGACAGTGCACCTCCATAAATATTTCAACTAAAACATATCAGAAAAAAGTGCAGTTTTAAGTGGTAAAATATTAATAAATATAACATTGATTGTGATAATTGTTACAGATTATTACACATTATCTTTCTAATGATCATTTGTAATAACTCCAGTATATAATGGAACATACACAACATGGTGAAAGTACCAAAACTTCAAAATTAGCCCCTTCCATTCTTCAACATGTGATTCACTAACCAATGGGAATTAATCTGCTGCTCGAACAGCCGTCACTCGTTTTGAGAGGCTTTCAACTAGATTTGGAACCTGGCTAAAAAGATTTGCTCCCATTCACCCACAAGAGCATTAGCGAGGTTGGGCACTGGTGTTGGGTGATAAGACCTGTTTCTGAATGGGCTTTAGATCAGGGCTATTTGAGGCCATTTCCGTTCTTCCTCACCCGACTCTGAGAACCATTTATGACCTTTGCGTTTTTAGCTCTTGTCTCATTGTAGCAGGGACAAGGCTTCTTCTGAACTGATGCCACAAAGTCAGGCGGCACGCTACTGTCTAAAATATCATTGTGTGCTGCAGCATTATGACTTTGCTCGAAAAGAACAAACCAGCCTCACACTAAAAATACCAAAAGAAAAAGATGCCTGTCCACACACTTTTGGCCCTTTTTGAAATCTATATACATGTGTTATTTGATACACCAAAGAACACAACTACTGCAATGCATTATGGTAACTGTGAATGACTGCAGTGAGCTGTGTCGGGATGCTATGGAACCCACAGAGGCCTCTCTCTCTGCCCCTCTCTCTTTCTCTACCTCTCTCTGCTTGTAAGTGGATTTTCTGTGTGCTCCATTTTTGTGAGGATTGTTTATTGGCAGCTCTCACCGTCTCAGCAGTTCCAGCTGTGATAGATGAGCCAGGTGGCACACTCCATCCTCCGGTCGAGGAGAGAGAGAGAGAGAGAGAGAGAGAGAGAGAGAGAGAGAGAGAGAGAGAGAGAGAGAGAGAGAGAGAGAGAGAGAGGGAGAATTGCTGCTCCATCATTTCTCATGACCTTACGTGGCTGATTATGCTGCTGCAGATCCCTGCCTGCCATTACTCTAACAAAGCAGCTTCATTTGCATAAACGCACCTAACGACTGCATTTTCTCACAAAGGTATAGCAGCGTATTTTATGTTTTTCTTTTCTTTTTTCCCGCAAAGCTGACATGACTTGACCAGTGGTTTTGATCCCTGTGTGTGTCGGCCTGTCTGTAAATGGCCGCTAATGTGTCATGAATCCTTAATGAGGCCATCAGGAATGCTAACGCCAGCGTCAAGATGTTATTAAGATGAAGAAGTTCGGGGGAGGCGTGTTGGGTGACAAAGTGGTTGGGTTTGTGCCGATGCCTCGTCCTCTACTGGCTGTCGGTAACACCGCGGCCTGTGAGATCAAATAACTGCGGGGAGGAGAAAGTCTGCCAATCAGCAGCTGAGCCACACACAGCACTTCATGCTGCAGAGCTGTAAAAAAGGAGACAGTATGCACGGGACATCAATAATAAGTGTTGATCGAGGAATGCCTGCTTCATAAATGTATACTCTTATGGGATTTCTTATGGATTCACACCATGGCAAAATCAAAATACCGGACAGTGATTGGCTAAGTGTGGGCATTTCTTTAAGATGACCTCAGAACTGTGATATAGTGGCCTTATCACTGGGAAATGGTTTAACCTGCTAGAAGTAAAGTGTTTATCGTAATTGGAAAGGGAAATCCACCCTGACTTTTATTATAAACACAAGTGAGAAAGTCTTCAAGTGTAACATTTCACTTTCAAGTTATTCAATTTGTTGCCCCAGCATGAGATTTTTTACGTTAGCGTTAAAATTGGAAATTATTAAAATTGTAAGATCAACAGAATCAATGACATTGACAATAATGGACCTACAAGAGTTATCGCTAGAGTTGGAATGAAACCTAAGCTGTTATGAAAGTCATGATGCTAGCTGAACCGTTTTCTTTACTTATCACAATTACCATGGTGATTTGGTTGGTATGGTAACGGCATGAGAGCCGCTAGCATCTGCTGGTAAGTCCAGACTAGTTACTTATTTAAGGTTGCGTGACATTTAAACCAGTATTAGGAAACAAGCTCAACACTTCCTTCTACAATTTTTGGTCCCTAAGATAGATCTCTACTGCAGACCCACAACTTTACTGTTTCATTTACTCTCACATTTTGAACAAAACATTTCTAAATGGTCACTTTGACACTAATTGTACAAAGCAACAAACACACAAAAGGAAAAGCTGTACGGACAATGGAACATTCAAGTTAACAACAAAAAAGCCACATTTTCCCTCAGGAGTTGGTAGAGACCAAAAACATAGCTAATATTCACTGAGGGGCCAGACATTGTGACTCCCTGTTATTGATAATTCAATTTTAAAAATACCTGCCGGATGTGCAATAACTAACTCAAAAAATGTGCATGTTGTGGTGAAAAGTGTAGTTGTGCCATGGAACCATTAAGACAACTGTGTTGTTCATAAATACACTGAAGAAGCAGTTCTTGATTGAGTCCACACTTAACGGATAAACATACAGATCAATGTGCGCCTAACAGCCCATGCAACATCGTCTTACTACAACATAAAATAGTCCCTAATTATAAGTATCCCAGGATGAATAAGGTCAATGATCAATTCGACCAAGATTTCTTTCCTGAGCCTTCATGAATTTTAGTATAAGCACAGATTGGAATGGGGATGTTTACCCCAGGCTATGGAGTAGAAGCATTTCTTGCTGCATAAACATAATTTTTAGGGGAAGAGGTTCATTCTGGAGTCTTTTTTTTATTTATTTCTGACTCTCATCCATCTCATGGAACAGATATTTCCCCATTTTCTGTTTCCCTCATTAACTATATGGTGATCAATCAAGGTTTCAAGAGCTTTCCATGTTATTGACAGGAGGCTTTGGGGGTTGGAATCGATGGATAAAAACAACACACTTTTTCTTCCCATGTTCTCATGTAGTCTTCATGAAAACAGTCATGTCCACGTACCGTGATCAATAATTTTGATGGCGTTTCTGACATCATCTTGGTGGAGACGCTGTGGCTTACGCAGGCTGCTGTCTGCCTAAGACCCTGATATATCTGTGCTGTGCTCCAGGAACAGCAGAGCTAATGAGCACGGTGATGGCTGAATGGAGGGTGGAAAACCACAGAAGGATGAAAGACCACCAAAGACAGCGATGGCCAGTAGAATGAGCAGCTTGTTTAAAATGTACCGTTATTGATGACATCATTGGAACAGCACAGTATGTGCAGTGCAAGGTTGCGTTTAACAAAGCAACCGATTGACCGTCATTCATAACAGCAGCTGCGGATGTAATTGTGATCCATATGTACATGAAATATCTAAATGGTTGAATGCTTGGTAATGGTCGAGGACATTATTACGCAACAGAAGGTCATTACGAGATAACGAGTAAAGGCTCATTTATTGCTTCCTCTATGAAAAGATATACATCCATTTCAAATGACGCAACTGCCCACGTATGTCCATCGCTTCTGTTGGCATGGTTGTTAATACGTCCACTGGAGGGCAGCACAGAGTCGAAATTTTCTGACGTCAACATGTACCCTTTGAAGAAGGAGGAAAAATTACCAATTACAAACTCGCAAAGTTCCTCCATTTCTTTCTCTAGTCTAATGGTCGTCGACAATCACTAAGCTGCCCTCCCCGTGATCATCAATGTTTTCTCTGTTTTCTCTGTATTCGTAAACTCTTACAAGACGTGCACAAAGACGTTTTATTTTTGTACATGTATATGATGAGCATGAATGAGCCTTCTTTTTAGCATCATAGTCAAACAGCACTTAAATTTAGGACAGTACCTAAGCCTGAGAGCAATTTCCACTGGGAGGAAATGTCCCCTTCAGTTTCTAGAATCCTATTTTTATTCTTCTTTCTTTCATTGTTTCAGGTTGATTCTCTTATGAATGCTATTCTCTTACTCTGCAGGCACAATAGTCCAGATGATATATTTTATTTGACAGGGATAGTGCATAATGAGAACATCTCAGAAAATATGCCATCCAGAAACTTGAATTTCCATCAGTAGTTCCAAACGGGTTGAAAAGGACTGAGGATGGGGAAATCATGTGTGATTTCGACCACTAGGGGTCTCTCAATAAATACAATAACAGAAGACCTGATTTGATGATGATAGAAATCTGCCTGATGCGACTCAGGCCGAAATCATGTTAACGGTTGGTAATTTATTTAAGTTTTATTCATGTTTCGATAATAAAAACAGCCGTCTGGCTAACTAACTAGCATGATATTTTCCTTGGCCATACCTATTTTGACCTGGAAATTATGGACAAAGCTGAAATGGCGCAATTAAAAGGCGACCAACATCCTGTTACCTTGAATAACATTGGGGATTTCTCTTGGTTTGAACACTGTAAGAAACACTTTGGATTATTTAAGTGCAAAAGTCAATAAAATATATAACATATGTAGAGTTATCTTTAGTAATCTTTATAAATTGAATTTTAAGAAATATTTTGTTCATGTTTCCATATGTAGAAATATTTTTGCATTAATGTGTTTAATTGGCTAGATTAGATGAATTAGTGTTATTTTCTTAATTTGTAACACAATTTCAGTATTTTTATAAATAAAGTAAGTAATAAAAAAATCCCAATGTAGTCACTGTTGGCTCATTTCTATTGCAGAGGTCAAAGGGTTGAGGGAAAAACATTGTCATCATTGTACACAATTGTCAACAGCCACAGTGGAGATATGTGGATTCAAACAAAGCCTGCACTGCACAGCTCTACACAGAGACAAGGAAGATAAGCACTGAGACACACAAAACCAACACTCGCATGACAACAATCAATAAAAAAAAAAAAATCTAATCTGATTCACCTTCAGTTATGAATGTGCTCAGAGCAATAAGCTGAAAAGTCCTCTGTGGAGTTTTTGACCTCTATAGGGTTCTATAAGTGGATCCCTGGTTTGTTTGTGAGGCACATGCACATGTAAACGCAAATTCTGCAACGCAGTCCTATCAATGGTATCATAATGATCAAGAGATTGTGGTAACAGGCCAAGATCCAGATGCAGCAGTATGGCAACAAAGACGATACAGAAACAGACGTCAAACTCCGAAACACTGATGTAAACAATTAGACTTTCATTCAATGAGAGAGAAAATGCACTGGAAACATTTGTTAACATCTTTTGATGAGTAAAACTGAACAAAACATAAGTTTTGTTTGTTTCTCAGAAAAAATATCCACAGGGAACCTTAACTGAACAGATGTTTTGACTCTTTGAGCCCTGGGTCTTACCTCTCAGTTCTACCTTATTGTCAAAGCACTGTGTAACCTGACTAGAATAATTACTGCAGCTCAAAAAAGTCAGTAAATAGGGTTAGTCATGTTTCAATATATACACTCTATATTAAAGGACATTAAAGCAGCAGTAGCTTTACAGTTAAAATGAAGAAAAAAAAAATGATTAGAGAGGCTCTGGTATAACAATTCCAGCATCTGGAGTGATTTAGATGCTCTTTAAACTTCAAGTCCGGCATCGGCAAGTATTTGAATCTATGTACCAATTCCGATACAACTTCTATACGTTATATATTCTATAAGTATTAGTAGTAGTTTCACCCAGATAAAACTGCTATTTCTTTTCCTTGAGGTCACTATGCTTTACTTCTTAAAAAATGCACAGGTATCAGAATTTATATTTGGAAGAGAAAAATGTTATCGGAACATCTCTAACAATTATATACCAGGAATGATCAGGTATCTGTCGACTTCTCGTTACTTTAAACTACAGAGATTAACAGGATATCTCTACATTTTGTTAAATGATCAAAAACATGGAACACACATAATCTGCTATTTGCTCAATTAATCTAAACGTGTATTTTAGCAGGAAGTGAAGCGTTTACTCAATTTTTTTTAAAGTGCTAAAATAACACAAGCATCAAAGAATCCAGAGCCACTGGGGGAATGTGGACTCACCGGGAGGCTTGTTTATCAGAGCATTATGCAGCGGAACCTCTTAGTATGTATCACATCTGTGTGTCTGAGGGACGACAGGAGGAGACAGTGGGATGCTGCAGTGTAAAGATAAGACGATGTCAAACAGTTCTCATGTTGAAAGCTTCAACCATATCACGTCAGTCAATAACAGGCGGGTTTTCCTGTGTGAGGTGCTGGTGGGAGCAGGACTTTCCTCAGTGTGGTGGCATTAGAACTGCGTTTACACACAGATAGTAAATGATAGGCAGGTTTTACTTCTGTTATGACGACTTTTACTCCCACACAGGAGGTTATGCCATTTGTTTGCGTGTTGGCTGGATTGTAAGCAGGATTGTGCAAAAGCTACAGGACGGATTCCCATCAAAATTGGTGGAAGGATGTGGTGTAAGTGAGGGAAGAACCTACTCAATTTTAAGGGGAATGATATTTACAAGTGTGTGGTATTTGGTGCAGATCCAAAACAAAAATGCAGATCTTGTGAATTTCGGGCCTTGATGGAAGGTATATGCCCTACTGAGTGCAATTTTGTTTTGTTTGTTTGTTGACAGAATCGCACAAAAAAACTAATTGACTTATTACCATGACATTTTTAGAAGGATGTGGTGTGAGTCAGGGAAGAAGTCACTCAATTTTGGTAGGGATCCGAATCTGGTGGCCGTTCCAGAAGTCTTTTCTCACTTGATTTAACATTGCGAGAGTATCTGGTATCTATGAGTGTGTGAAATTTTGTGTTGCCTGATTGAATTTAATAGGTTTATTTGGCCTTAGTGGAGGTATACCTGAACTCTGTCTATTTTGGGGTCGGGAGCTCTTGCTAAAGTCTATACTTTAATTAATGGAAAAGTCAGGGTTTTGATCTGTTTTCATTCAAGACATTTGCAAACTTAACACATTAGAAAACTTGTGTCTTGGACGGTCTCCAGTGTGAGCAGAACTCCACTGCCAGGTCTCTCACCCTCTAAGTCCTGGCAGCACATCACCCTCCCATCCCCCCCCTCACCCTGATCCAACTTCTCTGGCAACGAGTCAAGTCCTGCATCCTTTACAAAATCCTCCTCATCTATAAATCCTTTCATGCCCTTGGCCCCAAGTGCCTGTCTGACCCCCTCCACCCTTATATCTCATCACTGTAACTGCCGTGCTCGGACACGGGTCTGTTCTCATCCCCCGCACCATCAGCCTGAGAACCTGGGATGACAGGACATTCAGTGTGGCAGCCCCCGCCAACTCCCTCCTGGCAGAGATCTGCAATGTCCCAATGCTGGAAACTTTACAAAAGCTCCTTGTTTGTCTGTTAGTTTGAAGGATGACACAAATACTGCTGTTAAAACTATGTTCTTTACACTTTTTAAACCAACCCAGTCAACATTGCTCTCACCGTTAATGCACAACACATTATAAAATAATAAAATATGTCGATATGGACTTGCTATACTTCGTTAGAACAGGTAGAGGCTCGGCTAAATGGCCATTAGAACAGTTTTCACAGAAACCTAACACATTTCAACCACCTAGCATGTCGAAAAAACTAAATCTTCGTCCCTTCATTTACTTTGACTTAGTAACATCTATACTGATACTCTGCAGAAAGCATTACCTTTATATAGAAACAAGGATTATTCATATAGACTTTGTAGTTGCAGAGATATACTTTATTCTTTCAGTCATTTTGGAGTAGGGGCCTGGGAAAAGAGCAGATTTTCAGTGGTTAACATACCGAGCTGATTTTATTTTATTTTCTTAGTTTGTTTTATTTTAATTGAAACCTTTTCATATTCCTGACACTGTCAAATGACTTTGGAGCTCTGAAAATTTATAAGTCCAGGTTATTATCCATCTATATATTTGAAAAAGAGTTGAGTAGAAGTACAATGAATTATTCCCTTGACATAAATTAACACACCATCTCCTTTACTTTGTCTTTATATCTACATGAATTACATCCTGTAATAATCTTACAAGTCTTAACTCAGGACCTTAGAGACCTTGACATGCAGGACTAGAAACGTACCAGGAAATATAACAGACCTAATTAGGCACATTAAGTTGACAAAGTTCTTTCAAACATTAAAACTTTAACACATTAAGCTCTAATTAGCTCCGTACTTGATTATTATTTAACTTTTTTTTTTAATGGCTGACTTGCATTTTTCAATGTCGAGTTCACTTTTTCAAAACACAACTCTACGATTCCCACCATGGATCACTTTGTATTGTTTTGATACAAAACTCACTCCACTACAACTAAACCTAAGAATGTATTGGTCCATTTTGTACATTTACATACTAATTTCAAAACTGTTAAATTTGGATTTATATTAATTAATTGAAATGTTAACTGTGTAATTGTTCGGGATGATGCAGTGTTTAATTGTTCTCATTCAGTTGTAGAGTCGTGTGCAGCCCGGATTGTGGATTGTGTTATTCTTCCCCTTATCAACCTCAGAGAATAAATCTGTTCCTGGTGGAGGTGAAAAGTTTACGACCATCGGACACATGAACAGATGTTCCTCCTTGGTGCAGTAAAAGCTGGACGTTTGCAGATGATTGTCAGGATGGATCTGGCTGCACAAATACTCAGGTGTAAGAGAAGGGAGGAAATAAGGTGTGATGTGGACAATGCGTACGATTGTATTGACTAGCAGTGATGGAGACGTTTAACCACCACCACCAAGGAGGTACCACCATTAAAGGTTGATGTGGCTCTGGATCAGGGTGCAGATAGACAAACGTTTTGTTATGTCTTCAACATTATGAGATAGGTTTCTGTTGTTTTGATGTTTTGGTTAATGTCTCTGAGAAATGTGTTGCAGATCCAAACTACAGTCTGGGACAGCTGGGCATTGGCATTTCTGATTTATTTCTGTGACATTTACTGTAAGGTTGCACAATTTATATCACTGAATCATGCTTTATGCTAAATTGTATAAATAAATGAAACGTACATAGACAATGATTCATATTTTTAAGGCAACATTTTCTTGTTGGAAGTCTAAATGTTCTGGTCGAAGAGATGCAAAGGTGAACTCGATAAAAAAAAAGAAAGAAATACAACATAAATAAATTTGCAATACACACATATATACATGGGTCGTCCTCCAACCAGAAGGTCGGTGGTTCAATCCTCAGTCTTCCCCATCTGCATGCCAAGTGTCCTTGGGCAAGATACTGAACCCCCAAATTGCCCCTCATAGATGTTGAGTGCACTAATTGTAAGTCGCTTCGGATGAAAGTGTCTGCCAAATGACATGTTATGTAAATAAATCTAATGCATGGCATATACTGTAAGGGTTGCAATTAAGAAAAAGTGCTTTTCTGTGTCCTAGTTTATGCTAAAACTAAATACTTCAGTTATTAGTAATAGTTTCAAAGACCCATACTGTAATATACAAATTGTAGTATTTTAACTATGTAATTAAATTGTAGGCAAATGGACTTTAATTAATCTCTCCCAGTCAATCTGCACAAACATACATGTGCAATAAAACACAAGTTAAACTATCCCTGGTGCCAATGATGCCAATACATCCAGAATTAACTCCTCTTGTGTTAACTGTGAGGTGACGTGTGTGAAGCACCATCTGTCCCGGCAGAGAGATAGTGAAGAGTGTTAATGGTTGGAAAAGCAAAATATAGCAGCTCTGCTTCTCGTCCAGAAAACGCCTCCGCCTCCCCAGTTATTCAAAGGCTGTTTCACTGAACATATTTAGACATAATGTCCTTCAACTTTCTGGTGTCCTTTCCTCCCTGTATTATTCATTCATAACTCCACATCTCTGCTCATATCTAGGTGGACTTGTTCTCTAAAGTCCTTTGAGATCTGCCGTGTGATGAAGTCCTCTATGTTATAAATATATTTTTTACTTGACAGCTTTTGTTTCTTTTTAACTTTTTTTATGTCCAGTTCTCCTTTGCCGTCCTTTTTCTTTTGTGGCCCTGCAGCTAATTATTCAGAGTAATAATATCAAAATAATTTGAATGTGAGGTATAAATATGTATTTTAAACATAATCTCCTAATCAAAATTTAACAATATACCCTTAAATGCAGACGTAAAAATAAATGTGGAAAAGGCGTTTCTGGCGGTGGAATTGTGCATTTAGTGTGTGGACATTTACATAGTATTATTTGTGCTTTATCTGAATGCAGGTTTGTTGTGAAACGTGTAAAATAATTAATTTTAAGAGACGAAAAGCCCAATATTCACCAGCTTGAAGTCGGTTTCACACATACAGTAGCAGTTGGTAGTTTGCTAATTGTTCAGGAGTTCTAAGTGAAAACAAACGGGACAAAACAACACAATGTTCTTGGCAGAGGTAACGAAACACACATACATTTTTAATAGTATCCCGTGTGGAAGTAGGTGTCACAAAACGTGACTAAAAACATTATATGTGTTAACAGATGACTTTACTTTACTTATCATAAACACAGTAGGACATTTACAGACTGCAATGCTCCCACTGTATGTGGCCGAGCAGCATTTCACCTCATTCCTGCAGGTTATGTCCATTAGTTTCTTTGTTGGTTGGTTCAGCAGGTTTATTAAAAAAGCTAATGAAACTTAGTGGAGGTATGGGACATGCATGTTGAGGGCAGATCCAGGATATTTTTTATGACTTTTGTTATCTTTGAGAGAAAGTTTTGGTTTGGTTTTCTATGGAATAGCTCAGAAAAAGAAATTCAGGCAAAAATAAGGAAGCACCCACAGAGCAGAACTATAAAATGACTGAAAGGAAAATGTCTGATGAGAGCAACAAGGAGAAACAATTTTCTGAGATATGAAGCGAGATGTATTAAGTTCAGTCGACTAAGTGGAGACGCAAGGTCTCCTCAAAGACTGCATATATTTTAGGTAACACAGTGTTTCATGTTTGTCGTGTTGTTGTTTATAAGTGTGTGTATGGAATGTGTGTATACATATATATATATATATATATGTTCAGATTATAGTGATTAGTTTGTATATGTGGGTGGGGTTGTTACCTGTGATGACCCTACCCATGAATTTAGATTTTCTAAAGAAATAATGATATTGTCATAGGTTGAAATGTTTAACATACTGTATTTTAACATTTGCCTAAATGTAATAATAAAAAGAAAAAGTCAGGCACATTTACACGATTGAAATCTATGAGTGTGTGAAGTCTGGTGCAGCTTTATTGAATTTAAGGGGACTGTTGGCGCTCTGCTGAGTGCTTCTACAATTTATTTTTGTGAGTATAACTAAGTGGAACACCGTGAATGCCTTTGAGGGTACACCATTCAAAAGTGTGCACCATTATCCAAATATATATGATTTATTGTTTCACACTACTGTGCCTGACAACAGGCTTTCTCCCTCTTAGTTTGAGTGTGGCCATTTAAACCTGGTCAGATGTGGACGGCTGATGCGGACTGTGTTTAAAGCCCAGTGAGGCTTTAAAATAAAGACTATGATTAGTCTGATAAATGCTGCCATCATATCGTGGTGAAGCTTCTCTGCTGCAGGCCCTGGAGGGATTGTGAAGAGGGTGGGGGGGGTGAACGAATGCAGCAAAATACCAACAAACAACCTGGAGGAAAACCTGCTGCATCCTGACAGAGATTTACCTCTCGGGAAAAGATTTATTCTTACAGCAAAACAGCTAAGCCGAACATAAAGTCACAAAGAAGTGGTTCCAAAATAACTACATCAGTGTCTTCTGAAGAGGCCGAGTCAAAGAACAGACCTCGATTCAACTCGGTATCTGTGGAATGACTTCAAATGTTTTTCCTCTGCTGTATATAGCAGAGAGTGCTTTAATTATGAGGCATTACTGTTTATCTCTGTGTGTACGGCACACTTAACATGTCACAAGAGGATTATTTCCCCAGTTCCAACATCTGCCTCCACAGCTGTGTCCCATCAGGTCCAAACAAGTAATGGGACATATTGTGGAGGTGCAGCACAATAAATCTGCTGCTTTGTCCACAGAGACAAACTTAAATTTTCAATAACAGCTCGTGTGAGTGCAAGCTTACGAGATTGCTGCCTGATTGACTCATAATCCATCGATAACAAAACTTTCAGAGGTACATTTTTTATACGAGTACAGGGGCACGGATCCTTTTTCTTAGGAACAGATAAATCGCGTTTCATACAGGTTGTAGAAGTGGAGCAGTGGGAAGTTGCAGCTCAATGATTTTCTCTTGCAGGTCGTCAGGCTTCTCAGCTGCTTCCAACCCTCTCGCCAAATGCATGCAGAAGTTCTCCAAACTCACCAGAATATGCAAACGTAATAGCAGGATTTTGTTCTTGTTTGAAAAGACCTGGCAGTTTTTGTCATGTCCATTAGAACATCATTAATCATTTTTCTCTTGTTAGAGATAAAGATGAAAAATTTTAACTGTTTTCACTTTGTCTGGTGCAGCAGCTCCAGAGCAGCAACAAGGCTCCTTTACAAATTCATCTTTGAAATTATATGTTAGCTTCTTAGCTCATTAGCTCACTCATCACCAAACTTTCTGGGGCGACACTATCAGAATGCAGTCTTGTGTAAACTGCTTGACGAGCACCGAAACTCCCCCGAAGAGCATCAACTTTGTATAAATTGCTATGGCTCATATTCACAAATTATAGATTATAACATGGTGCAACATTCTCTGTTTTTAACCCTCAACGACAGTAAGGAAAAACTACCAAAATGATTCTATTAAAACTTAGAAACCTGTGAGGGATCCCCGCGGGTAACTGAGAACATCAACAAAATTACAATATTTACAACATTGATTAGAAGAAACAGTTTATCCAACCTAACCCTTGCAACTCATCCAGTTTAGCTTTGATGATGCTCGAGATTCTCTCAAGGTGCAACTGGCTTTTCTTAAAATGTATTCTTTAAAATAAAAAAATCCTAATCGTTTTTCTATTTATCTTCACAAAATTCTGTATCTTTTACAGCTATTGTACGTGTCTGTTCACATTGACCCAACAGACGGAAGACACCACTCTGAAAGAAAAAAAGAAAATGTTTGTCTGATATTTCAAACGAATTCTTTTATCACAGGGTAGAAAGGTAATTGTCGTCATTTTTTCATTTTTCTGTATTGGCCTCAGGAGCTGGATCCAGCTGTCTCGAGGACATCCCCCTCCACCTGTTTTCTTTACATCCACTGCAGAGCTAAGTTTTGAGTTTTGAAAAGACCGACTGTGATTTCTCTTCTCGGTGGATACTGCCGTGAAGGGCGTCTTTGACACCTTTTGAAGATTTCACCTTGTACTTCTCTAAACCTGGTGGTTCTGTTTGTGAGCACCGTGCTGCAGATATTTTCCCCCTTCCTTAAATCCCTTTTAAACCTGCAGTGTGAACAGTTCAGTGCTTCCCTTAAATCCATTGCAGTACGCTCCGTCATGGGGAGGATGCGGTTGATTATATTTGAAATCGTGGCACATATTTCAGCTGGAATAACCCTCTGGCTTCCGTTTTTGAGTGAGGCTTCATCCCATTGTAACAGGGGCTACTGTAAAGTGTCTTTCTCTCTTACAGTAAAAGAGAGAAACATAAGGCCGCGGTAAAGGACGCCACTTTGCTGCCTGTGAAGGTGGAAGCTGCCATCAGCCTGTGTCACAAACAGCAGCTGTTAATGACACATCACCTCAGGGACTCTCTGTGACCTCCACTGAGACGGCTCCTGCACAAATCAATTTTTTTTTTTTTTCCATAAATGTTATTTTATTTATTCTTTAAACTGCAGTTGTTTTCTTTTTCTCTTTCACACACACACTGCCGTTTCATCCACGTGTTTAGAAAGTCTGTGTTTTCTGAATCTGATGTGTGTTCAGATCGGGATCCGGGTCAAAGGTAAATATGTCAACACGGCTATATTCCCCTTTTTTCCCAATTTCCCCGTCCTTGACGATAAGGTTGCATGTTGTATTTTTTTGTGAATCACTAACTGGCCTCTGCTATCTGATGTGGTTTTGTTGTGAAAACAATAATGTGTTGTTCACAGCTGCGATGGGCCAGACTCGGCTGGCGTTTGAAAAGCTGGATGATAAAGCAGGGTGATGTATCGCAGCTGTTCCCTGTGTGTCAAGTGACAAAGATAAGAGCCGCCACATCCTCTCTGAGGACATTGTCCTCATGCTCACAGATAACTAAAGGGATGCTGTCTTCAGCCTGGCTCCACGCATTATAGCAACCTGATCCGTCCCTTCTGTGGCTCAGGAGGCTGCAACTTCTTTACAGCGACTTGCTTTTAGAAAACAGGGGGAGATGAGTGCACTGGGACACTGAGTAATAGCATTAATTCTATTCCAGCGCTCCATTAGTCTGCCAGATAACATGTTTCACACCCTCAAGTAGTAAACAGTCTTCACTGGCAGGGCATCAGCAGCCTGAAAACTGACGATAAAGGACATGAAATAACCGTCCTTCAAATCTTTATTGAGCTCCACTGTGGGTTTGAAAAAGACTTTTCCAACTGAGAGTGACTTCATGGCTGCTTTAAAGAGAAGCAGTGGGAGACCTCATCACAAATGCAAACTGAAGAAAAAAGGAAAGAGGAGCAGGAGAAATTCAGCATCTCTGTTACTAATGCTCCAACATTTTGCCAGCTGATAGAGCCGGTGGACGTCTCGCCATCAGGTCGGATTCATGTGAAGCATGAAAACGAATTATTAACAGTTCATTTGCTGAAATGGAACAAAATATTACGACTGTATGTCCGCACTCCCTCTGATGTTTGAGGGACACTTCACATCCACTGTGGAGAAACAGTGGTGGAGGGTCCACTGCTCTGTCATAGCTCTTTAAAGTTCCAGGACAGTTATGCTAATGTTCTTCTATGTGAATTCAAATGACGGAGCTGAGCCGGGAGACGACTGATGGATTCATCACATAACAGATGAGGCAGAACATCACACCAGGAGCCCAGAATTTCATCCCGAGTGTTAAATCTCAGTCTGTGTTGGGCTTTCTGCTGTTGTTGGAAGTGGGATTACTGGGAAACAATCTGCGAATCCACCATCTGTCTGCCTTAAGCTTAATAAAGTCTTATTTATTCATATCATTTATTTTTCAGATGTCACAATACTGTGTTGTTTTCTTTGAAGTAAATCAGCTTAATCTCGATCAACTGAGTGACACTTATTTTTTTATATCTCTCTCGAGATGTATTTACACTCTCTTATTTGCTGTGAAAAAAACAGCCCTGTATTTTAACCTCAATCAACTGTGTGACACTTAATTATGTCTAGATATATTTGTAGACATATCAATTCAGTGTGTTTTGCTTTTGTCACAAAACAACCTTGTATTTCAATCTTCTGTGTTAAGATGTATTTAATCAATTTGAATTAATGTCAAACCATAGCCTTGTATTTTAATCTTAATATACTGAGGAACCCCGTATAAATTCAATATTGGTTTGGCTGTATTAATTACATTTTTTGTCAAAAACAGACCCATATTTAAATATTTAAAATTTCGGGTTTGAATCTTATTTAACTAATATGTATTTATTCAAACAGTTTGTATCTATATTGTTAACTGTGATAGATTGTTTTGCAAAGTCATATTTTTTAAATGTTATGCACCTAGGAGTGGCAATAGTAATTCTGTTGTATTTTCTACAATAAAATTACTAATGGTTTGGATGTATATTTATTCCCTGGAGTTTCCATTGTCAAAAAAATAGCCCTGTATTGTAATTTTGATCATCTGAGTAATATTTGTTTTTTTTTTATGTATAAATTTAGGTATTTATAGATTTATACCATTTCATCTTAATCTCGAACAAATGTGAAACTGTTAATTACAGAATTTTCATCTCTAATTTAAGTGTCAAAACACAAATAATTAAATTCAATGAATCATATGCCGGAGGTTGCTATAGCATAATATAAAGCACGGCTCGTGGTGTAAAGGGAGCTGAGGAGCAGACATCATGTTCAAGTTCCAGTCAGATGAGCTTTTAACAACCTGAACCAGGAAAATACTGTGGAGCGGCTTCACCGCGTTTAACCCCACGAGAAAACACAGATGGAATATCAATACACCTGAGGAATTAGACTGACCTGTGCACAAAATAAATTCTTCAACCCCAGCGAACGGCAATACAAACATTTGTGAGTGCAAAGAAATCTCAGGCAAAGAGATGGAGACGTAGAAACCGCAGCACCATGGTCCACACTACACCCACCAGCAACGACAGTAAGTGATGAGACAATCAACAGCAAGACCGCAAACAAAATAATTCCTGTTGATTCACAAATTAACTATTTTGATTCCTGTGCCTCCTTTAAGTGACTGCGAAACAGGGGTGGGAAGTAATGAAGTACAAATACTTTGTTAAGTAGATTTTTCAGGTATCTGTATTTCACTTGAGTATTTATTTTTCAGGCTCGTAACTTTAGTTTTTTTTTGTTTGTTTTTTAGCATTTTTATCAGTTATTTTTTTATTTTACATCATCAAGTGCCGTCTTTACAACATCAAGACCGTTTTCAACCTAAATGGACAGACACAAAGAAAAGACAATTCTGTATCTATTAACGCAGATCAATGACTGATATCAAGAACCAACATGGAAGAAAGTAAAGGATTAGCCTACATTACTGATAACTTTGATAACGTCTAAGACGAAGCAGAGCAACAAATTTTTCCATCTGTCGCCTTTTTTTATTAAGAAAATACTTCATTCAATACATTGTACACATTTTATTCTGAACAAGTTTTTGTGCTCACAAATCTTTTCTTGCTACAAACCCTGTTTTTAGTTTATTGTTTTTTCATTTTATTTGAAGTAAGAGTTTAAGTTAAATAGTCTTCATATTATTTTACTGTGACGTGATTGTCAGTTTGCTTTGCACAGATACAGCTGGAAGAAAAAGTTTGACTTTTATACATTTCAGAACCTGTACTTTTATAATGTGTGTACTTTTACCACCTCTGGTGTTAACATCTCATTACAGCTCCATAAGGTTCAGAAGATAGAGCGGGTGGTCCATTAATCCGTAGGTCAGTGGGTTGATCCCTGGCTCCTGAGGCAAGATATTCAACCCCAATCAGTTAATGTGTATGTGACTAGTGTCAAAGTAGTAGAGCAAAGCGCTTTATATCTGTATTACACAGTTGTAGTACAGAGTGTTTTACTTAAGCCAGATCCTAAGTTGCATCGTCTGCAGAGTCTGTACCACATTTCCTTTCAGATTTAATTAAAACTAACAAAAATGTTATTAAAACTATAACACATGTTAACTAACACGCTAAATCGTTAAATGTTAAAGGAAGTTCCTGAACCTGTGACACACGGATGAATGAGTGACAACATCCTCTCCACCAGTTAAAGTAACAAAGCTGTCGGCTTCCATTTCATGCAACATATTTACCACTTAATCCACGGAGGACACTTTGAGAGGTTATTAGAAACTCGCTCACTTACTAATCCAATTTAGCAGCAGAGAAGTCATGTGCTGTATGTGCATTAATCTGGTTACTGCAGCTGTTTGGTCTCTTGGCCCATGAAAGGCTCATTACGTGATTCACCTCACAAACATGCTGATAAATTTACCTGATGAGGTTTATGTTGTTTGTCTCTGAGGGAGTTTTCACACCTGAAAGTCTCTCAGGTTCACTTCTTCTTCATATTAAATCTGGTCAATCTTTTGATAACACAAGTACGTCCTGTGGTGTGGTCATCCCCTACGTAAGACTGCGTCTACCTGTACTTGACATTGATCATTTTGCAGACAGGCGTGCTTCTGAAGTCGGCGTGACGTCAAAACGTCTGTTCTCCTCATGTTCTGAGTTTACTGCACTTGCCATGAAGTGGCTTTCATGTCGAGAACAAACAAAGTCTATCACTGTTTTGAGGTCTGACTGCGTCGTCCCACTCACGAGCTGAAACACAACTAAGTCTTTTTTACTGATGTACAGTTCAGCTTTACTCTTCAACTTGCTGGACCTGGTTCTGACAGTTGAAACTGTGACTATCAGTCAGTTCCACACTTCTCACAGGAGATCGTACTCACTCACCAAAGTTACATAGAACAGACGTTCAGGGTGAGAAATGGGAATGAGAGAGGAGACATTCTCCATGTTCACACTCACTCAACCATCAAACATAATGAAGCTGTTATTTTAAGGAAAATATAAAGTCACATAATGTTACTTAAATATAGGATTTAGAGAGACATAGAGAGACATTCTATTTTATGTTGGAAGTTACGTCACTTCTCATTACACTTAGATCTTAACACACAAAATACCTGTTTGAACTTTAATTCCATCCGACAGCATCCCTTTAAAAAAATACCTCAACGATTTTAAGCCGTCTGCAGTCGCTTTAGCAGACAGAGCGAGATTGGTGCTGCTGGTGTTTGATTGGCTGCAGTAACACTTGAGCCAAGTTTGATATTTTTTGGCTCAGTGAAAATCCTTGAGACGAACACACAGGATATAGAACCTGAGCAGACGGAGGCTGTGCTGAGCTTTGAGCTCGATGTTGCTTCACAGCTCAATGATTCCGTGCTGTGGGTCACCAGACACATCAGATGATTACACATTTAGACGCTGAACAAATATGTTCCCTTTGTTTACTTTTCATGTCCTGAAACCTCTCACCAATCGTCTGGAGGAGTTTTTTTCCAAACTCACCCGAATATTATACGTCAGGAGGCTTTTGGACTTTTGCAGTTGCACTTGCCACAGCATGCATCACACTAAGAGACAGAAATTTGGGAGTGATCCTGCAAACTAAAGTGGCCGGTTTGGTTTTATTTGTTATGTCATTTTTATGTTTTATCGCAGGTAAGAGAAAATTACTTGCAGGGTCCTTCATTGTTTTTTCACTATCTTGTGTCACATCAGTAATCTGCTCTGCGACAAGTCTGGGTTCCAACCATTGACTGTATATGAATATGGACGTAAACTCCAGGTTCTGAAAATGAAGCCAAAGCTAAGTGGCTATACTATCTTAAATGAAGTCTATGATAAAATGACTCTTCTTCTCACTTTATAACATCAGTAAATTTTCCTCAGGAGTTTATATTTCAATCTCTAGTTTCAAGTCTTCCTCAACACAGCATGATGTTCATTTTGTACATTATGAACCAATCAGAGTCAAATAGAACAGAAAGCTTCCTAAACCTTGGGGTATTGATATTGTGTGATTGACAGCTAGTACCGTCCAATGGGTGCACCCCCCCCGTTCTGCCAAATATGGTTACATCTGGTTTCTACAAATCACTTGGTTCTAGCAGCTCCACAGCAGCAAAGACATTTTAGCTTCTTAGCCATTAGCTGATCAAACATCATCACAGGCCACACATCTGCAGTTTTTCATTATGTTTATGTTTGGGTCCTCACAGAAAGACTAACATAGAAAAAGTCCACAATGAGAATGCAATTATCTATATTTAAGAAAACCCACCATGTTCCCTTAACCTTTAATGGCCCAACCACAGACAGATCTGTGAACCTCTCTGGGGCTTTATATGCCCATCATACAGCCCAGCCACATCCCAGCCTCTCCTATGTTGTTAATAAATGATGTAGCAGTTCATTCATTTAAAAAATACATCTCCTCTGAACATAATCCAGCCTGTGATTATATTTCCTACAAAACGTATTTCTGTCGCAGTTTAGCCGAACAGAAACGTAATCTCTGGGGGACAGGCCTCCTCCAGGAAACATCTAGAATCTATTTATTTTGACACTGTAAAACTTAATTAAAGCAGGGGAACAGTAAATCCTGGCTGAGGTTAGGTTTTACTCCCCTGCCTTTAAATATGCTTCTGTAAAAATATGTTGGAAATAAACAGAAAGAAGAAAAAAATGAGTGCAACAGACCTTCACTTTCAGGTTTTAGATAATCTGGGGATAATCCAGAAGAAAGTAATCTGGAGGGAATCTACTGAGCCACTCCCAGTAGCGATGTAATGCATTTGTGAAGGAGGAAATGCCAAAAAGATAAGAAAATGTGATTATAGCATCAGCCCCCTCTTGAATAGGCCTGTCTGTGGCAAAACGTCAACTATTTCATATACATAAACACTTGTCACTCTTATGTTCCCTCCTGAACCTGTAAGAGGGATTCAATACTCCGCCAGCATAAAAGTGATGATATAAATTTTTTGTATTGATATTGAGATCACTTCTGTATTTTTTCCAGCGTATTTCGGTATGTGGGAGATGAACCAGCTCTTGGGAGTAAAAAGACTGACTGTAGTGGTTTCAGCTGGATAGTTTCAATCATGGTAAATGGATTTTCTAAATGCCAAAGTGGCTGCTTTATAGATCTGGCTTCCCAGTGAGGAGAACAAACTCATTTAGCCGGAATATTGCTGACTGCCAAGACAGCGCCATGCGTTTCGTGAGGCAAGCCGAGGTCTCGCTGTGTCCCTTTGTGATGCATATACGTCCATATCCAATCTCTGACACATCGTTTACTGAGCCATCTTGATGCATCTCAATTACCGTCAGTGTCACTGTTTACTGTAGTTATCCACAGGGTGCTGACAGCCTATCATGTATCCTTTGATTTGATTTTGAGCACCATCTTTTCCTTCTGACTCTCTGAGATATTCTTCCACAAACACACCTCCATGTTTCTTCTCATTAGGGTGTGATTACATTTTAATGAGGGCTGTTTTTTAGTTAACAGGAGATGTTATAGAGAGGTGAAAACATTTATAATTAAATTCAGATATCCAATTAGATTATACAAATCTCTCACGAGTCTCTGTTTAAGTTAAAAATAAACCTATATGGCCCTACAGCTGAGAGGAGACACACTCCGATGGTTTTCATTTACTCTAGAATATGAACAGAAAAGTCTGGAACATGTTTCACCTATAGATTAATTAACAAAACATGTTGTTTGCTCAACCACATGTAGAAAGAGTGTTTTTACTTAGATATGTTTAGGGTTTGGAAATGGTGCACAGTGCCTCCAGGGAAAAGCCATATGCTTGCACTCAGAAGACCGGCTCTCGCCTTAGTGAGTGTCTGAGCACTCAGCTGTTATGTGTTACCTTACTAACTAACTGCAGACCATTTAAATTAAAGCATATGCAGCCTTAAAGAGCATTAAATGCTCACACAATGACATATTTTGTCCCTGCAGGGCTCACCGTGCCCAAACCTGTCTACCAGTAGATGTCAAACTAAGTGGTGGGCCCCTGGGACTGAGCATATATACTGCAGGGTACAAAAATATAGTGCAAGCCCATAGACTGTGAATAAAGATGAACAACGAGGCTCCAGTTCCTCCCACTGCACAAAAATGAAGCTACGAGTGCCGCCATGTTGCACTTTTGGAGCCACAGTCTGGGCAGTGGCAATCTTGGTGCAGAGCCGATGTGACAAGGTCCCGCTCAACACATCACAAGTCAGTCTCAGCTGCCAAATATGATGTTTCACCCTGTTTTTATAGCATTAAATTATGGTCAATGTTGCATCCACTAACATGGAGGACACAGGGTTTACGACCTATTCTGCAGCCATCCACAGGGGATCGATCAAGAGGATTTGGCTTCACTTTTTAGTAGCTGTCATGTCCTCTACCTGTATATACAGTGTAAAGTACTGTGCTATATTTTACATAGAATAAAACTGAATTAATACAATATTATGGAGAGAAAATAAACGTGATTAAAAGTGTTTGTTTACTTCCTCTTCATGCATCCTGTCACTTCCTCCTTTGTACCTGTCATTATTAAACTTGCCACTAGAGGTCATTGACACTTGAACATAACCTGACTTTAGTGCAACAACGTCATCGGGAATGTTTTTACACATAAAAGGAGCATATGTCGTTAAGTTTACATATTTAGCAAGTCGCAAATATGTTAATACTGAACGAATCTGTGAGATCGTCACAGAAAACATTTTTCCTATACCTCTACAGCATTAAACTTATTAATGGTTGTGTTTAGACTGTCACAGCCCTTACACTTAAGTTCAGGGAATATTGAATAAAAAACAACTTTACATTGAACCAAACCACATCTTTCTCCAACCTTAACTAAAGTGCATTTATTGCTTCAACACTGGACGTGACTCTGGACATGATTTCCAGTCCCAGCTGTGACTGTTGTGCTTTATATGCCCACCATGCATCACAATCACCTCCTGGCGACTCTGCTGCTGTTGATAATTGTTGTGCTTCAGTCATAAAGAACTCTGGCCCGTTGCCTGGTCTGCTGCTATGGGCAGCCATTGCACCCCAGTGCCATCATGTGACATCTATTGTCCTGTGGTGGAGGAGGGATTTGGTTCAGCTTGGACAAAACAAAGTTCAAATCCAGCATTCAGCCGACAGCAGCACTTTGAAGAAATGTAATCGTATCAAGAGTGATGACTGTGTCGTTATCTTGATTTCTTGATGCTGTCATAATATTTCACTATTCCAACATGATGATGCTGTCAAGATGTGATTAACTGTGTGGTAAGGATATTATTAAAACATTTCTTTTGCATAAAAATGTAATTAAGTGCAACTTTAATAATGACTTTTGGCTGAATTGCAAATGCACTGCACGCAAAGGTTTGCCAAGAAAATGAAACAGAAAAAATATAAGATTCAAAATATAAAACAGCTGCAGCAGCATCTCACACAAATAATTGAAAACAAATCATCAATCTATCCTTGGATTTTTAATATCCAACACTGTTGAAATTAATGAATCTGCATGGAGTGAATTTATTACTTATTATCGTCTTTAATGACACGAAGGCGAGAAAATTAATAAAAAACTCATTAGAAAAGGACCTTTGCAATAGATACACACAATATTATGATACAGCTAAATGAACTGACCACGAAATGAACAGCTGCAGTCACAGGTGCTCTGTTGTATGTTGACCCTCACTATGGTAACGCTGAGTGCTCTGATGGTTTTAAGAATAGTTGCTGTTCAGATGTTACCCATCATCAGCAGACTCAGGATCCAGAGAAGCGCCGGTGATGATAGTGATTATACGCTTGTCAGAAAACATCACTGTGAAGGCTTCTCTTTATGTTTTGTTTATTGTCTCTAGTTCTAAAAGCAGCAATCATTTCCGCATCAGTTGTTAGTGTTGATCGGAAAAAAGAAATGTAAATTCCTCACAACCTTTCACCTCAGACTGTTTTTCTGTATAACGTCTTTAAGGGGAAAAATATTTATTTGTAAACAACGGTCGAGTGCTTTATGGACACAAACACCGAGACATTTCAATTTAAAAACAAAACACTTTGTGTTCACTATTTCCATCTGTTTGCAGTGGTATCGACGACTGATTCAGTCCCGTTCTTACTGACTTTTTTTCCTCTCCACTGACTGGGAACCAGCTCGCATGTATCCCTCAGCTTACACTAACAGCATTCTGGATGATCATGCTCCCTCTATTAAACATGCAACCAGAATCCTGTTGCAGAAAGAAAATGAGCCTCTCCTTCTCTCAGGACAAACTCAGATATTGTAGTGGGAAAAGCAGCCATTTCTCAAAAGGCAATTTCCTCACAATAGTGTCAGCCATTCCGATTCCTGGGGAAAGGCTAACATCATTTGAGGATAGCTCAGCTACACTTGATTAATTGTTATGGGAAGAGGTAGTGATATGACAATCTCATATTCACGGTGCGGGAACAAGCAGGGCTTATTTTTAGAGCAGGCAGCTGCCAAGAGTCACATTTAACCGAACTAGGTGGCATCAGCCGCCTCTGTCGGCTGCTCCTGATCACAGCAAAGTTATTTTATAATCTATTCCAACCTAACCAACCTTAGGGGTCATATGAATGGAGGCAGAAAGGGTTGATGTAGCAATGATTCTGTAATTAATATTCGATTAACCATATCCAGCTGTAATTACAGTTTCAAATTACAGCTACAGTTTACTGACTTATCAGATTCAATGGAAATGTCTTTAGTTTCAGTGTGATTTCACTTTTTCCTCTACTGCTCTTTCATAGAAGTTACTGATTCCTAAAAGATTGACTGGGACTTTCTACCACCACCAGTGCGATGGTGGTAATGTTCATTGTAGAAAACTGAAGACTGCACAAAACTTACTGAAGTAAGTTGAGCAAAGAGACTCAAAGGAGATCATTTTAACCAACCAACCACCTGACCAGACAACCAACCAAATAACCAACCAGAAACACAGGCAACCGGCCAAGCAATAGACCAGATAACCTAGTAACCGAACAACCAACCAACCAACCAGAAAACCAAGTATCCAAAAAACAAACCAGACAACCATGCATCCAACCAACCAACTAACCGGAAAACCAAGCAACTAACAAACCAGAAAACTAAGCATCTGGAAAAGCAACCAACCAACCAACAAACCAAGCAACCAACCAGCAAGACAACAAGCCAACCAAACAACCAGCCCTGTAATCTACAGAGCCATGACACAAGCATTGCAAAGGAAGCTGAAACAGCATCCAAGCTCCAGACAACACATCATCCTAGAGACTCACTGAATCACACCCAGCCGGCATTTCATCCACTGGTCATCTGCTTATTAATTAACTGTCTCCTGAAGCCAATCCTCATTTCTACAGGAGTTAAAAAGCACCCGGCTCAGTCAGAGATCTTTATGATTATTCTTATCTGCTCTGTGGAAACAGGTAATGTAATCAAGAGCAAGATACTGATGCTAATTAACCTTGGTAGAGGTGAAGGAGCTGTGGGCTGCTGTTGGTTTAACTAGTGAATCTAGTGTGTCTCAGCAGTGATTAATCATCGGAGGCCTCCGGTCTCTCCGTAAACAGGGAGAAGGACACCTTGGGGGGGTGCGCTGATACAGGTACAGTAAAGGAGTGGAGGAAAAAGCCCATATGAGCTGGTGGAAAAAAAGAATCAGCTTTGGGCTTGTTCTGCCCCATGGGAGGGGTTTCAACTGTGAGAGCTTGATGGGGTTCCAGCCTCCTCCACAGAAATGTCAAGCAGAGGGCATCTGAGGAATTAATTTAAACACAGGTACAGGGTGTATCCCAAGGCGCCTCGGTGATGTAATTACATGTTTTCCCATTATTCATATGAAGACAGATGTGCATATGGTTTTCCTCACAACAAGCTTTGAGAGAGTGGAGGCGACCAACTCTGGAATAGTTCCGTCCTCTTGCTGCTGTAAATAGAACATGAACAGTCCTCCTGTGTTTGAGCAGAAGCAAATAATTGCATTGTGGTTTCTGTTAATCCTTTGTAAGCTTGCGGTGTCCCTTTGAACATTGTGAGTGTGAGTTTCAGTGTATGCGTTGTTTTGTTGGAGCACAATACTTGGTCGAGCATGTCACTGTCAAACTACAAAGTGTAGCTCTGCAAAATGAAGGAGTGCAAATTTTACAGTTTGCATAATTATTTTAACGTTTATTTTGTAATTTTTAGCAGAGTTTTAAATGATTTATGGTTGTTTTGCAGTGAGTCTCCAGATCTAACAATGAAAGTTACTGAGGGAAATGTCATCATAACTTTTGGGAATGATGATGAAGATGTAAACTAACAGAATATATAGAACAGAATAGAATTCCTCTTTTCTTGTATTTTCATTGCACAGATTAGAACAAAGAAACAATCCTGTCTGTGCATTTACACTTAGAGAATAAGAATGAATATATATATATACATATATAAATAGAAAAAGAATAGATGTACCATGAAACAATGAGGTGGGTTATTGATAAAAATATAACTTATGTTTAACAATATAATGTAAAATATGTAAGGTGCTGTTGGTTGTTAATATGGATATATATATATATATATATGTTAGATGCAAACAAAGCCTGTATAAAGTGAAGCCAGAGCGACTTGATCACCAACCGGTGACTGGCTGCAGTCTATGTAATAACTTTTTTCCAGATGTGGTCGCTGTCATTTTCTGTAGTTATCATCTAACTACTGTTTGTCAAACTGTTCAAGTTATTTGATGGGGGTAGAGCGGTCATCCTCCAACCAGAAAGTCGGATCCCAGTGCTCCCCATCTGCATGCCGAAGTGTCCTTGGGCAACATGCTGAGCCCCGAATTGCCCTCGAAAAAGGTGCTGCCAATAGATGCACTGTATAAATGTGTGTGAATGGGTGAGTGGCAAACTGTACTGTAAAGCACTTTGAGTGGTCATCAAGTCTAGAAAAATGCTAGATGAATACTTTATCATGATTGACAGCTAAGACTGACTCGTGATTGGTCAAGCCTGTGGTTCAGCAGGACATCGATACAGCAGCATCAACTAGGCAAGATGGCAGCGCCCGTATCTGGGATATTTTGGCTTCTTGGGCGGAAGGTATCACTTTGTACTTTCTACCCTGCAGTGGCTCCATGCTCTGTCCCGGAGGCCCACTGTTTAGTTTGACATCCACTGACCAGGTTTGTAGCACTGAACAGCGTCAGTGAGTGTGGACAGGTATGAGAAACAATGAAGAGAAAAGTCGCTGCTGCCTAAAGCTAAAACAAAACAGTCCGAGGGTATAATTAAATGAGCTTTTAATGCTATTGAAGGCTTTTAAAACTTTAATTTAAATGACTTGGAGTTAGTAAGGTAACATACTACAGATGTTCATGTTTCTGATCAATTTGGTTTTAGTTACTGATGCTGTAAAAACAAGGTGAAACGTAATGATTGACAGCTGAGACTGAGTCACGATTGGTAAGTGCGTGTATTGACGGGACTTCAGTGCTGCAGCTCAATTCCTCCAAATTCACCAGATGGCGTCGTATTTTAGCTTCGATTTTGGGATAGTGGAAGGAGGTGGAGATTATAAAACATAAGAAGAAGAAGGAGGTACAGTCCAGAGGTGCAACTTGTTTTAAGACTTATTTTTTAGAAATGATTCACTTACTTTCTAATTTTGTTTATGTATAATAATAATATTCAGGTAAAGTAAAAAAAATACTAACTGTGATTCGAAACAAACTTTTAAAACTTTAAATAAACTTACTTAAGACTTGTTTGACATTCTCAGAGCCAAACAAAGATAGGAGCTTTTTTTTTCAGATTCCTTTAACGTCAAGTCTCAGCGAGAGTATCACAGATTTAAATATCTCACTGTCAATATACATAATTTACCAACCACCTCAATGCAACTCTGACATCCTGAGTGATTTCACAGGTTACAGGCTGTTGAGCACTCTTGACTAATTATTCCTGGTCATTTAAGCATCGACTTTGACGGTTCCACAGAGTCCACCGCTGTCCGTTTTAATGAGCTCTCTCACGTTGACCCGACGTGTTACGGAGCCAACTCATCGGCGTGGGCACATACTTGACCTTGTCATCTCCACGGACGCTGACATCAGAGTATAAGCACTGTCAGTGATGTTGCGCCGTCGGACCATTACTTTATTTTCTTTAATGTGCTCTTAACCGCTGATGGAGCCATTAGTAGTCAAAGGCTACTTCTGCAAAAAAATCACTGCAGCCTTTTTCCCCCTCACTCTTATTTCACCGCAACATCCTCCTCGCTGCATTTATCTGAGCAGCAGCAGATGTGATGAACTGGCTGAAAGCTTTAATTCTCCTCCGTCAGACGGTATTAATAATGCTGCAGCACGTAGATCTAAAGAAACGTCTAGCGAACGTAAAGCCCCGTGGAGAAACGCTGAGATCATACAGCAGCTCAAAAACAGGAGATGGAGAAAATCAAAAAGCCGTGAGTTTACCAGGGAACCATCACAACCACACACACAACAACAACAACAACAGCTTAAAAGAAGGCCAGGGGAGGATGGAAACATTTCTGCGGCAGCCATTTTGACATGAAAACACACATTAATTAAGGCTTTGTACCGAAACGGAAGAGAAACTTTGTTAATGCTGTTTTTATGTAAAGCACAGTGAAATGCTTTGGTATGAGATAGTGCTGCACAAATACATTTTAATTTGAATCCCTATTAAGTTTTCAATATGTGACGTAGCTCATTGCTGGTGTTAGAATTACTCTCCTCACACAAACTCTCCTCTCTTAAACTTTAGATATGGCTACAAAAACTGTTTCCCAAGCATAAAGATAGTTTAACGGCAAATTCTGCGTTCACTACTTCTAACCATAGGTCTTTATTTACCTTTGCACCTCAGTTGAAGTTTTCCCCTGACACTTTCTCCCAATCTTCCCTTGCAATTCCTCTCTGGGCACAAGAATAAATATCTTCAAAAGGATCCGGGCCTTTATATTATGGTGTGAGCATGCAAACTAAACGTGTGTGTTCAGACTCCTGGAGCTTGGGACCGTCAGAGGCCCTACAGCACAATCTCATTATAAACATCCCCCTGTTTATTCCCTAAGCTGAGGGAGCTATTATCAAGCATGTGGCACACTGTCATCCTCATCCTCAGCAGAGATGAGCTTGTTTGCCGCCGCCTGAAGCCATCCCCGAGTCATATGCCGGGAGTCCGAGTGACAGGCCATCACTCTTCATCTCCAGCGACCCAGAGCCAGACAGGAGTTTGGAATGGGTGTCGCCGTTGCCAGTTTTGTCAATCATGACAGCCTGTACGGCACAGTAATGCAGCGCAGATGGCCTGTTGGTGCATGTCCCTGTTTGTCACTGAAATAGAAGAGTGGCAGGGTCTTTGCCTGCGTGAGGAGACAGAGTTTCAGCTCGTTTCAAAGTACAGAGCATTTGAGGCCAAGTGCATTTCACTGTCGCGGTTTTATGGCACCCTGCAGAATAACTGACACAGATCAATCAGCCATAAATAAAAAGACAAATTGTTCTCTTCTTTTTTTTTTTTTTATTACTGTTAATAGTGGTACTATGTTTTCCCTTTTTATTGACTGTCAGATTTTCTGCATATCCAGGATCGTGAGGTGATTGTGCACAAACTAAGATCTGAGATGTTCCAGTACCAGCAATACAATGCCTCAGCTGCCAGGTCACGCATCGGTGAGCATGCAAATCTATATACCCATTTGACACCACATCAAGTACATTATACCTCTTTTAAACAAATTAGTGGGTAGAGGCAGGTAAACCCTCTAGAAATGGTCATTAACTCCTTTCCAACTCCCCTGGTGAGTCATGTTCAACATCACAAATGTGCTGATAACTGAGGTGCTCTCTCACCTCACCGTCTCACCAAATTAGCATGTTCACCCGGGTGTCACGTTTCCATCACTGATGATCGGAGCCAATTAAAACCAGAGTCTCATTGCAGACAGCAGCCAGATGTTAGTGGGTTTTCTGAACAGTGTAAAGGAGGCTTTTCCTGGAAATTCTTCTCTGTCGTTTCAGAAACAGTTGTGCTGGGCTGTCACTGTTTTTAGAGCAGCGGAGAAGAAGAAGATTTTCTGGTAGTGAAGCAGACTTTGGAGGCTGCACTCAAACAATGTGAGGAATTCGACATTACACAAACCAAAGCAAAACAGATGACAAACGATTCAACATCAGGGACGAGCAGCCAATGTCAGGAGTTGAAAATGTAGGATTTTGCTGATAAATGCAACATTTAGAGCCGAGGTACAGTTTCATAAAGATACTGTGAAAGATACAAATACATTTTATTTTTCTAAAGTGCATTTTAACAGTTGTCTTTAGGTACAACACATTTAAGGAGAGAGAGGTTACTCTTATTGTTTTACATAGTTCCTCTTCTTTTTCAAACTTAAACAGCCTTATTTATTTGTTATAAAATGTTGCTGCACAATAGTGTGTGTTCCTGGATATATTTATAGATATTCTTGTCCAATTCTGAATGTTAAAATTTAATAACTAAAGACGTTCAATGGTATTAATTATCTGTGTGTATTTGTTTTTCAAAGGATTTAACAAAAGGCAGCTAACACAAAAATTATAGTTAGTAGCACACAGCTGTTGTTTTGTGTTTTTTTAATGCAGTAGAATCTGATCCGTATTTGGTATCAGCCAATATGCAAAGTCCAAGTATAACAGTAAGTATCAGGAAGGAAAAAAATTATATCAGAACGTCTCTGATTACTAAATTAGGTTCAGGTTCTTTGATTCATCACCAGACTGTCAGGACACATTCACGTTGTCTGAAGCTTTTCAAGGTGATTGCACAGTCAATGGCGTCTTTCTCATCCCGCCCTGCATCCAAATCCTAACCCTGCGGCAACACGCGCTCCAGAAGGGCATCAGCATGCACTCGGTGCACCAGGTACTGCAAACCAAAAATAGCAGCCCATAATCTGTTGTTTCTGTCAGGTGCATCACCTGGGTGGCATCACATCCAGCATCCAGCTCCTGTGAGTGATTGTCGCAGTTTTGACGTTTGACAGCCACAGTCTGGAAACTTATAGTCTGTCATGGGCTCAGGTTGGGGTTTAATTTCTATTTGTATTAAATATTTTGGAAGTGAGAACTTGGTTCTTTCCACACTAAATTTTCCATATTCCAAAATCTGAAAATATATATTTTTTTATAATAAAAATTATAATTTGTTTATTAATCTGATACCAAAGCAAAAAATATCAGTTTGTTTTCCATACTTATGATTTTATACTCAAATCACAACAGGAAACAGAAAGAAAACACTTTCGGTTTTACGGTAGATTCATAATAAAATATATTTTTTATTATGTTTTCAATTAAATATGGAAAGAATGAATGAACAGATTATTATATTTTAAAGTACAAAATCATACAATCTTCCTCTGTTGCACCACTATTGCATAATTGTTTTATACACATTTTCTGAGGTTAAGAGAGTTAAATGCCAAAGATGTGACTCAATACATCTGTAACCCTGTGTCTTTATATGAATGAAATCCTTATTTCACTTGAATTAGAAAATAATAATTGGATTACACTGTCATTCAGTAGAGCGCATAATAGTCCCTTTGAATTCGATCAAGCTGCACCAGATTTCCGACACTCATATCAGGTCCCTCAATGTGGCTGCTTTTGTTAAATCAAGATCCAGGAAAAGAATTAGGTTAGAAAATGTTGAAAAACACCCAATCTTACCATATTGAAGTGAACAGAACATCAACCCCTGACCCATACCGCATCCTTCCACCAGGTTTCATGGAAGTCTGCTCAATTGTTATCCTGAGCAGCTATATAAACTACAGTGTCTCTGAATAGAGTGCACACCTCCAAGACCGTCTTGCTATGAAACCACATTTAAATTCACAATAGATCCAGATTTTTATTGACCTGACCCATAGTGCAAATGTTTCATTGTGTTATCATTCTTACAAACATACCAAAAAACGAACAAAGGTGAAACCATAACGTCCTTGGCAAGGGTGAAAAATAATAATAAATTATGTGAACAAGGGATTAATTTTTTCATTTCAATAGCATTTAAAGAAAGAAAACTGTTAACCTTGTGTTAATATTAGCTTCCTTCCACTAACGCGGAGCTGAATGTGGGACTCCGCTGTCTGCAGAAGAACGCCGTGGCTTTCTCTGTGAAGCTGCTTCAGGGCAGAGAACAATAAAACTGTAATATGCCTTTATTCATGTGGGCTTTCTTAGCTCCACACCATACTCTATACACTCTTTTCTTTTCATCTAGCTAATTCACATGTTTTATTAATGACCTGGACAAGTTATTTCACAGATTACTGGAGTTTCATTCTCTCATTAATCAAAAACAAAGTTGCCTGTTTGGTACTTTGTTCTCTTTCATCTCAGAGCGGAGGATCTGCTGCCGCCCTCATCAGTGCAGCCCGACAACAGCAGCATTCCTCTTTTTTCTGCCTTTTTAAGGCTTCAAGGTGGGTTTGTGTCTGATGTAAATCAGTGTCTCTGTTTGGCTCATTACTGTAATAAGCGTCTCTCAAGTGAGGACAGAACTGTTCATGAATGCAGCGACCCAGAAGAACAGCTCTGTTCTCTTTTACCATAACCGTGTTTGACCTAAAAGACACTTTCTCACTTTCACCGTTTCAGTTCTACATGAAGATTTTCATTAAGTAAGACAAGATTTGAGAGAACATTTACTGATTGTATTGATTTAATTATACGGTTCACTATTTTTAATTCACAGTCAGAAATAACCATAATTACCAAGTACTACACTCAGGGTTGGAAACAGCTGATGGAGCAGGGAGGTGAAATGATTTTTCCTAGCTGGTTGGTGGAGGGTATTTTAAATCTGGGTAGTGGGGTACCTCCTTTAATTTGCAGTTACATGTAGAACAAGTCTCCTGCTTCTATCTTACCATCACTGGTAGAAGTTTCTGGCCTGCACTTAACTTTGCCACCAGTCTCTGGCCTTCACTCCCAATCAATCCCAATCAAATCTGCACCAGGTCTGGCAGTCATGGAGAGGAAGACTGCTTCTTCACATTTCCCTGCTAATCCTTAAATTGTCACTTCACATTAGCATGTGGCATATTTAAATCTCTGTGCCCCCGTCCCCCTGTCTCTCCAAGCTTTAGCAGTTTCAATTAAGTAAAGCAGGTTGGTATGAAAGTGTTGTGGTTAGTGTATAATCATATAAAACCAATTTGCTAAACCTTTTGCTGAAAATAACTGTACTTGTCTTCATAGATCTTTAGCAATGCATATATTTCTGTTCATTGTTTAAAGAACAACACAATCAAATTTTAAACATTGTGGGCCCTAATGTGTTTGCTGTCTTGTGTCTTAAGTCTAATGTATACCAGATAATTTAATGATATTCATGTATATTTTATATAATTTGATATGTAATTGTTTTTTATATATAAAAAATTAATATATAAACTTTTATAAAATACACATAAACATGGTCATATAACCAAGTACACATTAGACTTACAATACAGTATTAAACATTGTTTTAAATAACAAGATACACACAAATTCATCTTGTCTGTTAATAATGAGTTGTGAGATTGGTCCCCCCCCCAGTGATCACTTCATGACTATGGCCTTCGTGTTAAGGATAATAATGAAACTTGGTCTGCCCCAATTTCTGTGGGAATCTTATCACTAAGGGAAAAAACATATTATGTCACTGTTTCTCTCTGAGGCGAAAACCAAAGCCAACTTCCAGAACAGTAATTAAAATAAATCCTGTGGAGATTGTTTGCTTCTGAAAGTAAATAAATATTTACATCCACACATTTACATTCATAGTTTGGATTTAATATGAGCATGTTAATAAAACCATTTTAATTGTTTAAAAGGAAAGTGACTGTCCCATCCAAAGAGTAATTTGAACAAACAAGTGAATCCAGGAAAAGCTCCTAAACAAACAATTCTGTATCAAATACATTTTTTATTATTTTAAATCAATCTTTGCAGCTTTTTCTTCTTCTGTAGTTGCACGTTTCCACCACCAACTGGAAAAGCATTAGTACCGACAAATGTAAATTGCATCATGTGCGCCTGCCTTCACTGTTCACGAGACACAATTTGGTAAAAGCATTTTTACGGTGTCACCGAACTTTAACCTGAGGAACGTATACTTTTTGTGAAGTTTAACATTTAACCCTATGTTCACCTGAAAGCTCTGGAATCCTTTGTTTTTCCAAGATGATCCTCTATGTTTATGTTTCCTCTTTTTCATCCTTAAATGTTAGTATTCTTCCAGTCTCACATGCAGTTGGTTGCTGTATTCTCATAAGGTCTCAAGGAACTGAGACTGGAAAACGTCTGAAGCAAGACTCATTTACGTTCTCACTCTTTCATCTCAGAATGATTAACACACAGACTGACATTAAAAAACTGTTTCTCAGATTAAAGCTTCTCGAGGTGATGGCAGACATGCCTTTGAGACTAATGTGCCATTCTGAGTACCAGAGACACATAGTGAGAGTGTGAGCCGTGCGCTAGTCTATAATTTAAAACTGAGATCACAGTGTCACCTGAACATCTCTGAGCATCACGTTTATGAATCCTCCTCATTGACAGATACCCTTCACAGAGAAAAAAAAGAGCACAGCACGAGTCGGTGCCGTGAAATCGCTCTGCTGTGCAGTGCTTTATTCATTCCTATAACAAAATTAATCACCTGCTTTTTTTGGTTACTCATCGAGATAATGAAGAAGCATCGATTTTGTTCTTCACATTACAGTCTGACCAAAAGAGATTGAAGAAAACAAAAACCTAAAACAATCTATTTCAGTGGCATTATCCCACAGTGATGTCAGTGCCAGGCTCACCCACAAGGACAACGACAACATTGTGTGTGTGGATGTAAGCATGGTAATTGATTTCCCCTTGAGTGTGGACCTTGTAGTTGTTAGAGGATTTATGGCCGTGCATTTGTGTTTGGATGGACGCTCTTCTGTGTTTTCAGCCCCCGAAATGCAATTACTTTCATCCATTGGGGGATGTTAGCGCAGCGCTCCTCTAACATGCAGACGCCGAATTAACAGCCATTCTCCTCAAACTTGTGCTTCCAAGGACAAAGCTTTCCCAGCAGGAAGACGGACCTGTGAGCTTCGCTGAGACATTCAGATCATCGTTCAGGGGCTGAAATGTTTCCTCTGTGTGGTTTCTCAGGTGCGATGACACACTCCACCATGTGCGTTTCAGTAATCTGAACAGGTCGACTAACTGAGGGATTAAAAATAGAACGCCATAATTAATGTATTGCTTTTAATCATTCATGGATTTACTGTAACAAGCAGAGGCACAGCATGTCTAAAGAAATGTAGCTAAATAATTTAAGTCGAGGCAAAGAAATAAAAAAAATGATTTCGTCCAGTAGAGGACTTCCTTTTAAGAGAGAATATCTCCTTGGCTGGTCTGTGCTGTATTTTACTGAGGCAGCTGCCGTAAACAGTGAAGTATTATAGCTTATAGCTCCATGAACACCTGATAACTTTGCTGTTTGACTACAGTGTCTGTGAGGCTGCGATTACACCAACAGTCTGTTTAATTTGGTCTAATCTGGATTCACACTAACTCGTTTCCAGGGCTTGTAAACTGAAAAAAAAAATGTGTTTGTTTATTGAGCAAATCTAAAAACGGAGGGAACACATGCGCTGATGCACGGCAACATTACAACCAGTTTTTTAAAAGGCGGAGAAAGAAATGATGGAGAATATTTTCAAAACCGCAGCAAAAACAAACACAGGCCTCACTTCAGCACCGCTTCAGAAGATCTGCTCGCTCAAATCCGTGGACGCTCATCGCCAAGGCAACGACACTTGAGTTAAATTATTTTTGTCAGCTTAAAAAATGAGTAAGAGCTATTTGTTGGCATAAGATAAAGGTAGAGTTGGGTCCTCCACTAATCAGAAGGTCAATGGTTCGATCCCCGGCTCCTTCCGTCTGCATTCCAAAGTGTCCTTGTTCCATACAAATTTCATACACTCACAAATATCAGCCCCTAAACATACCTTACTTTTTTCATCAAGATCCCTGAATATTTTTTAAATAAAAACAAACGTTGAAATATCTCACAATGTCAAAGAAAGTGAAAGAAATAAATCCTGCATCTGCCCCGTGAACTGGAGTTTAAAGGGTTCTTCCTTGGTTGAGATGATTTGGGGTAATTCTGACACAAATAAATGAAGACTCTAAAACATGCAGCCAAAAATCCCACTGTGCAAGAAAACCTGATCCTTCACAATGTACGAACAAATATTTTGCAGCGCGTCCCTTATATACGGTTCCTGACTGTTCCGGTCAAACCTAGAATGACACTCGGAGCTCATACCTCCACCAAGGCCAGACAGTCCCTAAATTCAGCCACATGTCATTTGATTTCATGGATTCTTCCTTGGGTCATGCCCCATCCCTTTGCAAAATGTCATGGAAATTACTGGAGTGGTTCTTGATGACTATAAAACCAAATCACATACCGTGAGAAACAATTGGACTGCAAACTGTCGCTAAAGCTGCAGGTGCACAACCAAGGGATGGTTTCCCACAGCTGAGGATACTGCGTACATCTCTATTACTGGCCATAGCTTCCTGAGGTTTCTACTTTTTTTGGGGAGGTGGATTTTCTCCACTCTAGTCGAGGTTTAATGACACAGGATGTTTCACTGTGTACAGATTGAATTGAATATACGGCTGTGATGTTGCTTCCTTCCGACCTTAGATCTGGTCAGTTCCTTACAATTCCACAGGACAAACTGCTTTTATCCTTAAATTGACCCTCTCCGAACACACAAGGCAGATTCATCATCCCTCAGTCCAACTGCCTCTTTCTGCTTCTTCTCCTGATTGCACGGAACAGTCATTCCAAGACACTTTATTTGTTTTCCATTTACAGAGCCAGTGCTTTGCGGGAGAGTTGGAGTTTTTAAAGCACTCATACAGATCGGACAGCAAATGGACCGTGAGGAGATATTCAGTGAATCTGACAAAAGTGCCTCAGATTAGATTTTCCTATTCCACCTTTAATGTTGTGTCCGAAATATATATATATGTGTGTGTGTGTATATATAGTGCTTTATATCTCTAACTCCATTGCATCAAAGAGAAATACTTTTACATGAAAAATGCATGGTGTGCTAAAACGTTGATATTTGCAACAGGAGTAAAGTGTACGGAGAGATTGTGGTTATTCTTGTAAAATGCAACATTAATTGGTCTGAGATGGGCGACAAACTCTGCTGGAAAAAATCATTAAGCTCAACACATTTATTATCCAGCGCCACTCCACTTCAAGCCTCCCTCATAAAGGGCAAACTATTCCTGTGCTGCTGCTGAACGTTGTCACTGGATGTAAATCACGAGTGGAAAAATCCAGTTCGAACTCATTCTGAGGGGAAATTGGACCGATGCTTCGAAACAAGCGCTCCTTCAAAAATTTGCATAGACGCCACATTTCAGCTTGATGAGTCTTTTGATGGCCTCTTCTGGAGCCGCACAGACACGTATATAAAGTTTATATACCAAGCTATGTTTAGACTTTATTCTTCCTATAACTTAAACCTGTTGTGGTGTCATTTCACCAATGCACAGGAAGTGTTTCATGACATCTTTGTCTGCCAACACTATTCTTCAGTTTGACAAATCTACCCGTTGTAAGGGTTGATTTGTCGAGTCCAGCCTCGCCGTTTCTGTAATTCCGCCATTGTTCATTTCCACTTTAAGGCTGATGCAGAAATGCTGTGATGAATGGCACGCATGATGCAACCTTTGAACAAGAAACAAGAGCGATTCAGAGCCTCGGTCCCGTTCCATGCAACAAATAGCGATATATTCCCTGGGACAGCACTCAGCGACAATGGTCACATCAAATAGAAAACTCTGGTGTGCACTGGTGGTGATTTCACAATGACACGCTGTTTTGTTCCGCATTCATTCCAAAAGAAACAACACACAACAGAAAAGAAGAAAACCTGCTTTGAACACAGTATTTCATGCATGAAATACGAGTTCAAGAGCCCTTACGGTGCAAGAGTCCTTTTAACGTTCACAAAAAAGATTTTCATTCTACTTTAAAGCACAAAAAATAAATGACAACTTGTTCTGCAGCAGCTCCTGTTGATATACCTTTCTGTACATGCTCTGTGTTGGGTAGTATATTTTTGTTTTATCAGAGGATAATGTGCTGAAAGCGCAATCTGATTCCAAAGCAAATCTAAAGCTTTCAACGAGCAAAGGCTCCATTCTTCAATTGCCATCTTACATCAGCGCTCAATCACACAGGGAGAAATCCACAGTCAAAGCGGCAGAGTTGCCAATCTCTCCGGCTGCAGCCGCCTTAATAGACAAGAATGTACAGACGCCACAGGCCGAGTGTTTGTGAATTTTTCATCAATAGAGGCACCAACCCCGTCTTTGAAACTTTCTCTGTAATTCGAACAAGCGTAGAGAGCCACGGGACTGTGTGCTGTCCACTTTCACGTTTTATTGATACAAAAACAAACAACACGCTCGGCTTGTACTGTGGCAGTCGCTCTATGCACAACATACACGGCGGAGATTAAAAGAAATTCCATGGAGAAACAGGGAAAAGCATGAAGAGGCATTTGACATAGTAAATTGGATGCACTTCACATAATGGATTCGATGTCACTAATGTTTTAACTGAAGTTTGAATTTTGTTTCCCATGTTTTACACTTTGCTGCTGTGCCATGCATGTCAATTAACACTCATGCCAGTGTTTAGTATTATTATTCACACAATTTTGATTAACTAAGGGGAACTTAGTGTTTTAAACTTTCAAGATTTTTTTACCTTTCTGACAACCACAGATTTCCATTTATTGGACTGTAATATATGCATCAATTTAATTTTCATTTAACAGCAGAGCCCAATGCCAACACCGATATTAGGAAGTATACAATTTCTGATACTGACTTATTGGCCAATATGTATATCATTGAATTATTTGTTCATTGAAAGAGCGGCAGATTATATAAGATTATTCCTCTTTCTGCTACTTTTCATTCAAGATTTTGCATTTGAATTTAAGTTGGGTTTTTTTGGTGACTGAAATAACCTGCTAATAATAAAAATAAAATATATCTAATGTCTGTCTGTCTGTATCCCACATATCTAGAGAACTGTTCATCTTATCGGCTTCACACTTGACATGTGTAATGTTAAGTGCAGTGCTGAATTCGGACAGTTTAAATATTAATAAACTTTGAGTTAAGAGGCGACCAGCGCTCTGTAGCAGGGGCGTTGGTCACTGCAGCATCAACTGATTCTCCCCCTCTGGGTTCTACGCACAGAACGAGCATCACCACACACCAACATGTTCAGCCCATTCAAAACAGTCAGCTTGAGACCACTGCACTTGTATTTATAACTTGAATTAAGACAATGCACATTATCTCTAAATAATGTATTCTGCAAAGTAAAAGTTTTCATCTCAGCAAACATAAATGTAACTAGAGATATGTCTGTGTATATGAATCAGTCAGGCTCTAACTAACAGTCACTAAAGGAGCTTTCACTTCTCTACATTTAGATTTTACGTTTTATTTGTATTTAATTTTGTCTGGTTTCCAGGTGCCGACAGACTCGGCTCTCAGATCTCCTCTTGTACACAGGCTGGTGCTTTTTCATGTGGGTTTGATGAAATATTGAATGCTGTTCTGCCTGTGCTTGCCAGCTTTGGCCACTATCAGTGACATGCACCTATTCCACCGTGTATTCTGATTAAAGGGAAGAATAAACAGTGAAAGCTGGGAGGACAAAACAGTGTTAAATTGTTAATATCATAACACAAGGAGGGAAAGACCAGACCAGCCCTCTCCCATAATGCTGTTTGTGTGGGTCTTATGTAAAAAGCCGGAGAGCTTGAGCACTGCACAGTCATGAAGCCCCCCCCCCCCCTTTGTCAAATGAAGATTCATCACGCGGCTCGGTGATATCCTGGGACATTAATCATTGGTGCAGGGCAGACAGTTGTGGCAAGTCATTTCCTGCCGACAACAGCCGGGGCTTTTTTCTCCTTCCATTCTATGTGTTTATATCAACCATCCCTCCACCAGCCTGACACCGGGTGGAGATAAAAATACACGACAACTCTCAAAACGATTTTTCAAATTAATATCTGTTGTTCTTTTTTTAAAAAAAAAGGAAATCGCCAAGCACCAACTTTAACAAAAGGAAATATTACTATAAATAAATATCTGTTTTATAGTTTCTATTGTTTGTTTGACAAGTTGTCTTTAAAGTTCGTGTTTCACGGAGCTTTTACATGCGATACAATGGAGTCAAGTCTATTACCATCTGTTCTTAAAAACTTGCGTATCATTTTTAAATTCGCTGAGATTTAATTTTTAAAAACATCCAAGATCTGTCATGATTTGTAGCAAAAGGACTAAAGTATCAAAATTTAAGTTGTTGAAACCTACATAGATGTGGCGACAAAGTCCTTTTACAATAACACTATTTTTACATTATATATCCTACAGCTCGTACACACTTTTAGACACACTAACTGTAAAACATGACACCCATTTTTTACAGTCTAGATTCTAGACGATGACACTGCACCTTTTCCAGTGCAACGTGTAATGATGCACATTGAGCTTCTGGGTGTTGGAGCATAAATAGCCATGTGTACAACGAGCAAAGCAATTTTTTTTTTTTAATCATGCAACATGGCAAGATTTCCAAAGCATTTGTGACATTGAACATGAGTCACTTGGAAAAAACTAAACTGAAAGGCAAACTCCTCCACTGGCAATGGGAAAGGAGTCAATCGCCTTTCTTTAGCTGGTTTACCTGTGTTTACAAATAACCAAAAGTATTTCTCAACCCCATTTTTTCTCTCCTGGGGCCTCATGTATAACCATTGCGTACGCACCCAAAATGGGGCCGGAAAACTTGCCTATGCCACTTCTCACGCAAAGCGTCTGACCCATGCGTACGAACATTTTGGAGATGGGAAAATGACGATGCAAACATGAGGTGGTGAACTGAAGCAGATTATTGATCCACTTCATCATTCAGATTAAAACCAACAGCTTTATTTGTGCTTGCGCGACATAACTGTTCCATAATAACTTTTAATTGAAAAAGATATGAAACAACAAGTTAAAATTACAGAGTTACAGAGCTGATTCATTAATAGTTGCTAATGATATCTTCTAACACTGTGTGTGTATCATCCAGGATGAGTGTGTGTAAAGTCGCTGCAGTGAACGTGACTGTGCCATCAGGCGCACAGAGCGCACTGGAGATCACTCACATAACATAAAGAAACTATTCACTTTCAAATTTCTATTTCCAAATAATATCCCAGAAGGAGGTTAGGATCCACTGATGTGTGAAGTAATCGGGCCGAAGGATCTAAACATATAAATACTGTGGTGAAACTTGTGCGTAATGCTGCATGATGGATGCTCGCGAATGGAAGGATGAAGACGAAACGAGGGTTCAGTGATGACTGATCAGCTGATATAGATTCTATAGATCTGAACTGAGTCCAGTATGACACAGATCGACTGAGGGAACCGAACCATTCAAGTACAAACACAAGTACTCACCACTCTGGTTTAGTATAGGTATGTGTATGGTAATTAACACTGTATAATACTTACCTTTCTATGTTGAGCCTCTTTTAATCATCTAAACTTTTATAGATTTGGGGACATGACAGCTGTCTCTGGATTTAATAATCCTGCAGTTTTGGATGAATAAAATAAAAACATGAGATACAACAAGTTCCCTCACATTCTGATAGTGTTCAGGGTTAATAAAGTGTGAAGCCTCCACCTTTCAATTAGATTTGTATTATTTCAGGCTCCGTTCTCTCTATCGTCCTCCCTCCCACACACTGTATTAAAATCAGCATCAGTGTATCAGTGTATTTTCTTTATTAGTGACATCACTGCTGTCCTATAAAATTGCTCTTCACTTCCACCTCACTAACAAACACCTCAATGTCAGTGTCAGAAAGTTTTGCTTCCTCTTCTCATCTATCAATGCCGTGACTCACCGGTCAGCAGAATAATTAAATATTCATGAGATGCTTTGCATTGACCATTTATGGTTGTGTGTGGGCGTGTAGAGGGCGGAGTATGAGGCAGATCCAAGTACGAACATTTCCAGGTGGACTGATTTATAAAGTGAACCCTGCGAATGCCATTTTTGGCTTTTGTGCACACGTACACTTTTCGTATTACTCCTACGAACTGTTTTATAAATATGGCCCCTGGTGTTAACTGGCTCATTCTAGCAGTCCATCTACTGTATTGTTTCGTTGAAGTTTCTTTGTAGAAAAGTGAGTCGGTCTTTGTTTGTATTATATTTGCTTTTATCCGTACTCTGCATTCATTTTATCCATATGTGTTCACGTCTTCTGAAAACTCACAGATACGGTAACAATAGTGGACATTTTTGAGGAGAGACAACAATAGAATACTTATAGAGAGTCGTGTCTCTTATCGTAAAAGGAACATAACTGAAGACTTTAGACAAGTTAGTTTGGACCTAGTTTTGTTTTATTGATTTTAATGTATTTCGCACAACCACCTCGTCCCATCATCCCCTAAATATTACCTTTGTTTCATTTCAAACTCTGGTTTTGACAACTGCTCCGACTGCTTTTGAATGTGTGATTGTCTCCAGTTCCCCCTCGACACACAAAGGGGATGTAGCTCAGGCTTAAATAATAATTAAGGAAGCCTTTTGGAAATTCTCCGCCTTCCTCTCTGGAGACAATGGCTCAGTTCAGTCAGCTGGTGAATATGATGAGAGTCAAATGAAAAATGTATACGTTGATATAGACGTGAAAAATTTGCCTCTAGAATTACATATACAAACATTTCCGATCCAACCGACATTATGTTTGGGGCCTTCATTAACATTTATGAGTCATTACAGAAAAATGTTTCAGCTGTATCTTGTGACAACATGATGGTTTGGACTTACACATGACTTGTTTGAGTTTAGGGGGACATTGTGTTTTGGTTTGCAATGATCACTATAGTTATATAAACCTGGTTAATGTTACAGTAGCGATCATGATTAAAATAAATCAATCATAAAATGAGATGGAAGGTCAGTTGTAAATGGAAAACTGAACAGTGGTGTCTCAGGTTAAACTCTGATGTGGCGTTGACATTGATCCATGGATCCATTCACTGCGACCTCACTCGTGTAACACGTGTAAACACACAGGTTGCCCTTTCGGAGCACCTATTAAAACAATGTTTGCTGTCGTTCAGAGGACAGTGGGTGAAACGTGCACAGTTTATACTGTAGAGACGTATGAGAGGTGGAAGAGGCTGAGGCTGTGAACTGTCCCTGCAGTCAGAGACAAATGGCTCCACTCCATCATTGCCTAGAGCATCACAGATGCTCAAATGTCAATCTTTATGGCCCTCCATGGCTGGAAATGACAAAAAGCAAATGTCATCTCCCCCAAAAAAAGGCCCTACATTACATGGGATTAATTACGTCGGAAATCTTAATGACCCAAGTCTTAAGCAAATATTGCCTGAACCCAGTCTAATTAAAATGTTTCAGTGAGGAGCTGAATGAGGTCATATCTCATGTTCATCCAGATTTCAGATCCTGATTACACTTCTGTAATTAGTTGAAAAACAGCTTCAGTTTCTCTCAGTTTGTTCAAATTTGTTCCAACTGTTAACAACTGTTACCCTCTCTTCCCCATTTTTATACATACATACATACACATATACATATATATTTGTGTATGTATATATATATATATATATACATACACAAACATTTTGATAGATCTATAACTATACATCTCCATATAGCCTACATAAATATGTATATATTCACATGAAAACACAAATATATAAACATATTTACATAAACATTCATATATAAAAACATATACACACACACACATTTAAATGCACATACATAAACATAAACATATATTATATGTATTTTTTAGTATATATATTTAGATATGTAGGTATGGATGTGTGTGTCTAACCACACACACACAGTACCTCTAATCCCACTTTATTTTCTCCACCTATACCCAACACGTCTGTCCTGACAAGCAGGTGATGGTTTAATTTAAGAGAGAGGATAATTGATTTCAGGAGAGCGAATAAAGAACGTCAATGAACTAATCTGCTCTTTCTACAGTCCATTAACAAATTGCCCACCCATGCTAATAACAATCATCCCTGAAGACTTGTAGGACCAGCAGCAGAAGTTGAGAGTTCAACTTAACAAACAGAAGAGAAATTAAAAATAATCATGTCCGAATAATGTTTATATCTGAATCTGCTGTTAACAGTCAGGTAAACTCTTTCGTCTGATAATTGAAATTAGTATAATTGTAGCTTATACATTGATATTAAAAGCTGGTTCAGTGCAGGTGTCATATTCATTTCTGCAGTGGATTTTCCAGAAACCTTTCACATGGGCTTTTCTAGATTAGAGCATTATTTGTGCTTTGGATGCCTTCCAGAACGTGGGAAGTGAGAATTAGAGAAGGCAGACAGAATGACAGCATGGTTGATGTTATCTCAGGCAGGGAATAAATACACAGCAGCACAGAGGATAAGACCTTCACAGCTCTGTACAGACACAGACTGCTTCCTGCCTACATTTTTATTGATCCTTTCTTTTAGCACAGAGGTCACATCCTTGCGGCCTTGTTACTTTACATAAGGGCTGGAGCTGCCATTTAGCACTGATCTGTATTTTCTATTTCAGTTTTATTCCTGGAAATGTGAGAACCTGAAGTACAATTTATCAGTTTTGCTCTATTTTATTTTTAAAGGCAGATCCCTACCATATTTTTAAGCCTGTAAATTATAAGAAATACATTGAAATGCACAGAAACTACATAAGATCAATGCAGTAAAATAAAAAATGAAACATTACCAGCGATGGCTCAGGATTTTGCCATATGATGCCAGGCAGATAAATCCCGATGGCTTTCTGCTAAGCTAATGGTGAGCTAATCTGTTACTCCCTCATTTGGATGGATTTGGATGGATTGCTATTATTCTAACCTTATCATCTAAAAATGATCACAAAACCCTATCTCTCCATGTAAGAGAAAGTGAAAAAATAAAAAATAATCTTCCTGATAATTCGGATTCCACTCCAAAATGTTCTGGGTTCTTTCATGGAAATAGGTTCAGTGGTTTGTGTGTCATCCTGCTAACGAACTAGTATTACTGCCCTGTGGTTCTATGCTTCATCAACCAGTGCAGTTTTAGACGAAATAACTTTTTCCAGATTGATATAAAGTCACTGTGACCTTAGATCAACAAGAAATCTAAATCTGTTCATGTTTGAGTCCATGTGACGGCGGGTAAAGATTTGGAGAAAAATTCTCACATGAAACTTTGACCTTTGACCAACCAAATCTAATCAGTTAGTCTGTGAGTCGAAGTGAAAGTTTGAAAAAATTCCTTCAGGGTGTTCCCGAGATATCATGTTCTGCAGAATGAGAACGAAAGAATGAAAACATTTCCTCCTTGGTGAAGGTTAACATGGATCTACGCCTTTAAAACTACGCAGGCTACTAGATATTTATTTATTTTTGCCTTATTACACGAGTCACCCAGCAGAATCACATCAAACTGAAATATTAGTAGAACGTAAAGATCATATAGACCGTGGAATATTTATTTTGTCATGGCCCTGTAATAATTAGACCTAACCATAGGTGTGTATTGATTTACTCCCAAAGAAAAACCAGAAGTATGTTTCAGTTGAAATTAATTGATTAGTTGAAGAAATTAATCAAATTTGTATTTATGGTTGTTTTAATTAGGCAGAAGAGAACAATACTATTACTGTTGCTGTCATGTAGTCTGACTAGGTTTAGTTTTCTAATTATAGCCTGAGAGCTAATGGCAAATAAAACATCAATATCGAGTGTGAAAGTTCAATTTATGACCCGATTGATTTTTCATATTTCAGATCACCAGACTGTGACTCTGCCCAACTTAGCAACACATGCACATCACAACATTGTATTTTGATATGTTTACAATGTTTACGTTTAGATCCATTTTCACACCAATACATTTAGTAATTATTCTTAAATTAAATTAACAGTACAAAGGAAGGGGCAGCGATTGAATCGATGCTTTCAGTTAGTGGATGTGTGAGATGAAGTGTGCAGTAAAAACGGACTCGGGTGTCTCTGGGTGTTTGAGCCCCTGTGGTGGAGGGAGTGTTTCCTTAAGTGTCAAAAAGCCTCTTTGTATCATTTCCTGTATACTTTTCAAGCGTTTCTTGCACTGACAGCAGGTGGGAGTCCGCTGCAGAACAAAGCTCTTGACCAACCAGTGGGTGTCCAGTATGCCTGAATACACGCTGCAGAAAAGCTACGTTCGACTTTTCAATCATTTTCACCTTGTCCTTCAGAGCAGAAAGTGGTTGTCAAGGGGACAGAAGACAAAGAGGAGGACGAGGATGAAAGAGACAGACGAGGCAGCGGTAGATTCTCTCTGAGATGAGAACTCTATAATCTATACAATACATAAAGCATGCATTGAATTCATTTGTAAGTGTTCTACACATACAAATATTTCCTGTTAGTAATGGGAGAATAAATAACAAAATATTTTGTTAGTTATTGTGAGGATTTATCTTCAGGTTCAGGGGCAACCCGGAGGTTCAGTGGTTAGCACTGTCTCGAGCAAGGAGTTTCAGGGTTTGAACCATTGACTGTATATAAAGATGGACGACGTGATGGTTCCCCAAAAGTGAGAGCATCCTGATTTCCACCATGTAGCCGCCTCCTCCATATTATTGGATGGGACACTGACCAAACCAAGACGAACAAGTATTTTTTTCCCAAAGATGGTTTCTGTCATTTTAGAGTAGGTTTTTGCAATTTAAGGCCAACACATGTAATTAATGAGCACTTTCCAAGCGTAAGGAGGGAGGAATACAAGTTGTTTAGTTTAGAAGAAAATGTTACAAAACAACATTCCCAGTTTCCCTCTGAGAGTGAGGAGATATATATCCAGCAGATTGGCAGAAATGATCGTAGAGTTCATGACAGGATATTAAAAGGATTCTATGAACTGAATCTATGAATATAAACTGGTCAAAGGCCAAATAGTTGTCAGAACTTTACAGTCTTGTACAAGAGAAAAAAAGAAGCTTTAAAATCAATCAGTAAAGAGTACTATGACTAGACGCCAGCAAAGTTTGGCCAAAGCTGCTCGAACATGTTTGAGTTTTGAAACAAATCTGCTCAGGCTTTTTCTGAAGTGAATGAATAATGTATTGTAACAGTCAAATCTTCTTGAAATGAAGACATGGGTTTGCTTTTCTGCGTCATTCAGGTCAGAATGAAGTGACCCTCTGCAATTCTTTTTTCAATGAACCTAAAATTACCCTTAAACTCTTTTTGATTGGGTTTCACCATCCAGACAGACATTCTCAGACATTCTCAGTTTTAGGAACCAAGTATAAGAATTTCCTGTTTGTTTTCTGTGCCAATCGACCTTGCCACGGGGCTCTCCCACACACAGCCAGAGACAGAAGTGTTACATTTAAGCATTCTTTATTAATCAGACACCTTTCAACAAACATAAATAAACCTCAACATAAAGCAGACTAGCTTTCCAGCTCAGTCCAGGGTGTCTCTCCAGGGTTTTGGTCTCTGAGTTCCTTCTTGAGGCAGCGCAGAGCTGCCTTTTAAGCACGAGGACCAATCAGCTAACAGCTCCCACCTGCACTGATTGATCCTCTGTGGTGCAGGTGAGGGTGTTCTCCCAGCCCCCTCACCTCCACATACCCCCATCACCAATTTCAGGCCAGGGATTCATCTGGCCTGACCTACTCCCCCCCTCCCCTCCCCACGGACCAGGAGAGGAAGCCAGCCCACCCCCTGAGGCTCTCTGGAGGTCGAGCACGTGGGCGTCAACGTAAGCAGCGTCTCTCCGGAGGCCGGGCCGGTGGGCGACGCTGTCCTGGTGCCCTGGCTACTCCGCCGACGAGGGACACGGGGCGGGGGCTGCGGTGACAACAATTCCCAGTATGGGTGTAGCCTGTGTTTTGTTAGTAGAAATAAATTAGCTGGAGTAGATGTCTGAATTAGTCTAGAAAATGTGTTGCAGGTTGAGAGTTACCTGAACTCAAAGCTCAGAATTTGTCAGAGATGTTGGATTTGTGATAGCTTCAGTGTCAAGTTCCAACAGTCTGTGTTTTTAACTTTGGGAGGATTGACAGTTTCATAAGGAAGGACTCACATGCACTACCATGAACAGACATAGATCACAACACACACACAGGCAGTGTTATACACTAGTCAATAGGAAAAAGATCTTGCAAACATTTAAACAGGTAAAACAAACATTTGAACTGCATGCATGGATAGAGGGTTCAATGACATGTTGGAGCAAAATCTCTTGGTTTTCTGCTTCTCCATGTTCCACAATGGCTATAATTGAGGTCAGGTTTAGTCTTACAGTGTTTTTCAACGCTATATTTTGAGGGTTTTTTTCCTTCTTATTGGTCATTTCACCCTTGGATGCACGGAATTGGAAAGGACATATTGTTTTTCTGTGGCCATTGAGCACAGCTATACCTAAGCCCTTCAAACCCTCATAACAGCCATTGTTTTCTGGCACCATGAAGAAGTGATTCAGGAGTCCAGCAGAAATGGAGCAGAATATATGGTGGCCGCCCCCCATGCTATTCCCAAACTTCCACTTCAACCAAGAGCTGATGACCAGGGCCAACAGTGAGCTTGTGGATGTCAGCCAGAGGGGTCAAACCAGTCCCAGTGTATCTATCATAGCTGCCAGGCAGGTCAGTCTGTCAGATCCCCATAGTGGGCCGCCTTTCTGGATCAGAGGGGACGCTCCACTGCCTCTCTGACCCCTGGAATCCTCCAGGGGACACAGCAGGATCTGACACCGTTTCAGAAATCGGAACTCACTGAACATAATAAGTCAGACTGAACGAAAACCACACAAGGTGGAGAGAGTTGTAAACGGAGGACAAAGAGTGAGTGGGATTCACATCGTTTTGGACAACTGACATACAATGGCATTATGAGTTGTTTTCCAAACAACGTACTTGATTCAGATCCCAAAATCCCAAGAACATTTTTCCTGTTTTTACCCTAGTATTTACCCAACTTCTTGTCAAGAAACAAAGGTAATATAAAACCAGGATAAATAACGCTCATCACTATGTACATATATCAAGGTTTCACAAACTATTTCCTTTTGTCTCTCTGTTCCTGTACACCTCAAACTAGCAAGTATGTTCTGGATGAGACTGGAAAAAATATATATATATATATTATTATTAAAAACTTCATTCATTAAACCGGGTGGATGATTCATTCACTGTTCCTCAAACATTAAAACAACAGTAGGGTGCAGACAGGGCCTCCTTAAGGCCTTAACTCCCTATTTTTCAGGCGAACCACCTCACAGAGTTCTGTACCTAAGCATACTTTTTCTAAATAATTGATGTTAAGCCCAAATTGCAGGAAAAGTAGGGTGTTTACCACCCACAGTAGCTCCTTGATTATTTTTAGCTTCTTGCACTGAATTTTGACAAAGCCTCAGTTCACCAGCGCTCTAGCTTCAGACCAAGTGTATTACCACCTAGCAGTTACAGACTGTGACTTACTGTAAAAGCAGCTCAACAGTGCTAACGTTACATGGTTTCTTGCATGGATTTAATGATACGGTCCACTTACAGTTACCTCTGTAAAAAAAGCATTATTATTCATATAGACCCTGTAGTTGCAGAGATAGCTCTATTCATTTTTCATATCCAATGCTAAAGTGCATGAAGCAATCTTTTGTGTTGATGTAAACTGTATGAACATTACACAGAAATATGTTCCAGTTGGTATAATGTCACATAATATTACTAATGTTACCGTGGAAATGGCTGCCTTGTGAAAATGGCAATGACATGAAAGTGCTGATATGATGCCCATTTATTTATAATTTGAGGAATTACATGTTAAAATATATGCTAACCTTATACCATTGACATTAACAACAGATTCATGTAAATTCAACATGAAGCCGTTGACATATTTTACACAAACAGGACAAAACATTTACGATCACATCAAAATATGTCAACGCACGGATCAAATAAATGACTTAAAGGCTCTCAGTGTCGAAGAAATATAAAAACGCCTTCCATGCACAATTCCTTATAAATTTAAGCTAATTTATTCCCCTGCTAAGTGCTATACTAATACAACATTACAACTTTTATACAGCACCCTAAGGGTGAAACAAAGAAGCAAAAATCTAACTCCGGCATAGCCACGGAAAAAGCAAAGTTGGCATCTTGAAAACCAATAAATGTGAAAATGAGAAACAGCTAATTTGTTTCAACCCTCAGCTGCCTCCGTTTGTGGCGCTGAATGTCTGTTTGGAGGGCGTCAAGTGACACATTCCAGCAGCCATTGACTATAATGCAGCACAAACAGCTATAAGCAGGAAAACAAGGGGCATTTGGTTTTCCCATTACAAGCATAACGTCTTCAAGCATTGCTTATTAATGTGATGTTTATCCTATATTCTTACAGGCCGCCACAGTGGCCAGTGTGCCATCAGGAAAGCCACAGAGTGAGCAGCAGTCTGGATCCACTGGGCTGTATTCCACATCATGACATGTCCCAAATGATTTGAGGTCTTCAACCACAGACTTATGCATTTTGCCCATATGTCCAGTGTCCTCCTGTGCATGTTTGCAGCCTCATCCATTTTTTTTCCCCATCTGCATGCAGGTCTAGTGTCTTAGTGGCTCAGTGACTCTGCAGGCCCGGGTGATATGGACCAAAAACATATCAAGTAGGGCTGTTGCTTTTTATTCAAAAGTCAAACGTTCATTCAAACGTGTGGAGAAAAGTTCATAGGCTATTTGAACAGTAATGACATCAGTAGTTTGTCCTGTGATCCACCAGAAGGCTCTCACTATTAGTTTGACCTACCTCTGTTGGGGTAGTAAATTTGAATAAATACGAACAAATTTCATGTCACGTCAAATTCTTTCAAACTTGATTTTTGGAGAATGGCTACAGCCCAGATATCAAGATAAACATTTTCATCAACTCAGTCGATTAAAAAAATAATCACAATTAATGTCACATTATTACTTATTTTAAGTTTAAAGATAGATTTTTCTCCCAAGTGAGGGTTGAATTAACAAACCAGGTGAATATAAATCTAAATATATTAGTTCTTTTAACATTGGTTTTTAAATGTTATTTATTGCTGTCTTTTTCTATTTTCTGATGCACTGTAACGCTAGTGAGAACCATAGTGATTTGAATTAATCTGAGTAAGATCAGTTATGCGTTATACCTCCTCACTCTTCTTGCACAATCATAAATTATATGGCAATAATTATTGATTGATATTAATTATTTCTGAGTCATTTACAGCAGTGTTTTTTCACCAAAGCACATCCTATACCAGCAAAATATCATTAAAGATAATAAAACATACTTTAGGCTTTTTAGAGCTGTGTCAAATACTGTGTCAATGTGTAAAATACTTATAACAAATGGATAAGGTTCGGAAACAATCATATGTGTAAAATAAAAATAAAACATGATGCTTGTCGGTGGGAAATTGGAAACAAACAGCTGATGTTGATTCATTGCTGTCATATGATTACCTGACTTCCTCCTTTACTACCGTTCCAAACAGTTGCCGGAGGCCACAGGCACATATCGTGAACATATCTCAGTTTGTGGCATTTGCTGAAACTACTGATTGCTGTTATTTGAAAGACAGTCCATTCATTTTTAGTGGAGCACAAACCTCTGCCAAGACCCAATAGGCTACTTAAATTCAATCAAGCCACACTCACAGGTATTACTCCTCTATGCCTGAATGTTTTCATCTAGATTAATGAATTATTCCAAGGGAAATTGCAATGTTAGAGAAAGTGACCAGAATCAGTTCTTTCTTGCCACGTGTCTCATCCTTTCACAAAGTTTCATGGAGATCCATCCAGTAGTTTGGGTGTAATCCTGCTGACACACAAACAAACCAACGGACAGGGGTGAAGCCATAACCTCCTTAGTGGAGGTAAAGAGCTTCCAGATGCACTTTTGTTTTCCTTCAGCCGACTTGACTTTATGCCCACTACAGCAGCAGGCTCTGCAGAATAAGTGAAAACATGAGACAGAGTCAGTAAATGCAACATGGCAAAGATTTCTTCCGCACTCAAGAGAAGCAGCCTGAATAATAGGAGAAACTTGGCTCCTCTCGACTTTGGGAAAAATACCATCACTGCTGACTAATATCTATGAGGGTAGCTTCTCAGGCTCGAGCTGGGTCATTTTCTTGGCACCCTAGTCTGTTGTAATTCCACCGGCCACACTACACCACTGACAGAATATCCTTATCATCAGTCTGCCTCTGCTCGCTGCCTTTCACCATTTGCAGAAAAAAGAAACTACAATCTGAGTGTGATGGCAGCAGAGGGATGCAGGGCAGAAAAATTGTTCCATAAACCTCGTCTGTGCTCACCTCAGCACATCACTGCTACAAATGGACCATTAAGCTAATGGAGCCTAGCAGATAAAGCACATGTTCAGCTACCATCTTTACAAAACTCACAGGGAGCCAATTATAGCGAATCTCCCTTCCCTGTGCAGAACAGTGCCTCGTTCAAAGCTGCTTTGCCGAGGCAGACCAGAGCCGTAATTAACACGAGCAACAGGTAAACAATCTACATTTTCAAGACATTGAAAAGACTTGTTGTTTAAGATTTGTGCATGTGGAACAGATTGTAGCTCCGGGGGCAGTTCGAGAAAAAGCCCAGACGTTTGGTTAATGAAACATTAAGAAACGCTCAGACTCACTTTGATTTTTCATTTAGACTTTGACTGCACCTTAAAGTCGATAAATGTGACTCTTTTATTTTAGCGGTACTCACTGAAAGTTCACAAGGGCAGAGATTATAAACAAAGAGTCACAGGGTCTCAAAAGTAGGTTTCTTATTGAGGAGAGCTCCCGATATCAGAGGTCAACAGCTCAATTCCAATATCTGCTTTAAGCCCTGAAGTGCTGAGCCTTCGCTGACTTCAGATGACAAGTTCACAATCAGTCTGCCACAAAATATTCAGAGAATAATAATAATAATGTTCATTTATATAGCACTTAGATAAAAGAAACAATTACATTAAGTAAGAATAAGTAAAAGGATAAAATTCATAGAAACTGAACCCAAATATAGAATGGCAATACGATAGAAATGTGTTTTGAGCATAGATTTATAGGGCCCATATTGTGTAAAATACATTTTCTTGGCTTTTACTATCCGTATGATGTCATCAGGGAATCGCGCTCTTCTCTCAGGCCCACCCAGCTGATACCAGTCCAGCCTCCGAACCCACCACCCCCGCTAGAAAGAGGCAGAAGAGAGAACATGGAAATACACATTGCAGCAGTTTTTTCGACTTTAAACCACTAATATATCATATTAGAGGTACCAATACCTCAAATTAAGTCCCAGAAAAATGTAAAATATGGGCAATTTGAAAGAGTCCGCCTTTCGATTTGCCTCGGGCAGGGAGTTCCAAAGCCTCGGGGCAGTTATCTCAGATGCACTGTTCCCCTTAGTCTTCAGCAGAGAGCTGGGACAGATAGAAGACCCCTGCCCGAGGACCTCAAAGGGCGAACAGGGTTATATAGGGATAAGAGATCTGAAATATATTGTGGAGTCAGCCCATGTATTGCCTAATAGGTAATTCAAAATAGTTTTAAAATCTATTTTAAATAATGGAAGCCAGTGTAAAGAGGCTAAAAGTTATACGAGAATAAAGAAAAAAACTTTTTTAAGGATATAAGCAGCAGGGAGAACAAGAGTTAGACCAAACTCATCGTTACTTGGAAACATGTCGTCCTCCACAAAGGAGACAATTTCAGGTCCGGGTTCTTTCTTCAGAATCGACTCTCTTACACAAACTTTTTAATATTCATGATAATGTGGATCTGATGAGCCAAAAGTATAAACTTGTATTAAAGTATAGCTGAACAAAACATTCTTCATTCTTCTGATCTTCCCCCTCTAAATTTACACATAGTTGAAAAATGTAACTTAAAACTCATAATATCAACTTTGTGTGCATAAAGTTATGACATTATACATGTAAAGTTGTGACTTTACACATATAAAGTTATGACATTTTATGTAAAATTACAACTTTTTGGGTGTAAAAATTACGACTATATTTGTGTAAAATGTGTGACATTTCTCCTGTAATAATATTCTCAAAATCACTCCCCCCCCCTTTAAGTGGCTCCAATACTCCATCTTAAATGTCTGAGTGATAGTAGATTTGATAGAATTCAAAGGGTCCTACTTAAAATATAGCAGTGAACAGTTAGCCCAAGGTAAGCATTAATCATATGTGACATAGATGAAGGTTTGTTAAATTACGTATATTAAAGTCACAGACTGGAGGCTATGTAAAAATAGTGCTCTTTACAGCACTAGTAAAGAGCACTCGTTTCCTTCCACCTACATGCCCACATCTCTGTTTTACCCACTAGCTCCTTGCAAAAGGCTTTATGATTGATGCACTGACTGAATTATCCAAGTGTCCCTTCACACGGTGCCACATCGGTATGAAGGGAAGAGATAATAAACTGCAGGACCAGGAGGACGCCTGTGGAGCATCTCAAACATGCAGTAGTTCAAATCACTCCTGAACTCAGCATCAGAGCATCAATACAATCAGCCAATAAGTGCACACTGACGTGACAGTGGCAGCCTCCGCTGAATTAATGAAAATCAATTCGCCCTCACTCAACAAAAGAAGCTGTTTATGAGAACTGTTGATAAAATCCATGTGCAGAATAGCAACACATGGCAGGATGTGTGGAATACAACATAACATATAAAGCTAAATGATAATAATAATCATGATAATAATAACTAAACACTCACATATGCATGTTTCTTTAAGGCTTGGCGGTGGATGTGCCTGTCGCTTGTGGTGCGATCTTCATTAATGACAGCAAACCACGATTTCCTGCTCTGGACCAACAAATAGCCACCTTTTGAAAAAGCTACCAGAGGATTGTCGTTCACGGCCCTGACATTGTTAGCTTCGTTCACTATCTGCCTCTGCCGCCTCTCTCCAGGTTTACTTTCATCATATTTGTGGCCTGGTAGATGAATGAGGTATGACCACAGAGAACGGGTTGATTCAACACCTCAATAATCAGTCAATCGTCGCTAGATTGAGGCTTGATTACGGAGTGACTGCCCTGTAATCTCTGAAGAAGCTGAGAGTTATCAAATCACGTTCATCACCCATGTACAAACACTTTTTAACATGCATGTATTTATCTGATTTTAGCCACACTAGAGATGTAGGTCTATAGTTGGCTTCGTTAGTGGTTGGTTCACCTCTTTTGGTTTGTTTTTGACATTGATCGTTGAACTTTTTATGCAATTTATCAAATTTCTGCATTTTAAAAAGTAACATGCATGCCCACACTGAACAAAGATGGAAATGATGGTGACCTATGGCTAATAATTTACACCTGCTTCCAGCAAACTTCATCATAGTATTGATTTTATATCAGAATTGAACAATTATACTAATGACCCTTCCTCTTTTCTTACAGGGAGGGAGATTTCTTATTCTGCTGATGCATGCCGATTGGTCACATGAAGATTTAAGACTGATGGCAACAGGACACCTGCTAATGGTTGCGTATGTTCTATATCACAAGAATGGACAAATTGCACAATAACACAACTTGGATCCTTATTTCTATACTGCACATTGAGAAAACAGCCTTGTATATTATTTCTACTTTATTCTATATTATAGTTTTATTCATATTTTATTCCCCTTGGAGATGGTGAAATGGGGGTAACAATTTAAAAGAGACTTAAAAAAGAGCTGAACACAGTGTGGTGCATAGCAGGATGTCTCAACGCCTAATTTTAACCAACAAAAGGTGACTATCCAGGCTAAATATATTATACATTTGTCGTGTCACAAATACCAACAAGCTCAATTTGATGCTGTGTTACTTGACTCCAAATCACCACTTCCCCTCTGCTACTCTGGGGAACATCATCAGATCCCCGTCTCTCCCTCTGCAGCTGCTGCCACCAAATAACTCCATTCATCCATTCATTTTCTGCCGTTAGAGGAATCGCTCTTCAGTGGCAACACTTTTGTTTTCCCAAAGTGACTCCTACCCACCCTCGTAGTTGTTTTCCTCTCAGTGCACGTCCTTACTTAATTTACATAAATGGAAACCTATAATCAAAAGCGACTTCTGAGTACTAAAAAGCAAAAGTGAATAATTTTCACAGCACTAACTTGATATTTTTCTATAGAATATGTAGAGAATCTTTGCACCTGTTTGCTTTCGTGCAAAACAGATTCAATAATGTTCAATCGAGAAAATAAAATGTAGGTGACAGAAGTGGCAGCAGCACAATGTTTAAACATAAATGAAATGAAGAATGAATGAAGCTGTCGGACGGGTGAAGGTAACGTCAGTGGAAATGTTTGTCATTACTCAGACAGACACGGACGCTGATTATTATTTAGGCCTCAGCTCAGTTCGAGTCTGATGGCCCTTGGCTGTGTTCGGTCCACTGATTGTTCGGGACTTTGATAAAATGCCCAAATTATGAGTGTGCCTCTGGCTGAATGAATCTTCACACACTGAACAGCCCGGGCTCTTAGACGGAAGGACTGGGTATGACTAATGCAACTGCTAATACAGTTTAGAAATGCTGTTAATGGATCTGGAAATCCGCTGTTTGGTTTTGTCTTGCATCCAAATAATAAATATACCACTAAAAATCTCATCTAGTACTACATCCACCTACAGTGACGAGTATACATCACATGTTCTTACTTGTTAATTGTTCCAACTGTAAAGAATCTGCAATATTTTATCTTTTAGTAAAGGAAATATTGTTGGAACTAAAACTTCAACTTCATTGTCAATTCTGCCATACAGGACATAGACAGGATTAAAATGCTGTTCCTCTCTCATCCATGTGTAAACATAAAAGTAAGCAAAGACAGAACATATACAGTACACAACATAATGCATAGTGCTAAAATACTTAATGGGAAATAATGTAATGTACATTTATAAAATAGATAGCAAGATAATGTCACAGTCTAAAAATTTCTTAAATTTAGAAAAAATACATACAAATGTATATCTTTTCCGTATACATGTGAATAAAACTTATAGTAAATATATTCTTAGAGTAGCCTTGTGCTCTGTAAGATGATAGGGTGAATTCACACAGGTCACTTCCAGTTGCATATAGTCGCAACATGAAAACAAATCAAACACAAACATCTTAACTGGTTTTGATGCAGAAAATAAAAAGTCAAATTGTTCAATTTGAATTTTGAACAATTTGTGAATTTTTGGAGCCCTCTGGTCATAATGTCTCCAGTTTCACACGTCTATGGAAAATGAGATAAACAAGATCCCCTGCTCATGTGCTGGGAAGCGTATTTGTTAAATAAAACAATAAAAGACCTTCTTTTCAAACCTACACTGTCAAATATGTATTTTTTGCCGGCCTTTGGTTAAATTTGAATAAAGTAATTTCAATAAGTTTCTTATGGTTATATTAAAGTTTCCACAGCAGGTGGGTTAGGAAAATATAAATTTCTGGATTCAATAGATCGAAGTATATATGTTTAGTAACATTTTCACCTAAACAACAATTCCTCACTGACCATAAAAAGTTGCTTTGACTAAACCAGAGGCAGGAATCTGGAAAACAACAGGTTTTTATTGTTGTTTTTTCATCAATAATTGTCCATAAGCCCTTTGTTTCATACAAGATATTTATTTAATTAAAAAAAACAAAGAGATTGCATCTAGAAATAACAGAAAGCTCATCCCTCGGTCGTTATCTGCTCCTGCAACATGTTGGAAAACACGTGGCAGCAACAGTGATTTCCTCTGTTGTGTTTTCACTCAAGTTTAATATGAATAACAGTCTGTTCTTATTGTTTGACCTCATAGTCTCTCCTGCAGTGTCATCTGAGGACACAGTTAATATTATTAGCTCCACTTACAAACTGTAAAGCCCCGACATCAGTAGTATTTTGTCTTGAAGGTATAATCGGCTTTCTTTCCTGGTGATATATATTTGAATTGGTGAACATTAATGATAAGTGAAGGAGGAGAGGGATATTTTAGACGCTTGCATGACTCCTGCTTCAATTTTGTGTTCTGGGTAATAACTCAAAAGTGTGTTGTTGCTGCTTGTAAATTCTGCATCTGTTTTTATCGCCCCTCGGAGACTGCTGCAAATTTACAAGAAGATGGGACTTGTGAGAGGAGCACTATCTTCCTCTGTAGGGTCTGTTTCCTATCTGTCCCTCAGGAAGCCATTACTGTGAACTAGCTCTCTTTATAGGGAGAGTGTGAAAGTGAACAGAACTGAGCTTGCTCGAAAAAGGAGCTCGGTGAAATATTGTTTATCTGGTTTCCCGAGATAAAGACCAAATTTTCAAATTCATAGTTTCCACTCCTCTAAGGAGCCCCTCGATTTACATTGGCCGCCAGCAAAACTGTCAAATGACTACAAGGTGTTGTGAGGATAACTCAGAATATGCAGGATAATTAAAGCAAAAAACAGCTGTATACACACGCACCATACATACAGACCATGGGCTGTGTATTAAAGACTTTTTATTTTGGTCCATGTCCTATAAACCCAACGTGATGTCACTCAGTGGTTTTTGAGCTGCTGCTTTGAAGCTTCGAGCTTCAAATTTTGTCCAACGACATCTTGGTAGAACCAGAAGTGTACATATTTGTAGGAGCAGTGGGTGGAGCCTGACTGACAGCTCGAGAACAGTCCACGCCCAACTACACCTGCACCCATTGGACAATAAGCTAGCTGGCTGTCAATCACACTTTGGTATCCAAGCACCAGTGCATATGATGCTTTGTTGTCTATTTTTGGACAAACGGAAAAACAGACTAGATATTAAGATCATCAATTTCTTAGGAAAATGTTAACCGACATTATACATCAAGTGAGAAATATAATAATTTTCTCATACATTCTAAACTGAACCAGTGGAGTTGCTCTCTGCTGGTCATTTGAGAGAATACAGGTTTCAAGCACTTTTGCATTGGCTTCACAGTCCCTATTCACAATAATAATAATAATAATAATAATCTTTATTTATAAAGCAGTTTTCAAAACATATGTTACAAAGTGCTTTACAAAGGCAGCATAAAAACAGACAGGTCATAAAACATCAGGTTTAGAAGAAACAGATAAAATACATACGTGTATAAATACAAGTGCGGTGTAAGATGCTCAATAAAAGTTATGAAGATGTCAGTTATAAAGAAAGTTAACATTCAGGTAAAAGCAGGAAAGGCTCTCCGATTAAAGTGTGTTTTAAGAAGGGACTTCAAAGAGTTCACTGAGTCAGCTGACCTGATCTCTTCAGGCAGGCTGTTCCAGAGCCTCGGGGCCCGGAATGCAAATGCTCTGTCCCCCTTAATTTTTAGCCGGGCCTTCGGAACAGACAAGAGACCTCTGCCGAGGATCTCAACGTGCGTACTGGTGTGTATGATTCTGAAAGGTCAGCGATGTAGCAGGGAGCGAGGCCATAAAGGGCCTTAAAAGTGATCAGTTAAATCTTAAAATCAATTCTAAAACATACAGGGAGCCAGTGTAAACACGCTATAAGAGAAGGGATGTGATCATGTTTCTTAGTTCTGGTTAAAAGCCTGGTAGCTGAGTTCGGGAGAGTCTGGAGTCGATCAATAGATTTTTGGCTCCGGCAGGTAAACAGGCTGTTACAATAATGTAAAATGGTCTCTGTGTCTTTAAAAGTTAGCATGGATCGTATTTTAGAAACATTTCTCAGGTGATAAAAACAGGATCGCACAAGCTTAGTGGTTTGCTGCTCAAAACCTAGCTTTTCGTCAAACCAGACTCCCAGATTCTTTGCCACAGGTTTTGTATTGTTAAATAGGGAACCAGCAGATGGCAGTATTTGTTTTGCCATGTACTGGGACCCAATGACAACAATTTCCATTTCGTTCAAGTTCAGCTGAAGAAAATTCTGAGACATCCAATTTTTTATGTCGTAGAGGTAGTTAGTGATTGAACTCAGCATGCCCGGGTCTTTGTGTCTTACAGGCAAGTACAGCTGTGTATCTTCAGCATAAAAATGAATTGAGACACCATGCCTGTGAATTATGTTCCTAGGGGGAAGCAGGTAGAATAAACATTAAAATAGGCCCTAAGACTGATCCTTGTGACACACCATATTTTACAATTAAATGTGATGAGACAGTTATTAACAGACACACAGAACTTCCGGCTAGACAGGTACGAAGCAAACCACTCCAGCACTGTGCCAGATATCCCCACCCATTGCTCCAGTCTGTTTTAAAGAATGCTGTGTTCCACTGTGTCAAATGCTGCACTGAGGTCCAGAAGTACCAGGATTAAGCACATGCCGTCATCAGCAGCCATTAGGAGGTTGTTGGTAACCCTGAGCAGGGCAGTCTCAGTGCTGTGGTACAAACGGAAGCCAGATTGGAACTTTTTAAAGATTTTGTTGTTTTCTAGTACAGACAGTAGTTGGATTGACACAGTTTTTTCTAAAATTTTAGATATAAAAGGTAACTCGGAATTTAGTTTTCATTATTATTGGATTATGTTGGTGAGTGGAAATAAGTTGTGAAAAGTAGCTTGTTCTCGCATTCTAAATCATTGTGTTATATTGTCCCAGTAAATCTTTCCTGTTATTGTAATGTACATGAAGATTGGATTTGTTCTAACAGCGCTCTGCCCTCCTACACTCCCTTTTACAATTCCGGATGTTTTCATTTCTTCAAGGCTGCTGTTTTCCTGAGGACTTAGACCGAACCTTCACAGGTGCAATAATATTTAGTAAAGACAGGCAGACTGTGTTAAGTTGGTTGACCAGATCGTTGGAATCTTAACAGTCAGACAGGTGGTGGCTTTGGTGATCAAATAGAGTGCAGAACCTTCAGACTCTATGCTTATTAAAAATGCAAGTACATGTTGTTCTGGATGAGACCATATTAATGATCGGTAGTTCATAGTTTAAAATGATACATTTCATATCTGATGGAAAATGTTTGCTGCTAAGGCACGTGGAGCCCTGTGGATTTGGGTGAATGCCATATCTGTTAAAAAAGATTAAAATTGTCAATTAAAATCAAGTTGTTGGAGGGACATGCCGACTGTAGCCATGTGTTGAGGCTAAGCAGCCTGCTAACACACCCCACACCTCGGGGGAGAGAGAGGATTGGTCCTGAGATGAAAACGGTTTTGTTGCAGTCCTTGAGTGAAAAAGACAGTTGAAATGACACTTCAGTATTTTGGACTGTTGGTGGGTGGTGTCGTTCGTCCTGCTCCCATCAGCCACTGCAGCTCTGGACTCTTATTCTTCTCCTCAGAAGTCGCTTATCAAACCAATGTGCTAATATTACTCTCATTGTTTGCTCATTACGTAAACAGTTATTACAGTAAAAAGCCTCTTGTTTCCAACGTTACCCGACAACAGCAAACATTGCTCACACACATAAAAGAAAAAAAGAAAAACTCAAGTTGTGAACTGCATCAACACCTTTCCCTTACATTATGTATTCATTAAAGAAAATGTAGTTTTCTTTAACACAAACAAGCACTGGAATAAACACCCTTTTCAAAAGCTTTAGATTCTCCTGCCACAATGAAACACCATCACATTATCGTCTAACTTGCCACAAGCGGATTATTCCATCAAGTCTCAGACACGTTTCCTTTTGAAAAACATCCAGCGACATATGCTTTAAATAGATCAGTCAACATCTGCTCGGTGTTCTCTAAGCTTACAAACATGACTGCAGAACAGGAAGACACTGGTTACAGGGGTCTTTCTAACTTTTCATGTGAAACAGGTCTAGACAGTATATGAGTCATTGGTCCTGCGGGTACAAATCCAAAATACTGTAATAATAATATAATATGTTTTTCAGAGTCTGCGGTTTAGTTTAGGTTGATGAAACTGTGAGCTTCTCCTCGAATTGTTTTTTTAGTTTGCATGTTAACTTCTCATTATACTTGATTTTGTTCTCCATGTTGATGTGTGACACAGCTTGTGCAGGTGTGAATGGTCGTCTGTATGGAGCCGATGTTGTAGCAACATTTGTGTGTGTTCATATGGAGAGTTGTGTGACTGTATCTTAATCTGTCTGTGCAGTAATCAGTTTTTACAAAGAGAGAAAATCAGCCATCATGCCTCGGTTGGATCAGACAGAGTCCTTGCCGCCTTTTAGTTTTTTTTGTTATTATTGACAATACATGAGAAAAAAGATAAATATGTCCACCTCGCTTGCCATACTTCTGCTCAGGGTAAAGAAAACAATGTGTATATGGACAAATCCCTGAACACATTTGCCGATCTGCTAGAGCAAAAAGAATAGCAAAGATCCCCAGCAAAAAACAGCAAATTATGAGGCTCGCCTGAGTTGGAGCTGGCTGTATTTCCAGTTCTTGGAGTAGAACACTTGGCCTTTTCAGCCATGTACACATTCAAAGATTTATCGATCATTTACAGATTTGTCTACACTTGTACAAAACTCAATACACTTGCAAATGTCATTACACATCTCCATATTTGTACATGTTTACAAATCTGATATACAGTTACACAACTCTCGACACACACACACAAACGATTTAAGATTATTTATGTGTGTGAACAGTGTGCAATTTGCTTATAATTAAAAGAATCGTGATGGGCCCCAGGACTTTCCATTTTGGGGCCCTCAAAGTCCCTACTCTCCTACAGTTGGACACACCAGGATCGGCTGGGATAGACTGGGACCTGTTTGAGATAGTCTGCTTGGAGCTGTGCCCATTATCACACATGAACCCACTTCACCACTGGCTGCTGAAGATCACACAGATTTCAACGTGATTAGAAAAAAACACATGGAGCAAACTACACACAAACAGTCGCAGCAGCTCTGATGCTATTTGCATTTTCAATAATAAATGCATGTAAATATTTCCTTTAGACGGCAGATGGATATTCATCACCGCGGTGTCGTCAGCAGAGATTCCCTGTAACTGAAACACTGGAGGTCTTGGCACGGCTTGTTCATCGTTAGAAACCCAATCTGGCCTTTTTTTAAGTAAAAGGATGATGAGTGAAGCGACGCTAAGCTGTCAGCGCTCTGAGTGACACAGCTCTGTGCAACATACGAGATCAATACAACTGTTAAGATGATGAGGGGAAGGTCAACATGAACAAATCTGGCTCTTCTGAATTGTAGATCCAATGCTCAAAACGTGACCTTCAGCAGTGATCTCTGCTAATGATCCTAATGAAGCCCCCAACATCCTGCTGCACTGTCTCCTTCTTCTCTCCCAGCCCTGCTAATCACATCATCACCAAATCTTTTTGACACTTGATAGATGATGGATGTGAAGGTCACGCTGTAGTGGTGACTGGCTAATGCTATCAGCTCCTGGCAGCAGGTTTTAATCATCCTCTCATGGATAAAGCCACTGCTACATTATCCAATACTGCACATCTTGCAGAGACGGAAATGTTATTAAAAAGTTGCAAAGCTGGTAGGTTGTGGGAGTCGCTAACTGAGACGAGCTCTCGCTTTCAGCCTCTTATTGCTGCATATCCAAGAGCACAATGAGAGCGGTGCATCACCTCCAAAATCAGCAAAGCTTCCCGGCTCATATATAATATCGTATGGCAGCACTGAGCTCGGCTCTGGAAGTGAAATCACCTGAGGACGAAATGTAATAGCGTTTTATCAAGAAACAGCAGTCCCATAGTTCTGGTAAACAGTGAGGCAAATTCTGCAGGATCTCCACTGTAATTGTCGTGTTGCTTTGAGTCGTTCATTCAGAGTGAAAGCAGTAACATGCTGTATATTTTGTTGGAACCCGTGGGACCACAGAGCTAATACAGGAATGTTTTATTCCACATCTTGCTTCTTAAAAGGAAAAATATCAGCTTCAGTTACATGAGTGATTCTTACGTGAAGAGTTACAGAGGAAAAGAGAAGACGTGAAACATAAAGAGAAGATGCACACAGTTAATGCAAAATGCAGCTTCCAGCAAACAAAGTGAAAATTAATGACGCCTAGCATACACCCTCGCTCCAGTTACCCCAGAGTGTGGGGATAAAAAAGATAAACTTTATGATTATGAGCTTGTACTTCATGCTGCAAATGAGCAAGAAAAGCAAGGCTATACATCACCACTCAGACAAGCTATTAAAACCTACAGTAAATAGTCCCACTCTGGCCCTCTTAAGGATTTCTTATGTTCTAATGTCTTAGGTTAGTGTGTGTTATTAGTCTCATTTTGCAGTTGTGGGCAGTTAAACTAACATGTTGTGTTTAGACCACGCTGTAGGAACTGGCTCTCAGTAATCAGAAGAACTTTTTTTCTCCCCATGAAATGTGTTCGAGGAGATTTAAAATAAAAACTGTAGTTTCAACATGAATAATTTGAGTTTGAAGAGAAGCAGATGCACTGGCGCTCATTCTGTAATTTCCACGTTTCCAAATGTTCCGTGTGGGTGGAGCGAGGTAACTGCAGGCTATGTTTATGCACATCGGGCGGTGCGATGCAGCTTGTTTTTCTCTGTTAAAACAACCTGTCATTACCAACGCACAAGCAAGAGGCACACGACTACGGTGGCCCGGAGATCACAATGCATTCTAACTTGGACATGGACGAATAGTCAAAGCACAAGCAAACGTTTATTTTTATTTTAAGTTTTTAAGTACTGTACATATTACAATAATAAAGGATTTTAAAATGAAGTATAAATAAATCAAATAAATATAGTAAAATAGATGTTTTTATTAGATTGTTTCACTTTTAGTTTTGACCTCATCCTGTGTTTTAGAGCAAAATAACCGAACACCTATCAAAAGTATAATTGTACTTTATTTGCTACAAGCATGATAGCGTGGAGAAAAATGATAAAATACATTGTCAGGGAACATGGTTGGATGCCTTCAACAACCAGTGCAGTATCAGTCTACAAACGTTTCTTTCAGACTCATGTGAGGTCACAGTGACCTTTCACCTTTGACCACAGAAATCAAATCACTTCATCTTTGAGTCCAAATTTGAAAGAAATTGCCTAAAGGCAGACTTGTGATATCATGTTGAAGAGGCCAGAAACATGTTTCGGGATGACCTTTGAATACCCAAAGTCAACTCAGTTAATCTGGGAGTCGAAGAGAACGGTTGTGCCAAATTTGAAAGGAACCTCTCAAGGCGTTCTTAAGATAAAGTGTTCACAAGGCAAGAAAAAAGGTTAGTTCACAGTGACCTTTGACCTTTGACCACCAACATTTTTAGAGTTCATCTTGGTGTTCAACAAAATATTTGTACCAAATTTGAAGAAATTCAAGGCATTTTTTAGAAATCGTGTTCACAAGAATTTGACAGACGGACAATTTGAAAAAAAACATTACACCCCTGGCCACTGGGTGTCGCCAGCATGGAAACATGAAAGACTGTTCAGCTGACATTAAGTTTCTCTCACTGTTTATTCTCTGTTTGAAATCATCTGGGAAACATTATAAACTGAATTTTTTCAGTTTCAGTTTCAGTTTTTCAATCTCTTATCTGGAATCCACTGATACTGTATTTAAACTGGGAGTTGTAATTTGTCATTTATTCAGCATTGATTATAATGTGCCAGAGTCAGAAATGATAGTATTAATATTTGGATGTATCCTCGGGCTCAGTGTTAGATCTGGGAACTCGGCTTCCCTGAATGATACACTAAGCTCCCTCTAAGGCACCATTTGTGGGCGCTTTAGATTGGACCTTACACAGTAATTGGCACTTTGCACCACTCTTCCTATGCACATGAAATATGCTATGATGTATTTTTAATAGAAACTACCAGCTGTTATGGAGTCGCGCTCTGACTCTCACACACATTCCCACAAGTCTCCGTCACTTAACGTTGCAGGGTGTCTCCCTCACTGCGGTTTCCAGAGGCCGTGAACCACATGTATTGTTTCATTCTGCAGCACTGAGGGGAAACTTCATGTTGCTGGGTCAGAAAATGCACAGCAAAACTTTTTTTTCCCCGTTGGTGACCATCAACTTCAAGAGGAAGCTTAAAATCGGTCTCAAGCTGTTACTTACTTTACTCAGCGATAATCTGAGCCAACATGTGTGAGATGCAGAAATGGAGAAAGAGAGAAGCAAAGCCCGGCTCTGCATGCCAGACAAATATGAGTAGCTGTGTCCTGCCAGTTCTGTTTGAGAGAGCCTAAATCTCACGCTGTAATTTGAAACTTTTCTGAGATTGCTCTTTTTTTCCAAGTGGCTTGAGGAGCTCTGTGCAGTCTGTTCTATCGCTTACAGCTTTATTGAAGCCAAATTTGCATCTCGGTGGCCTGAAATAGCAGAAAAAAATTTAATCAGGAATTTGAACCCGGAGCTCGGGGAACACTTCAGTCGAGATGTGTCGCCACCACCACTCGGCAGACAGTCATTTAAAACTCCTGAACCCCAGAGAGCGGACCCATGTGATGTTGATGACCTTTCGACTTTTGCGATCAACATTCAAAGTTTACCGTCTTTACCAGCAGTGGAGGAAGTGCTCAGAAAAAAACATACTGCAGTAAAACTCTCAAGGTTTTGGTGTGAAAATGTACTTCAAGGTGCTCAGTGTGAAAAAGTCTAATTTCAAGCTGATTTTAGAATTTTATATGGTATATATTTTGATTTCATTTTGATTTACATCCACCAAGGAGGTTATGTCTGTTTGTCAGAATTGACTCCCATGAAACTTGTTAAAAGGATTTGCTCAGAAAAATGTCATTCAATTTTGGTGCAGATCCAGTGTTTTTATTTTTATTTTTTATTTAAAAGATCAGTCACACCGAGGGGACCGATATCTATGAGTGTGTGAGATCTAGGGTGCATGTCTTGATTCAATATAAGGGAACTGTTGGCTCTTGTATTGTGATCTCAATCTGCAAAATAAAAAGTACAGAATTTAGATTTGGAATCATACCAAGTTGCAGATATAGCAATACTTGATTGATTTTTTCAGTGTTTCTTTCCTCCAATGTTTTGTTTTTTGTGAATGTAAAAATTCTACAGAGTTAAAAAGTCAAAAGTCAGTGGTAAAGTGAATATGTGCAGATTATGTCTCTTTCAAAATTCCTGCTGTAGAGAATGAACCCTGGAGAATGTGGTGAGAGCTTTTTCCATTTGGCAGTTTTTTACACCGACAGCAACAAAAATTGTACGTATTTCTACATTCATGAAGCCCAGAGAATCAACCCTTTGCATTTTCCATTATCTAACTCCATTCTTTACATTTTCTGCAACATGTCAGTTTCATACACACCACACCTGATACTTTGAGCAGCAAACATGAAACTCCAGCACGCTCATGCTCCTAGGAGGGAAAACGAGTGCTGTATATATGACACACTGTACTGTATTTTATTTATTTGTAATGTCTCAGTCGTGAGGTTTCTCTTTGGACAGAGTGGGAAAGTATGTTCTCTCTTGATAACATGTTTTCTTTTTAGGAGTTCATATCAAGGGTTTTAAAAGCTATTTCTCTATGTATATTTAATATGTTATCTACTGTGATATGCATCTGTATTGCTGATACATCACAAGATTTGTTCAAAATGGATTGTAGGTTTCTAAGATGACGACTCTATGGGTGTAATAGTGTTATAACTGTATTCAATGGTCTTTTTTTGTTGTTGCTGTTGATGTTGTTTTGCTTCTCTTATTTTTGTTTTGTTTTATTTCCAAGCATTCATGCAAAGCACTTTGTGACCCTGTTTAGAGAAGTGCTGTTGAAATAAAGTTGTATTATAAGTATTATTATTCTTCTTATTATTGTTGTTGTCAAGAATGCATAAGAAAGGAGAGGCCTGGTCATGGGGGGTTCACTGCTCTCTGGTCAGATCGTGAGTCACTGTTGTTAACGACTCACTCCAAGCTCCAGCCCATAGAGATGCTATAATTTCATTAGTGAATAAGTCATGAATCCAGGATGTCTCTGATAGTGAAGTGATTTCATCATGTGCCTGGATGATTGTGTGGGATTCTGAGTGAAAGAGCAGCAACAATTTATTTTCCAATGCAGTGTTTTACTGACGAGTACCAGGGGCATACAACTCAAAAACACAAAAACTACGGCTAAAAGTGATCTGCACAAAGACAGAAATACAATTGGTCTGAATCAGAAATAGGCAAACACACAGTCTCCCTCTTTATATAAATATATTATATCCTATCATGAAGGAATTTATTTCATATATATATTATATCATAACAGATTTCATTTAGCAGAGCTCCTCTGGTAATCATTTTCTTTGTGTTGCTGCTTTGTGCAGCCTCCACTGATGGTCAACCATGATTGTTGCCATTCATCATTTTCCACCTGCCTCTGCCTGAGCCACATTCATCACTTCCCACCTGCCTGAGCGGCGCCGGGCGACGAAATCACACAGCCCGAGTGGGAAACAGAAAATCACAGTGATTGAACGTCAAGGGAAGCAGATGTCAAACTGGTGTTCGCCCTGAATGACATGCAGACCCCGTGCTCTCCCCTGTCACTTTAAACCATTAAGTGACCTTCAAAACAGAAACGCTATACCATTACTGCTGCACTGTCACCGTCTGATGGCGAATGCTGACGGATGAGTGGCGAGGTACTGAGGCTTTTAGAAAGCACTCAGATCATTAAGGTGTGACCACTGGCGGCGATATAACGACGCTGACTCAAGTGACCATAAAGGCCTTGATGAATTTGTTATGCCAAAATGCCACCAGGAGCGGGGGATGAGCAGATAAGCAGAGAAAAACTAATGAAACACGCCACTGCTGCAAATATCCCATCGATATATTGAGAATGAGCATCAGCCACTTTGGAGATAAGCTCATTGTCAAGCGTTAACATGAACATAAAGTTAATTTAAAAAAGGTAACACTGCAAATTAGCGGCACATAAATATAATTTATAGAAGACAAAGTTGATAAAATACCTTTAAAACATCTAAGAAATGAGCAAATCACGATGGAGCCATATTTTAATCTTTTCCACTTACCACCGTCTCACATTGACCTCAGCCCACACATTACAGGCCTCGACTCGTCAGGCTGAGATATAATAAGGAAATACCTTGACACTCTGATACTGCAAACTTTAGCTGTCAACGTCCAATTAAATCAGAGCCGATAAGCGAGATGTGTGACCCATGCAAATGAGAAGAAAAAGCAATTTTGCCGGATCCTTGACATCCGTGATTTGAGCAAGGTGACCACTGCTCTCCGCCTAATTGTCTTTCATTGGTGTATGTAAATCAGACGAATTGGACTTTAATCCCCTTTCCCATTTATTTCTCCACTCTGCACACAGTGGCCACCATCACATTGTGGTTGTGTTGCTCCGCCGCGATGACCTATCTCTGCTGTTATCGCGTCACTTGTGATGTGATATAGCTGCCCTGCTGTCACTGATCTTCAGCCCCTCGGAGTAATGATGGCTGTTTGTGCAGCGGGGTCGTCTGAAGAGCGGTGAACCGCGCTCCTCAATCCCTGTCCATCTTGTTGTTATTTAACGGCACCGCAGAGAGATCGTACGCTGGTTGGACGGGAAAACCATGATGACAGAAGACCACTGACGGGCACAAGCAGGTAAAGGCACCCCCCCTACACCCCATCCTCCATACATAACCTTTTATCATTATCATAGCATTTTATCGGGAACAACGAAACACCTGAAATTCTCCAATCAGCCAATCATACACCTGCAATTCTCCAATCAGCCAATCATAGCAGCAGTTCAGTGAAGAAAAATCATGGTAATCCTGCATCATCAAAGCTCCGCCCCCAAAACACATGAATGTGCAGTGCTACAAGACGACTTTTCCGTGACTTGATAGCTATCATCACTGCTTCAGTGTGTATGTCTTTCCGGCTGAAGACTCTGGTCATGTGCAATGACAGGAGAGGATTTCAACAAATAAGATAAAGATTGTTTCAGAAACAAATGACCAGGAAAACTGGAACAATACAGTCTGGTCTGATGAATCTGGATTTCTGATAGTTGTGTCAGAATGTTGTTAAAAAGCATGAATCCATGGAGCCAACATATGCTTTGTGTTAAAAGTCCAGGTTCTATCCTCAGTATGGGCCGCTTAATACCAATGAGTCATGGTTTCTCTGTGTGAGTGTCTGAATCATCTTAATGGACCGTATGCATTTAAATAGCACATCTCTGTTCTTAACGACACTAAATGTTACAGTCACACATTCACACCTATATGCATACATGTCACACTTTTTTATCACTATCGCCCATGGGGAAAATAAGGATTTAGTTTCAACCCACTATGACGTCACCCATTGGTTTGTGAGTTTGACATTTCATCCAGTTCCATTGTTTGATTTTTTAAACCAGAGGTAACGATATTTGGAGGAGAAGGGGGTGGAGCCAGATACCTAGCTGGCTGTCAATCCACGCCCAGATGTATATGGTGTTATGGTCTATTTGACTCTATATGGACCATATTTTGCTTAAAGAACATCATGCTGTATTGAAGAAGACGTGAAACTAGAGATTGAGACATAAACGACTTAGGAAATTAATTTACTAATGTTATAAATCAAGAAAGAAGTAGAGTAATTTTCTCATAGACTTCATAGAGTTCAACATTGGGTTCACTTGACATTTTTGATATACAGTCTGTGGACACTTTTGAGAGGCTAGAGATCGAACTAGCTTTCTGGACGAGCTGCTCTACCTCCTGAGTCTCAGCCTTTAATCGCTATCTCCAGCCCCATGATGCATCGTGTCTCAAAGCAAAAGACGTCTCAGGACAGTGAGTTCAGTGACCTCCACTGTGTCCAGATGTGAGTCCCATTGGGATGTGGTAGAACAGCAGATTGGCAACATGCAGCTGCCAAATCTGACATGATGTAATCATGTCAAAATGGAGCGTAACCTTAAAGATGTTTCCAACTTTTTGTGGAATCCACTCCGCGAAGAACTGAGGCGACCCGGCGTTGGCACTGCGTTCGTAATGAAGTCCTCCAAGGTTTCAGGGAGCATCATAATTCTGGTTAAAATCCCAACCTCATTAGGAGCGCTGTGTCATCATGTTTACAATAATTAGCATGTGATTAAGGTTGGAAAACAATTACGATTGTTGTCTCTTCGGGATCATTTTGCATCTCTGTGTGATCTCCGAGCTCTTTGACTTTCAAACAGGAAGCATTAACAGTCACTTCATGCAGTGGCTCTCGAGCCCCTGGGCCCTGCGCCCCGGTCTGTAATCCATCCATGTAGAGGACAGACTGAACAATATTTGTTCTGTGAGAATGGGGGAACTAATAGGCTTTTTTTTAAATTTTTTTCGTTCGAGATGAACTGCGGCTCGCTCGGAAAGTGGATGAGAGGCTGCAGCAGCGGGAGGCCCAGAAAAAACGCCTGTTTCGTCAGCCTTCACAGTCCGAAAAGGAAGTCAAAGTAATATTTACATCTCAAGCTCTGATTAGAGTTTAATATAATGCTATCAGACCAATTTATTCCACTTGTACGTGAGTCTCTTGTAATTGGTGTTTTAATTATATTCTTCTGTGTGACAGGGAGACTTACTAAAGTGCTATATGGCTCTAATCTGTGATCAACATATCGGCTCTTATGGTTTAATCTCCGTCAGTCTCAGTTATTTAAAACAAGGAGTTAGATGGAACTTCTCATGTTATCACATGAGTTTTCATTATTGAAATGTCACGATGATAATCACCAATCCCACTTGTTCGTTTGAAAGTAACTGTAATTCATTCTTTATTTATACAGCACTTTTCAAAACTAAGTTTACAAAGTGCTTCTCAAACATAGAAACAGAAAGATCAAACACAAAGAAATCTAGGTAAAAGCCATGTTATCAAAACACTTGACATCTATTGCACTTCTGTCCGTCCTGGGAGAGGGATCCCTCACATGTGGCTCTCTCTGAGCTTTCTACGTTCTTTTTACCTAAAAGGTTTTTTTTTTTAGTTTTTCCTTACTCTTGTTGAGGGTTAAGGGCAGAGGATGTCACACCATGTTAAAGCCCTATGAGACAAACTGTGATTTGTGAATATGGGCTATACAAATAAAATTTGATTGATTGATTGAAAATGAGTCTTTAAACGAGATTTAATAGATGACAATGAGGTTTCTTGTCTGATTCCCAGTCTATGTATAGAGTGACTTTCATTTGTTACCATGACAACAACAGCCCAGTGCGGACCAACTGTAAAACAAAAGGTTTCTGTGTGAAGTCATGTTATTGAGGCATCATCTGAACCAATCAGGAGAGATGCAGGCATTTGCCATCAGGCCTTGAAGTTAAACAGTAACTGGAGAAGCAACCGCAGCTGCCTTGATCCTGTGAGGACATCGTTAACTGTGCGTGACGTCTGTCCCACTGGCGTGCAGCATGTGGTGATTGATTCTGTGCAGGCCTGATGCTTTAAAATGTGACGAAGAGGGGCAATTGGATATTTCTCCAAAATCCAAAAGAAGAAGCAACAACACATGAATCGAATCAAAATGATCTATTTCAGCTGATCGTGGTGGACAAAGTCAACATGTTTACACTTTGTGTTGTTTGATGGTGATGAAGAAGAAAACTCTGAGCTCAGCACCTTCACTGCCCAATATAAACCTCACATAACTGAGCTGCACTGGAACACGTTGTTGACCATAAATCACTGATGTCACCGCGGCGCCCGACAAATGTTATAAAACAGATTCACGTGACTTGAACGTGAGCGTGTGAATGCAAGTGATTTACTCAGCACTTCTGTTTAATCTGTGCATGCGACCTGTTTCTTTCCTAGTGGTTTCATTCTTTATGGTCACTGTGTTGTACCTGTTAGTTTAATGCAATGCAAAGTCAGTTTGAGGGAGGAGACGTCCGGCCATATAATCTGGATAATGGTGAGGTTTTTATGACTCTGCGCACCGGCATGGTCGTCCAAGCAGGGTATTGTTTTCACCCCTGTAAGTGTGTGTATGTGTGGATGGATATTACTTGGGAGGATATCACCAGATTAACTTGGAGCTGATTGGTCAAAGGTTAAGGTCAAAACAATACAATGCATGTTATGTCCTCAAATAATAGAGAGACATGTAAGCTCCTGTCCACACTAATGCGGATACTTTGCAAAACAAACTTTTTCCTCTCCACCTTTCCTTGAGCCTCTCTTCCAAATGGGGTTTTAAACTCAAACTGAGATTTTTAGAAACGCCCTCCAAGGTGCGGATTCTCAAAAAGTCTGTCACAATTTACACATGCTGTTGCTTTGTGTAATGATCATGCACCACAAACTGCGACAACAATTTACAGTGAGCAAGCTCGCAATGTTCCTCTCTTGTATTTAAAGGATCCTTAATGTAGATGTTATCTCCCCCTACTGGCCCAGTATGCATGTTTTTTAGCATTTGCAGTAGTTTTGTGTTCTTGTCTAAAATGGAGGGGAAAATATGCATTCATAAAATAGATAATTCCCCATCATATGATGTCATATGATAAGTGATATCAGGAGGAAGTCAGGAATTATGTGATTAAGTTTGTGCATTATTAAGTTAAGCTGTATCTTTGCATCCTTATAATTTATGATTATATGACTTCATCATGATGCCGGTCTGAAGTCAGGAAAATTACGTCATATAGTGTAGAGGGTTTCTGCAGGTTTCAATAATATATGCAGGAATATCAGAATCACAGAATATGTAAAGAAAAGGTAGCTGAGTAGAGAATAACCCTGGAGACGGCATGTTATTGTAATTAAATTAACGTAATTAACACCTACTCGAATGTATTTAAGACCTAGAACGTAATAAATTAAAATATGTAAGCCTTTTAAGGCATAACATTCAGATAATTGAATTTTAAACCCAACTGAAACATTGAGTCTAATTTTACATATATTTTTGCAAATGATGAGATTAGAGGCGCAGTCTACAGTTTATTTAGATTATTCACTCGTCATCATTTGACATAAATGACATCAATATTAAATTAACTAAAAAGGCCAATAATAAGTTAGTATTGCCTGATTGGAGTACATACTGCACACATGCAGGATAAGCATCAACCATTTGATGCTTTTCATTTCAATTCAAGAAGAAATTGGGTTGTAAAACCAGTGGCAACACACAGTTTTCCCTCTGCAACATATTTTGACCATTGTGACATGAAATTGCCTTTGCGGTCAAAGAAACTCTTCAAAGAACATTTCAAACCAGCACCTGAGAAAGTGGAGCTGAAGCTGCAGTGAGTCTGGCCTTGAGTCAGTGGCTGTGTAATAACCTTGACTCTTGAACGTATCAAGCATCCGAGGCAGAGACGTTGGGCATGAACAGCCGTTACACAACAAACCAGACTGATGATGCGTCTGTACGCGCAGCCTTGTACTCTCCAAAGCCATTTCTTTGTCTGAGCTCCGGGGCTTTGCAAATAGATTGACTGCTGAGGCTGCTGCTGACAGACCCAGCTACATTCTCCCTGCAGCAGCACAGAAGAAGTAATGTGACACCGTCCTCTGGCTGCGAGAAGCTGCCTGGAACTGCAGAGACCTCTTCATCTGTTACTCTGCAGCCCGTAACGAGTCCCCGCAGCCCTTCCTGTCTCAGTGCCGGCGCCTTGCTTTTGCACTTTGATCATTTCTCATCCTCGTCCATCCTTTTGAACAGTAACTAATTGTTTTTTTGCTTCTCTGGGCTATCCTGCTTTTTTCACATCGGTAGGTTGTTTCCTGGATTTCACACGGCGGCGTCCGGATTTACTCGGTTGTTGAAATCAGTCACCAGCCCAGTGAAAGCTGGGTCTCTGTCATACAAGGGTCAATTGTAATAATCATATAAAACTATTATTTTGCTTTTTTTTGCACTAATTATGTTAATATCACAACAAATGTTGAAATACATGAGGGTTGATGGCGGTGGTCACGGTCACAACCAGTATGTTTGTAAATAAAGATGGACATCGCTCAAAAGTGAAGCCAGATCATTTTGATGACCACCTGGTGGCTTACTGCAATAAATGCCGTTAACCCTGCCTCCTCCGTGTTATCAGATAGGACTTGGTTGAGAATGACACCTGATAGGTCCAGTTTGTGTGTCAACAAGACCTTGATGTCGCAGCTCCACTCCACGATCACTAGTGTGCAGACTCAGTCTTTTTAAATGTAGCAGTAACTTCCCCGCAGCCCCTATAGCCCTGCTAAAATAAATTCAGTCTATTGTGCTTTAAATCAACCTTTCACACATTTACACCACTGATAGACTCACACTGTAGATTTACTTTACTCGATATGATTTAAGATCATTTAAGAACTTTTTTACGTGTAGCAAAGATTTGCATGTGCTTGTTTCAAACTGTCACTGTTTTTGCATATTTTGTCATTTTTACGGTGGGTCCAGGTCATGTACTCTGTTCATGACCATGGCGCTTTCCTCCAAAGGGGACCATCAGTCGTTTCAAAGCAACGAACATTTAGGTTTACGTGTTTCCAAAATAAAGTCCACATGGCTTTTATACCTCAACAATCATTTTAATCATGGATTTATTAAAACAAGTAATATGTATTGGACTGTTGTTGCGAAGGAGGAGCCAAGCCAGTGAAGCATTCGATTTGCCACTCTAACTATGTTCGAACACTCACTGATGGTCACAAGTTCTCGGTAGTGGCCGAAATAACTAGTTTGCGAATACAAGCAAATGAGTTTGAGGGCGAGGACACCTGCTGAGTGCCTTCCTTTGGAGGTTTAGCAGGAACACCTAACCAGGAGGAGACTCTGGGGTAGACCCAAAACTCGCTTGAGGACTACATCTCCCATCTGGCCTAGGAACACTTCATGATCCTCCAGGAAGAGCTGGAAAGCTCATGCGACTCCAGCCAGGATGAACAGAAGACAATGAATAGATGGATGGATGGTTGGATGGATGGATGGATAGATGAATGGATGGATAGATGGATGGACAAATGGATTTATTAATGTTAATTATACACAAATTTAAATACTGGCTTATTGTTTGTGTTTTTCCATGAACGATGCTGCTGTTCATCCACAGACAAATGAATTTAATAAACGTACTACCTGATACCTCAGTTATTCTACACAGTCCCTTCACTTAGAGAAGCTCAGAAAATCTTATAGCATTGAAATAATGCCTCTCCTTGGTCTAAGTCAATTTTCCTTTTCTGAAAAAAAAAATCTATTGATGGAAAAAAATAACCCTCAATAAGCTGTGGAGGTTTGAGTGAATGCAGCCTGCAGTGCACAGAGGGAGAGGTTTTTCACAGCTCTCCAAAGAGATTTACTTTATCTCATGCTACATACAAAGGCTTGTTTTCATTGTAGCTTAACTCTGGGACCAATATAACGTTTGACAATAGTCGCATTTCATATTTCACAACTTACTATTTCATCATGGGGATGCTTCTTAGCAGAGGTCAAAAATACATGCTGCATTATTAGCTAATCAGACCTGGAAGATGAGTATGAGCGGTTTAGCATTTGCACGTATTTTTACTACTTTTTTCTTTTTTATAACTACTTTGAGCCTTGCCTTTATTGTTTCCTTCTGTTTTTATGTCACGTCCTCTAATGGTGGACGTGGGTATGTGAGGCTCAGCTCGCTCATGTATATACGTCCTTCTCTCTCATGCTGTTATCTGCTGTTATAAGGAGACTTGCAGGAATGGCAGCTGTCATTACAGAAAACCCCTCACAAGAACATATGATTGTGATGATTGAAAGCTGAAGGATTTATGACTCTTGTCAGGGTGCTTTGATCAGATTTGGTCACTGGAGACCAAAGTTTGTTTCTCATTACTTACAGACAGTCTTTGTTTGTTCCAAAAATGATCATTCCTAAACTTCAACGTAATGTTGTCATTATCTCCGACAGGGAGGGGATGTTTGTTTATTAGCAGGATTACAAAGAAGTCAACTGATTTTCATTAAATATTGTAGAGGGGAGCAGCATGACCTAAGGAAGAAGCCATTAAATGTATCCACGGATCTGGATAAAGAGGCGGACTGAGGGAAAAAAATGTCCCTCCTGAAACAATTTAAAATATGTTTGTTGATTTCTCCGAGTAAGTCGTGAATCTTGACGGAAAAAAATTGGCATGTTTAGGGAACTCATATTTATAAGTGTGTGTAATTTGGTGCAGATCCAAATACAATCTGGATCTTGAGAATTTTTATGCGCACTTCTTTTTGTAAATATGGTGATGAAAGTTTACCAGCCTCAACAAAGTGATAATTTCAACTCAAACCAACCATGTTTTTCCATAAACCTAACATTGTGGTTTTATGCCCGGGCCATACTGGAAGTGTGAGCGACGAGCTTGCGTCATGAGCTGTGTGTAAGACACACTTTTTAGCAGCGCTGCTCTTACACTCGGAGTATTGTAAGATTAAACGTATAGTAGTATACGTGTGGTTCATAATGAAATAAACAGTGATTTCTGTTGACTGAATCCATTTGTTTCTTTCAACAAGGTGTCTATTGTTTGTTATCGAAGAGTCGGATGATGCACGGCTTCTTTCTGCAGTGTCCGGGCATTTAGTTTAGTTTAATGCATCCACCTTTTAGTCAAGGATATAGTGTTTGCACCAGAATACATCACATAGCAGCTCTGCAGCCGACGCACCAGCGACACTACTGATCAGTGACGCACCCAGAGTGACCCTTACATTAACCACAATGTTATTACATCATGAAACCTTTTATTCTTTACTTGTGATTTCTGAGGATTTTGGAAGACACTGAAAAATAATGTTGAAGGGGGCTTCAGATCAGAAAATAAAGTTATATGGAGTAATAAAAAATGTGTTTTCTCTTTCATACTTAATGACCTTGTTTCTGGTAATCACATATAACCACAGTCAGTCTGGGGGTGTATATAACGGCTGAGGAGCTGTTGCCTGCACCTGGAGTACAGTTTGCATTATGACCTGTTTGTGTTGGGACTTTGTGTGGAAATACTCTCATGCTCCTTTTTACATTGCTGGTTTGAATGTCCATCCAATACATCTTAATTCACTCAATTCAAAACTGTATTAATGCACCAAAGAAATGTAGGGGAGATGTGCCATTTTATTTTTGTCTTCCTTTAGTGAGTTAGGGTTGGAATGGTAATCACAATTTATTTTGGGGGTAAGCTCATTTATTATTGTGGTTTTATATTAAGCAAAGTCTTATTAGCTTGGTATTCTGGCCAGGGGCTCTCCCTGAAGTTCAAATTATGCTTCCATATTTGGCAGAAAAAGAAAATATACACACTGACTCCTTTTTATTCTTCATATGATTTCCTTCTTTCTTTATTTCTATCTATTACATCATACATACATAAATCATATCACAGTTTTAAAGGTTTCCTATGATCCATCTCATTCAAATTAGTGCAGTTGTGTATTCCTTAGTGTTTCTGGTCTTTAAATAATTCAAAACACATAAAGACGCACTATTTTACGTCGCAGCAAAAAAACAGATCCTGTCCCTTAGTGTATAAATTAAGAGACTGTAGCCTGATCACTGTATTGCCACATGCACAATAATTATTCTTCTGAGTCTGTAAACAAAGTCATTAGTGAGCTGCTGTGGACTTGTAGTCTCTGTAATAGGGCAACTGATTACTTGTTTTGGTGTTAGCAAAGACATCAGCCTTTGAAGAATATTGGCATTAGTGCTGGATAGTACTGGTCCTGATCAATTCCCGGTAATGAGCTCTCCACCTCCTCTTCTCCTCTTCTTTCTTCGTCCCTCTGCTGTCGGCCGAGCTCCTTGTTCTGCATCTTCTGCAGACAAAGAGAACAGAGGCTACATCCACAACACCACATCATGGACATGTTTGTAATAGCTGCTGGCCCAGTTGTAGTTTGAAAACTCTGCAGTTGCGTTGTGGTCCCGGCAAAAAACGAGTGGCGAATCAATGATTTTTCAAAATCAGGGGCCATGAATGGGCCACAATAGGGGACAATTATGTCCAACACCTCTCCACAATTCCTGATTAAGTATGCTTCGAGCTAATTTACACATCAATGGAGGTAGTTTTAAAAATTGTTCCTTCAATATGTACTTCAAAAAAGCTTAGAAAATAAAGACTGGAAAAGAAATTGTCATATTTATGATTTTTTTTATGCTGCTTTCAGACATTAACTCTGGAGAATGTCTGCACAACTGGATTCAGACTTTCTTTGGGGTCTCATGACGCTTCTAACACACAGCAGATGATTTTTTTTTAAAGCGCAGACGCACACGTAGAAGACACCGTCAAAGATGTCAAGAGAGTTTGTGGTGATAAGAGCCGGCGCCAGTGTCTGTGTGCTGCTCCACCTCTCCCCAGAATAATGTGGAGGATTTGATGCTGTTGTGAACGAGTCTGTGCAGAGAACCTCCCGCTGTGTTGTGCATGTGTGAAAGGAAAACTCTGAAACAGTTCCACCTCGTCGTCATGCCAAGGAAATGAATCCTTCTTCTTAATTGTCGCCATTGTTTTTTCTTTCTCGAGTAGTATTTTCTGTAACTAAGCAACCCACTGCAGAGTAGACAAACTGCTGAAGTGTTTATGCAAAAGAAAACATCTGACAGAGATGAAGGGAGCAGTAATGACACTTGTGATAATAGAGGTATTGTCAGTAATAGTATATATAAGTAGGCATATTGCACATATAAGCAATTTAGGTGTAATCATAATCCACGATCAGCTGCCGCCACGATTCACAATGAGGCTGCAAAAAAATAAAGCACAAGGAATCCAGGGACACGTTAGATTCATATGGATGGGGATGATTTCTGATGCAGAGTTAAAAAGCTCACGTGTGCAAAGATTGTTTTAAAAATCTGTTTTGAAATGAAAACATATTGTTATGGATGTAGCCTGAGAACAGAGTGGTGCCACACCTTAAAAGGTCACATAATATCCTGGCGAGCGGCCACTGAACATTAACCAGCAGTGGAGTAGAGTTGCATTGTACTTTTATCTTTTCTTGTGTGTGTGTGTATGTGAGGCTGATGCTCTGAGGACGAGCGCATTATGAGTAATATTTCCCAGAGTGATCATCATTTGAAGCAGTATTTGCAATGAATAATGTACCTTCTCAGATTCATGATGCAAAACATGATCCTTGATTCCTTTTTTTTCCCAGAGGTATCGTTTCTCATATGTTGACTGGTTATTTTCTATGAGTAATGAAAACCTAGTAGTATTGTGCTTTTTCTCTGACAACACACACACGACGCAAAGAAGCTGCTGCAATCCATGACTATGAAATCACGACACTGCATACTTACCATTCCCGGTGTCAAGAGTTTAATGAAATCCCAGCCACAAGGTTTCAGGGTTTTTTCCCATTATGTTTTTTTTCTTTCATCAGCTCAGATTTCTTTCTCACCGTATCTTACAGGTGTACATGACACAGTGGCTGTATCCCCCAGCCTTCGTTACAGTGTGATGTGTGGAGTGCAGCGAGATAGCACAATTTCTGTTGGTGATACATGAACAGCATCTCAGCGGTGGCCGGCTCCGAGCTCCTGCAGTGTTTGCCCACCGGGGGAAACAGATGAGGTTGACTCAGGGGTCACCAGCCCCTCCTGCAGGATGCCGCTGATCATCCTCCTCTGCTCAACAATCGAAACACAATACCAAACCGGTGAGGTGAAGAAACATAGTCGCCCTGCACCACCCACTGCTCTGCCTGCGGGATGGAAACACTGAACTGTCATGGACTGGATGTGCGGTGAAAAGTTGCATGAATATAAACATGCAATACATTTATTGATAGATTAGACTTCCATCTTCCCCATCATTTAACAAAAAAAAAAAGAAATGCTGGTGCAATTTGCAAAAAGAAACTGAAAATGTGTTCAGTGCTTAAAGACTGCAGCTTTTATTTATTTTCCTTTGCTCAACAGTGATTTTATGCTCCAGTGAGTGAATACGGCTTAAAGCCCCAGTGACAGTGCAGAGCTGCCAATCACAGCCATGGGTCAGCAAAGGTTAACGTTCTCTTAAATCTGAAAACTTCACCGTTGTGAGTGTCAGTCACTTGAAACCGCTTCAATGAGAAAAAACACGAGTTCCTACAACGTCTTTGAAACTGTGAGTCGACTTGACGGCTGAGTCAGTTTTGATTTTTGAAAGATGGTAGTTGAGGTAACTAGAAAAACCTAAATGACCAGGAATGGCCAAAACACAAAACCTGATCCAGTTGAAAGGGTCACAGGAAAAGTTCACTTGCAAAACTAGGGAGTAAATTGAAGTGTGAAGGTAACGAAACCTCTCTAGGGTTAAAGTGGGAAAGTGAACTAAGTGAAATGCACAATGAGATGACTTAACACAATGAAACAGGAAGGGTTTTATCATACGGTGTATTCTTAACTAATTCTTCAAAGTTTAGTATTCTGTTTTCTTACAATGTATGTTTTAAATAGTATCTACTTGATTAATCAGTTTTATTATAAAGTATTAAATAATAATTACAATAATACGTATTATTATTATTAATTTGTTTAATATTATTAAGTTATGTGAACTTAACACATTAACAGTCATTACGCTCTCATTTCAAATCAAAATAATTCAAGTCAGAGTTAAAAAATTTGACAACTTGAACATCTAATTGAATGAACTTGAAATGAATCAAACTAATGAAACAAAAGTTAATGAGAAGTTGATTCCAATTATTGTATGTTCAGTGTGATCTCTGTCATATATGCATTTTCTGTACATCTCAATCAGATATAACAAAGTTTTCAATGTTTTTAGTGTCAAACAAGTTTATGATTCTAAAAATGATATTTCTATACAACTGCAACACCATACACATTCTACCAATCCCATTATGCCTATTATATTTGAATGGCTATGTTTAAGGTAAGAGAGGAAACTTGACTAATACAGAAAAAACTTGACTAATACAGAAAAAAGTCTCATGAGTCTCTGCAATTAATCACTCTTCATGCATTAAAAAATATAGTTTTAATTTTGATGTGAGAACTCAATGTATAGAAGTCTACATATTACAGAGTTTGTTCTTGAGTGCTGTACAAAGTGCCTTCTGCAAGTGCTCTTGACTCTGTCGCTGTCACATGGTCCAACAGTCAAACTGTCACAAAAGTCAAAAATTTGCTTGGATCCTTTCAACTCATGAACACAACACAACAAATAGACAGCACATTCATAGAGTGAAGTGCCTCTCGTCTTGGAGTGTATTCAACTGTACACAAAGCTGTGGACTATTCTTACACTGATTCCTCTCCAGAAGAAAATTCACAGACTGGATTTTCAACAGCTTTTTCTTTCCGACTTTAGAAATGTTTTTGAACTTGTCTGTTGCAAACACCTGCTGCTTTTGATCGCCTTTGTTCCGAACAGCCAAAAGCTGTGGTCTCCTCGTCTCCAGGTCGACAATGAAAACGATTTCTTAACATCTTCACCCGGGAAGGAAAAGGTGCAAAACTATCATCTTTAGTGAATAAAACACAGTTTGCATGTGGGTGAAAGGAAAAGCAACGAAAAAGCTGCATTTTGAAAAACACTGATGTACATGAGGATGAGGTCTGAGTCAACGACAATGTGGTCCAATTGTGTGTGTGTGGTGTTGGTATTACTCTTGTTGTGTAAATCTGTTCACAGAGTCACACTATGGGGACTTGACTTCCTTTTGGGGACAAAAATCAAGTCCACATAACATAAATGATTTGGGCTTAGGTTCAGGTTAAGGTTAAGGTTTTGGTTTTGGTTTAGGTTTAGGTTTAGGTTCAGGTTTAGGTTGGGTTTGAAGGAAGTCTCCAGGAAATCAGTGTACATCAGCATTAAACAGGAATAGAACCTCAGGTGGTATAATTACAAAGATGTGTGTGTGTGTGTTGACATTTTGAAGGTCCAGTCCAGGTCAAGCTTATAATAAATTCATGTCTAAAACCCACCCCTGTGTCCAAGCGGTCAAGTTCAGACTCAGACCTGCCTCCTGCAGGCTGGAGCAGGGATTTAAAAAACCCAAACATAATTTCTCACACTTCTCTACAGTGTGAATGGCTTGAACTTACGTTCAAAATTTCAAAATACAGGATAAAAGGTTTTTATTACCTTCGTCAAGCAGGAAATATTTTTAACCGTGTCCATTTCTTTGTTGGTTCGTTGGTTCGTAAGCAAATTTATGCAACAAGTGCTAGACCGAACATCATGAAACTTGGTGTAAGGTTGTGATATTGGTCAGGAAAAAACGAGAGATTTAAAAATGTTGTTAATCTATGCATAATTGATGGATTTTAATATTTCAGACATATTTAGAGTACTGTTATATAGTGAGTGATTTGGTGCAGCTTCATTGAATTTAAGGCGATTCTATTTTTTGTGGATCAAAACTATTTTATAACCTAAAAGAAAAACAAATAGAGAAAACAAAGTAAATAAATTTAAATATTTTATCAAAAAAGTAAAATTTCCTACCAATAACAAAAATACAATAATTAGTCCATAATAGCCAATCATAAACTCTGCATCTTTCCTGTATAATTCTACTAAACATAAACAAAAATTTAAACTAGTTTAATATCCACATTAAAGACTAATAAAATGATTAGACTATACTAGACTAATAATATCTGTTCATCTGTTGATGCCCCCGGATAACCAAAATCCGAAGGACCAGCTTCTATCCGATTGCTTTTCAACCTTTACTTTGGTGTGTTAAGGTATCAAACCCACGTCCTGCACAGAAATTCCAATGCTTAAACACGCTGAGATATTCTCTCCAAGACAATAAAGGGTATTCAGTTCTTTGAGTCCTTCAGTGTTTCATCTGTGTGCTGAACTGTAAAATCCACCAAGGCTTGAATCCTCAAATTCAAAAACCTCAGAGCAGTAGCATCCTGAGGCACGTGGCCAGGATCTTCCAGGCTGTATCTCTCAGAGCGTTCATCTGAGATCCTCAAAACTTCCAAGGTCTGCTCTAACACTTCGAGCTTAATGTAAAAAGGTGCTTGACCGGTATTTGTTCAAGCCTTTGGGTGCTCGCTTAAGGCAGTATCTGAGGATTGAACCAATGGTTTTAGAACTTAGGCTTTGTCTTCTTTCATCCTCTGACAGGGAGACATCCAAAAGGGTCCTCTCTGGTCATTTTGAATTAAAATTACACTAGCAAGTTTGGCAGTTTTATTATGACAAAAAGTCCTTGAACAAAAATAATTAATTTTGATGACTGCAAGGCTGTCTGCTGCTTTCATGCGCCTGATGATCTACTTCCCTTCATTTGTCTGTTATTTTAAGTACAATTAGACTTCATTGTAGGATTAGGGTACCGAAGGTAACACCACCCATTTATGTGGATTGGGCGTTTTATGGAGCAAATAAACATCTCAGGACAAGTGAAACCTTGAGGTGGATGGAGGACAACGTCACATGCCAGGTTCCACTCCTGTCAGTCGAGAAATAAAATACGAGGCTGAAGATAGAAAAAGAAAACCTGGTCTGATAAATGTGGATTTCTGCAAAAGCATGCAGACGATTCTGTCTGAATTCAGAGTCAAAAGCATGAATCCATGGATTCAACCTGCCTTGTGTCAACAGTCCAGGTTGTTGTTTGTCTTGGAGAATCTTTCTCTGCACACTACGGGCCTGTTAACACCAATCAATCATAGTTGGAGTGCTGCAGCCTACTTGAGTATTGTTGCTGACCATGTGCATCCGTCTGTGGCCACAATTTACCGTCTTCTAATGGCTCCTCGCAGCAGCCTGCCACAATGCATTGTGTCACAAAGCAAAAGTCGCCTCAAACTGGATTCATGGAGAAGAAAATGAGCATTAGTGAGCTTCCTTAGTCACCAGATCTTAATCTGATTCAACAGATTTGGGATGTGTCACATCGGGAGATTGGCAGCAGTGAATGTGCAGCTGACAAATCTGAAGGAATGAACATGGAGCAGAATCTCTTTATCTTTTTTTTCAAGAGCATGTTGAGAGCAGGACCTATAGATTTTAATAGAATGCCATGTCTAGTGATGAAATCTATGAAAATGTTCTGGCCTCATGCTTCATTTAACACGTTTAGAATAAAATTACATTTATTGTTTACACGACTAGAGCCTGTACTTTTTAATAAAGCTAACACACCCACAACGAGGGCAGGACAGATTAATTCATCATCACTACACCTGGCACTCTATTTGTTGAGGAATTTTCACAGACTTAATATTCTAAAGAAAAAATCCATGAGCAGATGCACAAAAGCATCGAGAGCAGGAAGCTGAAACGCATTAAATCAGATTTTGAATAAAACCTGTGCAAATCTGAACTGAAAGACCACGGTTTTGCATTAAGAGGTGTGAAAAAATGATATATATGCCAGTGTTAATGTGGTGTCCCTAATAAAGTTGTCAATGGATATGGAAGAACACTTATTATTTTTACCATTTAACTGTGTGGGTGCAACATTACCTGACACAACTTAAAGGTGTTTTAATTAGAGTTCACCCCAGAGGCCTTTGGGAAAACTTTGCTCATATGTTTTCACCTTCGTGAGGAAATCTAGAAAAGCAAACAAATGCAAATATTTCAAATCTAATATCTAATGTCTATCCTGTGGCCTGGCCACTGGGTGTCATGTTTGTTTAAGAAATTTGGGTAAACCAACATTGGGAAGGTTAACAGAGGGAGGCCATTATGTCACTTCATCTGAATGTGCAGAGGCTACAATACGTTTTCAGCAGAATAGAGATGTCCAGCTGTCTTTTTAATGCATTTGAACGTTTGTCTTTTGAGTGTGAAGAGCTTTTGCTTAAGCAGAACAAAAGGTGTTTGAATAAAACTTCAATGTTAAAAGAGTACGCAGCCCTAGGAGTTTCTAAGCATAACCCAAACCCACGAAGAACAAAGTGAACAAGTAAAATGGAGCATTTGGGGAAACAATGACATCACAACTTACTTCACAGACGCCTACTGTTGCTTAATGAGCATGCACCAGAAACCAGAACCAAAATGGCGGCTCTAAACTGGTTTCTCTAGGTTTGGTTAGCACTGCAAAATCGAATGACTGACATGAGTGGAAAATATCCTTTCAAGCACCACCCGGTTTGCTCGCCCTCATCAACAAGTTGCTTCCCATCTGCAGAACATTATCACTAGATATTTTTTCTATTAAAAACAATTATCTGTATCTGACAATGTTTTTAGAAATACACAATTTATTCCTGTCAAAGTGACGTACTGCTTAAACCACAGCACCCATTTATTTCAGGATGTCATTTCTTCTTTATTCTGAAGTGAAACCACTACTGCTAAGATTTAAGCCTTCAGATCAGCAGTCAGTCCCAGTATTTACACAGAGCGACTCTCAGTCCGTCCTAACTACTGACAGCTAAATTAAGGGTTGCGAAGCAGTGGATTTTTCCAGCCAAGTGCATTGCATCAGGAGCACTAATGGATTCAACACAGTGTGGTCCACTGACAAGCGCTGATGAAATATTTGGTTTAAAGCAAACAAACCATGACGTGTCACATGAAAGAGAGAAAAATGAACTGGGATGTGGCAGATAGAGCTGCTGCTGTATCCAGCAGAGATTGTCATGATGTATGATCGGACCAATGATGTTGTGGCCCCTGGTTCCAGGAGACCTTGTGTGAGAATGAACACTGTGGTGCACTGCTGCTGAATAACAATCACCTGAATACAAATTAGCAAAGGACATACATCCGACGACTTGAACCATTTCAACCGGAGAAGAAAATCAGCAAAAAAGGGCATTGTTGCATTTTGTTTACAATGATCTTTACTAACTTCCACAGGTCTCTGTTTCTCTGATTAACTCACTGACTCACCCAGACAGAGCCTCCAGCCATGAGGTTAGTCACATCTCAATATCATTACACCACAAACCCTTGGCTCCTGATACTTGTATTTCACTTGTTAAATTACTGCACAAGAAATACCAGGATTTAAAACAGCCTTGAGTAAAATAAAGAAAGTACAACCAACCACCAAGTTATGTTTCATTTAAACTTTGTCACGCTAACACAGTTTGTATTTTTCTGTATACCAGAGCCTCATCATCATTCCCCCTCTCACTACGACCTAAAGAATAAGACATTACATGATTTTATGATACCAGTTAGTAAATTACAATTCCATCGAGGTAACCACTTATTGGCCATTAAGGAACACACCATCACCATCAGACACCAATTCCTGCAAACAATATATGAGGTCCTCTTGTTTAAAAAACGTTAGATTCTCAAGGGTGATTTGGAAAATCCTGTGTACACATTGGAGGTCCCAAAATATTGGCTGTTGCCCCCAAAGGCTTATTCTTCGTCAGACCATACCTGATGGGCTCCGCGATTGGGGTAATGGTTAGTTTATCACAACATTTTAACCGTTCTTTCAACACAAACTCTTTGGACAATTGGGTCCAGACCTTCTACAAACCATTGACTTTCACAAAACAACAGAAAAAAAAACAGAAATGTCCCTGAGATATTTGTATTCTTTTGGGTTTTCTTCAGTTTTGCGTCTGTCCTGTGTTAGAAACATCCTAATCATAATTATGCAGGATTCTCACATGGGCTCACTCAGACAGTCTCCAGAGATTGTATGAAGAGGCTGGAGAATGTCCAGAGAAACAGACTAACGTTTCCATTCTCGCACACTGCCCCTCCAGATTCAGTGCGTGACCACATCGTTGCTACAGTCTACTCCACAGCAATCTCTAGTGGGCGTAGTAATTATGACAGTAACAAAGGAGGACGTTTCGGCACATAATATAGAGCTGTGTTTGCTTTTCTTACAGGAGACCTCAGTTTGTCTCCTGTGTGAATAGGTTGTTTCTTATTTTTCTGAATCATGATTTTTTTTCCAAACCTAACCAATACATTTTTGTCCCTAAACCTAACCAAACTGGAACCGTTCCACATCATGTCTGTCTCTCATTGTTACCATAACGATGGAACCCTGTGTATTAGTGTATAAGGATGTGACCGATAAGGTCTTTTCATTTGAATGATCTGTGGAGCAGGTTTGAACCCAGGGGGAGAAAGACAAATGAACCAACTTCAGCACTATTGACCTGTTTCCTTAAGAAATACTGAAAAGAGGTGACCCTAAAGACAAACTGCACATTGACAACGCCACCCTATTAATGAGTGCACAACCGGATTATTGACTCTAATCTGTTAAAAGTCTCACAGATGCATCATAGATGCACTTAAATGCTCCTCAATGAGCTCGTGAGACAATAACATGAAGCTTTGGTTTAACCATTATTCTGAACAGGGAATCTGTAGATTACATGTGTCGCTCCCTTTTCCATCATTTTCACTTCACGACTACACCGCCCCTGTTTTCCCTCCTTCCATCTTGCTTATACACGCAAATCACAAATTCACACGCTTCTTATTTCCATCACTTTCAATACAGATTGCATCACAGGTTCACAAACCATGCATATAAGATGCAGCAGAATCCAAAGGGCTTAGTTGTTGGGCGCATTGATAAATCCCAGACTAATATAAACCCACCTCATCTAACGGAGGAACAAGTAACGAGGGAAATTAAACCAGAGGCTGTGAGTCTTTTGTTTAGGGAAACACTGTGGTTTTGGGTTAAATGTTTAGGATCTAATTGTGTTTTGTAAAGACTGCAGTGAACAACTGAACAAAGACCATCATCTTCCTCTGAGAGGAATGAATTAAAGAAGGCTATGAGAAGATAATGTGTCACTATAACCGATATTTATGTTTGTAAAATTGTGTTCAAAGTTTTCTTAATTACAAAACAAAATTTTTAAACATAACTTGTTCCCATTAAAACATATTGGAAGGGCGTTGCAAATTAAAAGGAGCAAAATGTAATTTCTCCGACACAGTTGCCTGACCAGAAAACCTTATTAAAAACGAAGGCAATCAGCTACGAACCGTAACAAGTTATTCAACCTCATTCAGTTTTCAGGTGCTGAAATATTCAGCAACTTTTGGTCCTGCCTATAAACACTTAACATAAGACCACATTCAGTAACAAAGGATTCCCAAAGTTGCACTTTGCAGGAGTGGAGATAGGTAAGGACATCTGAATTCTATTTAACTTTTTATCATGTAAAGTCAAGTTCATACTACAGGATTTTACGACTGATATGCTGGTTGCAGATGAGTTTTGCAAGTCTTGGACAAAAGCCCCCGATTGATGATCAATGACTGTGGCTCTATAGCAAAGACGTGATTAGAGAGGTGACGTATAGCAGACTCCAGTCTGAGTCAGCATCAACTCAAGCCGGTCAGAGCACAGGACAGGATGAAGGTACAAGGCCCTGATTATTGTTACCAGGGGCATCAACCAATAACCATGCATGTGAGGGACAGGGCATCTTATATTATCTGCCTCGGGAAAACAGAATGCCTGTCGGGTTCAGTTTGGGTTAGGTTTCTCTCAGGCTCGGTTCGTTTTCAGACGGGAAAATGTTTTTCTCTAGTCTTTGTAGCAGTGATGTCCACTGAAGGATTTCACGTCTCCTCCAGCTTGACGGTGGAGCAGGAGAATCAGTCGGGTTCACTGTGTCTCTTCTCACATCTGTTTTGGTGATTAAACAGTTTAATCAGCGTTGAAAGAAAGATCGTGTAGTGTGTGACCCGTTGTTGCTTTGCAGTCGTTTCGTATGAAAACACAATGACTGCAAGAGTCATGGTCGAGTTGTGTGTACTTCACAGCGATCTGACGACTTTGAGAATGGTCTTGTTGGAACTTGTAAAAATCCTTTTACCAAGTCTGTCCTTCTAAGACATTTCTTAGACATCCCTCTTGGGTTTAGATAATACAATACATTATAATAACAATTAAACGATAGAATAATAATTCACTGAACTCGTGGAAGCCACAGCAGGAGCATCTGTCATAAAGCAAACTCCCCATGCAGATTGCCCCTGTTGGCCTCATGCACTCTGTCACCAAAGTCTCACGAGTTCAATTCCCAAGATAACAAAAGGTGTCTGACTCTGTGGACCTTCCGCTCTTCCATAACACTGATGAGACCCTACACAATCTGAGCTGACAGAAACATGAAGCAGGGTGACGAGAGGAGGGAGGAGGGCGACTGTCTTGTCCCTGTAGCCTCGTCAGCCTCTCACAAAGCTCCACTATTCTCAGTGTGATCTACAGCAACAACACACCAGCTGTTAAAAGTCTTAAAAGACAATATGTAGATACTAAAGCTTAAATACAGCCTTAACTCTCAAGCTATTCGCTTTGCAAAGCACTGAAATACTGTGTTGATATGAAAACTACAGTTCAATGTTTGCTATATTTCTGGAGCCGACAGTGTGTGAGGTTTCCACTCAATCATTCATCTGCAATGCTCAATGATTTCCAGCTACATGCCCCCATGAGGCCATTTGATTTCTGCATTTCATGAACACAAAGAGCTTCTCAGAAAAAACGACAGAAAATGAATGACTGCAATTACCTTTTTTTCTTTGCAATAGAAGAAAATAGCTCAGAATAGAAGACGGGTCTCTTCTGGCTGTATGCCTGCCAGGTCATGCTGAACACAACACGCATGTAACTGTTGAGTGTCATCGCTGACACGCATCATAGCTACTGTCAAGACATTTAAATATGTGACATTGCACAAGAGAAACGTTTAAAGTTTTCTTTGTTGTTTGTGTCAGTGCAGTTTAATGAAAAGGCCAAACGTGAGCGTCTTTACAGCTGGAAACATGCAGCTAAGTAGATGTGTGTGGATCGATACTCAAATATTCATTCTTCTGAACTCCAACGTGTCTGTTCAAGTGTTTACACCCATATTCATTAGTTGTTACACTCCTCAGTTATTTGGGGTAAATGTGTTTTGTTTCCCAAGAGTGATTTCACAATGAACAAGATCTATTAGCCACCGGTTGGTAGGGACTACTTCTACTTCTGCCAGCCACAGCAATGCAAACTATGGCTCCATAAATGCATATGTGATGTGTTTGTCAACTCTGGCAACAACAACACAAACCTAATTATACATTTGAAATGTAAATTCAGATTATGATAAGGTCATGCAGCGGTAGACTAAAGAGGAGGAGAAAGAAGCTCAGACTTCACCCACTCACTCACTTTATAATTGTTTCTAATTAAAGAAAAAGAAAAAGTAGTTTATGTCTTTGTGTCAGTACGTAGCTATAACTTGAAATAAACTATAATACCACCCTTCATTTTAATTGGTATCTGTTTTGGAAAGAAAACTGGTGGTAATTCTCATGGCTAGTTTCAAGGATGAATGTGCTTGGATACAATAATCAACCTTTAGCAGAACCTCTGTTTTGCAGGCAAATTTTGTGGTGAAGGAGCTAATTGCTAAAAAGCACCAGAGGGATAATTCATGAGCTCCTACAAGTTTTACAAACTCTTGCACGAATTTAATTTGCAAAAGCACCTGGAACAGTAAAGGAACAGACAGGAAAAGTAAACAAAAGGAGCGAAAGACTTTTGCAAAGACTTGATACTCCTCAAGACTGGAAAACGAACTGCAAGCTGCAAAAGCATTGCTACCGTCGGACATCAGACGCCTTACCAAAGAGAACTGAGAAACCATCACTTCAGTGAGGTTTGTGTTATGTGTTCAGTTATTGAGTATAGCCCTCCAAGGATGTTATACAAACTCCAGTGGAAGAACATTTTCTGCTCGTCTGTTGCTAGGCACTGTACAGATAGAATGCAGAGTACATGCTGTTCAAGTTCAAGTTCTTCTCTGAAAAATCTTGTGAATTTTGTCTGATATTTCCAATGTATATTGGTGCATATTATATTATTGTATTTATGTTGAAAAGATGTTCCTAAATTCTAAAAACTAAGCTAATTGCTGAGCTTTGGTTTTGGTGTATCGTATTAAAGAAGGTGCTTCACACTTACTCTGTTGATGCAACCCAGTCTCATCAGAAAACTTACACCACCTACGTTGGTCCACTTGGAAAACGTAGGCATTTCACAATTTGGCCTCTCAAATTGTGAAATGCCTACATTTTTCCAAGTGGACCAATGTTACGTAATGTAATGCTACGTTTCATATGATGTGTAAAATCTATTAGCATTTACCACTGAATTGTTTATCAAGCAAAATGCTTGTGGTATTGGTAGTTGAATTGCTTTGTAAATAATTTGTGTTAACGAGTAGTGTTTTAGCTAGCTGCTAACGGCTCAACGGAGTGTACGTAACATGTATGTGTACTAATATGGAACTCTCCTTTGTAGTTCGAGCGATTAATGACTGTGCTTCACAACTGTGGTTGTGTGTGTTGTCCACGTATTGCAGGTATGTTTGTTGAGAGTTGTTGAATATTTGTATTGAAGTTGGTGTACATGTCAGATGTGTTATATTTAGTTCTCATTTAGATACTGTATAAGTAATTGAAACAAATTGTACCACTATACGATCACTTTGATTACCTCAGAAGCAGATTCCCTCGCTGTGGTTCGAGCGGAAACAGATTAATGACTGTGCTTCACAACTGTGGTTGTGTGTGTTGTCCACGTATTGCAGATTCCCTCGCTGTGGATTCTCACGCTGTGGAATAAACTTGTCCAACTGCTCCATAATATCTTGACTCCTGTGAGGTCCATGCAAATAGCAGCAGAGCAAACAGAGACCGTCACATGAGCATGGAAAGGCAGAGTTGTCATTTGTTGTAACATAGAGGCCCAAAGGCAATGTTAAAAAACAATTGGTCAAAAACCAGGGCTCACGAGGAAAAAAACTGGAATGCTGACAATGATCTGACAAGACAAACTGGCATCGAGGTAATGGAAACACAGGGATTAAATACACAGAGCAATAGTTTTTTGTGTGTTTTGAGCTCTGCATCACTTCCTTCTCTGTGACATTGAAAAATACCAAATTATTGTATTTGCCCTAATCTTTTCTTGTTTCATTGGTCCAGGTAATGGAGAAGGAGAAACCCTGGGCTCTGGTCTCAGAGGACGGGGTCGACCAAAGTTTACTTGATAAACTCAGGGACGTGTTGAAGCAACACTTTCAAATCCTCTCCAGAAGAGAGTTTCTACAAAACCCTCAGCTGCATGGCCCTAAAATCCAGGCCCTGTTTGTATGGAGCCTCAGGCCTGCAGCTGACCACTCCCTGCTTAGTTTGCTCCCCTCTCTGAAGGTGGTATCCAATGGAGGGGCAGGCACTGACCACCTGGATATACCATTAATCACCAGTCGAGGGGTGAAGGTGACCAACACTCCTGGTGCGGTCAGCAGCTCCACTGCTGATATGGCCATGGCTCTACTTCTGGCATCCACACGCAGGATTGTTGAGAGTAAGGTCAAATGTTCCATGTCCTATTGTCCAATACCAAGACCTGCTTAAACTTTGTCTTCAGACAAATTATATGAGAGAGTAAATCATTATTTAATCAAAGAGACATTCTGCTCATATCCAGGTTAATAATTTTAACTTGTATTATTACTCTAATGTTCAGATAACACATACTGTAACTTTCCTGAGACTGTCCTTTGCTGCTGCTCCAATGTTCAGCCTCTGTCAGAAACACTTGGTATTATACCCTGTCTCTTTAAGGGCCTCCTCCTGATATAGCTCTGGTACATGTAGGAAATGTCTGCCTCTACTTGGCTTTGTTAGCGGGTGAGTCAGACCACTCACTTAGCAGGCATTAGTATATATTATTTCTGTGGTGCATTAGATCATTCATATCCAAAAAGCAGTGACATACATTCAAAGATGCAGAAGCAGTGGTAGTACAGTCATGTAGACATACTAGGAATCTGTAAAAAATAAATAAACAAAATATGAGATGTTAGTGGTTGTTTTTTCTCATAGGTCTTAAAACAGCTGAAGATAAAATTTTACCCAGAAGCCTGAGAGGAGTTGAAGTCGCAGGATCCACTCTGGGAATCGTTGGTATGGGCGAGATCGGTTACAAAATAGCTCAGAGAAGCAAAGGATTTGACATGAAGATCCTGTATCATAACCGGACCCGAAGGTAAAAGTCCACTTCTCAGTGTAAACTTACATACAATCTATTCTCAAGAACAAAGTGAAGGGTGTTCTTAAGATGTATAGGAATATAATAGCTCTTAATACATTGTGGTTTATCAATGTGCAGACTAAAAAAGACACAATGTCTATAACTACCTGTTATATCTGTAACAGAATGTAACAATGAGGAATTACATTTACAAAAGAGCAGGTGTGACTCCCAATTTTCGTGAAAATTCCTACAGTTCTGGTGTGATCTGTGTTCAGGGGTTAAAACATGGTGGAGGTAATGAAGAATTGCATTGAAGCGATGAACCAGTGTGACAATGTCTCTGCTCATTCTTGCTCACTTTACTAATGTTCAGGAGTGCAGAAGATGAGCAGGCAGTGGGAGCGACTTACTGCCGGAGGCTGGACGACCTGCTGACGAGGGCAGACTTTGTTGTGCTCGCCATCTCCCTGACACCCGACACGACGGGCCTCATCAGCCACAGAGAGCTGTCACTCATGAAACCAGAAGCAACACTGGTCAACATCAGCAGAGGTGGCAACTACGGGCCGGATCTACTAAGATCCCTAATAAAGATAGCCAAATTGCGTGTGCATTACAACAGATTGCATGTTTGTACTGTGATCTACTAAAAGTAGTTGCGTAATGATAACAGGTGCAAACACGGAGATGTTCGTGGAAGAGGCAAACAAACATTATTTTTGCTTGTGTCAATCCCCATGCTAACACGAGCAGAAAAAACCTGTTCCCTAATGCATATTCATTAAGGCTAGTGTACTGAATGTACAGCTCGTGTTATTCTGCACGCATTCCTCAGTGCACACCATTAGTAGATCAGTTTGCATGTTTTTTTGCAGGTGAAATCAAGTTTGCACACATTTTTACACATGCAAACATTTAGTAGATCAGGCCCTATGTGTTTTCCCTACAGCTGTTGATGAGAAGATAACACTTGAAAATCTGATCTCTAACCTAATATTGTATCTTCGCATGTCTCAGATCTAGTGGTGGACCAGGACGCTTTAGTCGAAGCTCTCCAGTCTGGAACGATTTGTGCAGCAGCGTTGGACGTGACTTATCCTGAACGTTTACCAAGGTCTCATCTCAGAATCGCTTTGTCGTAAAAGAGCATTCAATTAAAAACATGACCCTGAGATGAATGTACTCAAAAAAATTGTATGAATTCAGTTTCATTCATTAAACCACAATGTGATTATTGCTCTTCAGCTTGGGGCCATGAGAAGCACATGTACGCATATACTGTATACAACATATCTAATTGTCCTCATCTTCCCTCAGTTTTTCTTGTTTTGAGTAAAATTCTCAACCTCAGTATCTAACTAGAATATATACTTTTAAATTACAGCCCAAAACCCTAATGATGAATTCATTACATTTACTAACTTCTCCTCCTTAATGTTTTGCAGGGGTCATCCTCTCTTGGCTATGCCTAATGTGCTCATCACCCCGCACATTGGTGGGAATACCTGGGCAGCAGTTGACAGCATTGCTCAGACGATGGTTGAAAACGCCCTGGCTGCAGTCACAGGTTCACCTATTCCCAATGAGGTCAAGCCGAAATGAGGAGATGACATCTGGGAGTGCTGTTAAATTGTTGAACTAGAGCTGTAGTCATTCAGGAGTCTGCCTGGTGGTTGGTTGCTTGGTCTGCGTTAATCCCTCTTGCACCTTTCTAGAGAGCATCATGTAAAACAACTTCACACTCGACACTAACCTTCCTTAGTTCCTGAGCAATACACATGTAACCACACAGTCGTGTCCTGTCCCTGCTGCAACAGTGTCGAGAGCAGTTCTCTTGCTTTCTGCAAAATGTCTCGAAAAATTGGGTTCAGACATTTTCCAGAGTTTGTCTTTCCGGTATGGCGAACATAGCAGGAGATTGTCCGGGTCAGACGTGTTCACAACAACAAGAAAATGTCTGAAAGCAGCTCACTTGAGGCCGTACTAGTGCAATTCCTTGTTGTGTTGTGCCTGGATTCAAATAATAGTCTCTATTTATAAGAAGTGAAGTCATATGTGGCATATTGTGATTAAGTCTTTAAAATGAATGTATATATAGGAAATGAGAGTTTCCTTTATAAGTGATTTCATTACTTTAAAAGATTAAACGTTTTATCTTTTCTTTCATTTGTATTCACCACTCGGCACGTTCCGTGTCATGGTCCACCCTAATCTCTGTAATATACACGATAATCTCATTTACATTAACATAAACGTATCAAAGTCATGACTCCTGTGTAAATGTAAAACATGGAGGGTTATTCTGGGAGCTGTGTTTTCATGGAACTGATATGAAATGAGGTTGAAGTTTTATTGCTTGCTTTGGATGATAATAACTGAAAAAAAGAAAATGAAGCCGAGCATTACAGAACATTCTTAACCGTGAAATAGTTGCTGACAAATCAATCCCAGCACAAGGTTCAATTATTAGCTCTATAGATTAGAATTAGAATGATTTTACAGAATAATAAACCAATAAGAAGATGTGTAACAGCAACCCTGTCTCAGAAAATGTGTTTTTTTTTCTATCCAATTACATTGTGTTGAGATATATGTTCCACATACAGAGATACCTGAATTATAGGACAGATTTCTGTTTTATCTCCCTTCCTTATACTGTGAATATTACATGTGTTATAATTTTAAGAATACTGAGCTACTTCAGAATTATTCCTTATCATTAGTGAGTCTTCCTCAAACAATTCTATAATATACTGTCACTTTTTTTGTTTGTGTGCTGGACATTGTGCGCAGAGCTTTGCATACACACTCTATGGTGCAGAGTGAAGTTAGAAAACTTTGTGTTCATCCTACCTGGTTTATCGGTAGTGAGGACTTTTGGTGTTTTTCATAAAATGAAACTGACTATTGTTACCATGACAGTGACCAGTACACCTGTGAATGTCTGTGTCAGTCTGATATGATATAAAATATATAATCAAGCTATTAAAATGACCTACAAACCACAGGACTTTGACTCCAGGTTCGAGGACTTGAGTTTGTGTCCAGTTAGTGTTTAACTTTAAAAGCATTTTGTCACAGTTTCAGTAAATAACCACCATGTGTCTCAGGCTTCAAATCTCTGCAGACGTTTTTTGCCTTAAATAAAAAAATACTTGATTGTTCATCTCACAATCTCTGATATTTGTTAAATCAATTTGATCTTATTGCTAAATCCTCTCCATTATTAATAACTGCAACTACAAGTGCAACTACAAGGTGGTTGGAGAGGTTTCAGCACAATTCCTGTGAAACAGTATTTGTGAATAATACACCAAGCACAACAATCAGCCCCTGGAGCGGTTTTCACATTAACTCACATTCATCCAAGTAAAACATCGGTCAAAGGTTTGGTTAAAAAGAAAACTCCCATCATCAGCTTCTACCTGATCATTCTGACAGCAGAGAAGAGTTAAAGCTCAAGCTTTGGTTAGAAAGGTGAGTCTTCCTCATGAAACTAACTTTAATGTAATTTCCTTGTGATTTATTTGAACTGATTTTTCCTTTGAACAGAAATATCCATTATTGGAAAACCTGTTGGAAATGTTTGATATATTTCTGAATTAAGTGGTTGTGTGGTAACAAAATTCACATTTTTTCATGTTCAGTTTAGTTAACTGGATAGACCTTATTATGAGTGTAAATGTAAAAACTGTAACTGTGTTCAGCTGCTGCAATAAACATTCAAATGTGAGTTGTTTGAGAGAAATTAACATTTTCTGTATTTTCAGTCAGAAAATACATTGTCCTCTCTTTTAAGGAAGGTGATGGAGGAGGAAAAACCATGGGCACTGATTTCACAGGTCGGGGGTGACTTTGGTTACCTGGAAGAGCTCGCAGACATCTTGACAAAACACTTCCAAATTGTCTGCCATCAAGAGCTTCTAGACAACCCAACTCTCCATGGCCCCAGAATTCAGGTCCTGTTTATATGGAAGTATTTCCCTGCAGCCGAGCCTGCGCTGCTCAGATTGCTTCCTTCCCTCAAAGTGGTCGCCAGTGGAGGAGCGGGCACCGACCACCTGGATCTGCCGTTCATCAGCGGTCGAGGGGTGAAAGTGGCAAACACACCAGGTGTGGTCAGCGACGGCACTGCTGATTTTGCCATGGGTCTGCTTCTGGCTTCAGCTCGCAAGATCCTCGAGGGTAAGTTTAAGCAACTGACCAATGTTAGGGTAGTTTGATGCTACATCTACGTTATATGTTCTACTTATTCAATACAAATCATACATAATCGGCAGAACCATACAAAAATGATCTATACGTGCACCGTCTTGAAACGCTGTGTGCTCAACATCAATAAAAGTAATAAATTAAATTAAAAAATAATAATAACATGATCCCAGAAAAGAACATATAAGATATGAGTGTCAAAACATGACGTCTTCAGCTTTCAGATGCTGTAAAACAATTGTATGTTGTCCAAAATACGTCTCGTTACAAATGTCTTAAACAAAAATGTCTCACCAATAAAACAGTATCTTGTATCAGTATCAACAAAAAGTTTAATTAGATCTAGAAAAATGTATTCAACTAGAAAAATGTGCTTTAATATAATGGCCAATCTTTTCCAGGGGAAGGAACACATTCAACTTTATATTTTACAATCACACTCTACAGTCATAATTCCATGTTTTGGTCAAAATTATTTCATCAGAGTTCATGTTGCTTCAAAAACTCCACTTTAGTTTTTTTAAATTAAAACAACCCACCAGTCGCAACTGGTTTCAATATACTGCTGCTTGGTTATTGTATGAAAATGAGGAATAAATGTAATTTATAATTACTCGCACACCACTTAAAATAACAATTGGGTTGTTGGTTTATTAAAATTCATAATTTTACAGTATTTTGTATTAAAAAACCTGACACAACTATAAAAGGGTTATTTTCTGTAAAATGTTTCACAGTGTATAATCTCAAGGTGTATTAATGTTAATAATTTTGTTTTCAAAGGGGAAGATGCAGATAAACAAAAACATTTTTAAAAAATGACTTTTTGCCATTATTTTCCCTCACAGGTCATCAAATAGCTATTGACCCAAAGACAGTCCATATGCCGCAAAGCCTGATGGGAGTCGAAGTCACCGGGTCGACTCTGGGGATTATCGGAATGGGAGATATCGGACATAGAATCGCCCAAAGAAGCTGTGGATTTCAAATGAAGATCCTGTATCACAACAGGACCAGAAGGTATTTTGTTATGCCGTGATACATACTGCATATAAAAACACTGTTCCAACATGCTCTATGTATTTTATTCTGTTCAGGAGTGTAGAGGTTGAGCAGGCGGTTAAAGCCAGGTACTGTGAGCGGCTGGACGACCTGCTGAGGAGGTCGGACTTCGTCATGATAGCCGTCAGACTGACCTCGGCCACGGCAGGTCTGATTGGCCAAAGAGAGCTGTCCCTCATGAAGCCCACTGCAACACTGGTCAACATCAGCAGAGGTTAGAAAGATGCGTTTACTAGATCGTGGTATGGAGGCTGAGACTTCTCACACAACTGCATCAACTGAAAACACAAATGCTAAAGCAACAAGGCAGCTACAAAAGAAATAAGTCTCTACCATCCTAGTATTGATCTTGATTCATGATCATTGGTTAAAAATAACACTGTTCATGTCTCAGGTGAAGTTGTGGACCAGGATGCTTTAGTGGAAGCTCTCCGCTCGGGAACGATTCGGGCTGCGGCTCTAGACGTGACTCATCCAGAACCTTTGCCAAGGTCTCATCTCTCAGAATAGAATCATGTTCTAACTGAAATAATTCTACTAATGGAATCACTCCTCGCTCAACTCCTCTGCTCTTATCCTGTGCAGGGATCACCCACTCCTCCGCCTGCCCAATGCGCTGATCACCCCCCACATTGGGATCAATACAAACAACACAGCCAGGAGGATTGTGGAGAAGATGGTGGAGAACGCCCTGGCTGCACTGAAAGGATTACCTGTCCCCAATGAAGTCAGGCCACAGTGAACAAGCTTGTTCAGCAGAATCTGTTCATTCTTTCTGTAGAACATTGTCGGCCTCATCATAAAAATCTAATGTGAACATCTAGCAGTGGAAACGAGTCACGTCAAAAGTTCATTTCAAGTGTATTAGTCGAGTAAAATCAAGGTTATTAATAAAGCATATTGAAAATAACCAGAGTTGAACAAAGTACAAGAATAAAATTAAAAAATGTGGGATGTTAAAATAAAAATGACAGAGGTTAGTATCATTGTACCTATAGTTAAAATACACAAAATAATAATTTTGACATTTAATTGCTTTTTGATCGAGATCTTTGATTTTTGTTCCTGAAGCCGTGTTTGATTTTAGATCTTGCAGAATGCTTTGTCCCAGAAAAACAAACCAAAACTTCTCTGTCTTTCTAAGATCATCTGTAATATCACAACCTCCAAAGATATATAACTGAATATATCTGCACTGTCACAGACATATTAAGTTACTTGATTCAGCAATTGTAACCAACTGGTGTTCAATGGGGAAATTCTTCTCTCTTTGTCTCTGGGTGGCTGTGGCTGAGGGTAAATCGTCCTATCATAGGATTGTAGGTCTTCCTCCAACTAAAAGGTTGGTGGTTCAATGCCAGTCTTCCCCATCTGCATGCCGAAGTGTCCTTGATGCTGAACACCGAATGGCCCTGTATGAACGTGTGTGAATGGGTGAATGGCAAAACAGTACTGTAAAGAGGTTTGAGTGGTGATCAAGACTAGAAAAGCTCTATATAAATACAAACCATTTACCATCTTTAAAACACAAAACAAAAGTACTACTTTGTATATTTATATATTCACGGCTGACCTCTTGGGATTAACACCCATTGTCAAAAAATAGCAAAATATCAGCCACAGCAGCAGCTCAGAAACAGAAAGACTGGGTCTGAAGTCACCCACTACCCCCTACTCACTATATAGGGATTCTATATAGGAGCCTTTATAATGACTTTATCCGCAAAAGATAAATATTCTTTCAGACATTTTCTCTGCTACGTCATTGTCCTCAGGATTAACATCAGCCGCTGGAAAATCCTACAATAACTATATATTATTGCTATAATAATGTTTATTTTATGCTTAGTATTAATACATTTAGGTAAAAAAAACTTTTGAAACTTTAAATGTAGAAATAAACTTGTTTGTCTGTGTCAGTGCTGTGATGCGCTGATCTACTCTTATTACATGTTTTACCACCACAGTTCACAGATTTGTCATTAAAAAAAAACTATGCCATCGGCAATGCTAGGGACGTACGATGTAGCAGGCTGATTTGAAATAGGTCTGTAAAACTGCTGGCAAATGTGAAACTGTCTGTCTTTATCCTCAAGGCTGTGACGTGTTGCTTTTTGTCTCTCCACCATTTTCTTCCTATCAGTGGCGTGAGAACAACGCATCATGGTAAAGTTAGTGACTAATGGTTGTACACACGTTTTCACAATAGGATGTGGGATGCAATAAGTCCACTAAATAGGGCAAACTAATTTCACAGAACAATCAAACAGCGAATTCACTATATGGTGAGTAGTGAATGATTTCCTATCCACACAAAGAGAGAGAGGGAGAGGGGGGGGACAGGGGACGTAACAAAAGGTTCAGGGTAAAGAAAGTTTTATTGGTTAAATACAGTGAAAATGTATAAAATAAAGTGTGGGACGGGATGAATTAACTTTATTCCCCTCATTCACCCTGACCACCTCCCATGGACGACTTGTGTGCACAACAAAGATCATAAAAATCTTCCTCCGTGAACATAATGCAGGTAGAAATAATTTTTTCCATCAAAGTTAATGGTAAAAAATTTGAAGTATTTACTGTAAATGTTATTTACAGTTGACCCAGTATAAATAACTGTGCTGTTGTTTTTTATTCCCTAAAATATTGTATATTTTCTAAACCACATATTTTCCCAATGCCATTACACTTAGCAAATAAAACATTGTTGAAATCATTTGATTGAACTACATTGGAAATAATATGTGTGATTTACATGGACACTAAGAGCCGTATGTTTCTGCCTCCGAGCGGCTCAGAGTTTATCCGTGTGCTGAGATTACAGCGAGAGTTGAAGGTCGTGTTCTGAACGCATGGCCCTCGCTGCACTGAGCACAAATGAGGCTCTTGAGGCCATGTTTGCGAGTGAATGTGGCAATGAGGACAGACAACAGTAAGGCTGCTGCCACTCACACTGTATCTTTGATCGTATTTTAAAAAGGGCACGCTGTCTGGAAATGAAGGGCACCCTTTCAGCAGGCGTCCGTCCCAGAAGCCCACAAAGCGGCTGACTCTGGCCGGCCGCTTCCCTCAAGGCTGCTCCTATAAACTGTGAAGGTGTCCCTTATGCTGGGAGCTACATTAGTCCATCACAGACGTGACCTCTCTGAAAACCAAAGGTGCCCTTGAGATCTTTTCATTACCCAATGCCTCTGTAGTCACTTAATCACTCAGAGTTTTTTTTATTTTTAATAAAAGCATATTTGCATGTATCATTTGCATTCAATCGCCCCGTTAGTGAGGGGTTGAAATTACAGGGGGAGGTGGGGGATAAGATATTCATTGTGCACCTCTGTAATTTAAAGACGGCATTTTAACAACCTATATTAGAGGATGTGGCCTATAATGGACATGGTCATTCTGCAGGACAGAGCCAAAGGAGATTATGTACCTGTATCTGACATTATAACATCACACTGCACAAGCTTTTACAGGATCCTGCTCTCCTGCTGACTTTAAAGTGTTGCCATTGTCCTGAAATGAGCCTAAAAGTTGCTGTTGACATGTTTCCTTCTTTCGATTTGCAAGAAAAAAAATTTAGAATTTTCCACAACAGTGAAATAGATCAAAATAGAATAGGGTAGAATTATTGTCATTGCAGAGAGTACAACGAAATTAAGTAGCAATCCTGTCAGTGCATTTACACAAACAAGACAACAATTAAAAGGAGTATAAGGAAGTTCTAGAAAAGAGGAAATGGACTGATTATCTAAAGGATTTATTTATCATAAAAAATGTGAAAACCTATTACTATTTAACTATTTATTACCAGTATCTGCTCTGGAGAAAAATACAGTTATACAGAAAAATAAAATATACCAACTAGTAAGTTTTCAATTCAACAACAATTTAACATTTTAACAACAGCTGTGGAACAAATAGTTGATGAACAAATATGATAAATATCAGCCAAATAAATAAAGATAACATTTTAAAATGCCATTGTGAAGAGCTATCTGATGTTATGAGACATTTTCGTTTTGCAATGACTGACAAAAGCATAAAGACAATGAGTGACAAATGACCAATAAACACAGCGGACCAGGTTCAACCCTCACCTGACTCATCTGTACCTTCCTGCACATCTCCCCTCATTCCCTCAGACAGAAAGCTACAAACAATAATGACCTGAAATATGAACTATGTTATTTATCTGCCTTTAAAATATATATATACATATTCATCTCCACACTGCAGCAGCGGAGCCTTGTTCGACCTCTTATTCCATTCCTATTTATTATGCATCTCTTTTGATAACTCTTGATGGCGTACCATACATTTCCATATACTTAGCAGACTGCTCGGTTCACTAATGGTCTTGTCTTGAATCTGCAGACATACTGTACACTTGGACCAGAAATTCTAAAGGATTTCATTTGCAATTCCCCACTGCTGAAACCCTGCTGAGCTGACACAGTTTCTCCGTTTCGCTAATGAAAAGGGGAAAGGAATAAAGACCTACAGGGATTTGAAATTCTAACAGGATCTCAGGACAGTGTGTGAACATATCAGAGGATCCAAAAGTTGTCTTTTGTAAATCTAATTAGTTTAAACCATCGCTTTAAATCTATTATATCAAATTACAAAGCAAAAGGTGATTAAAATGATAAAATAATATATAATAATGTATTCATCAGTAGTTATTAAAAGATGTCATATTCAACGTCTTATAGCCTATCCCTCTCCCTAATCATGAATTACTGTGTGGTAATTATAGGATCTCTTATTTCTGCTAATAAGACTATTTATAGTGTTGAATGTGCCAATCATTTTCACAGAATAAAGCTCCAGTCTATTCATTAGTACAGCGGGGCACATTTGATCCATCTGTGAATTTATTTTTTCCAAGTTCTTTATCCTCCAGTGAGAACGACATCAAAGACTCCAGTTGGACATGGAGGAACTTTCAAAGATCGCAGAAAGATCCAATATGGAGTGATTATTAACGATGGAAATATATTTAGATTTCAAAAGAGGACATTTTACATTGAGTAAATAGTAGATGAAGAGATTTATTTGCAATATGTGGGGGGTTGTGCAGCATGTCTACATCTTGGAGACTTAATGACAGCTGGGAATGAAGACACACGCAGTCAAATCTAGAGACGGGATATAAATCTGTGTCTGAGTCTGAATCCTTTTCTCTTCTTTTACTTGATTAGGACGCTTTCACTCTTATCTTGTTTCGTGCTGCCATTCAGACTTTCAGACACAAACATCAGCTGTGAAAGGTTCCTCAGACCACAGTCAGGACCAAATTTAGTCCGACCAAAGAGAGGTGGTCTGGGTCTGAATCAAACTGATCCATGAGGACGTACGTGCACTCCCTAAATTACAATGTGAAACCAAAACTAACCAGATCAAATGGAAACAATGGAACAAACAGAAGAAGCTCGGTTCAGACTTTCAGGTGCAAAAAAATGTTGTTATAAGTGTAAGAAAAGTGTTTCTATTTTAACAGCATAACAACAAAACAAATTGGGGTTTGTTTACTGTCATGACTGACTCAAAAACCACGACAGAAATAACTAAAAGAGAGAGAAGGAAAGAAAATAAAACTTTTATTTGAACTTAATCAAACAACTAGAATAAATGGAAGCAATTATGTTTCTGTCAGTGAATCAGGACTGTTAGCATGTGTGCATGAATATGAAAATGTGGTGGGGTGTGCTGAATGGTAAAATCAATGTCTACATTTTAAGATAAGATTAGATTAGATAAAAACTGTAATGCTCACACAAAGGGGAAATGCCATTATTATAGCAACAGACAAGTCAGAATGAAGTAGAAAAGAGAATACAAATATAAAATAAGTCAAAAGAAAACAAAAATAAAACCTCTAATTATTTTTTTTATAAATATAGATTAGATAGATAGATATATAATTTGTATTTAATATTTTGTATGGAAAAATATTGTTTCAGAGAAGTGCAGTGGTACAGGATGATTGCATGAGAAGGTAAAACTGGATTTGTTCATTGGTATAAGGTGATATTGAGACAAAAACATAAAATATGATATGAAATGCTACACAGGTAATGTGCAGAGGATACAAATGTGCAAAAATACCTTTTCAGTGTATTTTAATTTTATTTGTATCTGTAGAAGACAATGAAACTATAATAATAACTTACTATCTAACTTAAACTGCGGATATTACTCTTTGCTGTCCTGACTACTGTGTTTTTCCTGCAGGTAAAAACAGTGTTTGCTCCTCACTGGAGTTGGACCCGAGCTGCAGAAGCTGCTGAAGTTAAAGTAAAAATATTCAATTCTACGTTACTTTTCAGTGAATAACAATTCTATGGACTGCTGATGTTATGCATGCTCTGTGCACCTCATTGTTTCCTGAAGGCAGACTTGCTGTTGTGCTGTTACAGGTCACAGAATCCAATGGGTCACAAAATACTGTGTAACACCGGCGGGCAGAGCACTCATCCATCTCAAGTTATCAAAAAAAAATGCCATGTTCTTACTTTAACATGTTGAATGGTTGATGAATATTTAAACAAAGGACTTGTCGTTCCCCATGAGCAGCGCAAATGCTGCATTTCGTAAAAGTTTCTGACTTCTGATGAGTAAAGTTTGTCCAAGATTCGACATTTAAGCTGCCCCAAGATTCCATAAGAGATGCACTGTCCACGGAGTAGAGAGAATGGGATTATAACCTCAACCTGGAACCAAAGTAAAAAATCAAACTCCTCTAAATTGTAAAATACATAGTTTGCAAGTACCATTACTATGACCTTTACAAAATATGGTGGAAAAATGGATCCTATGAGTATTTTGGTCCTTCATGATGATAAAAGCACAGAGAATCATCACCCGACCGCAGCTTTGTAACATCTTTCAGGGTCTGAAAAGAACTGTTTTGGTTTTCCACCCTTAACTTTACAGTTTGCTCAGAGTCATTGCTTTTATCAGCATAATTTTCAGCCTCAGCAGGCAACAGGTTTCTGTAAAGAATTTCTTAAAGCCTACTGTGCACTGAACCAAACTGCAGACAGTTAACAAATACTGTCGCTTAGGAACATAGTGGAGGAGCTGATATTTCCTGTGGAGTTGGTGGAGAACTAAACATAGATAAAAGAAGGGTGAATATTAAGAAACACGACTGCAAACAAATGAAAATGTTGCATAAGCACATTACAGGTTTCAGGTTATGTTATGTTTAGCGGATGAAACAATAATCATTATGATTTAAACAAGAGGGCACCTTCTGCATCCTGCAGAATGGTGCAGACCGCTGTCATCCCGCTGCGTGCATCAGACTTGTGCTACAACGTGCTTTTGGTATTTTGTGGCCAGGCTCACCATAAGTACCTTTGGCATACTTGATTAGAGCTTGGGACCAGAAAGAGTGCATTATCAAACAAGGTAACATATATTATGGCTGGTATCATACATTTAACCCTTTAAAACTCAGGACTCAACTCATCATTGGGAAGAAACTGTTTGGGTATTCTCTGGAGAGTTTTCCTCAGGGGAATTTGTTGTTTTGGACGTGCCAAGCTGTATGATGTATGGATAAAGCAGCTCTTACAACCGATATGATCAGATGATTAATTTCTTGATTCTGCAGTCATCATGTATTCCATGCTCACAATGCTCATGATAATATTTGTCATCACAAGGATCCATACAATAACCATCTGCTGTTCCTGAGGGAGTTTTTGTTGATCTCTTCTTTTCAATGTGCCAGTCTCCAACATGCATGTTGATGCTAGTCAATGCAATACGTTTGTCGTTCAAAAAACTGTAATTTGTAATTGAGGCTTGACAGCGCTCTACATCACTCCAATCAGAGTCTGCAGATGGAACAGATAACTGCTGCCTTCAGACGGCTGTAAAGAGTCACCAGGGTGCAGCAGAGGCCTTGAGTATTGTGGATTACAGACCTGGTAAACGTCACTCATTCATCTTCATTCTGACTCGCTGACATTGATGGCATATTGGGAACACTAATTCTATGTCTGTGGGAAAAATGTACAATGAAAGTGGAGAGAACTAAACCCTGGGATAATGTGGAACAAGTGCTCTGAGCAGGTGAACAGCAAATTGTGATTAACGCACTCATTTATGGCACCAAGACTGGATTAGTATCATCACACTCAACAACTGCACCAGTCCTGCCACTGTGGTGCTATCAAGGAATCCCAGGACAACTCCAGTTCACTGGTGCAACACTGTCTCACACCTTGTGCCAACATGAAAATGCATCTGCATCAACCGGCTGCAGTTAGTTTGATCTAAATGCTAATGTCCCATGAAAATGCTCTCTCAATGCTTGTGATTTTGATCATCTTAATTTGCAGATTTAATGTTTAGTAAATATATAAAAATGGATCCTTGACATCACCTCATAGGGCCTATTCTGTCTTCTTATTTTAAGATAATTAAGTGCTTCAGACGATGCTATACCAATACATAATAGATAATATTTTTGAACGCACCTTGGTCTCCTTCCTCTGTCGTGCACGATGAAACGCCAAGTACAAAGAGTACAAGAAGACATTGTCAGTTCACTGCTGCAACAGAGAATTAAAGTCTGCATCCATGCTTCCACCTCTGATGCTGTAGCTCCTGAGGTGAAGCCATGTTTTGAGCTCGGTGCTAATGTCACATGAAAATGGAATGCTAACATGTTGATGTTTTATAGATGTTAAAATCGTTACGCTTGTTAACTTTAAAATTATGATACTGATGCTTGGCGTCACTTCAAATGTAAAACAGTTCTTCATCTTGTTTCGGGAAATATTGTATGTGTTTCTGATGCTATACCAATGTACAGTATAGAATAATCTCAATGTAGAAAAAAAAATGAATGGCCTCTTTGTGACGATATTTGTGTCTGTTGAAATGTAGATTGTTGTTTTGATTTTGTCTTATTTTTGAAACAAGGCGACCCATCTGAGTAATAAACTCAAAGCTATTTAGGTCACTGACTTTGGGGAGTGAGTAAGGAGCAGGAGCACTAAAAAAAGTTAAAGATATAAAATGGTCTGATGTGAAAAAGAAAATGAAATACACAGATCAGGTACAAGTTAACAAAGAGTAACAAGAATGACCTGAACCGCATATGTCAGACTTTGATTAAGCTTTTAAGTTGAGAAAAAAAAAGAAGGAGGTTCATTTAAGTTGAGTTCAATTGTTTTTAAAACAGTAAAGGAGTGTCTGTCTCAGAGTTCAACCAGCTTGAAATGTTTTACAGTCTACCTTTCATTAGCCCAGAAGAACACTATCAAAGTCCTCTTCCCCGTCTTTGCTCTACCTTGCAATGCTGCTGCTGAAAAGAGGCTTTGGAGGTGAAAATCCCACCGGAAACAGCAGGGTTTAGTCCTACTTTGTTCAATTTGCCTGAAACCTTTGTAAAAGAATTAAAAGGAATAAACTGGAGGAATTCCTCTGTAGTGAGATTTGTAGGTAATATTTGCAGGAAAGGCAGATCAAAGTTATAGGCATAATAGCGTCTGCACACCGTGGGGATCCACTACTCCCAAATCAGTTTGTAACACTTTGATAACACTGGAGAAGACACACTGATTGTTTTTAGTCAGCCTCATATGTTTCACTTTGAAGGGACGGCAAACACAGAATTTGGCAAGTCTTCATTAAATATGCATTGTGCAGTTTGTAAAGGTATGTATTAAATGTGTATGTCCGCTGACACATTAGCTTATGAGATATTTAATGCAGAGAAAATGTGGATGTTAAATTCCTGACACTGAGGAAACAAAAGTATAATCCCTAAAAATACAGTTTTTCATTACAGTTCTTAGTGCTAATTAGCAAATGTTAGAAATAAGGCATTGAACCATAGACTATATAAAGATGGAAGATATGACGGCTCAAACCCAAAAAGTGAAGCCAACGCATTTTTTTTATCTTGCTGCAGTATGGGTTGCAAACACTGCCTCCTCCATGTTAGCAGATAGTACATAGACCAACCTAAAAAATGAGCATCAAATATTTTTTTCTCATAGATGGTTTAGGTTGTTCTAATCACAGTGACAAATATACAAGTGTGCATTCTACTGGTATGTTTGGTTTTTGAGTCTCGACGGGACAGTCGCTACCAAGGCTCCATCCCCAGACTTCAAATCACGTCTTTGTCACAAGATGGCAGCGTTTGTATTCAGCACATTTTACCGTCATATCTGAATAGTGAAAGAAAGAATCGTTATATATAAGAGTTTATGTTCAAGTTAATAAACGTCATACCTACTACCTAGCTTCAGCATGTTAGGAGTGGCTTCCTTTAGCATAGTTCTACATAGAGTATCATCAATATATATATATATATTTTTTTTTTAAATAAATTATATTAAGTTACATTCACATAACTTGTACTTGTGCTCATACTTTGGACTAAACATACAGTGGTACACATCATATTTTGTACTTTTAGCTAATTCGCTATCACTAGTCCATAACTTGAAAAATGTTTTTTCTTCAGGTCACTTCAGATAGCTTCACCAATATGGACAGGAAGCAGACAACTCATATAAAAACCAAGGTTTTAAAAAAATCAAGCCTGAAGCTGTCCATGTGATCCTCGCTGCAATAAGACGTTACATATGAAAACAAATCCATCACTGCATTTTTATTTCTCTTTGTTTGTAGGAGGCTGTTGGAATCAGGTATTCTCCATCAGTGACTCTTAGTGAGAATATATTCTTTTTTTCTTCTTCCCTTTCAGAGCATTTGAAGAGGGGAAGATCGGCACCGCTCTCCAACATCTCCTCTGCATCTCATCAGCCAGAGAGCATCAGCCTGCTGAAAATAAGTCACAGTGGACTATTTCTAATTTGGATTTGTTTAATTCCCATTAGCCGGCTGTATTACACACTAAAATATGAACTGTGTTTCTTTTCACCTCAGCTGTCTTTGCTATTTCCAAACAATGCGTTTCTAATCGTTCAGGGATTTCTGGGCTGTTGGTCTATTCTTGACCTTGGTTCTCTGATATTAACACCACATCAGCGCTGTCCATAAGGGCCTAATAGGACCAGAGTCTGATGATGAATAGCACAGAGTGTTCACCGGACTAACCTATATGAGGTGGGACACACTGGAGAGTCCGGAAAATAGGAGGCTGACCTTTCATTTACTGTAGCTTTAGGGTGCTTTCACACCTAACCTAAATCCATCTGCTGATCGTCTGATCTCATAAAGGGATTTTTGCTCTGTGGAAAGTGAAAGGAAGTTAAAACAAAGGTTCACGTCCTTCTCTACGTCCTTGTGTCTATATTTAGTCTCCTTCTCTTACCTGCTTCTTTTTGCTCAGACTTTGGTGCAATCCTGATGATACGTTATTTCTTAATGACCCCGTGGAGTTTAAAAAGGGAGAGAAGAATGTTTTAAACTCTTTTAGTTAAGATCCCTTTATTGTTCTCTGAGAAATCAACATAAATGTTGAAAATCTCGAAAGAAAACTTCTGGAAGCATCTCTCGCTTTGGATCCGTTCCTAAATTTATTGGCTTCTTCCTGACTTCCTGGAGTTTTGGTGTAATCCTGCTAACTATCGAACAAACACCAATGAAAACATAACCTCCTTTTAGGACGTAGTAAATCGGAGTTAAAACATTCTAATGATTTAAATTGTAATTTATTGGATTAGAATTTCAGGATTCACATTTTTGGGGAGTTCTCCGCTGTTGAAAAACTGGTCATAGTTGGTATTATTCTTTTCAAAAACTTTACCCGTCCAACTGCACTTTAAATTCATGATATTTGCAGTCACCGTCTGGCTGAATTTAACCTGTCTGCAGAATTTTCTCTGAATCAAAAAACATTTGATGAAAAAGGAAGGACAGAGCTGAAGAGGCTGCGGTTTGAGAGAAAGCGAAAAAAATAAAAGAAATCAAAGTGCTTTAATGTGTTTTATGGAGAAATCCAGGCTGAATCGATTGAGCTGAGCTTGAAACACTGGGTGGCTTTCACCAAACCACTGGGTTATTCTATAGGGTCTGTTTATGCAGCCTGATCTGAGAAACACAAAAACAACTTGGTGCAGAGAGCTGCTTTTATTTCAACTTGAGTTAAAAGGATAGATTCAAAAAATATCTTGTAGCAATCAATGAGTATCGAGCAGTTCCCTGAAATGGAGGAAACACAGGATACTGAGCTGAATGAAGCTGTTCCTCATTCCTCCTGACATTGCTAAATTGTCTGTGTTGTGTTAGTTATGAAGAACTGTGGTCGTGAATCGATAACATTTTTAAACTCTTGGATTCATATATCAAATATAATATCCTGCTGTAGGCTGTATTTGAAGACTACCCTGTCCCAAATTCATCCTTCCCAATATATCCCATGAATCATTGCGCTTCTGTGATGAAGAGTCCAAGAGGTAATGGCAGGTTCAAAATGTGTGTTTTTAGTTGTGAGTATTCAACTGAACATGTAATGGTACAAAAAAATGTCTGTAAAGGCGGGACAAGCTTTTTATGCAATAAGAATACAATACTGTTTCATTTCGGTTCCGCCTACCCAGCCAACTTCAGCCATGTAGACCTGGACCTCCAAAGGACGCCGCCCCTGAATTGAGACCCATCTTATAAGATCTTTTACTGCTGAGATGCAAACAGCCAGATTTCCATCCATCATCTATACCGCAGTCAATCCTAGGTGCCATTAGGCCGAAGGTGGGGTGCACCCTGGACAGGTTGGCAGCATTTCACAGGGCAAACATAAGCTGCTTTCACACCTGCAATGAACTCTGGGTAATCTATTGAAATTATCCGTCGGGGCTGTAGGTGGGAACACAAATGTCTGACCCCAGGAAGCCGGAGAAAACCCACGCAGACACGGGGAGAACATGTAAATTCCATAAATGCTGACCACAGCAAAAGGTTGTATTCTTACATTAAATCCAAGCTGGATCTCAACTGGACGTTACAGCCCTGTCTCCTAAAAGTTAAGTTTATATTCTACTAATTAGTTTTTGCAGGGAAACGTAATTGGTGCCAATTTTTTGTGACCCTGGTTGAGGTCAGGGAAAGACTGAGGCTCCGGTTGAATGTTAATTAAGTAAACGTCTGCGCTGTGTCTCACATCACCATGGATTTATTTCAGTATTTAAACAAAACCATGATCTTTACCTCATCCTAATGCTGTGGGTGCCATCAAATATTTGGCTTTAGTTGCTCCAGGAAGAACAAATGCAAACCACACGTATCAATAACAAATACATTGAGGAAGTGATGCATTAAGTCTGAATGTTTTGGGACTTGATAGATAAAGTGAAGAGTTTTTCTTTTTTATTGTTGCTCCAGGTCAGTCTAATGAATGGTTTCTACGCTCTGTGTTTATTCAACCCTGTCTCATAGAAATTACTTGTGTATATAACTGCTGTGTTCCCAATTACTTTGCACTGCCAACCGGCTGAATTAAGTTCAGAGGTTTTTTATTTTGTTTGTTTGAATTAAAAAATGGATTTATGAAGAGTTGTCATAGAGGTGGTTAGGGGACAAGGTGCAGAGGAAACAGAAACTGGGACTGAAAAGCTTGAGTAAGACATCAACAGTTAAAGTTAAGGTGGTGTTTTATATACACAACGCTGAATCCCTCGACATCTTCTTGGGGCCCATGAAAGGCGCTATATAAATGCACGCTGTTATTATTATTATATAAAAATATATTGTGTGAAGCTTAATATTATTTTATAAAGAAATGTAATAATGATAGTCTAAATGAATACAGACTAAATACATGGATGACAAGACGGCACCCTAAAAGGGAAACCAAAGCATCTTGATTGCCCCCCAGTGGTATTGGTCACAAATTTGACCACCTCCATGTTAGTGGATGGGACATGGACCAAACTTAACAGTCAAAGTACACAGATTATAAATTTTTACCAAAAATAAAAAAATAAATAAAAACAAAGGCAGCCATATCGGAGATATCTTCTCTTAATTTTTAATGGTAACATCCATCTTTACTTACAGTCTATGGTCCTGACTTCAGTGCTGGGGTGTAATTAAGTACAACCTCCCCAATAATCATACTGTCACACTGGATGAAAAGATATTGTTATAAACATTATTAAGTGGTTGGTTTTTTCGATTCAATTTATTTCGCAGCATGAACAATTTTATGGCAGCTACTCGTCTACTAAACAGTGATTATTTCTAAGGTATATCAAGTAAGTATTCATCTGAAAGAAATTTTAATTTAGAAATCATACAGTATTTGACTATAACGTTTGACCTCAAAGTGTTCAACCCAAAATTCCGTCCTTGCTTCAATGCGTTGTTGCTAAAAAGTTTGCGTGTCAATTAAGCAGGAAGTCTGTTTCTTTCTTTTATTTCCCTCAAGCATCTCTCCTTCCACTCACCTCCAGAGTGAATTCACACCTAACCCCTTCTCTTCATTCTCCTCATTCTGCATGCAGTCCGGCTGCACTCAGTAAAGATTGCACAGGGAAGGTATATTTTAGGACAACTTACACTGGTTCCTCCTTTGGATGTTACGAAATGTACATCAAGTCCGAGCTCGTCAATACTGAGCCTATATGAGCTTAATATAAAAAGCATGGGAGTTATTACATTAAAGCAGTGTTACATTAACACAAAGGCGTTTCAAATAGAAGCTGTAGCAATGTAAATCAATCTAACAGCTGAGATATTAGATCTGTAGCGTGACCAGAGGATGGTGCACGGTGAGAGCAGCATGAAATTAGATTTCAGGGAGGCAGCACCAGTGAAAGTGAATGGCTTCAGTCAGAGGATCTGCTGAAAAAAATGCAGGGACGACATCTTTCTGACGCTTTTGCTCCACGGGCTGCTGGTTGTGAAAAGAGACTGAAATCTACGAATCGGTCAAAGTCTAAAAGTCCTGCATTTCAAATTTAGCTGCAGAGGGAGAGAGCATTTCCCCAGTAAATTTTACAAGTAAAACTACTCATAGTATTTCAGCTGATTGATGGAATAATGCCCTCATAGAATAAAATGGCTTTTTTCAGCTCCTCAGACATTGACTTGTTTAAGATTTCAATCCAATATTCACACTTTTATTAGATGAACTAATATTTAGTGTATAAAATGTAAACTTCTGAGCATATTTAATGACAAAAAGGTTTTAAAAATCCATAGAATATGATGACAATTCCTGGAGATTGTTAAACTTAAATATACTATACTATAAATATTAAATATCCTGTTAAATTATCAGTAAAAGCTTCAAACAATTATCAATTAAATATCTGACGAAAAAGTAGATTTACTGATGAAATACTAGTAAAATCTTCCAAAAAAATATGAGAATATCTGACAAAAATAATAAATTACATGTTAAAATATATTTAAAATCCTCAAACAAATATAACTAAAACAGCCGACCAAAACAGTAGACATAATAGTAAAATCAAAATCATTTGCAAAACCCTCGATTTGAATACTTAAATATTAAAACCTATATATTAATTGGTGAAAAATCTATAGATAAAATGAAGATAAAAAACATCCAGGAAACGTTTTTTTAAATACTAGAAAAATATACAGAACATATTTGTATAATGTTCATTAAGAAATGAGAAAATATTGTATCATTAAAATTTCAGAATAACACCAACATATCTTGAGGTAGTTTTGGGGTCCGACCATGTTGCTCTGCCTCTGCTGCAAACGTTATCCTCTCATAGATGATTTCTACTGCAGCCTCCTTTATTGTAGTGTCTGCTCCATGAACTCCACACTCTGCTGCACACAACCAAAGATCAATGCAGTGGATTTAAACACAACATATTATCACATCGCTCTGAATTGAACATGTAGTAAAATACCAGAGGTTTTTGTTCATTTGTTATAATTTAACTTCAGAAATGTGTAATTACTGTTTGTGGCTCTTGATGTAATCTCTGTCCTGTTATTCGATGGAGCTACAGATATTGACAGTCCATAAACTAATAGGATGCCTCTTGCCAGCAGTTATGAAGAGAATTGCTTTCATACCGATGGACTAAGCAAACAGTATCGAGTTTGTTTATTATATCAGGAGCCATTAATTTTCTGCCAGCTTTATATTGAATATGTTATCAGAGAGCTGGCAAGCGAGTGCGAGCAAAGACAAAATAAGCCAATTTAATAGCGTTTGGCAGGAGGACTCAGATTTCACTCCTATCTGCTTGCTGGCTCTTTTTTGTCTGATTCTGAATCTCCCAAATAAATTTGCTCAACCTCATTCTCCCGAGGTGTTTGCACATGTACTCAAATTTTATCTACCGTGCCTCCATTAGTGCTTCGTGGTGCAGAACTGCACCTTTGCGTCGGATAATTTTCTATTTTCTGACAAGGAAGCTCATTGTCTGGTAACATGTTCTGTTTCCGCTCGGTTTTAAACAACAGTCACGTACGCGCTCCTGGAGTTAAATGCCAACTATTCAAGAAATAAGTTAAGTGATGTGCAACATGCTGATTTCTGTGCTTAGCATCTGTATTTTGTTTTGACTTTACGGTCCAGAGATTAGCCGCCAGTTTAAAAGTCACAACGTTTGCTTTGACATTCTTCTCTTGGATGAATGCTAACTACTCAGTTTCACTGCTGTATTTAATCCAGCCCCCTGCACATGTGAATGAGTTCTTAACAATTAGAAACACAGAGAAGCTAAATGGGCCTTAAAAATAAATATCTCTTGAATTGTTAATCATATGCAAACCTAGTTCGAAGATGGAGACTGGAACAATTTAGAGCTGCTAATAAATAAATGTGTTTCACTGGAGTTGTTATCATGTCAAGAATCTTAATTGCTGCATTATATTTATGGCTCCTATTTCCTTTTTCTGTGCTTTTAAAAGAATAAATTATTGAAAACTCAGAAACATCAAATAAAGTGAAGTATAAGTATAGTAAAAGCGTAGATTAAATATTGATTAAGGTGGATTTAAATTTATCAATATGAATCAATTATGATCCAACATTTGCACAGTTTTTTTAATGTAGGTTTGCCTTTCTGTGTTTTTTGTCATGTGTGATATCGCTATCTTGGATGATACCAAGAAAAAATGTTTTCCCCAAGATCAAAAATAAAAACCTAAGTACACAAACATTCATGGCTGTTTATGCTCAAACGCCTGAAAGTTCAATTCAACCAGAAAAGGTGCAGCATTAGTGTTTAGACCACGGAAATAAAGCAGAGAAAAAGATGAAATTAGCGTATTCATTAGAGCCAGTGCAGATGAAAACCAGTGCCGACTGCAGAGTCATTTGACCTGGGAGTGAATGATGATTGTGTCCATTCACAATGAAAACAAAAAACAGATGTTAGTGGGTGTTTGTGGGTTTATAGATATATTTCCTGTGCATCAAAATGTAGTTGGTTCAACCTTTTCCCTATGGACTAGTGTCCTTTACAAAACCTAAATTTGCTCGTGATAGAGAAATCGCAGCCTTTAGTAGCGCTGTATGAGTGTGTGGTTGTTAAGACAAGAAAGTCTCAATATAAATACTGTCCATTTACCACATGGGTTCAGTCATTCCATGGCCATTTGAACAGTTTCCATTACATCATCCTATTCTGAGAGCACAGAGGTTGAAGTGCGAGAGATTCCTTCAATGCAGAGTGTAAGACATTTTGCCAGGATATGGCAGCTGTGTGTACGACTCAGACGATCAGTACAGATTATGAATATGAATTGTGAGCTGGACTTAAAGAAAAAAGTTACGTTATTCTACTGTCAGTGTTTTCTTTAATAATTCCCAGTGATCAGCATGAAAGTTCTTTGAATGAGGTCGCAAGCTTCTGCAAAGTTCGGACTCTCGAAACATCCCATTAACAAACATGTGATGCAGTTTGCAGACTCAGCTTTGATGAATAAAGATCTGATCTAACACAAAATCAGACACATACAAAATGAACCCTCTTTTCACAGATTTTATTTTGCTCACATACTTCCACCAAAGTTGAATATGTGAGAATTTTTTTGGGATCAGTTCATCATCTATCATGAGTGGAAACTGTCTGTTCATACCCAGCTCTTGTGTTGGAAAATGGAAATGGATGTCAGCATATCACTTGCTTCCAGCTGCCACGACGACCCCTTACTTCAAAACATAAAAGGTTTCCCTTATAGTTGCACTGCCTCTTCTGTCGCTTTCGCTTTGGGAACAGAGCGGGCGCCAAAATATTAATACTGACTGCTAAGATCGTTGTACTGTGTAAAGCAATCTTCTGCTGCAGAAATAAATAATAAACAGAGGCACAGGGTTTCTGTCCTTCTACATGTCTGCATGGATCACGGTGTAATAAATCTGTGAGGGGGAGCAAACATAGAAAAATTCAACATATATGTTTCTCGCACATTAGCTAAAGGCTAAGCTGAAGAGCTGATTGCTAACACGTGGTTAGGATGAATTCTAATATTTTAAATAGAAATGTGCACACCTGTCGTCCTGTTATCACTTTAATCACAACTGATTTAAATGTAGCTACTTTTAGCTACTTTTTGCAGCCTCTAGCACATCAGATTCACCTTATTTGTCTAAAGGCGTCTTTTCATTTGCTCTTTATGCGATATACTGTGTACATTGTTATTAAGCATGTTAGTATGCTTACTCCAGCATCCTCCAGAGACCTGGTGAGCAGCACGGCAGGCGTACAAAGAGGTTCACTCCCTGTGGATGTTGTACTGCAAGATTTGATAGTTGGAAGGAAAAAAATCTATTGACTTAGAGCATTTTATTAGGTTCACCATCTAGTACATATGTGACTTCTCAAATACTCAAAATGACATTCCAAGACCAAATCCAGTTGCAATTATTTTGGGAACTGAAATTTTACCATATTCCTGCTAAACTATATATACAAAATAATATAGCCCTTGCTGTGTCAAATTAGCGTCATATAAATGTCATTTCCTGCAGACAGGGTTGTAATAGGCTTATATGATGGCCCAGCTTTAGTGATAACAAAAAGAATAGCTGGCTGTACAAAAAGTACAATGTTATTTAATCTGATTGGACCAGAGTCAAGTAAAGGATGATCTGACAAAGAATTTGCTGCCGACTGTTGAGCAACACAATTTGTTCTTAATAGCAAAGACATAACCCAGCTTTAAAGTACCCCCCCACCCATCTCCACCCCATTAAAGAGGTGTAAAGCTCCAAATGTGTGTGAACAAAATGGGCAGTTATCCAGATGCACACACATACTTGTGCTGCAATCATGCTTCCTCGTGTTGCTCTGTGTGTGGTTGTGCTTGTCTTTGTGTGCATAGAATGAGGTCATGTTAAGGAAAATTACATTTGGGCCAGGCCTAACTTTTTCAAAGGGCAGTCAAAGGGTTAAGACTTGGTTTCAGTGTAGGGTTAGCATGATGTTTAGGTTAGAGTTAGGGTTACAGTATGGTTAAATGAATGCTATGGGGGGCACGGGCACTCAAGGAAATCCATTGAAATAATTCTTTATGAAGTCAATTCTGGTCAATTAGGAGGTTAAAATTTGGGCGATGTAAAAATGTTAAAAAACCTTGAAAGCACCTCAGTCTCAAAGAGGCAAAGAAGCATTGATTTTGATCAAATGCTCAGGTTTTGCACAGTCTCACTTTGATGTGGCTGAGCGGAGCTAAAATGGTTGTTTTGGGGTTTAAATGCAGCACCCTGAATGAGTGCTATGGGGGCACGGGCACGCTCGGACTGTAAAACCCAATTCAAAGGAACGGACACGACAACGACAGTCTTTCTTTTTCTTTGTTGGAGTTCTCTTAGAAAAAATAATTGGTCCTCAACATCTATCAGCTCCAACTCCAACACGATCTGCTTAGTAACACTCGCCATTGTTCTGAAGTAAACAGAGACGCCAGAGAGTTTGTAAATAAGCGGACCAGAAACCGGAACACAAGCATAGAAACTCTACCAGCATCTCACACACACACCTATGCACAACTATAAATGATTGGCCCTGTGCAGAGGCTACGCATGCACCTGTGGCCAAGCTTCAACGCAGAAGCATGAATCAGCCTTTAGTGTTAAAAAATAAGAGACCCTCATTAAAACCATATTCGATGGGTTAAAATCCCACCATCCCCAACGCAGGCTGAGCAGAGCTTCAGTTGTCATTTCTTGGATTATTGGGTCGCATGGGCATTTAATTGTGATGGAGTAAGGGGGCTGGGGAATGCATTATGCATTAGTGTCCTCACTAACATAGAAGTACAAGAGCCTGTGTGTGTGTGTGTGTGTGTGTGTGTGTGTGTGTGTTACATTAAAGCATCTGCAGACCTGTCAGCCTCCCACATGTGTTTCCTCTAATCTGGACTATGTGGCTGTGGATAAATTGGGTTTGACTGACAGCCCAACTCTCCTGGTAATGCGAATCATAACCGTATGGGCGGGATGACTTGTTGCACCTTAGAGTTTTGTGACATCATAAATTCCCACCGTAGTTACGCCCATTTTGAACCTGACCACGTCTAATCAGCCAAAGTAATTAGAAAACACCGGGGTGGGCGTGCGGTGGATTTGAGCTTTGTGCAGCCACGCCGTCATCGAGCCACCTGCAGGCCACACCTCGACCTCGACCTCAGACGGCTGCTACAGTATCTCCACTCTGCCCCCTTGGTTCTCTAACTCAAGCTAAACTGAGCCATGAGAGGAGCCGAGATAAAACAAACGAGAGAGCGAGGAGAAGAAGCTGGGAGGGAGAGAGAGGTGAGGGATGGAGGGAAGCCATGTCTGGCTGATGTGACATACTTTACAGTAATCAGAGTTAGAGGAGTAAATAACAACAGTGGAGGAGGGAGAGAGCAGACAAGTGGCAGCAAGCAGAGGATGGATATACTGATGAGGCAGAGGCGGGGGGAGAGAGAGAGGACGGATGAGAGAGGAGGGGCTCTGGTGTGCCTTACTTTTTTTGCATGAGTGGTTTCAATTGGGAGGAAAAATGCGTGATGTATGAGGTGATGACTAGTATTCAGGAAAATTATGACCGTGTGCAGCTCCCAAAAGAAGGAATGTGAGCTAGATGAAAACATTCACCACAACCTCTGCTGTGTCTGTGGTCGGAGCGCTTCAGCGGCGACCAGAGGAGCCAGAGCTCCTCCCGATGGCAGCCTCTGGCCCTGCAGCGCTCTGTGACGTGCAGGAAGCCGTGTGTAACTTACAGTAATGTTAAATTCAGGCCAGCAGCAGCAGTTTGACGGGAAAACATATGGCACTGTTGGCAGGTTGCTACTTGTACCAGTGAGAAGATAAAACTGAATCCAGGAAGTCCAGATGGGGGAATCTTATCAGACACAGACGATGCATCACTTTGTTCTCCTAAAGTTACAGTAACACAGCTCCTGTATCATGATGCTTATGAGGGAAACAGCAGAATTAGCTCAATCAATCAGGCAAATATTTTTATTGTACATGCAGTTTACAATAGTGACAATCATGAAAATATAATAATAAGACATTAAATAAACTTTAAAAGAGTTGAAGGTTTTTGCACATATTCAAATATACTATATTTATACGATAAATAGGGTGGGGCAAAACCACAGGTTATGTATAAAGATGGAAGCTTCTAAAAGTGAAGCCAGGGCGTCTTGATCACCACCTGGTGGTTTGGCTGCAGTATAGGTCATGAACCCTCTTTCCTCCATGTTAATGGATGGAGATGGACCGAATTAAAAAGTCATAGAACACATCAAATACATTTTTCTCATAGATGATTTCTGTCATTTCTGATACGTCTGGTTTTATCAGGTGTATCGACGGCTTAGTCAGTGGAATTCATATCCGGGGGGATTTTATCTTCATTTCTGAATAGTGGAAGGAAGTGGAGACGTGTCATCTATCTTTATGTCTACTGTCAATGGTTAAAAACTACGATCCATTTTTTCTTAGCACTGATTGCGTGCTCTTCCCATGTCAACAGTAGGTCATGGGAAGAGCATGCTTTCTGCAACAGTTGGACATGCAGGTTAATTGAAGATTCTAAATTGCCTGTATAGGTGTAAATATGTCAGCCCTGTGATAGACTGACGACTTATCTAAGGTGAACCAATTACAACTGGGAGAGGATAAGTGGTATGAGGGAATATAGAGTTGATTATTATAAATATGCAATTATAGATAAAAGGAATCAAGAGAGCCTTTCTTGCTGTCAGACATATCTGAGGATGGCGCGGTGTTGCATTATACTGTTGCTTCACGCCAAGAGTTTGTCTGTTGTCCAAATACCTGGGTTTGTTTTCTTTGGGTTCTCTTTCTTTTCCCCCAGTCCAAAAACATGCATATTGGGTTATTAGGTTGATTTTAGATGTTAAACTGACTGTAGGTGTGAATATCAGTGGGAATAGTTGTTACTGTACATTGACTCTGCGATAAGATGGGGACCTGTCCAGGGTGCACCTTGCTCTATTTGCCCCCATGACCCTCAAAGGATAAGGGGTATAGATAAAAAGTCCTTTAATGAATGAATGAATAGAGGGAAATTTGAAGTCTTTTCTGCCCATTATACGACTACTTTCCAACAACGTTTTGTGATGCAGATGGAAAGCATGATGCCATTTACTTCAGAGCAGTGATCAAGATTCATTTGAATTTCCATCAGAATCTGCGGCTCTGTATGAAGCTGACTCCCTGTGTCTCTCTCTCTTAGAAAGGCTACTCAGAGAAATCGTGAATACTGGTTGGAGTATCAGGGCCGACCTGCAATCAGTCTTCTCTGAAATACCACTCCAATTAAACAGTGTGACGGCACTGTGCGCCTCAGATAAGCTGCCGTCTGCTACTGCTGGAATCAGAAAAGGGAAAAAAGATGTCGAGAGAGATGTAAGACCTCTATTAGGGAGGGCTAAGGCGTGATTGTATCTATGGGGAAAATACCCACATGCTGAAAAGAGGAAGATATGAATAAAAAAAACAATGTCGTTTTGGTTTGTTGTCTAAAAGGTGCAATAATGCAGAGAACACAATACAGTAATTTCGAAGTCCTTCACTCTTTGTCTCGGGTTTGCTGGTGACTCAGAATATTCACAGTTGGATCGCTGATTCTTTCATCTCTGCAGCTTTTCAGAAGCTTTGGAGGATTCTGGTAGCTGATGATGCAAGCCCTGGCAGGCAGGAATGGCGGCTGTGAGAATCCCCACTAGAATGTGAATGTGAAAGTGTGAGTGTGGCATTCGGTGTTGACTTAATTCTGGGGTTGGGTTTCTGAGCAGACGCAGGGGGACAGGACGGTCTTATTGTGATGAACTGGCCGCCTGCTCTTTTCTCTGTCCGACACTGTTTCCTTTCCAGTGTGATGAATACCGTCCAATTCGTCATCCAGAAATATTCCTGGATGCAGCTACTCCCACATCTCCAGCTCACGCCATCAATATTGACCAGGCTGGTGGTGTTACATTTCCCTGCCAAATCATTTCCTGTGGCCCCACTGTGTTGGGATGTGCATATCGGTACAAGTACAGTTCATCCAAACTGTTTATAGTTTCTGTTTTCACTGCTGCCATGTGCTTCACAGCTCAGTCATTGCTCTGTACCACAGATAAGATCGAGTCCTGGCAAAGTACAGAGGGACACATTTTTGGATTTGGACTTTTATCATACTTTTTGAGTTGGATGTCTCAAGTCTTACACTGACTTCAGAGTAAATCTTAAATCTTGAAATGGAATCCAAGTTACGACAAGTGTCAACAAGATAATTACTTATAAATCACAAAGGAGTTTCTTTAATTGTCAAGCTGCCTGTCTCTAGTTTATTCCCTAGAGATACTGTCACCTTTACAGAGGCCTATACATAGGAGACATACACATTTTTAGGTTCATATTTTAATTGGAGTTATATCTAGAATATGTTTACATGCTCTAATGTTCAGATTTTATTCATGAAGACTGTATGATGAACATTATACACTTTTTAACTATTCTCATGTTTCATATGTTGTAATGATCTGTGCTTGTTGTAAGTTAAACATTTGGTTTTACTTAAAATGTGCATGTATTTATTGATGTATTGTAAGGTTTCCTTGGGTTTTTAGATGTATAATAATCATAATTATAATAATAATCATAATTGTTATTATAATAATAATGTTATATATATATATAATATATAATAAACACACTAAACACTTTCCTCATACTGTCGATTGCTGCAGCTCCTCTTTTCAGCCTCTGTCACAAACATTTTATTTCTTTAAGAAAGAAGAAAGAAACTTTAAAAACACCAGGTCTCCTTTTACATTCAATAAGCTGCTGTAAACAAGGAGCACATTCTTTTAGGAAATAACAGGCTGCAAAAACATGAAGGAGCCACAGTATGTGAGTTTTTATGCTGCTGAAGGTTGTTTCTCTCCTGCAGGTGGTTATGGTGGTGGTCGCTTGCCAAGAACTTCAGCCATTGTTGCGTTTATTTGAAAAGAGGTTATAATCAATATGCCCTCTGAACAGAGCTGAGTCTTCAGGGCAGACTGCAGCTACACTGACTCGTGCAGGAGAAGTACAGAATATAAAATGATAGAAATAGAAGCAAAACAAGAGTTGACAGCGCTTGGCAAGCATAGGGATGAAGTTTGGTGCTGAACTCGCAATGTTTCTGCCAGACGTGTGAGTAAACAGATGTTTATGCTAACGTTTGCTGTGCAGCAAAAGCAAAAGCTGACATTTAACTCCTTTAAGGTGCAGCCTCATGTAAAAGTTGTGCAGAAGTTTGACTAAATCTTATATATTCAAACAGATTCAAACACGCAACTTTGTGTTGCTCTGAAAATGCACTGCAGAGGACAGCCCAAAACCAACTGTTTAATCCTTTCAGCACTTCATTTCTTTTTCTGTCTCAAGCTCTGTGAGTATTAAAGAATTTTTAGGAGCTTTAAGATTATGGACTCATGCGTCACAAAGCTTTAACAATTGGCAAAGCCGGTCTGTTAAAAAGAAATAAAAAAACAAACATTTGTATTGTTTGCAACAGACCCATACAAACTGAAGAGGCCACTTAAATGTAGAGTTTGAGCATCACAGCTCAAGAGTTTTCAGTCATTATGTCTGAATAACAATAAGAAAAATATAGTTGAAGCACCCAGTGTATAAGTGAAGAGTTTCCTCTAAGTAATCAGGCTTCACAGTCACCAGCAGTGACCTTGTTTCAGTGACTATATGTGATTAAGTAGAAGAAGAATGTTGGTTCTTGTTTGTTTGTGTTAAGTGTTTTTTTCCACTTAATAGAATAAATGTATGATACAATTTTTGGGAATAACCTGTTGTGGTGTTATTCTGTATTTATTGTCACATGATGGTTCCACATGACTGAAGTTTGTAAGGTCACATGTTCCCCTGTGAATCACCTGTGTCATATCTGAAGACTCATGATCTCATAAACTCCATGGAACTGTTTGACCCAGTTTGTGCACAGTAAAGGGATATTTTCAGTGATTTCAATCATAGATCTGAGCCTTATATTTTGGGGTTGTTAATAACAGAGTTAACGGAGCAGACAAACAGAACATTATAATTTTCTTTGCAAATATTGCTTTCAAATGTGATGAAATTAAGATTTATTTGTTTATTTCATTAGTTTTCATTGGTAGGATTAATGATCTGTCTGTTCATAAAGCACTCAGTGTCGTTGTCAGAGGGGATTTTGCTGTAATATATAAAGATAAAATGACATCTTAAAATTAGGTTTAAATTTGAATTAAATGTTTCAACAATAAACACGTTTTAAATGATTATTTTCTTCCTCTCCAGGACAGATCTTTGGATTAAAGTGAATGAAAAACGTCATGAATTAAATCTGTATCAATGTTATAACACAGGAAATGACCTGTTCTCGGTCACCCTGCAGTGTGTTTCAGTATGTATCTGCTCCTGAAATCACCTGGGCCTCAGCCAGGTTTAAACCCTGAGGTTATTGGTTCATTTACACACATACAGAGGATTTACTGCAGCTGCTGAGCTGTGTCGTCACCGCTAATTACCCACAGTGATTAATGGAGCCTGCACACCCACTTTACGTTGGGTTTGTTTTGCAGTACAACGGTTCATCCAGAGGAAGGCAGCAGGGCCCTCTGGCTGCCTGATGGAATAAAGCAGGACGTATTGAACCAGTAAGTCAACACACCCACTCTGACTCTGTCAAGCTACTGTTACTGACAGGAAAACAACGGGAAGCTTTTCAATTTCCTTTCAATGTAAAACCCTAGAAAGGACTGAAGGATTCTCAGTTGGAACAAAATTCAAAAGGAGTTTGAGTAAATGAGCAGTATTAATTATTATATATATATATATATATATACATATATATATATAACTTTTATTCTATTTTGTATTTTTCTCTGTTATGTGACTCTCTGCTGGCGTAAAAAGTGTATTTCAGTTTGTTTCAATAAAGGTCTGTCTAAACTTAACTGAAAAATAAACTAAATGTCGGAGCAAGACATTTGAATTAGTTGGTTAAAATTAATAGACTTAATGCAGCAATGAACCAGTTTTCACTGATTAGACTTCATGGTGGAGAATTTCAACTATACAGTTTATATTTAAAAGTCATAATGTTTTAAATAGGTTACATTTAGGAAAAAAACCTAATGGGACTATTTTGAAATCTCAAGTTTTAGAGTGAGCAGCTTTTATTTTGAAATGAGACTGGAAGTTGTGTAATATGAACTCACACACGCACATAGATGTGACGGATCTTTATTTCCTGTGTTTCATGACGTCAACTTTCTGACAAGAAGCTGAGAAGACAAGAGGAGTCAGAGGAGCAGCTGCACATTTACAGTGAGAATAACCCCTCAGTGTCTTTATTTATAAGCAGACGTTGGATGACGCTGCTTCACTTTCACTTCTGTCTTCATTTGTCTTTTTAGTTAATAATAGACTGTCGTGTTAAGTGGAACCTGTTTTTGTCTTTAATATGATTTCACTGTTGTGGAAGCTTTTTGTGCAGTTTCACTTCCGCATCTGTGTGTGTGTGTGTGTGTGTGTGTGTGTGTGTGTGTGTGTGTATGTGTATGTGTATGTGTGTGTGTGTGTGTGTGTGTGTGTGTGTGTGTGTGTGTGTGTGTGTGTGTGTGTATGTGTATGTGTATGTGTGTGTGTGTGTGTGTGTGTGTGTGTGTGTGTGTGTGTCAGTGACTGATATATATAAAGAGAAGAGTGCGATTCCATGAATACGGAGAGGAAGTACGAAACGCGACATGGACTGAGTGAAAAAGTCAGGAGTGACTGTTTTCATACGTTGAGGCCACCTACTGACCCCCTTCAAGTCATTCCGGATAGTAAAAGCCCAGAAAATTAATTTGACACAATATGGGACCTCTAAGTTAAGGGTTTAGGGAAGTAGTTGTTATGTAATGTAATGTCAGTGTATGTAAAGTCCCCAGACTGGACCTATGTTAATTGTGGTTAGGGTGAGTGTTAGGTATGAATTGGTTCAGATTAGGGATAAGGTTCTGGTTAGGTTGTCCACAATGAATGGAAGTTAAGGCAAAGTCCTTATAAGGATAGCTACTCAAACATATATGTGTGTGTATTTGATTCTAAACAAAAATGGTAAAATAAATAATAATAGTAATATAATGAATATCCTGACAATAAAAGAATAGCTCTCCATAGAGTGCACTTGATCCAGAGTCTTATTTTGATCTGCCCCTAAATTACACACACTCATAAATATCAGTCCCCTAAAAAAAATTTTTTCTTATCAGGGTCCATGAATTATTCTCGGAGAAATCAAAGAAAATGTCAAACTAAAATAAGCATCATATCGTCCTGGATCCGCCCCCTGATCCAGATCTGCACAAAAACGAGTTCATTTTTTTGAAAGAACTCAAAAATGAGTTTGTCCCTGACACATAACACATCCTTGTACCAAGTGTCGTGATAATCTGTCTTGTAGTTTTTGCGTAATCTTTAGCACTCGCTAAACGAACGCAGACGACAACATATCCTCCTTGGCAACGGTGATTAAAAACCACCCTGCTATTCCCAAACGGTGCAGTACGTTCTGATGACTGATTACTTCATGTGTGTTCTATCCTTGCAGACATGGCTGTGTTTGAGAACTCCTCTGTGCTCTTGGACCTGAAGAATTTGTCCTACAAAGAGAAGAAGAAACTAAAGTCGGCAGTGACAGAGAACGGAGGCAACGTTTCCTTCGTGGTCAATAAACAGGTCGGTGGATGAGATCATTACACTAGACTGGATTGTAGTTCACTAAAAATGTAATATTATTATTTTCGAATAGTAGATTCAGCTTATATCCACCAAGCATGCTCACGGAAATGTTTTTTTGATAAAAAGCATAACTTCCTCTGGTGTCTCCCACAGTGCACTCTGATAGTGACCAGTGATGTGTCCAACCTGAGCTCCAACAGGCTGCGGAGCATCCAGAAGCACCAGACGCCCGTGGTCGGAGTGGATTACGTGTACAGATGTCTGCACAGAGGAGCTCTTCTGCCTGTGGAGGAATTCAAACTGGATACCTCTCCTCTTGCTGCCTTCTCGCCTCCTCTTCCTCTCTCCTCACTGAGGCCTGCTCCATTCTCACCTCTCGGTATTTTCTAAGTTGTAATTGTTTCCCTTTATAAATGTTGGTATTCATAAATTACAAACACAATATATACACTTGAAACCATCGACTAAAGATGAACAACAACACGTGTTCCCAAAAATGAAGCCAAAACATCTCATGTACCACCTGAATATAGGCCCCCTCCTCCATGTTAGCAGATAGGACATGGAACAAACTTTAAAAAAATACATTTATTAAAGATGGTTTCAGATATTTTTGGTAATTCTTATCAAACTGATGGGATTTGTCTGGTTTTAATTCTGTGATGTCATAAACTGTTTGAGGGCTCTCGCAGACTTTAGTTAAGTGGACATTTCTGCAGCCTTTGCCAAAGGGGATTACCCATAGTTCACGGCGTTGTGATGTCAAGTGTGTAAACAAACAAAAGGCAACATTATATATATATATATGTATTCACATTACAAGAAAAGAATTTAAGCAAAAACACACGGACAGGTGCTGATGAATAGCGAGCCATTTATTGATTAAGCTCTACAGCAAAGTTAATTAGTAAAACCCAAAAGAAATAACATCACAACCCTGCGTTGGTTCCTAAATATAACAGTGGTTGTACCAAGATGCTATTCAATGCTAATTAGCCTTTAAGTAGCCTCCGGAGCTGATTATCTTCCATAATGCATATTTGATTAATGATGTCTTGAACATGAGCAGACACAAAAGTGCTCAGTGTTTTCAAACTCATTTCATGGACATAGCTCATGTGCTGAAATTGCAGGGTGAAGCAACTTAAGCCTAAACTGTGGTGGAGGGATTACTCCAACATTTCACTTCAGTAAAAGTACAAACAAATTGACAGAAATGTACTCAAGTAAAAGGTCAACTTTTCTACTTGAGTAAAAGTAAGTACTTGCTTTTTAAGATCCTGAGTGTAGCGTATTCCCTAATGCAACAATTAACTACATCATTATGGCTGGGTCTTGGTCGTAGCCTCTTAACAAATCAATTTGAAGTAATTCCTTCACCGCTGATGCTGTTGCTGCAGCTTTGCTCTCCTCAAAGGAGGTCGGATGTTATCTGACCAATTCCCTTCTCATGATTGAATTCTAGTGGAATAGAAAGTACATATATCTGCTGATATATGTAGTGGAATAAAAGGGAAAAGTAAAGTACAGATCCATGAAAATAAATTACTTGTTACTTCACACCACTGCTCCTAATACTAAATACACAATATATACAATATATATATATATATATGTTTATATGTCACACTTGTTTTAAAATGTACAGACTCTGCAGTATCTGTTTATGCAATCGTGGGTGGAGGGATGTAAAATCCTTCACTGTGTACACGTTGTACTGTCTCAACCAGTTACACAAACCAGATCCAAACCAGCTCTTCAGGTGATTCCAGCACAGTGACTCATGATCACACAGTCAGGCGATGCCTTTATTTGCACATTGTACAGAAATGGGTCATGACTGTCTTTACTTCTGGCTCAATAGTTCCCCCCTCCTACTTCTGTTTCCTCATTGATGCAGTGTAAACACTCAGTCAGCAGGTTTCACAACGTCAGGTCAGATAAAGGTTGTCTTTGCTTATCAGGTGTGTGCAGCATTGTTATTCCTCCACATGCAGATTTACCTGAGTGCTAATTCCAACCTGCAGCAGTGTTGTGTGATAAGCCTATTGTGAAGTGCGTTATTAGCAAATCCGTCACATCATTCACATAGTGTGCGTTTCAGGTTCAAATGCAGCTCCTGCAGAGTATTTGAGGTTAAATGAGTAACTGTGTCTGTTGTGTTTCGTACTGTTCATCCAAGTGTCCAGAGCAGCAGTGATCACAGCGGGTGTTGAGCTTCCTAAAGGTCAAGTGAAGCCTGTGGACCAGAGGAGCGGAAACGTCCTGGACAAGTTCAGGTGTGATAAACAATCATGATCACTTAAACATCAGAGATGACGGACACAATGGCACCCAATAAAAACATACAAATACATTTTATAGACGATAACTCCTCCCTCTTATCCTCTAAAAAACATTTCTTAGATATTTTTTGTTTTTAAGTTTCCCCCCACTTTTGTCAATATTAAATTTCACAGAATTTACACCGAAACTGATTCTGATCTTCCATCGTATCCGAACGATTTTCAAGTGGCAAAATATTCAATCTTTGAAAAGGTAAAGCTGCTTTTTAAGATAACCACCACTGCTGCTATCATGTCGCCATAATTACTTTTACTAACAAAATATATGTTCTTTTCTAGATAAACAGCAACACTCGGTGTGTGCTGGAGCTGCAGAGTTTTAAAGGAGAGAAAGGACGACAGTACTGTGTGGTCCGGTGCTGGAAGAATGATGTAGAAGCCAAGGTATGAAGTCTCCTGTATGTCACTTGTTCTGCATGTTAGGTCACAGATGTCCCTAGTAAGCAATTTAGCAATGTAATGAATGGGAGCTTAATATAGAAAACAGAGTCAGGACAGTCACCTCTGCACACATCTATGTGAACTGAAATAGATTGAAAACAACACTGGTTAGTTGAGGAGTGCAGTATTTCTTGTTAAAATCCTGCAGTTACAAAAATTAATTTTTCCCAAAATGTCCCCTTTATCAGTTTAGAAACTCTTCAGAGACAGAAAGTCTATTTTTAAGTAATGAAAATGTGCGACTCATGTTTCTACTTAAGTCGAAGAAAAAGTTGCATGTTGGAGAAGCATAAAACCACAAGCCTGTCTTTGTGCTGACAGAAGGAGCTGGTGTTTCTGGCCACATCTGAGGATGCTGTAGACGTGTACCAGGCACTGAGAGAGACCTCGCTGGCTGCTGGTCTGCAGCCGAGACGCAGCATCCCTCCACAGTCCCTGGGCCTGGCTTCCTTCCCACTGCAGCAGGTTCAACACACTCACTGCACAGTTTGCAACAGATTTACATAGTTAGCTTAGAGTCTTATCCAAAGCAAGAACAATAAAGCAATCATGAGAAGGGCTGCTGCTCCCTGGTTTGATGGAAACGGTCACACACACCTCACAACCAAGCAGACAAGTACAGCAGCAGGAAACAACACATAATGGAAGTGCAATCTGGAACGTGGGAAGATGTTCATATCGTGGCCACAAAGAAATATAAGTATGGTCACTGAGAGGAGTGAAAATACTTTTGAGTCATTATGATCATTGTGATTTAGTTTACATGTTAATCTGTGGCTTTAATTTGTTTTGTATCTGAGTGTTGCATTGTACTGTTTTAATTTTGATATTGTCTTATAATCATGTTGTTTCTTGCTCTTTGCATCATGGCTTCGTTGTACAGTTAGATTGGATAGTATGCATTTAAAGCAAATGAATTATCAATAGATATCTTTAATTATTAAAGATATTACATTTCATGTTCCCTTATAAAAATTTGTTAGGCACAGCAGATGAAAATTAGCTCATACTAACTGGCTCATTTACAGTATTTTGTCTGTTGATTAATAGGCACTGTCTCCATCAAATAAATGAATGCATTAAATAAATTCAACTGTAGCAGGTACCACTTGTGATTGCATCTCTCTGAACGGATGTCGACACCAGGTCTGAACAGGGTCTGTGATGTGTGCCTTATTTGACTGATAGCTGCTGCTGGAGGAGAAACTGAACACAGGGTGTGTATCGCGGGAGGTGGGCGTCTTTGTGGAGCTGCTGTGGACTGAAGCCCTCGGTCAACTCAGCCTCCTCCTCACCGTTCCAATCGACAAGCTCAGCCTCAATGACGTAAGGTTTTCTCCATGGATTTTTCTGTCAAATTCCAATCAGGTGTCGGACTCCTGAAATTCAGCCTTTTATTTACAGAAAAGACTTTAGAAATACACTTGTAATTGATGCCGTGTGTGTGTGTGTGTGTGTGTGTGTGTGTGTGTGTGTGTGTGTGTGTGTGTGTGTGTGTGTGTGTGTGTGTGTGTGTGTGTGTGTGTGTGTGTGTGTGTGTGTGTGTGTGTGTGTGTGTGTGTGTGTGTAGGTGAGCAGAGCGGAGGGTTTGTTGCTTCAGGCCCAGAGGAAGCTGAAGGAGGGAAATCTTCCTGAGATGTTGATTCTCATGCTAGAGTTTAACACTCTGCTGCCACACAGGGACTCACTTTTACTGCCGGACACCAAGGTCCTCTCTCAGAAACTGGACCTCTGTCAGGTAACATAGAACAAACACACATGCACAACTCATGGACAGTCACAAAGACAGACACATGGACACAGAGAGCCAAACAGTATTACAAATAAATACACGATCGACCAATCATGACGATTTAACCCTGTTTTTATAGCATCAAATAACCAAACTTAGCATAATCATGAACAATAACAACTAAAATGAGAAAATCTGAAACTATCTTCCAGAAAAAGTTGTTGACATGTGCTTCCATTTTTTTCTTTGGTCCATGTCCCATCCACCAGCATGGAGGCAGTGGAGTTCATGATCTATACTGCACACAGCCACCAGGGGGCAATCTTTATATACAACATGTGATGCATATAACAGTTTTGTCTAAAAGGAGGTTTTTAATCTTTGGTGCGTTCATACACCAAAGACAGTATTTTCGGCCAGTATTTTCCCACAATGCACTGCACAAAGGAACTCAAGAAGAAACGTGCAGTGTTAAATAATTAACATGGCTTGTGGAACTCGAAGGAAAAAAACAAGAAAGTGTCAGTTTTACATGCATCGGTGGGCCAAACTGTATTATTTCCTCTTAGTAAAACACACTTGATGTGTCTGATATACATGTAATATGTTCATTACATGCATTGTATGGTTAATTAAATAATTGAATACTTTGACATATTATATCAACATATTGAACCCAAGAAAAATATAAAGGCCCATATGGGGGGAAATTTTTCTGTCAAACTGATCAGCTGAAGTGAACACAATTGTTTCTTTTTTTGTCCAGTTAATTCGAGACGTCCTGAACGTGAGTGAGATGTCTCTGAGAGGCCCCGCCCCCTCCAGTCTGGGGAAGTACCGCGCTCTGAGGTGCAGCATTGAGACCGTTCCCCCCGGCAGCTCTGACTTTCAGGCTGTGACATCTGTGCTGCGGGGCAGGTAACGTACAACACACACATCTGTTCACAAAACCATCTGCAGATGTGAAAGAAAAGCATCGAAGGAGCGATGCTCACCCTGTCCGTCCACTGTATATACCCCCAATAAGGGCAGTGCTTACATTTTTTAATTTAAAAAATGCTTCACTCCAAATGTTTTCAATTCAAGTATTGAATATGATTTGTTGAATTGAAATGCAATATGAACAGTTGTGACGAAAAGATAATACCAAAGCTCATAATAACATAAGGAATCTCTCATTCAATGTTTTGCTGCTTTGATTTCTTGTAGAGCTGCAGCACTATTTGAAATAAAGTTGTTACTGTCCACGCAGACAGTCAGACCTCACATTATCAGTCAGGTCCATCCTTGCAGTTTTTTATCGGTTAATGTGTGGAGCGTCTCACTGTCCATGTTTCCACTCCTGCTTTTCAGCAAACTGCAGATTCAGCAGATTCTGCGAGTCAGCCGAGGGGTGGAGCTTCAGACATTTAAGAATGAGCTTGGGAACGTTCAGATGCTTCTTCACTCATCCAGCCCCAGTAACTTTGTAGGAATCCTGTCTCGGTAAGATCCACACATATATATCTATATATAGATATATAGATGTCTATATATATACCTATATATCGATATATATAGACATCTATATACTGTATGTGATCAATTTTACTTTTATTTTGTAGTTCAACATTTTCCCTCTTGTTTTTTTAGTGGTCTGCTGTTGCCTCACGCTGGAGTGGAGCATCATGGGATAGAGAGAACAGACGTCGGTAATCTGGGCAGTGGAATCTACTTCAGTGACGCCGTCAGGTTAGTAGAGAATCTGAAACTGACGTGGTTTATTCCAAAGATGTGTTCATAAAGATGCCTTAAAGAAGTGGAGCCAAATGATCTTGTTCGCCCCCTGGTGGCTAGAGGTGTGGAAATTTCTCGATTCAGATGTAGACGACTCTGCATCGCTGCAGAGACAGAACATAATAGATTTATGTTTCCCGTTCATTGTTTAAGCGATGTCCTGCCGCTGAATAATTATAACCAGCGCTGCTCCAAGACTCAGACAGACGGACATTGAGGCCCAATCCCATTTCACCCCTTTTCCCTTGCCCTCTGTTTTGCACATTCCCGTGTAGGGGTAGGCTGTCCCAATACTTGTAGGGAGGGATGGGTAGGGCCAAGTGTTAGTGCTGTAAAGCCCTAGAAGCAGCGATTTTTGAGACCCATACTTCAAACCGAGAGTACGAGAATTTCCCAATGCCTTGCAAATCACCGGCAAGCTGGGAGAGAGACCCAGAAATGTAGCAATTTCTCCATTAATACAGATTTAAAAATGATGTTATATCTTAGTTTAATATTGTTTCAATGTATTATGGAGATTTTTCTCACAACAACCTCAAAAAAAGCATGCAAGATGCACACCTCTGCTGGTGGCTGGCTGCAGTAAAGGTCATAAACGAAGTAAACCTGGGTTCCTCAGTCTTCTGTTCTCCATCCACAGCACCACTTTGAAATACTCCAGGCCCAGTGTGTCAGACGGGGCTCGGCTGCTGTTGGTGTGTGATGTGGCGCTGGGAAGTTGCAGGGACATGCACAAGAGAGACGTCACACTGACCAAAGCCCCCGAGGGTCACCACAGTGTGCACGGAGTCCGCTGCACCCCTAACACTCACTCTGAGTTTGAGGTGTGTGTGTGTGTGTGTGTGTGTGTGTGTGTGTGTGACCTCTAAATTAACTGCCTCAATTAGTTTTTCCTACCCAATAAGGGGCTCAGATCAGTTTGTAATAATCATTTAATTCTGATTATTACCTTTGGTTGTTTGGTTTGTGAACACAAAGTTGTGTTATGTAAGTGGAAGATGTCTAGTGTGAAATAACCATATATATTTATATATCATAATCCCGACTGTGCTCCAGGATGACGAGTACGTGGTGTACAGTCCTGATCAAGTGAAACTGAAGTACGTGGTTCAGTTCAGCATCGAGGGAGAAGAGCTGAGGGAGTTCAGTCCTGCTGTCGACACTTTGGCTGAGCCGTGTCCACCTCCGTCTCTCCAAGGTGAGACCAAAACACCTGGGAAGTATATCAGAGTACAGGGATGGCAGTTTATTCATTGCAATTTGTCTTTTCATAGAAACAACATACATTATCAAGGATCAAAGTACCTTTTTTATCCCTGAGGAGCAATTAGTTGTACAACCAGCAGTAATCACGTGAGGTCAATGCACATAAATAACAATAAGTAGATCGACAATACAAATAAATCACAATGAGTCATTTATAAGGCAGATTGCAGCAGAGATAAATAAATCTATTCCAGCATCTTTGTGGATTCTATCTTCAGCCAAACGGTGACAACAGAAACTCACTAAACAGTGGGTGGCTAGAATCATCTAGGAGTGTTCGGACCGTCTTTACAATCTTAACCTTTTACAGATGATGAAGGTCGTTTAGGGTCCTGCTAGCAATGTACACACGTTACAATACCCTGTACTCTCAATGACATGGTTTCTGGTTGTCCATTCGGCTAAACCCCTTCAGTGACTTACTTCAAATTTGGTGCAAATGATCACTTGGAATCACGGATTAACTGATTTCAGTTGTGCAGTTAAAGGTGAAACGTCACCAAACAGAGTTTATCCCCTTTTGAACATGATGTCCCAAGTCTGCCTTGAGGGAATTTCCTCCAATTTTGACCTGTTGCCCCAAAGATAAATTAATTAATTATAACAAACCTTTTCTCTATAGCACCCATATAAAGAAGGTTACAAAGTACCTGACAAAATACATAATGATAAAACAACACAGAACAAAACAAGAAAGAAATAATAAGAATGGTAAATGGTTTTGTATTTATATAGCGCTTTTCTAGTCTTGATGACCACTCAAAGTGCTTTACAGTACAATTTTACATTCACACAGTGCATCTATTAGCAGCACTTTGTTGTTCTATGGGGTGTAATTCAGGGTTCAGCATCTTGCCCAAGGACACTTCGGCATGCAGATGGGGAAGATTGGGGATTGAACTGCTGACCTTCAGGTTGGAGGATGACCACTCTACCCCTCAGCCACCCCAGAAAGATGACATAAAAAGAAAGTATATGAACCAGGCTTTTCTGTCAAAATACAAAAATATGATAATGGACTTATCCAAACCAGGATTAGATTTCATTGGTCAAAGGTCTGAAAAAAAAAGTCACTGAACTGACTGGTGGGCCCATACAACTGCAGGGTGTTAATTCTAATAATAGAACTTTGACATTTCCGTGTGTGTGTGTGTGTGTGTGTGTGTGTGTGTGTGTGCGTGCAGTGCTCACTTCAGAGGACGTTGCAGTAGAGGACGTTAAAAACCCTCTGGACGAAGTGAAGGCTGGACTGTTGGACAGCTCTGGTCAGCAGCTCCCCCTGCAGGCTGTCCACGTGAAGTGCAAACTGGTAGATCTGCTCTCTCAGGTGAAAAATAACAATTATACTTTGTTTCTTTGAATGATCAGATGATTTGATTCGACCTCCTAAAATGCATCAGAGTCGTGAATATCACGTTTTGCTGCCTGCTGAGTTTATGGCCTCACATCTCAAATTCTCCTCTTTCCTCTTGTAGGTCATCATTTTCCAAGAATACACCAACAACAGCTCCGGGTCCATCGAGGCCAAGTATGTTTTCCCATTGGATGATTCTGCAGCTGTGTGTGGATTTGAAGCTTTTATAAATGGGAAACACGTGGTGGGAAAGGTAACGTGTATTTACTGACTGTTTTATAAACCTCAGACAAGCGTCATTTTTACCTTGTGAATGCGATATCTCAGAAACCCCTCAAGGGAATATCTTCAAATATAACTTAAAGGTTCACTTAGACTCAAGGATTACCTGATTGGAAGATTTGGAGGTGAAACCCTTTTTTGTCTTGTGAATGTGTTATCTGAAGAACACCTGGAAAGAATCCTTTCAAATTGTATGGGGTGGTCAAAGGTCAAGATAAAAAAAAAAAATGTTTTTGGCCTCTTGAACATGATATCTCAAGTCTGTCTTTGGGGAATTTCTTCAATTTCTTCTGGTCGACTGCTCAGTGGTTGCACTCATTTCTTAAGTAGTCATCGTATTATGCCCTGCAGCAAACCTCCCCCTCACCCATGAGAACACAAAGGATTAAGGATTATTATCAAAACCAATTTAATATTGTTTTTGTTTCTGTTTCTCAGGTGAAGGAGAAAGAGACGGCTCGTAAGGAGTACAAACAAGCTATTGAGAAAGGCCATGGAGCATATCTCATGGATCAGGACGCACCCGTATGTCCAACCCATAGACTGTACATAAAGATGGATGACACGATTGTACTTCCTCCAACTGTATAAAAATAAAGCCTAAATATCCTGCATACAGATCCAGCCATCTTGTTTTGGAGCTCCGGTATCTAGCCATACACGTGTTTGACCAATCACGACTCAGTCTCAGATGTCAATGTTTCACCCATTAGCATCAAATGACTAATTAAAAACAAACTTAATAGAAACATTAAAACAATATTTAACTTTTACTTCTTAGTTTGGTCCATCTGCTAACATGGAGGAGGCAGGGTTTATGACCTATACCAAAGCCAGCCACGAGAGGGCGATCCAGATGTTTTGGCCTCTTTCTGGGGGAGCTGTCATGTCGTCCATCTTTATTATCCGTCCTCGTCACATATCATCAGCTCTAAAAATGTTCACGCTGGTTGTGATGTAAATGTTTTGTACTCTCTGCAGGACGTGTTCACCATCAGTGTGGGCAATCTGCCACCCAGAGCCAGTGTCCTCATCAAAGTTACCTTTGTGTCTGAGCTGATCGTCAGGGACGGGAGTATTCTCTTCTCTCTGCCCGGGAGTGTGGCTCCGTGGCAGGAGAGCGCAGCACTCAACCAGACCACGCAGGTACGGAGAGCCTGGACCTAATGAAAACTCAAAAGCTAAAGGTCCCTCTGGAAGTAAAACAGTGAGAAGACAAGCTAAGAAGAGTAATATTGTACTTTTTTCTAAATGCAGTGGTTGGTGGAGTCAAACAACCACAGGGAAGTGATTCTACTTTTATAAAACTTCACATTTATATTAATCAAGAAGTGAGGTGATGCCTTTTGATATTTCATTTCCTGGCGCTGCATTTTTCTGCCGCATTTCTATCGTGGTTAATGCTAATTATCACCATATTGTATTATATTGAATTATATTTAATTGTGTAAGGGAATTGAACAATTCTGGATTTCTTGTATGCAAAGGGATTAACACAACTGTTAATGTTCTTATCTGTGTTTTTTGTGTGTTTTCCATCACTCGACAGGTCACTGTGGAGAAAGTGTGTGTGACTGATGAGTCAGCAAATACAAGGTTTGTTTATGTAAAGTTTTTGTGATATTTCATTACAGTTATTTGTGGAGTGAAACTTCTGAATAGACGTTTTGTCCTGTAGTTTCCTTCCTTATGCATTTCTTTCATAATGTACATATGACCATGTGCTTTTTGCTTCTTTCAGAGAGTTCTACCTGGACATGTCAGTCGAGATGCCCAATGAAATCAGCAACTTGGAGTGCATCACACACAAAGTCAAGGTTAAGGTAAATCGGATGCTTTACATTCTGTTTACTGGGTGTCAGTTATGTCCTCTTTAAGGAACCCACATATGTGTGGGTTACTTCTTTTCAAAAGAAATCAAGGTTATATGTTTGAAGTTTGAAAAAAAATTTAAAGGGCATCGAGACTCCATAGCTGCCTGCAGTAAAACAATTATTATAATAAAATTATTTAATAAAATGTATTTTGTAAGTGTCGACCTCACATTCAAGTGATTGAAATGATAATAATGATGAATTGAGAAATCTACCAGCAGAAAAAAGCAATAACAGCAATAATTGTGCAACTTAACATGTTGAAATACAAAAGATCTGCTCAGTAAATTAATAAATAACAGTAATAATAACTTCATTAATGTAGAACCTTTCAAAACAACGGTTACAAAGTGTTACATGAAGAAAGGAAATGAAAGGAAAAAACAAAACAACAAAATATGATTATTCAACAATTTAAAAGAGAACAAGTGATATAAAACATAAAACTTTTAAAAGTAATAGTAAAAGATAAGTAATATATATTTTTTAACTGAACTGTTTGCTACTGCTATATTTAAACATACGTGCGCGTGTGTGTGATCCCACAGAGAACAGACTGTAAGGCAGTAGTGGGCTTGCTGCCAGGACAGGTGATGGGTCCGGAGGGTTTCCAGTTGTCAGTCAGTCTGTCCGAGGTCCACCTGCCCAGGATGTGGGTGGAGAAACACCCTGACAAGGACAGTCAGGTCAGTCTGTCTGTCCGTCTATCTGTCTATCTGTCTGTCACTATTCTAATATCTAACCTAAACCTATCGCCGTCTCTCCTCCAGGCGTGCATGTTGGTTTTCTATCCTGACTTCGATGTCAGTTCCATGTCAGAATCCGATGAAGTCTTCCTGTTGCTGGACACGTCTGAGTCCATGAAGGGAGAGTCTCTTCGCATGGCTCAGCGAATCGCCCTCCAGGTCCTCAAAGCCCTCGGCAGCAACATCAGACTCAACGTTGTTTTATTTGGCACAGGTCAGTTTTCTGTATCTGTAGTTTTTATCTATATTGTGATAAAACATAAAAAAGTACTAGTTGGACAAGATAAGACGAGGTAAAAGTGTCTCAGTGTTAAAGAGGAAGCTAAAATCAAATATAATAGATGGTGAATGGTATGAACTTGGCTACCTGAAATAAAAGAGGAAAAAATAAACCTGTTCAGTTTCTCTTAAATCATAATCTCCCCACTTTTGCAAAAGTAGCTTATGACAAATTTTCCTGACCAACTGTGATTTTGTCTGTCAGATCACACTGAAGCGTTTCTGACAGCGCAACCGCTCACTGAGGCTCGTCAGACAGCAGAGAGCTTCATCAAGGTGAGCTGTGATTGGCAGATTACACTATTTTTAGCAGTTCAACATGGAAGCCAATGTTATAAAGAATATAAGGAATGCTGAGTAGTATTGACAAGAAGCAGGAATATATTTGTATTAGATCTAAATTGGAGATGCTTTGATATTTTCTCTTGTTATTTTGTAATGCCTGATGCGGACTAAACTTAAACTGATTATTAAAATCATGGTAGACCACAGGCATTTTAAATATTTTTAGTCATTGAAGGACCACACACTTTGTGTTTAAATCATTGTGGTGACTCCAGAAACTGACTTCAGACACCACCGGCATCTTCAGCTGGTAAATGGTGAAGAAATTCCCAATATCTCTTCTCCGCTTCCCACTATCAGAACGTCTCACCAGTGGGCGGCAGCACTGAGCTTTGGCGGCCCCTGAGGGCCCTCAGCCTGCTGCCTCCGTCCCGTGGCATCAGGAACCTGCTGCTGCTGTCAGATGGCCACATCCAGAACGCAGAGTTCACCCTGAAGCTGCTCAGAGACAGCGTGCAGCACAGCCGCCTCTTCACCTGCGGCATCAGGTCTGAGCGGGGTCGAGGGGTCATAGGTCAAGGGGAGGGGGGGTATATAGACATCTGTGAAAGGTGATTGGAAAAATAATGACAGAGTGAAACGCAAACATAACTTCCTTGGCAGAGGTAATGACTGTCCTTATCGAAGTACTAGAGTGTGTGTGTGTGTGTGTGTGTGCTTGTTTGTTTGTTTGTTTGTTTGTTTTTAATGCGTATGTTCATCTTTGTCGTTTCAGCCCGACAGCCAATAAGCATATGCTGAGAGCTCTGGCCCAGGCAGGGGGCGGAGCCTACGAGTTCTTTGACACAAAAGTCAAACACAACTGGTCAGAGAAGGTGAGACGAGGACCACAGGAGTCTGTGGAGCTTAAAACCTGAACGCTGCTCCTCCATGTTTAGTTTCAGCTCTGGGGACAGAGAATCGACCCGTCCCACACAATGGTTTATCATCTCACAATAGATAAGGAATATATTTTGGCTCCGTGCTTTTTAAACCAACTGCAGGATATTGAAGACAATTATAAGACAGATGAAGAGTAGGAGTAAAGGTTGAAGAACTGGACTCATATGATCCATTTTCATTGTGTTAGTGAGGATTCGAGCAGCAGTGTTTTGAATCAGCTGCAGCTGTCGATTGTTAATCTTTTTTTGAGAGACCTTTAAAAGCAGCATTACAGTCATCAAGTGGACTGAGGATAACACAAGTTTTTCCAAGATCCCTTATTTCTCTTTTTCTGTGAAAATGCATTTATGCACACATAGACACAGTTCACACATGCAGCTTTATTTCAGGGGATATATTAAAAGTTCATACAGCAAGACTCAAAATGTGATCCCAGTGCATTTCTACTGTTACAAGCCATTAAATGTAGCAGTGTGCGTCTTGCAGAATATGAAACGTCCTCTGTTCTGGCGGCAGGTGGCACGTCAGGTGAAGCGTATTGCATCGCCTGGCTGCAGTTCAGTGTCTGTGAAGTGGCAGCAGTTCAACCCGACAGCGCCAACTCCTGTGCAAGCGCCCAAACAGCTCCATGCATTGTTCAATGACTGTCACACCCTGGTTTACGGCTTTGTGCCGCACTGCACTCAGGTACGTGATGTATAAGCAGCACAAGGCTGCAAACTGAATTGCAGCTTATTCATTTGGTCTATAAAATGATGAAAAACTCATGAAAACCACTGGGTTTCTTTAGCCAATTGTGAAAAATGGCGAATAATATATGCACAATAGTGTTTTGCAAATTCTTATATATACAACAAACCTATAAACCAGGAAATGTTTCCTTGATAAACGACTGAAATGATCATTATTATATATACAGGCCACCCTCCACGGGAACCTCAGTGGTCAGGAGCTCGAAACCATGGTGTCGACGAGTGAGCTGCAGAAGACGAGAGGCACAGTAAGTCCACACATACACTGTTTATAAAGATGGACGGTGTGACAGCTCCCAGAAAGTTAACGCAAACCATAGGTCATAAACATGGACCAAATTAAAAAGATAAAGTAAACGTTAAATACATTCTTCTCAAAGATGGTTTCTATCATTTAAGGTCGTTCTTATCGTTCTTAAGTGTTTTTTCCAGTAAGGTTGTTTTTGATTAGTTATTTGATGCAACAAAATGAGCCTGAAACATCATGATTGACAGATGAGACTGACCCATGATTGGTCCAGTGTGTGTATTAGCAGGACCTTGATACTGTGGCTCCACACAACGGTCACCTCTGCACCGACTCTGGGTCCAAATGATGTTAAAAGTTGTTGGAACGCATATCGGGGATATTTTGCTTATATTATTATTTTTGTACAACAGGAGGAAGTGGAGATGCGTCATCCATCTTTATTTACAGTCTATGATCCACACACATTCAGTTTCAACAGTCTCAACGGGACCTGCTTGAGCTAAACCAGCAGCAACAAAAACAACACAACTCCTTTAAATGTCCTACAAAACAGGTTCAACCCCGTGTTTGGGTAGAAGAAAATGACCTTAACTTATCTACACACTAGTTCAATGTACAGATACTGATATAGTGTTGTCACCATGGAGATGAAGAGGGATGATTATGATGTGTATTAATGTTTGTGTTCAGTTTCTTCACAAGCTCACAGCAAGAGCCCTCATCAAGGATTATGAAGATGGAAGCCTGGATACAGACGAGGCTGAACATGAGGTGTGTGTGAGAGGGAGTGTGTGTGTGTGTGCGCGCGAGTGTGTGCTTGCATGCATGAACTTGTACTAATATATATATATATATATATATACTTTGTATTGGCCTCTCCTCACTTTCTTAAATGGCTTTTAAAAGATGAAGACTTATTTTTAGGGTTCGAGAATTTCATACACTTCAGTCCCCTAAACCTTCTTTCATCAAGATCCATACATTTTTAAGTGTTCTCTCAAAATATGACAAGGCCAAGATTCGTGGTCATCCATCCAGTAGTTTCTGCTAAATAACAAACCATGAAACACAGATGAAAACATGGCGGAGGTGATGAGTGTCCTCACTAAAGTAGAAGTTCAAAAATGTGTGTGTGTGTGTGTGTGTGTTGATGTCTATGCGTGTGTGTGTCGTCCAGTCTAAGCTCGCCATGTTGTTCTTTTTCCAGGGGAAGAAAGCAGAGTTGAAGTCCTTCATCGTCGAGTTGAGCAAAGAGTTCTCCATCCTGTCTCAGTTCACCAGCTTTGTGGCCATTGAGGAGAGGGTTTGTGCAACTTTCAGCCTTTTTCACATTAATATTATTATTCATCTCTAATAATTATCTAGGACAACAACATCCAAGCCACCAACCCAGAGTCCTGCACGGGTCCATTTCTGCAAACCTGCACCCCAGTAAAGCTCCAGTCAAATCTGGACCATCCTGGACCCGTTAACGACGAGATGAAACACACATACTACATACGCACTCACTCACAACAGACTGGTTCTGGCCTCTTCCCATTTTGGTGGTGTTGTGTTCTTAGAAAAGTAAGGCAGCACCTGTGTGTGTGTGTGTGTGTGTGTGTGTGTGTGTGTGTGTGTGTGTGTGTGTGTGTGTGTGTGTGTGTGTGTGTGTGTGTGTGTGTGTGTGTGTGTGTGTGTGTGTGTGAGTCATTTGAGCAGAGGTGAAGGGGTCAAAGGTGCTTTCATTGGTTTCGTATAAGCAGATGTAGACGTTAAAAATACTCAAGAAAAAATTGTAATATCTGATTTCTCCAGCAAAAGCAAACGTTTAGTTAATTTGTGCCCATGAATTTACACAAACATATTATTTGACCATTACACAGCTTTTACAACTTGAGTAACCGACCCGGTGCAGGACTCTGTCCCCCGACCCACTCACACTTCACGTGCTGGGTCTTAAGGTTTTGTCACATCATGTTTTTTTATCACCCAGCTAACCCCAACTCATCGACCCTGTTTTCAGGACCCTGAGAAACCGGAGGAGGGTTTCACAGACATCCCCCAGTTGATCGCAGAGGAGGATGTGGACTTCCTTCCCTACATCAGCTGGAATATTCCTCAGGATAGTGATGATGAAGAGGGATTACAGAGTTGTGATATGGATGGAGAGGACTATGAGGTAGCCTCACACTATGTATAGTTTAATCAGAGGGGAAGGGCAGATTTCATTATGATTTACTAATTCTGCATTTTTCTCTGTTATAGGAAGATTCAGATCTCATGACAGGCAGTTACAGATGCATGGCAACAAGCTTAATCTGTCCTGAGCAAAATGAAACAGATTTTTTTTTTATTCTTCACGTGTATGGCTTATATATATAAGTTTTAAGAAATTACTTAACTGCTGTTAAAAGTCGGCTTTTTCAGAGGTCTGTTAAGCATCTGACACAATATTCAGACCCAAGTTTGCAAATTTTCAAAATAGAAACTCTGTAATTCAGCTCGATAAAATGTATTGCAGCAACCAAATGATAAATTTACTTTTACTATGTTAAAAATGCTAAAATGTTTCTAATATTAATTCTATGAAGGTTGCTGCCATGACAGAGATCAGCACCCATGACACCCATTAATGTCTGTGTCGGTCTGATATGGTAAAATCAATAATTATATTATCAAAATGATTTAGTTGCAAATTTGAACCGTGTTTTGACCCAGTCGCAGACCGCTACTGTAGTTTATCCGAGGACGTAAAAAAAGACATGGTCAACTGTTTACCTGTTTATTCAAATGTTATTAATATTGAACAACGTGTCTAAATCGCAGAAAATCTGATGCCACACTTCCCTGGGCCATTACAAATACACCTGCCAATCGTGAAACGGATAAGATGAACAGTTCACGAGATACGCAAACTAACGTGCACACAGACGTTTGTGGTTTTAGGTGGTGGATACAGTAATTGTTCTTCCTGCACATATGAAAATATAGTATAACAGAAAACCAGAGGCAGATCATCATTGTAGAAACTCCTTAAAAGTCAGTGACTGTCAGGAAAGATTACCGAACATTTAGCATTATGGTGGTGTGTCTGAATTACAATCAACTTATAGTCGTGTGTGAAAGCAAGAGGTTTCAAGTTTAGTGTTTTCATTTGATTGCAAAAGCGAGGCTCTGACTTCTTCTTGGTTTTCCTCATTTCTTTTGTAGGATTCCTTCAGCTTGGAGGAATGTGGAATAGAGGAGGTGGATCCTTTTGAAATGTATCATGTGGGACATACTCCTCTTCTCTCTTTTCATCCTCCTCTTCCTCCTCCTCCATCTTTTGGGGGGTTTTCTTCATATGCCCAAACCCCAATTCAAGCCTCTCAGATCCCTCCACCTCCTCCTCCATCTTTTGGGGGGTTGTCTTCATTTGCCCAAACCCCAATTCAAGCCTCTCAGATCCCTCCACCTCCACCTCCACCTTTTGCCCAAACCCCAATTCAAGCCTCTCAGATCCCTCCACCTCCTCCTCCATCTTTTGGGGGGTTTTCTTCATATGCCCAAACCCCAATTCAAGCCTCTCAGATCCCTCCACCTCCTCCTCCATCTTTTGGGGGGTTTTCTTCATTTGCCCAAACCCCAATTCAAGCCTCTCAGATCCCTCCACCTCCACCTCCACCTTTTGCCCTAACCACAATTAAAGCCTCTCAGATCCCTGGGTCTCTACCATTTCCATTTGCCCAAACCTCAATTCAAGCCTCTCAGATCCCTCCACCTCCACCTCCACCTTTTGCCCTAAACACAATTCAAGCCTCTCAGATCCCTCCACCTCCACCTTTTGCCCTAACCACAATTCAAGCCTCTACTGCTTTTCCTCGGAGGATGGGTAGAATACAGATGGGTAGACATGTTGACAGGGACAATATTATGTCTCGTGAGCTATCTGTTGATGTCCAAGGCCTTGGTGCATCCAACTGGAGTAGCTCAAGGGTTGAATTGGCCATGTCTTCTGAAGAAACAAAACCGCCTCCGAAAAAGAAAGGATTTCCATCTTACTTCCCAACATTGCAGCAGGCCATGGAAATTAGCATAGCCCGCACTGTTGACAAGTGCGTTAATAGTTCGATGGTTGCCCCGTTACGAGGTCAACCCTCAGGGAAGTCATTATTGGACCAGATGGAACCTGCACCATGTAGTTTACGTGTACGTAAACAAAGGCGGTCTGGTTCATTTTCCAATTCAGCTGGACCAACTGTACGTAGAGGATACTGCAGGTGAGTCCTGAAATAATTTTTTTTATAGATATGCTTCAATATAGAAAACGCTTATGATTGCTCCTGTACAAAGTAGTTGTCGCCTAAAACACCTCCAATCTGAATACTCTGGTTGAGAAAATGAAGACTTATCGATGGAATGATTTGAATATATCATAAATTTTACATTTTCTGTAACATTTACAAATAAGGATTTTTTTTTTTTAAATAATGCATTGGTCTTGATGGAGAGAAAAAAATAAGGTGACTGATATTGTGCGTGCATTAGTGTTCGCATTTTGCTGCGAATCCAAATGAATATCTGGATCTAGTGGATTTGAATTTGGTTTCATGAGGGGTTGGGATAATTTCAGCCACTGTACAGTAACAAACCTGTAACTACCACCAATGTGCAGCGGAGATTCAGTTTGGAAATCCAGGGTTTCCAAAGCGTCTAAAACGATATAAAATGTACTAATCTGAATTTTAGGGCTTAAAATATTTAGCCAAACGTTTAAATATACACATGTATATATATTTATTAAGATAAATGTTTCGGTGGCATTCACAGTTTGTAATGTCTCCATGTGTTTTAGTTCTTTCTCGCTGTAACAAGACCAGTTGTGTAACTGATGCAAACACCAGATTTGATCTCAGTTCATTCAGCTTGTCTGAGATCGTAATGGTGGATCCAGTATGGCGGATTCTGTATCATGCTGGCTGATCGTGACAATAAAGGCGGATCCTTTATCGTTTTGGCATTGGAAAATGGTGGTGGACCATGACCAAGGTGGCAGCTGATGATGGATCCTAATGGCGACAATGAACAATGACTGTGGACTATAGTGGCATCCGATCTTGATGGTGGATCATGATCTTGCTGGCTGCTGGCCATAGACTATGATTGCAGAAAGACTGCTTGATACATAGTATTTCTCAGATACTTGACCCTTATTGACATTAATCCACCAATTCACTGACCTTCAGTTATGCTTCTAAAAGGTCTACCCCTATCAGTACTGCTAAAACCTTGATGATGTTTCCCTTCACACTTGACATCTATTGCACTTCTGTCCGTCCTGGGAGAGGGATCCCTCACATGTGGCTCTCTCTGAGGTTTCTACGTTCTTTTTACCCTGTTAAAAGTTTTTTTTGTAGTTTTCCCTTACTCTTGTTGAGGGTTAAGGGCAGAGGATGTCACACCATGTTAAAGCCCTATGAGACAAATTGTGATTTGTGAGTATGGGTTATACAAATATTGATTGATTGATTGATTGTCTGTGGTGAAGATACCTGCTGACGGTAGTTTGAGAGATAACATAGTGTTTCCAGAGGTATTCTCCACTTCTACACTTTATCATGTCACATTTCTCTAGATCTTATAAATGTGTATTTGTCCACTGTGAGGAAGAGTCAGTCATTCTGGGACATTCTGAAATTACTTCATATCTTTTGAAGTTGATTTTAAATTTCACTCATTATGGTCTTGAAAAGTCTTTAATGGCCCTTGTTGAAACCCTGGAATCAGCAGTTTATATGCTCTTTAACATGGCAGATCTGATTTGAATTTAAGCGGACTGCATTGGTGGATGTTATGATCTGTATGTACGTGTTTATATATACACTCACTGAGCATTTTATTAGGAACACCATATAATACCGAAGCCTCAGTTCTTGGTGATGTTGTATTTTCAAGTTGCTGGAGACATCCATGTTGACATGACTGCATCAAATAATTTCTGCATATGTGTCAGCTGCATGTCCACATCTTCTGTGTTCTGCTGAATTCTTATCTCGGGACCCGCGAGACCACACTGAGCTAATATTCATGTTTATGAAATCCGTTTGCGGTGACTTTTGCTTCGCACATTCATTCGTTCTACTGGTCGAAGGCACGAGAAGATGACATGTCACAGTCAGCAGGAAATAATTAAATGGATGATGAATGAATTCCATTTAGCTGCTTCCATTTCAGGGTCCTGGTATTATACATGCTAGCTCGCCATCATACAGTCATGTCATACAGGGACTAGAGCTGCGATAACTAATCGAACCAATCGATTATAATTGATTATAAAAATTGTTGGCAAGTAATGTAGTCATCGATTAGTCAGGTCTGTTATTATAAATGAACACTGTGGCAGCGTCTCCTGAGGTGGGGGCAATAAACCAGCCAATCCCGTGCCTTGTGTCGCTCAAGTTGCGACAGCATCTCCTCTCAGGAGTAAACGTTTGAAAATATATATCATCATTCTAAATATTCAAAACAATATCTTTGATTCAGTTTTACATACTCAAAACTCTAATTTTCAACAAATGTAATTACATAGTGAGATTGAAACTATTTTTGTAATTAATGTCTGTTTTATTTCATAAATCTACAATTCAGTAGAATAATATTATAATATACTAAAATCTTTCATTCTAGTTTCCGATAAACACTATTTAATTTTGACGAGTCATAAACAACTGACGAGTTCAAACCTATTTTTTTGGCATCTTGAATTTAGATGAATTTAAGACATCTTGATCTTGGATGAAGTCAGAATTAAATTGTAGGTATCTGAAACTGGAATTAGTCATTATTAATTCACCAATATCTGTAATACATGGAAAAGCAACAATATAAAAAAAATCGGAAAAAATAAGCGACAGATTAATCAATTATCAAATTGAATCGTTAGTTGCAGCCCTAAATGGGACACTTAGCCTGGACTGAGACATCTTTAATTGCCCCAGTAAGACCTGTGTTTTACCTGCTGTGACATGACATCTCTCCTGTCCACTGTGAACTGGCCTATAGGTGCACAGGTGTTCCTCATTATTATTTGTGTTTAAGAGAGAAAGAGAACGTTAACATGAGCATGTGCCTACGTTTCTGGATGTTTTTAATGTCCGATGAGTGTCATCGCTCACTCCGTGTTCTGCTGTGATTGTTGTTTCAGTGTAATGCCGACAGATCCTGATCAAATGATGCTCAGATGGGATAAGATCTTCCAGATGCAACATTCGGTAATATTTTTTATAGTTTATCGGTTCTGCTCGAATGTTGCCGGCATACATATGAAAACGAACTGTGGTATTTGTGTGTTGCAGGAGGGCTACTGGGAGTTGACCACAGAACTGGGTGAATACGTAAATGTAGACGTCGACTCCTTTGTCAACATGTTCCTGAAAAACAAAGGCATCTGCTCTCTGGGTGAGAACAAACCTGTTTTTAAATCAGTTCTGATGTGGCTGTGGACAGAAACATCTACACCACAAATTGTAAATGTACTCAGGTTCGTTGTGCAAGCAAACAAACAAGTTGACGAGTTGTCACTTAGACTCAAAGATGAGCTGATTTGCATTTTTATTGGTCAAAGGTCAAACGTCATGGTGGCCTCATCTGAATCTAAAATAAATGTATGTAGACTGCTCATGTTGGCGGTTGCATGCAACCACAGTGGGTGTATCTAGTTTATCTATAATGGCTTCTTAATTGTTTCCATTTCAAACAGTTTTCCCACTTCAAAAGTGAACATGTTTTATTTTAAATATAAGATCACCATGTTCCACCTTCACCCCTGTTGTTGCCATGCAGATAAACCAGTTTTGACAGCTCACGACAGAGGACTTGGTTGTCACAGCGGGTCAACAGGGCTAATGGAATTCAATTGGCACCACTTGTATGATTTGTGTGTGTGTTGCAGGTGTGAGGGCCAACGCAGATATCCTGAGGCTGGTGGCAACTCTTCTGGTTCTGCAGATGATGAGGGAGGAGAAACTGGAGGAAGGCAAACTGCTCCGCACCCTCTTCTGTCTGGATGACTCTGCTCAGCCCAGGTCCGTGCACAACAACACAAAGACTGTGACATTGATGACTTTTTGCAAATTTGTTGAAACACATCAAGCTTGCTTTTTTTTAATTAAACTTATTAAGCTCAAAGCCTCTTTTTGTAGCTAACATTTGAATTCTTTTTTCGGGCCCGTAGGCCACAGCGTTGGGACGAGGTGAAGAAGGCAGTGGAGTGGGTTCGCTGGGCTGACAAACAGTACCCATGCATCTACAGCCGGCTGGAGTTTGGTTGGAGCTGGGAGTCGTCCACCCGTCAGCTGCTGGGCTACGAAGGGCTGCCCCCCTTCTCACCACTCAATGGTTTTGTCCAGCCGGGATCGGCGGGCGGTGTCAGGAAGCTGGTTCATTACCGATGAGTTCTGTGTATTTCACAGAGACACCCACCCCCTCCAGTCACCAGATATTGGAGTTTTACCGGGTGGGAAATCGTAAAGGGCTGTAAAACAAAACCCAGACATTTCTTTCTCAAACTGAAACTTTATACTCGCATTAATGTGCTCCTCCAGTAAGTTCCATAAGATGTGGCTCATCAAATGACTTAATTTACTTTCAATATAAGATTTTATTATTTTTTGTCATTATTATTGACAGTCAGACTACAAATGGGCAAATAACCTAAAGGCATTTTCTGTGCTTTGGCTTTTGAAAATGTAAAATGTAAACATCACAATCTTTTCTATCTATCTTTTTTCTCACCTTCACTTCAGTAATGGCTCTACATTCATTCACATCAGTATCCACACACACTGTGTGCTGCTATGAATACTACTGTAGTGTGATTTTAAGTTTGGATTTGTCTGTTTTCCATATGCAGAAATACATAATGTCGGATCCCAGAATTTTTCTTTTCAGTTCTACAATCTGTTCCATTTGCTTGAAATATCCATGATTTGCAAAAACGTAAATTTGAGGCTGTCTGAAAATTCGCTGTTCTCTCACTTCACCAAGTTCTCTCCTCAGCTAAATAAAGTTGTGTAAACTCTCAGTATTTACAGTCTTTTCTTAATTTTTACATATCACAAGGATATTTAAAAACAATAGACCTGATATTTGCACACAGCAATAATCACAACCACTAAATCTGCAGGCAGCTTTCAGTCCGACAAATCTTGAACCCCAAAAAACACAAACTTGAAAATAGAAACACTAGAAAATACGTTGTTCATCAGTCCAAACTTTACTCTGTTTTAATAATAACTTATTTAAATGATGGGTGAGTTAATAAGAACTAAATCAGACTAACACGGCTACAACACTGCACTTTTTTAGATGATGACTTGTTGATGTAGATCGATGATGATGAGTCGGTGTTCAGGCGATTTTACACGTAGCTGTTGCCAGTGAAGGACACATAACTTCAGTGCAGATCTCCCTGGCGCCTTTGACCTGAGTCAGTCCACTTCCTTTGTGTTAATAACACAAAGAGAAGAACCAATTAGAGCCACGTCAATGTTTAGATTTATTTCCTGATATACATACATATATATAAAGAGAATCACATACCATCCATGAGGTTGTAGATGAGGCAGTAGTCGTTTGATGTTAGATTTGAAGTATTTGAAGTGGAAAGGGCCTGTGTCGTGATGAAGAACAGCGTTAAATCGGCGTCCAAATGTTAGATTCACATTTACACATGTTGTGCTTCATTGGGCATCATGTGCTGCGGCGTTGATCATACCACCATTTTGCAGAAAGAGGGGCTGGCGGGGGTGACAGGGGCGGCAGAGGAGGAGAAGAAGAATCTGATTGTGCTGGTGTTGTTGGTGATGAGGGACGTGTGCTTGATATCAAGTGTTTTGGACGAGTACTTCAAGAGCTGAGGAACATAAACACAAACATGGTAACGGCACAGATTTGGATCAATGTGCAACATGTAGCAGGGTTTGCTTTATTTTCCAAAAGCATAAAAATAAAATTTTCTATCATTGTTATTTCGCTCACATTTCTCTAGTTTAGTTAAAAAAAACAAAAACTAGGTCCAGTATCTCAAAATTTAAAATTATATAATTTCTTCTTGATATTATTGCTATAATAATACAAATATTATTTAAATGTATTTCATTGATCACCTTTTAAAAACACAGAGTGCTTTACATGGTTGATACAGGATTTAAAGGAATTCAGAACTGAGGTAAATAAAATAAAAAAGGAAATAAAACATTAAAATACAGCATTTAAACAATCACATTAACATAAGGATACAGACATTACATGTGGGTATTAAAATAGTGTATGAGGATTGATAAAAAAGATTGTTTAATATATATCTGTGAGTGTTTTGTTTCCCTCTCATCACATCCTGTTTTTCTAGATCTTATAAATGTATATTTGTCAAATCCAGATAATTGTGATAATTTTTAACTCCAGAGCTTCTTCAGTAAGGAACTTTATTCTGTTTATTAAATTTGACTCCTGCTCTTTGACTCTGCATTTAAGGTCTTTAAATGATTTATTTCTCATCATTGCAACATATTCAAACAACTTAAAGTGATCTTGTTTATTTATTTATTTGTTCATTCATTCACTCACAGTTTGTATCATCTATAATTTGCCTGTTGACTTAAGAGTAATTTGCCTGATCTGACACATGAGGAGAAAATGAAGCTAACATCTGGATCTAGACGATGATCTCCTGTTGGACAATTTAAAATAATCTATTACAGAGTTGTGAATACTCAGGTAGTTATAGTATAAAACCTACAGTTTGTCAGAGAACGTTTGATGAAACTCACCTCGTACATGCACTTCTCTTGAGGTCCACTACACTGGTTTTTGCTCCAAATCTTCACCTGGTTGATCAGTGCACTGAGGGATATGGCACAAGGCATCTTGGCGAACCTGTGAATAAAAGCAAGAAAGAAAAGTAAGAAAAAAAGAACAACTTCCAGAATTAATGCTAACCTTGAATCAAACAGATCCAGAAACCATATAATTTTGCAGGTGGGCTGGTCTGCAGTCGAGGTGCCGGACAGCAGCAGCAGGGGCAGCATCAAGGCTGAGATGACGAACACAGCTCTAACACTCATCTTGGCCTCGGTGGAGTTTGGATTCTTGAGTGTTCAGTCCTTCACTGTGAAACCTTTTAAAGCCCTTTGTCTCAACAGAATAAGACAGAGGCTGATTGTATAAACACCTCAGGAAAAGAGAGGTCAAGGATTATTTGGTTTCCTTTGTAATTTGTTAACAGCCAAGACAAGACATGGGACTCACTGATGAGTTTTCAAAGATGTATTTCAGCCCATGTTTCTTGGAAACAAGATGCATACGTCCAACAAGCGTGAAAAGTTTGATCTTTAATCTTCCACATGACCCTTATGTGTTGTGTGAATGTGCTCATTTAAAGGGTATCTATCTATCTATCTATCTATCTATCTATCTATCTATCTATCTATCTATCTATCTATCTATCTATCTATCCATCTATCTATCTATCTATCTATCTATCGATCTATCTATCTATCTATCTATCTATCCATCTATGGGGATAATGCTCTGATGAATCTGAATTGGCTGGTGTTGGTGATGCAAAGTCTTTTCACACTCTGGGCCTTGTACAATAATTCAACATGGCTTGAACACCACATTCTATCTGAGTATTTGCCACGTCCATTTCATGGACAATCTTCTAATGGTTTCATCCAGCGTAATGATTCTCCACATCACATAGCAAACGTGGACAATGAGTTCTGTGTATCTCGATCGCCCTCCAGTCACCAGATATTGTACACAAGCGAGAAATCGTAATGGCTGTGAAACACTTTTAGAACAAAACACAGTCGCTGAGGGAGACCAGCAGATTTCAGACAGACTGTGGACATTATTCAAAGTTAGACCCACATTAGATCGCTCATCGTTTTCAGAGGTGTGAGAAGGATTAACTCAGCGTTACAGCTCCATGCATTTCCGGAACACCATGAATAAACGGCATTTATTCATTGTTTCAATGTTTGGGGTGTTACTGCTGTATGGTGCCTCAGTTTGGAATATTTCTATTTTGATTACTTTCCTTAAATATGAATAAATCCCCCGATTCTGGTTCGATTTAAAGGTTTTTCTGTTTCTGTCAGAGGTGGTCAGTGATTCGAGTGTTTTCATGTCAGGTGTAAAAATTGGGCTCTTGTCCACAATAGATCGCCCCATGAGGTGAAGTGTGTCCTCAGAGTCAGTGCAGACAGTGTGTGTCAAACTAAAGCCAATAATAGAGGCTTCATCATGTGTGTAACATTTCAAGTTATTAATTCCTTAGAGTGTGAGTAGTCAGGCCCTGGCTGACGATTGGACCGTACAGTGTGAGCACATAAATCGGGAGCTTTCCACATCTCAGACGATTTACTTGTGCAGTACGAGTTGGAATTTAACAACAACAGTTCTAAAATTGCACAGTATGCCCTGATTAATTGTTAAGGTGTCCACCTTAAGCGTGCCTTGAGATAATGTAGTATGTTTTGACGCCGTACAAATAAAACTGAAATGAAATGAATGAAAAACCAGGTCATAATAATGCTCTCACACAAAACTCACACACCCGCAGTCACACCTAACAAACAGTGAATGAATAACAGTGTCTGAAATCCCTTTACAGCATAATAATAGTATTTTTATACATTCACTCCACATCGTCTTCTGTTAAAGGCTGGGAGCTGATGATTCGATATTGTGTGCAAAGACAGAAATCCACAGTGAGGCAGCATTATGGGGACGAGCAGGACCAGATGAATGAGTCAACTACCAGAGCAAAACTCCAAATTCATCTCAAATTAATGTCAGAGTAACTTAAGCTGGAAACTCCCAGTATTTATATCAGGTTCAATGTAATGTTATTAATATGTGTATATACCAAGCTTAAATACAACATTTACACAACTGTTCCAGTTCTCTTAAAACTCTCCCCAGTCCACACTGTTCTTAGAGATAAGTTAGAGGTTCTACTACTACTACTAAAATGATAATAACATTAACAACAACAACTTGGTTTAATATATATTTACATGGATTTTTTCTGGGTATAAACCAGAGGACACAGAAACCACCTGATCTCAGTCAATTATGTGTTTCAGCTTGTGAGCACATTAATGTCAGAGTTTTGTAAAAGAAAGAAAAAAGAAAAAGACAACAGTAGTTTTCACTTTCACAAATGCATATATTTATTGTCAGGTGAGTTAATAAGAAATAAATCTGTTCAAATTAACAGTAACTAACACAGCTACAACACTGGACTTTTTTTAGACAACGAGTTGTTGAAGTAGACCGATGAAGGACACATTCCTTCAATGCAGATCTCCTTGGCGACTGTAGTGGAAATGACCTGCAGGAATGTGAAACACCATTTAATTAGCATCCACACAATAGATATACACTTGGTTTATCATGCATCACTTCCTGCAGCGTTATTTAATACCATTATTTTGCAGAAAGACGGTTCTGTAGGGGGGTTGAGATAAAAGTTGATTGTGCTGGTTTGTTGGTGATCGGGGACGTGTGGTTGACCATCATGAATGAGGGCGTGTACTCCATCAAGCTGCAGCACGGAGAAGGTCTGATAACACACTTATTATTGATTATTAGGATTCTTTTCCAGTTATATTTGGATGGAAACTGTCCAACTAGATCAACAGCTTCCACCAACTGATCTTTATGTTGAAACTTCAATAATCGTATTAGTCCACTAATATAAAGATGTCTTTAAAATCTGGATAATTCAAAATGTTTAAGGATAATAAACCAACTCTTGATTTAAAAAGTGTGAAACCTTATCTGACACAGCTATTCTTACCAAACCTGGAATAAATCATCTTTAACAATCATTTTAGTGTTTTACTTTTTCAAATAAAAATGTCCATGTCCACCGATAAAGATAACTGGTGCTAATCATAAAGAGACTTATGTCTCTTATGTGCTCGGTTTATCAAGTGGAAATTAAAATTTTCAAAAACCTCCTGTTTGTTTGAAGAAGTTTGCACCCATGCATCTCCTCATTCCACCTCCACCCTGACTTACCTCGTACATGCACTTCTCTTCCTAATCGTCACAATCGTTCATGCTCCAAGAAATCACCTGGTTCAACAGAGCGCAGCAGTTTGGAGTATCGGCCTTCGTGGAATCTTTGGCTGGGATCTTGGAAAGGCTCCTCTCTATAGTTCTGCTGGGGACTTATAGCACAAATCGAAGCTGTAGACTTTTCTTTTATTTCAGTGATAAATGTGACTCAGCGTTTACATTCTACATATACTGTAAACCTGTAAGCCTGCAGCACTACATATACTGTACCCCTCTCTGGCTGGGATAGAGCCTGAGCTGGTGCAGGAGGTAGATCCGTGTCAACTGGATATCGCTGGGCTCACCATATATCACATGTTCTGGAGCCAAACTCCTGAAGGAGAAGGTTACCTCTTTCTAAAGGGTAAAGCTCAAACTGTTTTGTACATGCAGTGAACAGCAGTTCAGAGTATCAGCCTTCTTTGAATCATATCATCAGATCTTCAGCAGTAAGTCATTGTCGCAACCCGACTTAGGATAATCAGAAGAAAATGGAGTGGAATGAAATAGAGCCACACATGAGACGTAACACTGTGACTTCATCCTTTTTGGTTGTTTGCCTGAAACTATATTGAAACACATTCTAGAAATAATGGAATCAGACTAGAATTTAAAACTGTTGTCTCCTCAATTCCTCAGGAAAAGAGGGCAAATGGCGCAACTGAGAGCAAATGTTAGGAAACGAACCAAAACCAAAATAATTAAGAAGAAAAGTTTTTTATTGTGTGAGGGAACACAACAGTCGGCACAAGACTAAGACGTAACAGCCTTGACCAAATTGATTTCGAGCCTCGTTTGTGGACCTTGTGATACACATGTATGAATCTGCAGGATCAAACTCAGCCGTCCACACTCAGCTGACTCTCTTCATCATGACCACGGCCGATGCTGCTGCTGGCTGCTGCTCTGGTCGCAGTGGTTGGATCTTTTCCTGCCCTTCCCATTCCTGACCACGCCTTTTGCAACACGCTCTGGTCGGTACAGCTCACCTATCAGTTTTTTTTTTTTTTTTATAGAGGGTCTTATGTCTCTCTGTTGGAATGCTGCTGTAGAAATGATGTTTCTTTTTTAAACGCAGGAATAGCAAATGTTAGTTTGTGTCGTGTTTTTAAACCACACTCTCCTTCTAAGCTCTTTGCGTCACCTTGTGCTGAAATTCAAACCAAACTCGTGCAACAGATTCAAGCCTTCAGCCCTCTGAGCACCTGTGATGACTGTCACCACATGGTATGAACTAGTCTTCATTTCAATTAGGAGAGAACTCAAATAAAAAGGAATGGAAATTTATTGACGTTAACAATTAGAGAATAAAGTACTGTGATATAAATTTGAGTCCATCTGGTGTTTAGCTCCCTCATGAAGGTTGACAGCATAGATATATGTATATAAATATAGGACGACACTGCTCCTCTTCCTCCCAGTGTCAAGAGATGAAGACAAAATATTCCATATGGACCAATCAGCCCACTTTCATAGCATCAGATACATCTGCACTTGAACAAACTTCAGTGTGATAAGAACATAAAGTGAAAGAACCCATCTTTGAGAAAAATGTATTTCATGTGAACTTTGACTTTTTATTTGGTCCATGTCCTATCCATTAACAAGATGGAGGCAGGGTTTATGACCTATACAGCTGCCAGCCACCAGGAGGTGATTGAGATGCTTTGGCTTCACTTTTAGGGAGCTATCATATCGTCCATCTTCAACTACAGTCTATGGACAGGAAACGTAACCAGGGTCTAGACACTGGTGGTGGTTGATGAGATGTAGATCACGTTGAGGATCTGAATGGGGCGATGACTGATCTCGACCAGCAAGAGAGAGGGGAACAGATTTAAAGTTTGACAGCGATTCCCGTGAACACCCACAGTCAGCTGATTAGAAGAGGAGGAGAGAGAATTGTGAATTAATAGGTCATAGAGAAAATCTTCCTGATTAAATTTACACTTGGCTTCATTTATCAACATCTTCAATTCAAGTATATAAAAAAAACCTGTGTGCGAATTCGAGACCTTGCCCTTGTTGTCTCGTTGCTCCAGCTTGTGTCAGCCACTCCTCTAATAATCAAAGCCAACCACACATCCGCAGACGGGCTTCAGGCCGAGAACATGACCATGAAAATTCTTGGTTTGAATGTGGGCCTACAACATGGCTGCACAAAATTACTACGAATGATCACTACTAAAAATCTGTTATGGTGTCTGACTAGTTTATTTATGAATGCACTTCATGTTTTTCCAGGGTAAGTCTGTTTCTCTCAGCTTCTCCAGCCTTCTTGACAGTGGCCTCAACTACTGCCAGCTCCACAACCTGCTGGCAGGTGAGTGCACCATCAGGAGCATTACTTACATTATGCATTGCTTTGGTTATGCTTTGCTAAAATATAATATTCAAGCCATCTGTGTCCATGCGAGTATTAGTGATAAATGTGTAACAATTTGAATCCATCTGTGTTTGTGGTTGTTTTTTTAGCGAGTGGCCTGACATCTGCCCCGGGTTTCATGGAGATGACCAATGAATGGGCTTGTCTGGGGTACGGACTCTCCACCTGTAAGGCCTGACGAGCTCAGATGCTGAAATCTCCTTTGGAGAAAATCTGGAGAACGTAATCCTCTCCTGTATTTCTCATCACATCCTGCTGTAATTCATGTAATGTTGTGTTGAGTTTGCTTGTCTGACATCCAGCTCATTGTGGAATGTTTGTTTTCCTCTCTTGCATGTTTTATTATCCCTCTATATCAGTAAATATGTATTTAGGGCTGGAGAGAAATACATACAACCTGACACTACCAATGACAAGTTGATTATTGAACTAAGTTATGTCTTCAGTGTGGTGCATGTTTGAAATTGTCTGTTTCCTTGTGTGTTATATGAGCTGAAAGGAAAGACTGTTTTTACTGTTTGTCAGTAGTACCAAGGAATTTCAACCAGGTGTCAGTGTCACTGTGTATGTTAATAAACATTTATAGATTCACTGAATAGTTATATAATCTATAATATAAATATTGTATTAACAACTCTTATTGTGGTTAGGTAGTTTGCGTGTGCAATTATTAAAACACAAAAAAACGTTTGCTTACCATTGGTGCTCGTGTGAAATATCCTGGTAGTGAGTATCATAAACATAATCTTTAAAGAAAAGAAAGACATGAAAATGTGACGAATTGATGAGTGACCAATAAATCTCTTGAATGTGATACATGATTTCAAGATTGTCGATTTAAGAAAATAATGTTTTTACTAATTAATAGACACCATTGAGCAACAGTGACAAAATCTATATTTTTATGTATTAACAGCTGTACTGTAGGTTTGTCAACTTCAAACTTCTTCAAAAAGAAAAAAAAAATATTATGTTATATTGCTATTATTATTAATATTGAAAAAAGTAGATAATGTGTGCATAGTGGTTTACCATTGGTGCTAGTGAGACATCTAGTGGCAGTGAATATAACATATACAACTTTTGAAACTGCATTTATTTATTTATTTGTTGATTTAATTTGAAATTGTTGGGTCGTATTTTGACATTTGACATTTTGTCCAGCGCCATCTTGGTATTTTTAAACCAGAATCTACGTTTGCAGAGAGAAGCTCAATGCAGTGCTAATCAAGAAAACACATGCAAATAGAAATAACACGTTCAAATTAAGAAAACAACTTCATTACTTTGATGACATATGCATTGCAAAAAGTCACAACACATGCAAATACAGAAATAAGATGCAAATAGTCGTAAGAATCCATAATTGGATGAGCAGGGGGTGGAGCCTTACTGTGAGCTCAAGGACACTCCACGCCCACCTGCAACATGCATCCATTCTACTACTAACTGTCATTACAAGATGACGCTGTATTAAAGAAGACAATAGGGGTCAATGATTAAATCAAGGAATGAGCCATTTTCTCATATTCTTCTATTGAAACAATTAGTAGAGTCGTCCCCTGTTGGCTATTCAAGAGAATACAGGTTTCAGGCACTTCCACTTTGGCTTCTCTCTCTTGACCTTGTACTTGAGTGTACTTCCATTTTCATAAATTGTCTGTGTGTTGTTTATGGTTTTTTCGGGACGAAAGCGTGAACTATTAGTCAATAGTAACAGTAAATCGCCAGCAGGTGTTAGTGTCACATGTAGCAGCTTCTCATGGATTAATCAGACAATCATAATCTGTGTGTATAATCTGGACGTAAAAAAGAGTAGTGATTTTTAAAACAGAAGTATTGTTTAAAAAAAGTTTAGGTTAGCTAAGAACTACTTTGCATTGACAAATGATGTAATGATATCTGAATTAATTTAGCTGTCCTGTGCTGTGTGAACTATGAATCATGTTGCCAGAGAACTCCACCTTGAGTAAAGTGTCGGAGGAAGCTCAAAGTATTTGGCTTTCTTTTGTCTTTATATATATAAAATGATCATCCGAACAAAATGCCAGTACTATACCTGAATTAATGAGTTTACAAATGAACAAAATGTATTTCCTTTTTACATCAAACGTTACAATTTTCATATTATATCGAACTGACCACACGTCATTCAGGGAAACTAGCGGCTGAATAAAAGAAGTTTTGTTGGGAAAGTTAGCCGGCGTCCATACTTTGATAAGAAACTGAGTGACTGACGATAAGTCAACAGGTATGAAGCCTACGCCTTTAAGGTAATATTTACTTATGGTGTTGTGCTTCTAGTGCTGAGAGAGCGAGAGGCCAAACACAAAAAGCTGCAGACTGAGCACGTCAGTTCTGCTCAGAGAAGAGATGAGAGGATATTTAGCAGAAATTACTTGACTGGACCTTTAACTTCAGCTACAGGATCGGATAGTTTGTCGAGAGGTTCTGTCGGCAGCCATGAGCGTCCTCGGGAAGATCATCTTCTACAGGTGTGGTCAGGAGGTTTGTTCTCTCTGTGGGTGGTGATTACGTTCTGAAATCGTTCAGGGGTCTGAAGACACTTTCAACTCAGTCACTACAGTTATACTTTTATATATATTTTTATTGGTTACTTTATAGATATCAGGTTGTAACCTATATTGTACTAGTAAAGATTGAAGAAGATCTTGTTTTTGCTTGTGAGCAGTGATGTAGCTTCTTGTTATACAAGATGTAGCCGATCAACCAAAGGAACATTTCCTTTCTAAACTTCTAAGATAATAATAATAAATTCAATTTATATAGCACTTTAAATCTTAAGCACAAAATCTCTCAAATGCTAAAATTTTGTAACATGACAGTATATATATATATATATATATATATACATATACTGTATATATACAGTATATCTAAATTGATCTAGAAGTATAACATTGTTATGAATAAAATACAATAAAACGTGCCTAACTCTGTGTCTGTACATTGATGAATGAATGTTAAAGAACAATACTGTTATAAATAAAATATAATAAAATATGATAAAATCAAACAAACTGTCCCTAACGAGATAAAAGTTACAATAATTGTGGCTTCAAGGAAAAAATTCTCCATCAAGGCAGTTGGCCTTTAATTAAACAAATTAACATGGTGCAATATAATTATAAAACCGAATCTCATGCTGTGTTGTACTTTTATGAAAAAAGCTCATATGAAATAAGAGTAATTTAAATTTATAAAAACAATAAGAATTTTATAAAATGTATTAAACAAATTAAGCACATTATAAAACATTGTTTTATTTAAACAGTTCAAGGCCCAAAGAAAAAAGTATACAAAATACATCCACCACTAAGGGAAAATGCAACTTAAGCACTTATGAAACAGTATAAGCATTATTATAGTATAAGATACATTATATATATATGTCTGTATAACTATTAAGATATATTTATAAAACTGAGAAAACACTTTGGTGAAACTTGAATATATATTTTAAATTAAGAAAATCGAAATGTTCTGCACCCACGGCCGGAGAAACGTCTGCTCTCAGCTTCTGTAAAGTTCATCTGCATGTGTCTTTGTAACTGAAACTCTCACTGTGTTTTTCTTTGTGCAGCATGATAGCCCTCATCATTATATTCTCGGCCATCATCATCATCATCCTCTCCATTGCCTTCTCAAGTAAGAACCATGTGTTTCCCACGAGTGTCGGCCCCGTCAGGCCTGAGGGGAAACCTCAGTGTGTTCAGCACTTAACTGTACTTGTTTGTCTGAACTAAAGTACCATTCATTCTAATGGAGAACAGAAACCTGTTATGAGCATGTGTGTGTATGTGTGTAGGTTTGTGTCATGTTCTCTGGACTTTTCAATGACAGTTGTGACTTCATGATCTATTTCCGGTTAAATAAGGGAGGGGTAAGTTGGAAGCAAAATGTTATCTGAGGTCATGTTATGGTTTGATTTGTTAAAGTGAGACTCTGCAGATGAATAGGGTAAAAATCTAAATGAGTTGATATAGCCCCCAGCTACATACATTTAGATGCACCACAGAACAATTAACAGGACCAGGAACAGAACCTGTGAACCTTCAAGAAATTCTTTGACTCTTCTTAAATTTGCTTCAGGAACAAAAAACACAATCACCTTTCAGTAAATGTGATTGAAATCTGTCAAGGCCTTTTCTCTCATGGGTCTGCATGTGTCTGTCTCCTCGTCCCACATAGGCCCGTCTAATGTGCTGAGCACCAACACGGCGCCCATCGCAAACCTGGGCCAGGACATGCTCCTCAGCTGCTACCTTCCCACGCAGACAGTCACAAAGGTGTCGGTCACCTGGAAAAAGAAGGATCTAAGTGGAGTGGTTTACAAGTACAAGAACGGAGCTGCTAACCTGCAGGACCAGAACTCACAGTTCAAGGGGAGAACTCAGCTGTTCTCTGAAGCTTTGGTTACAGGGAACGCTTCCCTGATGTTGAGGAATGTGAGGCAGAGCGATGAGGGCGAGTACACGTGCATCCTCAGCTCCTCTCAGAGCGGAGGCACAGTCAACATTCATCTCCGGACAGCAGGTAGAATGACTTGTCTTTCCAGTCTCTCCGAGTGTTTGCTTTGGAAATTAAAACACTGTTGACACTTTACCACAACTATTAAACATTTAAAAGTCATTAGGCAATATGGGATGTGGGCCATATCTGGGCCACAACATCTTTGCTATGTAGGGGGCAGACTACTAACTGAATTTGGATGGATTTGTGATTTCAGCCTTCACAGCCCCCACATTCACACTTTCCAACAGTGTGCTGACGGCTCGTGCCAGCAGGTGGTTCCCTAAACCTAACGTGACGTGGTTGACCCTGGATGAGGAAGTCCTGCAGGGAAACACCACCTTCTCAGCGAGCCCCCAAAAAATATACAATGTTAGGAGCACCGTGCCAGTCAACACCCCCGATGCCTACATCTGCAGGATTGAAAACAACCTGGTGATCTCTGTCTCTACAGCAATGGTGACAGGTGATATTTTATAATAACTTGGTGGAAGGATGTGGTGTGGGTCAGGAGAGAGCCCATTACAGTTTGTTGCAGATCTGGATCAGGGGGAGGTTGCAGGAATAATACAACATTTATTTTATATTCATCATACAACAATACAACAGTTAAAATTTAAAAGGAGTTATTTTATTAACTCATAAATTCCAAATCAATACTAAAAGAATCCTAAACAAAGAGATGAGATGAGATGAAAGACTGTAGTAAAAAAAAGATTTTCTTTCATATTTTTCAGGTTCTGCTGTATCAGAGGAATCGTACTTCACCTTCAGTGCAGCTTCATCCCTGCTGGTGTCAGTTCACCTGAGTATCACGATCACCGGCGTCCTCTGCATCGTCAACCTGACCTAATTACGCACACGCAGACATACAGAGTGTGACAAATTGAAGGAAAAACAAAGTTCAGTGTTACATCTAAACCGGCTGTGGTGATGCTGGCTGCAGTTTTCTTTCTGAAACTGTAAAGGTGACCTGCAGTAATTGACCTGCTACTGGACTCAGTCCACAGAACCTGAAGTAAAGAGTTGTTCACCTGTTTATTCTCACTACGCACACTTATGATGCACAACGTCACTTACCTTGATGAGTCCCAGTCGCTGCTGCTACAGAGCACTGGTCACCTGTTCACTCAAAGTTTATTCATATTGGACATAGCATGTGTCCAAATCGCCCCATATTCAATTCTGCACTTACTTGGGCCCTTAACAATTTACATGACATGTGTGAAGCTGGTGAGATGAACGAGTTGGCGAGATATGTGAGTCACATACAGACAGAGAGTCGATCTATTTTTATATCAAGGTGTGTTGAGGCTGTTGTGAGGCCACCTGGTGGTAACTTACTTATGTTGGTTTTTCCTTTAATTTGTCCCCTGTCTGAACATGAGTTAAATATATAATATTCCCTCAAACATCCCAACCAGGTTGTATATATGATATGTATATATATATACTCTGTATATCGGTGTGTGCAGAAGAACTTAGAAATGCCAGTGTGAATGCTTAAAGCAGAAATCATTTGCCAAGAAAATTAAAATTCTATGAAAAGATTAATAATTCAAATGATGAAAAATGTAAGTGTAAGCACGTTTAAATTTTCTGAAAAACAGCTGATGTGTAGAATGAAAACTTGGGAGAAGAGAAGAAAGCTGGAAGACGTCGTTGAACTAATGCAGAGACAGGATGAAAAAAGACAGAAGAAAACGTGGAAGCCGAGAGATGGAGGATTAACTGAGATGATGCAGAAAACGGCTGAAATACAGAACAAAAACTTGGCCGGTGAAAGCTGAAGGAAAGACTGAAGCAATGCTTAAACTAAAAATCAGCTAATTTAAATAAATTTTAATTTAAAAACGAAACACAGAAATCAGAACTCCGAAGCTGAGAGATGAAGGATTACGACAGTGGATGGAAAATGGACAAAAAAACAAAGAAATGTAAAAGCAAAACTTGAAGCTGAAAGTTTAATGAAACCGATGAGGTCACAATGAAAAACAGATGATATCAACTGAAAGACTTAAATACTGCATTGACTGACTTCATGTTAATTCATTGTATAATTTATTATTATATTATTATATTTGTTGTTCACCACCTTACTGGTACCACTGCTACCTGGGCACAAACAGGAATTTATGTGTTTATTAAAAAAAGAAAACCACCATAAAAAAGGATTATTTTCTCTGTCGGTGGTGAAACAACAGGTCACAGAAAAACACCTGGAAATGTTTTACTTTAAAAGTTCGAAGCCACATTTTTAAAGAGCAGCAGGAATTGTATATGTGTTAAGATGTTGAAATCACAAACATCATTTTCACCAATAAACCCAGTTTATTCCTCTGATGTGTGTAATTTGTCATTATTGTGTGTGTGAACATGTGATAGTGGTCCATGCTTCATTCAATCCACCTTTATAAAGAGTGGTGTCAGGACTGTTAGGGGGTCAGAGGTCAGGAGCAGCAGAATTACTTTGCTGCATCACCTGAACACTCTGAGATTTCTGTGAACTCGTCTGAGTGAAGAATCTCCCGCTGCCTTGTGCACGTTTGAAAGGCAACAAGTCTGGTCCTCCTCCTACTGACCTCAGGTCTGAAAATAGATGATGTGTTTAAATCCTAGTGTACGTGTACATGTACAGTGTGATGATGTGTTTTATATTATTATTTTATACTGATATGAACCCACGAGACTGAAATAAATTCAAAACTCCACTGACCTGAAGAAGACGTCTTTGTCCTTCCTGCCAGTAGAGGGGGTCAGTCAGGGTCCCACGCTGCTACACAGGGTCCTGCAGGGTCTTTGAACCGCCCCTGAGAGGTTTCCTATTGGTCTGGAGGAGGGTGAGGTGTCATGTGTCCCACGGGACCATGAACGCAGCACAGCAAACTTCTCCAGACAGATTTTTGAACTTTACAGAAAAAACTGAAACTTTGTGGAGAAACTTTGATGAGTGCAGAGGAAGGTTGTGTGTCAGTGGTTTGTTGTGTGTCAGTGGCTTGTTGTGTGTCAGTGGTTTGTTGTGAGTTGCGTGTCTCACCATGTCTGAGTGTGAGCAGACAGAGAACCAGGATCAGTCTGAACATGGAGGAACCGGACAGTCGATGAGTCCTCTGGCAGTTTGTACCGTGTGTGATCGCTCGTTCCGGGACCCGAAGCTGCTGCCGTGTCTCCACACCTTCTGCTCGGACTGTATCGGGCAGCTGGAGCCTTTCTCCCGGCCTCTCTCCTCCCTCAGCCCGGAGCAGGATCAGGAGCAGGACCGAGCCGCCGTCACCGTGCTCTGCCCGGACTGTGACTCCGAGGTGGACCTGCCTCCCTCCGGACCCTCCGGGCTGAGCACCGACCACCTGGCGCTGGACGCCGTGTTCCTGGAGACTCTGTTGTCGGACCGACCGCTGAGCTGCGACCTGTGCGGGGAGGGAGGCTCCGAGAGCCGCTGTGAGGTCTGTTGTGTTAACCTGTGCGAGTTCTGCTGCCAGGCCCACAGGTACTGTTCTACTCTATTCTATAATAATATATCATATTCTATAATATTATATTCTATTATATTCTATTCTGTTCTGCTGCGTTAACCGGTGTGAGTTCTGCTGCCAGGCCCACGGGTACTGTTCTATTCTGCTCTATTCTATTCTATTATATTCCGTTTTATTCCATTCTACTCTATAATAATCTATTCTATTTAATTCTCCCCTATTCTACTCTATTCCATTCTGTTCTGTTGTATTCTACTGTGAGGTCTGTTGTGTTAACCTGTGTGAGTTCTGCTGCCAGGCCCACAGGTATTGTCTGTTCTAGTCTATTCTTTTGTATACTGATCTATTCTGTTCTATTCTATTCTATTCATTTTTACTTTTCTATAGTATTCTATTCTATATGAAATCAATCAATCAATCAAATTTTATTTGTATAGCCCATATTCACAAATCACAGTTTGTCTCATAGGGCTTTAACATGGTGTGACATCCTCTGCCCTTAACCCTCAACAAGAGTAAGGAAAAACTACAAAAAAAAACCTTTTAACAGGGTAAAAAGAATGTAGAAACCTCAGAGAGAGCCACGTGTGAGGGATCCCTCTCCCAGGACGGACAGAAGTGCAATAGATGTCAAGTGTGAAGGGAAACATCATCAAGGTTTTAGCAGTACTGATAGGGGTAGACCTTTTAGAAGCATAACTGAAGGTCAGTGAATTGGTGGATTAATGTCAATAAGGGTCAAGTATCTGAGAAATACTATGTGTCAAGCAGTCTTTCTGCAATCATAGTCGTTGGTCAGCCGCCAGCAAGATCATGATCCACCATCAAGATCGGATGCCACTATAGTCCACAGTCATTGTTCATTGTCGCCATTAGGATCCATCATCAGCTGCCACCTTGGTCGTGGTCCACCACCATTTTCCGATGCCAAAACGATAAAGGATCCGCCTTTATTGTCACAATCAGCCAGCACGATACAGAATCCACCATACTGGATCCACCATTACGATCTCTGATACGCAATCCACAGATCCTAATCCATGATGTGGCCATAGCTGCGGCCCTGGATCTGCGGACAATAAGGCAAAGGGACTCCGGGGAAGAAGTCAAGTCAGTAACATGTATTGATGAGACATGAATTACTTTGATATGATAACGATTGAGAAGAGGAATGAGAAGCTGGAAAGAGAAGCTCTGTGTGTCATGTGTCCCCCGACCTTCTAGACCTATAGCAGCATAACTAAGAGCAGGTCCAAGACAAGCCTGTACCAGCTCTAACTATAAGCTTTATCAAAAAGGAAGGTTTTAAGCCTACTCTTAAATATACAGGTGGTGTCTGCCTCCCGAATTGAAAGTGGGAGATGATTCCACAGGAGAGGAGCTTGATAGCTGAAAGCTCTGGCTCCTACTCTACTTTTAGAGACTTTAGGGACGACAAGTAAGCCTGAATTCTGGGAGCGCAGTGCTCTAGTGGGTTGATAAGGTACCATCAGCTCTTTAAGGTATAATGGTGCCATATTATTAAGGGCCTTGAAGGTGAGGAGGAGAATTTTAAATTCTATTCTAGATTTAACCGGAAGCCAGTGTAGCGAAGCTAATACTGGAGAAATGTGGTCTCTTTTCTTTGTTCTTGTCAGGACACATGCTGCAGCATTTTGGACAAGCTGCAGGGTCTTTAACGACTTACTGCTGGAGCCTGATAATAATGAATTACAATAATCCAGTCTGGATGCAACAAAGGCGTGGACTACTTTTTCTGCATCCTTTTGAGAAAGGACATGTCTGATTTTGGAGATATTACGCAAGTGGAAAAAGGCGGTCCTAGAAATTTGTTTTAAGTGTGAATTAAAGGATAAAACAGGATCGAAGATCACTCCCAAGTTCCTGACTGTTTCATTGGAAGCAAGGGCAATGTCGTCTAGCGCAGCTATATCGTTAGATAATGTATCTCTAAGGTGTTTAGGGCCAAGTATTAGAACCTCTGTTTTATCTGAGTTTAATAAGAGAAAATTGCGGGTCATCCAGGTTTTTACGTCCTTGAGACATGCTTGGAGTTTAGTTATTTGATTACTTTGTTCAGGTTTTATTGACAAGTATAACTGGGTGTCATCCGCATAGCAGTGGAAATTTACCGAGTGTGTCCTGATAATGTTTCCGAGTGGAAGCATATATAATGAGAATAAAATTGGGCCGAGCACAGAGCCCTGTGGAACACCATGGTTAACTTTGGTGCGCACAGATGACTCATCATTAATTTGCACGAATTGGGAGCGATCAGAGAAATAGGATTTAAACCAGTTTAGGGCGGCTCCTTTAATGCTAATTAACTGTTCTAGTCTCTGTAGTAAAATGTTATGGTCAATTGTGTCGAATGCTGCACTAAGATCTAACAGAACAAGGACAGACACAAATCCCTGATCTGAAGCTATTAGAAGGTCATTAGTGACTTTTGCCAAGGCTGTCTCTGTGCTATGATTGGCTCTGAACCCTGACTGAAAGTCTTCATATATATTATTTCCCTGGAGAAACTCACACAGCTGATTGGCTACAACTTTTTCTAGGATTTTAGACAGGAAGGGGAGGTTAGATATTGGTCTGTAATTGGCTAAAACCTCTGGGTCTAGGGTGGGTTTTTTGAGAAGGGGTTTGATTACAGCTATTTTAAAAGACTGTGGTACATATCCTGATGATAATGACAGATTTATTGTGTTCAGTAACGTGCTATCAATTAGGGGCAGAATTTCTTTAAGTAATTTTGTAGGAATGGGATCTAAGATACAAGTTGTTGGTTTAGAACATGAGATTAGTTTGGTCAGCTGATCAAGGGTGATCAGAGAGAAGCTGTCTAAATAATTGGTAGGATTCTTAGCCGTTTCTGAGATTTCAGTGCCAATTGAGGGCAGGAGATGTTTGATTTGATTTCTAATAGTTAGAATTTTATTATTAAAGAAGGTCATAAAGATATTGCTATTTAGGGATCGAGGAATACTGGGTTCGGTGGAGGTGTGACTCTCTGTCAGCCTGGCTACAGTGCTGAAGAGAAACCTGGGGTTGTTTTTATTCTCTTCTATTAGTTTCGAATAGTAGGCAGCTCTTGCTTTGTGGAGGGCCTTCTTATATGCTTTAACACTACTCTTCCAGTCTAGGAGATGTTCAAACCGGTTGCTGGAGCGCCACTTCTTTTCTAATTTTCTTGATAATTGTTTTAACTCATGTGTCTTGGAATTATACCATGGAGCTAATTTATTATGTTTAATATGTTTCTTTTTTAGAGGCGCTATTGAGTCTAGTGTTAATCGTAATGAGTCTACAGAGCTATCGACGAGATGGTCAATCTCAGTGGAGCTAGGGTTTTTAATGAATTCGTTGTTTATATTGACGGATAATACGGGTTTAAATGTAATCGGAATTATTTCCTTAAATTTAGCTACAGCACTATCAGGTAAACATCTAGAAACTGAGTTCATTATTAGTGGCATATATTCTGATAGTGAAAAATCGAAGGTTATTAAATTATGGTCTGATAGAATTGGATTGCGCGGAAGTACTGTAAGATGTTCAATTTTGACACCGTATGATAATATAAGGTCAAGTGTGTGGTTACAACAATGAGTAGGTTGGTGTACACACTGACTGAAACCAATTGAGTCTAATATCGAAATAAATGCTACGCTAAGGCTATCTTTATTATTGTCAACATGAATATTAAAGTCACCAACAATAATAATTTTATCGGTCTTTAGGACTAGGTTTGATAAAAACTCAGGGAATTCCGTTAAAAATTCTGTATAAGCCCCAGGAGCACGGTAAACTACAGCAAATATGATTGGCTGTTGGTGTTTCTTAGATTGGCGTGGAAGACTAAGAACAAGACATTCAAATGAGTTGTAGCTTAGTTTAGGTTTAGGATTAATTGATAGACTGGAGTTAAAAATAGCAGCAACTCCACCTCCTCGACCAAACAGCAACATTTTGTTCAAATGTAGCTCTGTATTTATTTTCCTCTCTACTTTGCCTCTACAGGTGAACCTGCAGATTCTATGTAACGTTCATTGTTTAAATTTTCTATATGAAAAATAGATTTCAGATACATCGGCAGTATTTATTTTTCACTGTATTTGATTTAATGTTTCCTCAGATGTTGTTATCAAACCCTCATGACAAAGAAATGTACTCCAGGCTTGATATTTCAGAGTTTAACCATAAACTTTATTATAAAATAAATCTGCAGGCGGCAGAAGCGAACATCGTCTCACTCTGTTCAGGGTCTGGACGAGCTGAAGTCTCGTGGTCGTCTCTCCCGTCCCGTCCTCTGCCTCCTCCACCCCGGCCAGGAGCTGCGGCTCTTCTGTCAGCCCTGCGACCTGCCTGTCTGCCTGGACTGTGCCGTCACGCTGCATCGCGACCACCGCTGCTGTCCCACGCATGATGTCATCGATTGCCATGGAGACCGCATCCGAGAGCTGGTTGCCGGGCAACTGCGACCTCTCCTGGAGCGTCTGGAGGAATCACTACAGAAGGTGAATTTTCCCACTGAGAGTGTTCGTCCCACAGTCAGTCTTCAAACCATCCTCTAGAGGTTCCTATTATATTTTCTTCCTCTCCTACAGGTGGACGTTTCCCAAGAGGCTTTGCAGGCTCGGGTGGAGGCGACAGCCAATGAGGTGAGGGCGTTTGCACAAGGTTATGCCAGCGCTGTGGAATCTCACTGCCTGTCTCTGCTGCATCGTCTGGAGGAGCTCCGTGTCCAACGCAGGTACCAACACACAACATCTTAATATTGTCAAACACATATTTGTCCTTAACACGATCTAAGTCAGCTCCGAATAAAACTTTTGTTTATCGAGCAAAAACATAAACTGGGACTCAATTGAAGACATTATCAAAGGTCTGACTCAAATTCTAAACAAGGAGTAAAGGTTCTCATTTGAGATTAACTTAAGCTGAACATTCACTGTGCGATTTTAGAAAGAACGTTGTTAAAGTCCAACTCAAACTGTACGAGTAAATAGTTGAAAAATTCACTCATTATCTACTCCCCACTATGCCGGTGGAGGGGTGGATGAAGTGTTTGAGTCCACAGAACACTTTTGGAGTTTCAGGGGTAAACAGTGTTGCTGCTAAATCAAAAACAATTATAATAAACAGGACCAAAGTAAAATAAAATACAGAAAAAAACATAACATGCCTCCATACTGCTGATTTGGTGTCATCCAGGTGTCCGTAAGCCCCGACATTCAAATTCGAAAGAGTCGTCATATCGAGTCTGTGACGACTGAAGAATGTGAGATGTGGTTGTTTATATTATTTCTGAGGTAAAATCATGAATTTACAAGATCAAGTTGAAAAGTTATCTGTTGTGGATAAATCATAAAATAACGTGATCATGGTGAAAGTCACATTTTCCAGCCCAACATTAAAGATTCAATCACCTAATAAATGTTTTTTGAAACGCAATGCAACAAGAAAGATTATGAAATATTATAAAGATTTGACATCACTACCACCAGTTTGTTATTCATGCTGTGTTTGTGCGACAGGAACCAGCTCCACCTGCAGAGGGCTCAGCTGAAGCAGGCGCTGCTGGATGTCCGAGGCAGCGTGGAGTTTGCCGAGAGACTGCTGGGCTCCGGCTCTGACGCTGAGATCCTGAGCGCCAAAGGAGTGACGCTGAGGAGACTGACCAGTCTGGCGGAGAGCAGCTACGACCCGCACCCGGCAACCGTTGCCCCCGACGACGGCAGCAGCATCTGCTTCATGCCCGGGGAGCCGGCGGGGGAGGTGGAGGGCTACCCGGTGGTCGGGGTCATCAGCTCTAAGACAGTGGACCTCAGCAAGTGCACCATTGAAGGGGAAGGTAAAGCCCTGATGAGAATATGCAAAATTCTTACATTTTACATTTTTACTTTGTAGTTTTCTACCAAACTTTTAAATTACAAAGGTTGAAACTTAATGACGAGGGGCCTTGTTGGGGGTGTTCTGACCACGATGTTCTAACAGTCTCCTGTACACAGCTGATATTTAAGGGGCTTCCCCTGTAAATCAGTAACGTTGAGGATCTAAGTGTCACTGACTGAAAATAGTTTGTTTAAGTACTCGGCTGTTTTGAGAAATCACAGTTATTAGAGATTCACGTCAGAAACAACTGGCTTAGATTTAAAAAGGAAAGTATCACCGGTCTTATTCTTAAAAATGTTGACCTGCTTTTCTTAGTCATCTAAGTATTCAGGTGTGTGCGTGCGTGTGTGTGTGTTAGAGTTGAGGGGGGAGGAGTTGGAGAGTTGATGACTGACTCCACTGGAGCAGACCTTGTTATCTTCCTGGGTGTTTTGGCTCAAAGACAGAAATTCCTTTGGGACTAAAGGAATGTTGAAGGGACTCAACAAGCCTGAAGGCCGAGCAGGGGGGGTGTTTACACACAACAACCCCCCCCACACACACACACCACACACACACACACACACACACACACACACACACACACACACACACACACACACACACACACACACAGTAAAAGAGAGAAGGGGAAGTAGGATCCAGAAGTGACATTGCAAGTGGCTGCAGGACATTTTCAAGCCACATGAATTATTTCTGTCAAAGACTCCAGGGTTTTAAAAAGGAAGAAAAACACACCTTTACCTTGAGTGAAGGGGAATTTCAAAAGTTAAATTGTTGTTCCAGCACTTATTTTTGGTAGAATAACTGTTTGTACATTCACCTCGGCCACATGCAGTTAATTCACACACAAAAAACTGTAACATATGAGATTTAAATGAACCAGGAACCAATGTTCTCCTAAGTCTCCATCTGTGTCTGTGCAGTAAATCTAAATAATCACTCACCAATCATAACACTCAATTATATAGCAAAGGCATCATAGATACAAAAACACACAAGATCTGTAATTGAAAAATCCCCAACATTTGGTGCAATTTACTGCTTTATTCACACACTAAATTAAATATCTTTGATTGGACTAAATAAACAATTTAAAGAAATAAACTTGTCCTGTAGGAGACTGTGACGGGCGTTTTTGATATTTTATCAACCAAATTATAATTAGATTTTTTTTAAACAACAATCAAAATAATTCAAACATTATTGGACATTAAGAAATTATTTACTACCAATGCAAGACAATTTAAAAATAAAGTAATATTGTCTCGTTCGATTCATCTATTCCTCTGTTATGTCTCCATAAATTAAAATAAGATAATCCTTTACTGCACATTCCAACAGCTACACACATAAGCACACACACTTAAGACTTGAATCTGCAGCGTCACTGCATCTGCTGGAACATCTGTATCTCCCTTTAATTCCTTTGTTCCGTTCAAGCAAACTTTTGCACCAGCTGTGTCTGGCTTCATTTCCGGGGGCTGATAAGGGTCAGATCTGTGCAGTATGTTGACTATCAGAGAGCAGAAATCACAGAGGCTTACTGACGATTATCCCCTCGCTGTGGGCTGAGAGGGTTTGAAGTGGTGGATTTGGACGATGAGGCCGAGGCTCACAGGTGAAATGTGGTCCGGGACAGCTGGCTCTGTAATGGCGACAGCTGCTGGCTGCTCGGCTCAGGAAGCACACAGACATAGATTCCCAGATAGTTCACACCCATTAGCAGCAGCGATGATGGTATACTGCAATATTTCTAACCGTAGCACGTTAGCAGTGGCATATGGTGATAACTGCTGTGTTTGAATCCTGTATTTTAAATAAATGTTCAGAAGAATGCAACAGAAAAAAATCCTCTATCATTTAGAAAGTGTTATGACGAAACTACGAATACCGCCGTGCCTCTGCCAAACAGTGCTACACACATTTGTTTTCCAGGTTCATATGAGGTCACTGTGACCTTTGACCACTGCAGTCCAATCAGTTCATCTTTAAGTCCAAGTGACGACTGGTCAAAATGTGAAGAAATTCCCTAAAGACAGACTGGAGATATCATGTCCAAGAGGCCAAAAGGCCACCTAAAAATTAGTCTGAAGTTCTTTTTCGTGGTAGAGTAACATCTCTTACTTCCAGTTAAGGTAAATCCTTTTCATCATTTTCAACTTTGAGGCAGTTTGGGTAAGATCCTACTGTTTTATTACGATAACAGGTGCATGAAGAAATGTGTAGAAGAGCGTGACAGCAGCCATGTTTTATCACCCAACCTCACCACTGCTGTTCCTGGTCATAAATCCCTGCTGGCATGTATCAAACCTTCACAGACGAAGGGAGGTGCTTATTTTAGGATTGAGACATTCAGCAGTCACACAGTCAGGTGTTAAATACTGTCGGCCACGCGGTGCATTTTTTTTACTTTCTTGCTCAGCGCATCTGTGTGACCTCTCACCTTTGACCCCTCGTGGTCGCAGGTCTGTGGCGGGGCGAGGAGGGTGAACAGGGCCACTTCACCCTGGTGTGCCGAGACTCCGCTGGAGAGCAGTTGGCACGAGGTGGAGAACATGTGCTGGTCAGCGTCGTCCACAAGGAGAAGAAAAACTGGTGAGTGACAGGGACTTGTCTGCTTTGTCATAACTTTCAGGTTCAGTGGGGCAGGAAGAGGCCAAAATTCCACATGCAAAAACTTGAATGATGATATAATTTCATAAAAATATTGAAAAATAGCTAGAAAATATATTATTTTAGCTTTAATAAGATTTCTGTTTCTTTCAGCTCTGTGGAGACGACAGTGGTCGACAACAGCGACGGATCGTACAGCGTTTCATTTACACATGAAGAGCCGGGAAGCTACTCAGTGTGGGTTTGTGTCAGAGCTCAACACGTCAAGGTAAAATATCAACCTAACACGTTTATCAAAATAAAATATGAGAACACAGGGAATTAATCCGTAACCGTAAAACACTTGTTCTTCATTACTTTGCATCTTGAAATAGTTTAATTTGAAGCTCAGAACTGTTAATTATCCTGACGACGTGACAGCTCTTAACGGTAAAGCCCAAAAAATATATCGCCCCCTGGTGGCTGGCTTCAGTATAGTTCAGAAAAGGCCTCCTCCATGTCAATAGATGGGACATGGAGCAAACCAAGAAGTCAAAGTACATTTTTCTCAATGATGGATTCTTTCTTTTTAGCTAGTTCTTTTATTGATGAACTGTTAAAAGTTATTCAATGCTATAGAATCAGGGTGATACGTCATGATTGACAGCTGAGACCGACGATTGATTGATCGATTGGTCGAGCATGTGTCTTGGCGGTACCTTGATACCGTGGCGGTCCCATATGACTGCAGCTTCATATTCAGGATATTTTGGCTTTGAGAATGGAGACACGTTGATTATCTTTTTCTCTTTATCTTTGATTGTCTGTTTGTCTGCTGAGATGTTTGGTTTTTAAAAGACACTTTGACGTCCCGAGTTATGAGAATCTCTGACTGACTCTCACCTCTCCTTCTGCAGGGTTCACCATTTATTCTGAATGTGCAGAGGAAGATGAGGCGACACAGCGGGATGTTCCACTGCTGCTGCTTCTGCTCCAGCGGAGGAGCCAAGGAGGCTCGATGTGGCTGCCCAGGAACCATGCCAGGTACACAGAGGAGATCTGATCGATTCTTGATATTTTACAGTTGAATCATAACTTTTATTATATATAACCACAAATAAAAAGAAAACTCAAATACACAGAACTTGAACATGAATGCACATCTTTTCTGCATAGTTTAATCTGTAAAATAAAAGTTATCTTAACTGCAAACACAGATACTGTTTGTGAAAGACTCATATCAGCAAATAGATAATATTTCTCAGGCTGCAGTTTCTGATCTTCTGTCCTGATCTTGCAGGAGGATTTAAAGGCTGCGGTCACGGTCATAAGGGACACCCCGGGAAGCCTCACTGGTCGTGCTGTGGCAGCACCACCGAGCAGTCCGAGTGTTTGCCTCCGAGCGTGCTGGCTGCGGTTTCTCCACGAGGCCACCTGCGAACCGTGGAGCTCTGAGGTGACGCAGAGACGAGACCCGTCGAGAGGATGCACGTTAACGGAGGTTGGGCGGCAACGGAAAGGTCTGAGTTGCGAGGGATGCAAGGGAGGGGTTGCTGGTGTGAATCTTGAGCGGGTTCGAAAAGAAAGTGACCCTTCAAGGATACAGTGACTGAGGCAGAACGTCCAGGTCTGTGTCTTTGACCCCGTCATTATCTGGTGTCACAGACTCGACAATGACGGACAATATGACAACTCGCATGTTCCCGAAGATGGGTTCTGTCATTTTTAGGTCGTTGTTATCACTATGATGTTGGTTTTTGATTAGTTTGGTTTTAATTAGTTATTTGAGGATATAAAACAAGGCGAACATCATGATTGACAATGGAGACTGATTCGTGATTGGACAAGGGTGTGATTGGTCTCACAACTGTGGCTCTACCTCCCGATGCTTACAGCACAGATTCTGGCTACAAATGATGTCAAAAAAACACAAGATGGCAGCGTTGGTATCCAGGATAATTTCCCTTCATCTCCAGGTGAAAAGATCTGGAAACACTGACCTGGAAGGAGCAGTCATTTCATCTCAGAATACAAAGTCCTTTGTCTCCAGCACTGACCACAAACCTCCAACCAGCCACTTATTGCCTCTGTATATTTCTGAATATGCCTTATCTGTAGTGTGAGTACAAATACATATATAGTATACATGTTATATATTTTTCTTGTAAAAGATGAATAGTAAAGTAGATTTATAGAAATCTTAAACATGAAGATGAACTTTGTTTCATTTGTGGTCCATTATCTTTACAATGACAATAACAGGGATCGTCTGAAACACTGTGACTTTGTTGCTGCTGTTCACATTTTTTTAATATTTCCATTTTGCACTGACTTTACATTCGTCTATCTGTTCAACACGTGAGCCTTTTACAGGTTTTGCCAGTTTATTTTCTGGAAATTTGTGCCTGTACAATGAAATAAAAAAAATGTCACTTTTGAAATTCTCCTTTGTCCCTTGAGAGAAACAAACAAATAGAGAATCGTTGCTTTTTTATTTTTGCAGATATACCCTTAAAAAATAAAGTAACAAATAAATGAAAATTAACAAAATTTTAATATTATAATACTTTAGTACAATAGTATTTAAGGTACCATGTCTTAATGATGGCTCTTCATAAACCATTGAACTACAGCCAGGTACTGTACATCCCTTTTATTGGTCCCCTGGAAACATTTCCGGTGTCGTATTCTGTATTTGCGGCGTGTTTATGTATAGTGACTTTTTTCAGCGCATTTTTCTTCAAATTGATGAAGATGTTTTTTTCTATTTGCATGTGTTTTCTTAATGTGCTGTGCGTGAGAAGTGTCAGCACATTTTCACACTTCTCAGTAACACCTCCAGTTTATTAAGCCTGATAGTCCCTCTCTGGACCAGCAGGTGGCGTGAGAGAGCTGTTTTTCTCCCCGCCTGCTCTTCCAGATATAATGATGTTGTCCCTCAGCTTGTGACACAAAGTTCTTTGTGCTTGTCTTTTACAAATCACTCATAACCAGCGTTCTCACAAGTCATCTGCAGCGAGGCTCCTGATGAATCCTGCATCGTCGCTGAAAAACGTCTTAAGCACCTTAAGATTGACTCTCCATGAAAATTTGATGAATGGGGACCTGTTCCACTGGAAACCCATCACAGAGGAGGTGGCATCAGCAATGTCAGAGGTGTCACTCCTTAATCAAACACAGAAACAGCTCAGTCACTGCAAATTGGAAACAAGCTATTAACTGATTCAAGTGGCAGTCGATGCCTGAAGGAGAAGGTTTACAACTGGAAACTGGAGGTCACTGAGGGGCACACACACACACACTCTCTCTCTTCCATTAGGTGATGGCAAAAGATGATGAAGTGTATCAAACCCATACCTTTATTAATGATTTCTCACTTTCCTCACTTCCTCCCTACTTTCAGTAAAGTTGTGGCTACTGGGCTGGTGGACACACACACACACACACACACACACACACACACACACACACACACACACACACACACACACACACACACACACACACACACACACACACACACACACACACACACACACACACATACACATACAAACACACTGAGTTGAACAATGACAGTGCACTCCTGTGCAGCCCAGAGAGAAGAACTCACGCCAGATCTCATAAACCTCCTTCACCCACCATTGAGCTCTGGAGTAATGTAGCTTGTAATTGAGAGATCATGGTACAATATTGTCTCAGACACGAGACTTGTCTTTTCTTGTGTTTAAACTTTTATCTTTGGTGCTTTTTATATTTCCACGGTCAGCACTGGAAGAGCCTGTATTTCTGTTTTCAGCCTCCTCACAGGAAACCACAAGGAAAGAGTCAAAACTACAGAGCCACATGAAAACAATTGAGAAGAATAATATTTATCATGATTTCTTATAACTTAACACAAGTTGTGCTTTTGTTGCTCCCCACATCACCAACAGCAAATTAGATAGGAGCACATTTGTTGTTTTTTTTACATATTATGAATTATCTGGGAACATCATACACTGCAGCTGTATATGTGGTTTATCACATTCTGCATTATACATTAATTCAGGTTGTTTATAAATAAGATATTTCCCATGTGATATCAATACTAACTCTGTGTTTTACTGTTTTTTTTTTTCTCTCATGCAAACAAACATTCCACAGTCCCTTTTAAAGCAGAAGTTAAGAAGGGCCACATGGGACAGTGGAGAGGGAAGTAAAAGAGACAGAGAAGACACAATAAAGAAAAACAAACAAATAAAGATTGAAGTAAGAACCATTTCAAAAGCCCCCAAATATTGACTTTTGGAGACTTTTGCAAAGCTGCTCCAGAGTTGACGAGGAGTCATCATTAGTTTTCAGTCTTGAGCCTGAAACATCCAGAAGACCTGAGTCTCCTCCCTGGGGTCAGAGGTCACTGTCACTCTTCTAAGTACAGGATGCTCAGAGTGTGTTATTCCCTGTGTGTCGACAGTACAATTTTAAAATACACTGTCATATGGGATTATGTTGGATTTTTGTCTCTTGGAGTGGAGACATGATATGAAATGATTTGGGAGTTTATCTCTGGAAGATTAAGTTTTGAAGCTGATCAGTCAAAGGTCAACAAAAATATGGTCTGAAAAACACATCCTTCAAGACTTTTCAGAATCAGAAAAATATTCCTCATAATCTGATGTCATATGACAAGCTATGTCATGAAGAAGTCAGAAAATGACGTCATGCATCTTTTTTGAATGCTACAGTTAAGGCAATTTTATTTAAGTTTCAAGTTTCATTTGTCATGTGCAAATTAACACAGGGTTGTCAGTACAATGAAAGGTGTCGGATGAAAAGAAACATTCTAATTAACTTAGAATAAAAGCAAAGTAGAAAGAGCTTAACATAAAGAAATAAAAGTAAAATACAATATACCACTAAAAAAAACTACAGTGCATATAAATGTGCATGGTAGCATTTGAGGAAGCAAATGTAATGACGACTTTAAACTGTATTATATGTTTATGTATAAGTTATTGCACATTTACAAAGCGCGAGTGAGAACAAGCAGGTGAACCGATGTGACGGTTGTTGGACATGACTAAAAGTTTAGAAACCTGATGGCCTGGTGATAGAATCTGTTCATTTACAAAGCACCTTTCATACACAGAGGTAGATTCAAGGTGTTGTACGGGGATATTAAAAAACAACACAGGCAAAATAAAAATTTGAAAGCAGAGTTTAAAACATCTTTCAAGCAAAATAAAAGGATCAACAGGACTATATACAGGACCTAAAGTTTATACAGATCTAAAACAATAATTTATGATCATTTGATGTCAACCAATGCATTATATTTTGAAACCAATTTTTCTGCAGCTTATTTGGATCAAATTTGTCATCATATGGTATAAATTATGTCATGATGATGATCATGAAAATGATTTGAATAGAAAGCCCTGTGTGATTGGAGTATATGAAGCACATGTAAATGTTCCAAACATTGGATTAAATGGTGTAGTTGCCCACTCATTATAAAACCTATAAAAAGGAATTAGCTTTAAAACTATAAAAGAGCAAGAGACACCAAGGTTGGATGACGGTGATGCACGTAACCCACACACAGCATCATATTACCTCAGTGTTGTGATCCTCAGTGCATCCTCGCTTTGAAAGACACTTAATCTCCCGGCTGCAAGAGAGCACCACCGGCTTCCATCACTGTCACGGCAACACACACACACACACACACACACACATTAAAGGTCACCTGAAACTCCCTCTGGCTCCAGCGTTATGGACACACACTGTCACAATAATTCTCGTCTCAGAATCCCTGTGTATTGAGTTGTGAATAATTCATCTTTATTTTTTAAAATTACTGTGGAGTCAATAATTCACAGACATTACAGGCTTTAGTTTCTGGGGCAAGTTATGTAAGAAAAGCAAATCCTTGTTGTTTTGTTTGTTTCTCTCTCCTTTACAGGTTTTGTATATGTTATCGTGGAATAAAATGACCCCTTTGTAAATTAGCGTTGTCTTGTAATCCAAGAAAGTGTTCAGTCAAATTCACAGAACGACACAGAAATAGAAAATATTATTTATGCTTAAGTCTGCAGGAAGCAATGAAACTCTGAAGGCCTCCTTCAAAATAAATGTATGCAACTGCAAGCTTAGGTTTCTGTCCTACAAATTTGCCCCATGGTTTAAAACAAATCCTTGTGTGTGTGGATTAGGTATTTCTCGTGTTGGACCTAAATCTGTTCACACACATATTATGGGGGCTCGTCTTCCTTGTGGGGACAAAAAGCAAAATGTTAGGCTTCATTTATGACAGTAAAACACTTACTGGGCTCTAAATGGAGCTCAAACCAGCTCTCATGCACTGCTGATGGAGAAATACGAGCCCCATGGCTTTTTAACCAGCTGTTCAACTTTTTAAAACAATTTTGACATTAAATCAGTGAGGGTCCTGATGAAGGACAAGCTACACACAAAAAAAACGCATTGCACTTAATAAAAAACTATATGTGACACAGCTACTGGACACAAAATATATGAGATTGATTTGTATAGATAAAAATAGCAGAAAAATACAAACATTGTGGCTGAAATTGTTATTTTGGGGCCAGAATGTGAGTTTCTGAGGCCATTTGCTCAGAAAGACTTCTGCTGCCTTATCTTTTTGAACTGGATATTGTCCTTTCTCTCCCCTGACTCACCTCAGAATGTTTCTCTAACAATATAAGTATGATGAATTAATGAGGATGCAATATGAAAGTCTGGTGTCGGCCAGACCTGAAGCCTGTGTGGCAGCACAAATTCATCTTACTCCAGCAGCTCCATGGATTGTCCTGTATATGCATTTCTAATGTTTAAATACAACATCTGCATGTTCTGTTTCCTTAACCTCTGATTTTGTCTCCTTCAGAAAAGTTAATTTGAGGTTTCTCATCTCATCTGATTTCAGGGGTTTATTCTAAATTGACTGAAGAATTGACTGCTCTCATTCCATGATGACTGGTATTAAGGTACAATTCCCTTTTATATTTCTCCTTTAAAAATGGGGTGAAACATCATGACTGATAGCTGAGACTCCCTTGTGATTGGTCGATGTGTCCGCGGGACTCATTACAAAAAGTTTGATATACTTCTATGAAATCTACTGTGAGATGCTGTGAAAGTCACTTAATGTGCATCCAAACAAATATCAACTTTGTGTTTTAAAAGTATTTATTTTAATTAAGCCTAATTACAATGATACAGAAGTTAGTTTTAACATAAACTGTACCACAGCGTTTGTTCGGTAGATAAGTAACACTGCACAAAGAAACGTGCTCCACTCGTGTGCACGGACAAGGTTTATCTACCCATCATGCCACACTCTCTGCAGGGACTCACAATCACCGTTCATGTCAGTGCATTGCACCATGAACTGGAATGTCAGATGTGGGTCACAGGGACACTTCTTTGCCGTTATTGCCACCAGAGCATGGGATTGACACTTTAGAAACACATACACACCCACACATTTCCTTTATGGACACATACATGGGCCTCTGTCCACCAGAGCCAGAGGTTGTGGTCGACCTTGTCTCCCTCTGACTGACGTATTCCCTCAGATGCTCTGCTGCAGCACATCATGCACAGTGTTGAAACTGTCATGATTTACCATTTCATTCTGTCAAGGAAAGAGCTGAAGGACAGGAGGCAGCTGTTGGTTCTGTGTGGCAGCTGGAAGATGATGTCTTATGTGATGCCAAGGCAGAAACATTTTGTGATTGGTTTTCTGCTTATTCTTTGCACTTTCCACAAAAGCATACAGAACGAGAGTTTTGTCTTTGCAGGGTTGTTCTTTTTGGGTGAAGAATCCGTGATGAATTCTTTCCAGTCCAGCAGTCCATCCCTCTGACAAAGATAATCACAGATGCATTGAGGCAAAGGACACCTCCCTTCTCTCAGCACCACACATCCTCCTCCTCGGCTGTGATCTGCAAGCTGTCGGCCTTTTTTTGTCCCTACTCAGCTCTTTTGGAGTTTTCTTGTGAGTCTCCTCGCACCCACACTGCCAAACCCAATCACCCTTCCTTGCTAAGGGTGACTCACTGTGACGCCCATCAGAAGGGAGGTCTTCGCAATGATTAGGACACTGCAGGCCGCAGCACTGCCACTAATTCACTCACTGAGGGGTGTCCTGTAAATCGGACGCCTCAGTGGTCCTGTTGTTGCTCTGGAGAGCCAGCCGACGGCCGGTGGCAGCTCAAGGACCAGCTGATGGACTCAGCTGGCTGCCCGGCTGTCTCCACACACAGAAAAAATGTTAGGACTGTCTTTGTGGCTGGACTATATGTGGATAGATTATCTGTCAGAGAAAAGCTCACTTTGGTATGTGTGGTGACAGTATCTCAGAGCAGTCTAAGTGCCTGCTAAGCTCTTATTCACTATGGAGCGGTCACAGTGAAAGGCAAAAGGATGAGATGTACGACCCCGCTTTTCAAACAGTTACAAGTAATCGTCTCATTTGATACAGAGAGAAATATGCAAGATGAATTTACATTTATCATAGATGTTTCACTGATTCACTTCATAGTACAAAAAAATCAAAAAATGTGAGGTGACTGTGAAATAAATTTAGTTTGTTGTCCTCAAAGCTTTAAATCCTTTATTTAAACAACACTAAAAGTCTACAGCCACACTAACAGAGGTCCAGCAGTGCTTATGAGCTGAATGCTAAATACAGCAATGATGATATACTGTGTTCACCATCTGAGTTTAACTTGGGAATCTTTGCTAATTAGCACCAGAGGTGAGGCTGATGTTCACGAGTCATTTGTTTTTAAGGAATTTAGTCATAAACCAAAGTTTTGAACAATACAAATATAAATGTGACCTAATGGTTGTTCTGGATGAAAAGCACCAAAGCATCTATCAAGTTGTTATGAATCATCCTCTGGACACCATGGATACCTGAGGGCACGGGATAATCCAGAGGTTCCTGGTTTGATGTCCGGTTCCTCCAGAGAGCTTAGAAGTGTCCCTCAGCTAGACACCCATATCTGCTCCCTATCCTTCTGACAAACAAACAGACATTGGCGAAAACATAGCCTCTTTGAACCAGGAAAGTCAACCTTGTGGTGGCATTAGAGTAAAAGTCAGGGGATCACCAAAGTCGGGAGAATTCCTCCATGAATCCAACCAACACTTGTTGTCGAATGGCCAACACTGCTTCTTTTCCTAAAGCTGCAGTGGTATACTAAATATTCAACAGCAGCATCCCTTGGCTTTTCTGTACTTTTTTCCTTTCTGCTGCTCAGGCAGACAGACCTTCTCATGCTGTCAGTCATCCACTTCAGGATAATATGAACCTATAGTGACAGTGTGGGATTTTATTTTTATGTTTATGTTCTTGCCTTGTGCAGAGAGACTGAACGACTGCACTCCTGTGGCTTCAGACTCCCTTTGTCAGTCACCTTTGTCTGTGGCGAGGCCTTGACCAGTTTCTGGTTCGGCCAGGTTTGTGGCCCTCGCCCAAGTCACACCACAGGAAAGTCAGCTATTCAGCAGCAGGAGAAGTGTCATCACTGAGGTTTAACAAATTACACCCTTCACTTGCGGAGAAAGCCGAGCGAGCACTTGGCTGGGAGTGTGTTCCTAGCTGAGGCAAAGGGAAAACTGAGCGTGGAAGAAACGCTCCTGTAAGCAAAGTGACACCTGTCTCTTATTCAGCCGAGTCTCTCTGCTGAAAATGGACACAGAGCACTCGTTGTCATTGGTCATAGGAGGAAAGAAAGTTCTTGACACACTGTGTCACAACTGTGTCCTTCCTGGAAACCCAGCTCATGTTCAATTTTATAAGATTATTCAGTTTTGTACTTCGTGATGTATAGATCTGTTCTGTGTGGTGAATAGAGCAGTGTACTGCTGCATGTAGCTGCCACAACACCATGAATATATCCACTGATTTTCTTGCTTTCTTGTGCAGTCCCTCTGGTCTTATGTCTGATTATTAGTTTTTTTGTTTAAGGTTTATTTTTATTCACGGTTTTTACCTACGGCCATCATAAGGTCAACTGTCCACAGGGAAACTGTTTTGACTTTACCGACTTTTGATATAGATTGTATTCTGATCAATTAAATGATGCAGAAAGTGTTTTTGAATGTATGGTGTCATCTAGTGATTTTGTATCACACATTTGTAAAGTTGAGGGACTCACAGGAGACACAATTCAAAAAGAAGTTTCAAAATTAAAGCAGCAGAGAGACAGGTAGGGATTAATTTCTGAATACACTGGATCCTGGATACATTTCCCACCATGTAACTGGATAGTATATTTTCACGAGACTCAGTCGTACTGAACATGACAAATACATTCATCTGAAGGTAACAAATCATTATTCCATTTTCATCAATTTCAACAATATTAAACTCACACCTGACTTTTACTCAATATTGTTAAATGTTTGATTTGATTGCTAATTATTTGTGTAACAGATTTTTTACATATGAGGTGTAAGTTTTAACCCTAACCCCAGACAGATCAGTTTGTACATATTGTCTTTCGACATTTATGCATATTTCATTTTCACTTCTTAATTTCTTGTTAAATGCATTAACTGATGGCATTAGGATGGAGAAAAGGCTAAATTAAAATAATTATCTGCATCAATGACATGTTGATTACTGTATATACAAAAAGTTTGAAAATCTGCATATTTGGAAACTTGTGCACCGCCTATTTTTAAATGAAATATGTCACTTTCAAACACATGAAAAAAACTCTTTTGGTCTGATACATATATGATACATGATATCAGAAAAATAAATAATGAGAATAATTATAATAAGAATAATACTACTACTACTACTGATAATAATAATAATAATAATAATAATAATAATAATAATAATAATAATAATAATAATAATAATAATAACAAGGTATCAACACAAACTATACTAATCTAACACTAATACTACATTTTAAATTAAAGATACAATTGTGACTCCTGAAGTTAGATACATACAACATACAAATATATGGGCAATACATATACAATTAAAATTACAATTTCTACAATTTCTAGGGCGTGTAATCAAACTTTGACACCACACCACGGTCACACCATGTAACGAAAAATCGATCTTTGAGTTAGTTTGTATCTCCATCTTGTTGAGATGACACTCATCACAATTTGAAGTTGATCTGATGTAAGCCCTGGTACAAGTACCTCAAAGTAAAAATGTGGATTTTTGTGAAGATCGGTCAACGTGAACATGTTCCGGGGGGCTCGGCCATTTTGCCATGCCCATTTAAAATTACTCCAGAATATGTCAATTTTCACCACTTTCTAATTTTCTGCAAATTTTGGTAAGAATTTGAGCATGTTAAAGCCCTCAAAACATATTTGTAGGAGACAGTGTAAGAGACTGTCTCTACATATTTGGAAACTGTGCATTGCTTATCTTTAAATGAAATATGTCACTTTCAAACAAATACAAATTATTAATTATATTACAGTATATATTATATTCATATTCATACCTATATGATACAGGCTATTAGAAAATAAATAAATACTACTACTACTAATGCTAATACTAATACTACGACTACGACTACTACTTATAATAATAATAATAAAAATACGATTATTAGTAAGAATAATGGAATAATATTATTGTAATAAAACAACTACAGTGAGGCGTTGCATTACATCACTGATTTAGGGGACGTTGAATCCATCTTATAAAATGATATCACGCGTTATTTGTTCCAGTGAAAGTGTCAGACGGTCCCTAAGTGTGCAGGCTGGGGAGTTGATGCTGGATCACCGAGCAGCAGCAGCTCCTTCAGTCCGTCGCTGCGGTCCCTCACAGCGGACACACATCCACATCCTCCCCGCATCCTCGGCTTCTGCTGTGCGGCTCTGAGCTGGAGGCTGAACGGTCCGGAGAGGGCTACGGCGGTGCGGCCATCTGCGGACATGAGGACACCTGATACGGCGGCTTCTTCCGAAAGGCGGACCGGGAACCTCGTCGATTTTCACCGTGCAAAAGGTGTTGATGCAGCGGCAGCAGAAGCAGCAGCAGCAGCGGCGGCGGCGGCGGCGTCGGCGTCGGCGTCCACACAAGAGACCCCCGCCTCTGTCACTTCACCACCAGCTAGATAGCTAACTAGCGTTAGCAGCCTAGCCCACTAGCTAGCGGGCTAACTACCAACGTAGCGGGGCTGTAGGTTCCCCAGCACAGCCTTCATCACGGGGTAGCTAAAATGTCAGCGAGTCTTAACGCGTATATGGGAATATTTTAATATTTTTAAAACTCGTGTTCGCTCCTGAGCGCTTCCTGGCCTTTTATTCATCACCGCTAATATCTTTTTTCTCCCCTGTTAGCCGCCGTTAGCTGGGTAAGTTAGCCGCTCGTTTCCCCCATTAGCTAGCTTCTTTGAATCGACTAAAGAGCTCACACAGACGGGCTCTGTCACAGAATGAACTTGGTATTCAGCGAAGAGACACCGCGACATCGTAGCTCCGCACTGAGCCGGTGGAAAACTACTGGATTAAAGCACAGACATTAACACAGACATATTTACAACCATTTATTCTTTGTTTTAAGGAGCTATTCCCTTTATGTATCTTGCTCTTGGAGCAGCTGCATATTTGCTCCTTGTGTTTGTACAAATGCAGCCACAGGGGTATAAAGCCCTTAGCTTAAAAAAACAAAACAGCCACATGGGTAATTGATGAAAGGATCGAACAGGATACGTGCACGAACAGTGTGTTCATCATGCAGCTTCTGCCTCTCTTGCAGCTGGGGTTTGTCGTGGATGCGAACGACAGGAGGATGTTTTACGTGTTGGCTGGAGTTCATCGGGACTTGGATCGTGTTATCGTGCCACAGAATTCAAACATAGAAAGCAGCTTCATTCTGCAGTGTTAGTGCTGCAAGAGATGCCAGCTGACAGGGAGCAGTTCTGTGATGATGGTCTCAGATGCTGCACAGCCCCGTGATACTTTAAGCCTCTGGAAAATATGTTTTGTCATCTTTCTCATGGCCAGAGGATTATGTGTTTTGTATGTTTTGAGAGAGATTAATTCTGAGTGATTTATTTATTTCTGAGAGGACATGTTTGATTGTTTATCATTCAGCCATCACTTGTTAAATGATGCACACGCCTATGTATGTGAGGCGCAGTAGAAGTGAGCCCGGCGAGATGATGCTACTTGTGATAGGGGCATGCTGCCAAGGTTGAGAGATAACAACAAAAGGAAAGAGTGTAAAGGGCACTGGCTCCTCTATCCTGACAGAATACTGTCTGCCTAAGTGGCTGTAGTTGGAGTCACTGGTTGAAGCCTGTGGGTATAAGTCTGCCTTTGGCCGCGTGTCATCCAAACCCATTTGGTCCAGGAAACAACAGCAACCTCTGAGCTTGCAACAGACAAGCAGAAAATCTTTTGACAAAGATTTGGATCTCACAGTTGACATATGATCTTCTATGTTTTGTGGCACTGTCTTTGCAGGGGATTTTAACAAGGAAAGATGATCTCCCCACATGCAAAAGTTCCTCCAAAAAAAGTGTACCTCCCCTGAGATACTTATTTTCCAGGGATGCCGTCGCCAAAATAAACACAAACAAGCCAGAGCAGTTTTTCCCCCCTACAGCAGAATGACAATGGGAGCAGCCAGACCATCTCTCCAGCGATGACACTGTACTGTGGAGATTGGTCTGGCTGTGTGAGGCTAGCATGGAGGTTGGGTGTTTTAAAATGAATCCAGGAAAAGATCAGATTTTCAGTGAAGTGTATTTTTTGTGAAGGGTTAAGAACAGTTCTTTGGATTTAGTTGTTACCAGTAAACTTTGTTTTTAGTTCTAACTCCTTACCTGTAATCTCCACTCTTCCAGAATCGTCATGACCCTTTTCCTGCTGACCAGTCACTCTTTGTCTGAGGGACATTGGCCCTTTTTGGTTTCTGGACTTATCAACGCAGGGATGAGATAATAAAGTCAACCAGCTGGTGCATGCTGCTACAACAACTCTTGCGGCACTTGTAAACCCACCCCACCCTGCCTCCAGCCCCTCCCTGACGGAAATTAATTTCAACAGTTGAAACATGACAACACCGGCTCTCCTGCCGCTGTCGGGCCGCAGGATACCCACTCTGTCGCCGGGTGCCTCCTCCTTCCCGCACCATAGAGCTACGCTGAGGCTCTCCGAGAAGTTCATCCTCCTCCTCATTCTCAGTGCCTTCATCACCCTATGTTTCGGGGCCTTCTTCTTCCTCCCGGACAATTCCAAACACAAGCGCTTCGACCTGGGCTTGGAGGATGTGCTCATCCCTCACATTGACTCGCCCAAAGAGGGGAAGCATGTGTCTGGACAGGTGGTCATACATGGACAGGGAGGACATGATGAGCACAGGCATAGGTAAGTCCTTACCCATGTCTATATTTTCCTATTTTTTGAGTGTCCCATGTTTTTTTTTCCTGAAGAAGGACCGAAAGATGACATGTGATGATTGAAATGCAGTGAAGAAACATTAAACAAGATTTCTTAAGTATTAGTAATAATTAGGTTTAATTTTAAGGCTATCTGTCCAGTTACATCACATACGGACATTTCCTGGAGGCCACAAAGGCAGGTGTAGTGTCTGTCATCGCCTCAGCTGTCTGATGTGACACCTGGGGGCGGAGATGTTTGTGTAGTGATATTCTGAGCATTTACGTACATGTCGCCAAACGTGTTCCTTCCTCAATTCCCTCCATCCTTCTCTTTCTTTTGCCATTTGTGTCTTCACTGGGTGTAATAGTTTAAATCCATGCATAACAGAGGTTTCTTTATCACTGTAGCTCCTCTGCTGTTGTTTTGCCCCACAGGCAGACATGGTGGAACTTGATGAGCTAGAACACACTGGCTGTTTGCAAAGCTTTAGTAGCTGCTTAAACAGGCTTGGATATTACTGCTCGCTCTGAGCCAAGTACTGGTAAAAAATCTTGGCTGCTGCTTTTACATTTGACATTTGGTTTGTCAAGCCTCTGTGGCTGGTATCCAGCCATCATCAGCTCTTTTTGTTCCCTTTTGTTCCAGATATTATTATGCAATGACCCCAGTTATTTTAAAGGGACTTTCACCACATTGATGTTTAATTACTTACTGAAAGCCAACAAATCAGTTATGGAAGGTACATTTTTATTTTGCAATGCCCTAAGAAAATATGAACCTCATACTCGGCAATCATGAAGTATGTGTTTCATTGTAATTAAGGTTATTTGTGTATAACTGTCAAATTGTTCAACTAAAACTGTTGAACGTTGTTATTTAGCTGTGAAATAATTGTGATTTGAATGTCAAGCTCTGTGGGTTTTCAGAGCCTCTGGGCTCTTGAAGGATTCAAATGTCTAATCACATAAGCAGCATTGTTTGATTGTTTGGCATACTTGTATGAGTTCTGTTTTTTCTTTCTTGACCAAAGACTGATGTGTGAAATTAAAATGCACAAAATGCCAAACAGTAGGTGGAAAGGATAATTTTAGAGGCAGGGTCTCTCCATGCTTGTGAAAAAGGTCATTAGATTTTACTGAGTGCCGGGCAAGATGTTAAAAGCAATTTCTCAAACACTTTCACAGTTGGGACCATTGAGTGTTGCCTGCTCATCCCCTGTGGTGCTGTTTCATTTTTCCATCATGTAAGCCCTCTAGAGCTTGGGATGCTGCCTGCTTGAAAAAACGTAATTATTATTGTCCAGCGACACGAGACATGACATGAGCAAAACGTGACTGGGATGTAAAACACAGAGAGGCCCTTTTTCTCCTCTCTGTGTTTTACTTCATCCTTTACTTCATCTTCATCCCATTCAGTCGGTGTCAATGCAAATTTGTATTGTTCAAGGCTAATGCATCTGTAAGTGTTTATCAGTAGGTTTTGGCTCATAGGCGACCCTCAGGGTACAGCGACAGACAGCAGAAGGTATTTTTTTCCTTGTGATGAACTGAATCATCTCTAACAGACTGAATCTGACTCATCCTATTGTCACATTTCTGATCTGTGATCCTCTTAATATATTTTTAAATGGAAATTGCAGCCAAAGCTCACATCCTTGGGACGTAAAGCCCTGGTTATTATGAAATTTAGCCTTCAAAATAAAAAATGGCTTCATTCTTCAAGAATGTAACATACATTGAGTATTATGGACTGGAAGGGCTTAAAATTTCTTTAAATTTGTTTCATGCTTATGTAAATCGTCCAAAATGATCCCTGTGCGTTTAACCTCACATAATCATTCATGTGACATTATGATTTTTATTTTTTTCTGCTTACAGCAGCTTATGGAAATATGTTCCTGTCGGTGTCTGGTATGGCTACCTCAGGTGATCTTAAAATCATAATTGTGCACTCCAGAGGACGACGGTTCAAACAGCCTGTGGAAAATGAGGCATGCTAGCATTTAAAGAGACCCTCAGGAGCATAAGGCAGAAGCTTAATAATAATTTCACCTTTACTTTATTTGGCCACAGAAAAGCCCACAGAAACAGCTCTGTGTTCACAAGTTCACCCTTTTAATAGTCTTATGAAATTCTCTGAGAGAGCAAAGGTTAATATTCTGTTTGCCATGGGGTAATCCAGTTGTAGTGAATTTGAGATATTGACTGTAGTTCAAAATGCCTGAAAATATGGGTAAAGATCTGGCAGTTTGGCTGTACTAAATGATATTCCCAGTTTGTAGCTGGCAGTGTTTTTGTTGTGCTACGAAATTGTTTTGGGGGAACACTGAGGAAAAATTGTCACCAGAATGTGATGACTCACTTAGAGGGTAATGCTACCAATCATGTCCTATTGTGTTGACATATTTCATTTGTTATTTAGATATCATAAATACTATTATAGTGATTATAAAACAATTTCTGCTTAAGCTTGAATAGACATTAGCTGTTTTCAGACATGAACTCTATTCCTACTGTAATCTCACATGGGCTCACTCAGACGTTTTCTGGATATTTTACTTGGAAGGGGGGAGCTGGAAAAGTTCCAGAAATTATCCAGAGCCACTGACTTTACATACATACAGACAATACAGTTGTATTCTCACATACAGAACAGGAAAATGTGCGGACTTCAGTGCAGGTGTAAAAGCAGCTATTCCGTCATTCTGTTTCCTATCAAGCTCCTTGAGATCAGATTTACAAGAAGGAAAAATGTTCTTCTGCTCTCTCACATTATATTTCTTCCCTGTTTGACATATTAATCTGTGTTGTAATGATATCCAAAGATCCAGCAGATGGATTGTTGGTTAAACTGTTTTTTCTATATTCTTGTGGGGCTGACCAACTTTGGCAGGCAAATTTTAAACAGACACTGCAAACAGCACACCATCAAAACCCACAAGTAAAAGAGCGGTGACTCCTGAACACAAATTTCTAGTTTTTGATGGAAAAACCTTTAAACAAAAGATTAGGATCAGCTCATTGGAACCAATATTTTCCCACTCATTTCTATGTTCCAGCCAGCCATGTAGATAGTTTCAGTTTTTTTGGAAGGTTTTAAGATGTCCATTGCTGAGGGTGCCAATCCAACACAATGAAGGTTTATATGCGTTGGGGAAAAAGTCCAGGATAATCCTCAGACCTTCGTGCCAACCATCCTTATTGAAATCAATTTTCTACTCAAGTATTACTGCCAACTGAGAATTTCTGCTCTCAAGGCGGTCTGTTAGAGTGAGTACTGAAAAGTTATCTTTCCATGTAGAGATTATTACTACAGACGAGTGTCATTTCTTGTGCATCTCCGCCTGTTGGGGTGACAACAGGTGTCTTGGTAAAAGTGTTCTCAACATCTCATGAATCCTAAAATTGTCAGTATTTTTTGATGCTATGAGGGATGAGTGGGAATATGTTGATATGCAAGGCGTGATTGTGATACGACAACACTGGAGCAATTTAGTAGAATCGTGTGATTTGAACATCCATTGTTGAACTGTTTCACTGAATGTGACTGAGAAGTAACAGCAGGCGAGTTTATGATATCCATTCAGTCAAAGTCACAGGAGTCCCTCCTGTGTGTTGAAGGGAAATTTTTTCAAGTTTCAAGTTGGATCTTACATCTCTATAGTAGTGATCGTGGTGTGGTACTGAGGTCCCGTCACTGCACACGCTCGACCAATTGCAAGGCAGTCTCAGGTGTCAATCATGACGTTTGACCCTGAACATTTTTATCTAATGTGTACTTTTACCTTTTAGTTTCGTCCATGTCCCATCTCCTAACATGGAGGAAGCGGGTTTCATGACTTGCATTGCAGCCAGCCACCAGGGGGCAATAAGAAAGAGGATTTGGCTTCGCTTTATTGGAGCCGTCATGTCGTCCATCTGTATAAACAGTTTATGCCTTTAACTATTTGCTTAATGGTAACTGGAGATTTGTGCGACCATTTGTACCATTCGATTACTGCAACCTTCAATGATCTGCGTTTCTACTGTGTGTGTGAAGTAAATGTGTATAGAGAGACTCATACGTTGGCTTCATATGATCTTTCAGTTGACACCTTACTCGATGAATTGAGAGGAAACACCTTTGGATTTCTGTTTGGGGTACAACAAATCGCTTGGGTATAATACTCTGTCAATCCCAACCCATTGAGGCCGTCACGTATCCCACTTTGGCGGTTTTGGTTTCCCTCAAATCATCGTAGTAGCCAGGAGCAGTGCACTTCATCCGAGGGAGGCAAGTAGACAAGTTAACTGAGGCAGTGACATTTCAGCAGCAGAAGTGCCATGGGGAGGATACAGTGACAATATGGAGGCCAGGAAAAAACCCTTCTTCTTATTATTTGATCTGACATGTGGACATCATGCATGGTATTTAGTAATAGGTGTTGACTGAATACAACAGAGGTAGCAGAGCTAAACACAAATAACAAATAAGAAAAGCCTGCTGTGTGTAGTAAGACTATGGGATGATTTGATATCATTATACAGACCCTCCAGTAACTTGCAGATTTTCTTTTGGATTATTATGAGTTGTGACCTGAAATATCTGATTTCACAGCAGCTTTTCTAAAAAAAACTGATGCATGTTGCAAAGCTTGAGGCATTTTTTTAAAGCTTTCACATCATTTAAACATTTTATTTATTTTAGACTTTATATACTTAACCCTAACTTTTCTTACTGTGATGACATTTATTGGAATCACTGCATGTACTGAAACGTTTTCTCTCTATCTCTTCATTATCCTTTACACTTATCTGACACTAACTTTCCTTGAACCCTGCATATTTAATCCACCGCACCATGATTCTTTCAGCTCTGCCAGTAGATCTGGTTCTAACAACTTCTGTCATGGTGATTTTTGTTTGGTATGTTGTTTTGTCTCAGCTGTTCTCAGAGTGTGTTTTGAGGAAGAAAAGTGTTTGTCATTTGACTTTGTCAACCTTTGCGTGTGTGATTGCATTTCACCATAAAACTATATTCCCCTGCTTTCATGCAGATAATCATGGAGTCGCCTTGCATTGATTATTTTATGTGACGCTCAATGCATTTGCCTGGAGCTGAAATGATGGTGATAAACCCATTAGTTGATATTCAGAGACATTACTGAATTTCCCTCTTTTCAATCATTTTAATCTGGATATCTTTGCATTTTTTACTGCTTGTTCACAAAGCTACTGGCAGATGTCGAATTGTGCAATGAGAAATTCTGATAACGGCATTTCATTGTCTAAACGCGTGATAAAAAAAAAAGGAATCGTTTCATTTATAATGAAAATAAGCTAAAGATGCAATCCTACATTTGCCTTGTTAGAAAATATTTTATAATAATATCAATTTAAACATTATCACACAGCCCTTAATGGCAGTTTGTCTGACATTACAAATCACTGTATGAAAGATTGTTTCTGTTGTGTTAGAGGCATCTCTATTTAGAATTGATATTGGTCTGTGTTATTCTGTCCATGTTTGGAAATTGAAACGCGAACGTTCATGCTGGGTCCTCGTCAATATCCAGTAGCTGTTTTTTAGTGAACATCCAGTCATTAGTTAGAGCAGTGTTCTCTTGTGGAAGATGCCTATCTGGGTTTTGTTAGGACAGCGCTTTATCCCACATTAATTCTGTCACCATCAAGAGGGAAATATGCAGTTGTGTTGTAATTAAAATTTTCTCTGCCGTGCAACTTCATTTGCAGATCAGGGATTTGGCACAGCACTAATGTACCAGTGTCAGGATTCTGCATCATCTTCACATATGATGGGGAAAAAAACTGCCTCTTGCAGTTAAGGGATTGCTCAAGGCAATATCCTGTTTCCTAAATTATTATTTTGCCCCATGTTCCAGTAAATAACCTTCTGACCAGGGGCATCAGCACACATATGAACTGCTCATTCACTCCACCGAGGAGGTTATGTTTTAACCCCTGTCTGTCCATTTGTTTGTTTGTTTGTCAACAGGATTACACAAAAAGTACTTGACGGATTACCACGTAACTTGATGGAAGGAAGTGACATGGGTCAAGAATGAACCCATTCAATTTTGGGATAGATCCTTTCGATCTCACTTCACTTTACATTACGACATTGACATTTTTCGTCATTTTTCCCAGGAAATGATTCATGAATCTCGATGAAAATAATCAGGCATCTTTAGATGACTATCTAAGAATGTGTACAATTTGGTACAGACTATTCCCATCTCCTTCTTACCTAAACCTTTTAATTATCCAAGACAAAACCTTTGTACAAAAGTGTCACTCTAGTTGTCGGACCCCTCACATCTTATGCCCACAAGGCATCCAACACCTTGCTGATGGGAATAAGGTTTCTGTGACAGGGTTGTCGTAGTAGTCAGTGCTACAAATATGTTTAAATATTTTTTTTTAATTTAATGTAAAAGATCTCAATGAGCGCTCCACATATACTGAGCTGATTTGTCTTTTCTTGTAAAATGTTTGGTGTAATCGGTAACAAGAGTTTATTACCTGGTGGGAAAATGTCCACACTGTGGCATCCCTACTCTGTGAATGCTCAGATTACATGCAACTTGATGACTCATGAAACAAATGTTTCTGAGCTGTGTGACATTTGATATTAGAAAATACAGTTAATAGATCTTTTCAACACAAAAGGTGGTGGCCCTTTGGCATTAAACATTTTTGAAAGTGAACAATTTCATTGAAAAGGATGAGTGGAGCTTTTGATGATGACACCTAAAGCCATCATATAAATGAGCTTATGTGCATCCACCAACAGTACTGTACACATCTGCTTCAGTATTCCTATCCATTTTATCAGGGGTTATTAAGGGTTAGAGTTCCTGCTGTTGTAACCCAGGTTCTGTCTGTGTACACATTGGTGATGAGTCATGTAACAGCCAAAGGTAGAGGAAAAGACCAGCACAACCTTTTCAGACAGCCTCCTCCTTTATAATTGAGTTTATTGCTATGGCTGCAAGTAACCTGGTTGCACAACTTATTGCCTTGCCAGTTATTGTTGGAGTTGCAGTGCCATAGCTTTGCCTTTTGCGCTCTGATATGGTCATAAATCAGCTTCACAGCCCCCGGATCACATTTAAAGCCCGGGCCAACATCAAAGTGCACTTATTTATCATATTTAGTCTGATCTTAGATATAATTTCTGTGTCTTCATGGTTCATTTGCCTGTCAGCCTCAAAGTAGATCTGGGTTGGTGTATGCAAGAACCTCAGAGCTAATAAAGGTGGTTGTACATACAGCTCTTCAACACACACACACACACACACACACACACACACACACACACACACACACACACACACACACACACACACACACACACACACACACACACACACACACACACACACACACACACACACACACACACACACACACACACACACACACACACACACACACACACACACACACACCAGAGTCAAGCTAGCTCAGCCAGGGAAGAATACTAAGGCTCTGCAGTTGGTTAATCGGGTACATGACACCATCCATTCTGGTTTGTACATTCAAAAGGGATAAAGGTGTTTCATTTCGGCCTCTGTTGTTAAGAGTGAAAGGAGGAGTCACTGACATTAAAATGGGCTTTTCACACATCCATCAAAATGTTTTGAATTTTACATCTAAAGGTCCACGAGGCTGAACGTATAAAGCGTGAGGTTGGATTCATGTGAACCTAAATGATTCTTTAAGGGATCACTTTAGCTTTTTCCCATCTCCATGATTGCTGTTTTTTTTTTTGTTACACCAGACATATAATGCAGGGGAAGAAGTGATCCGTCTGTCCATCCATCCAATTGTGATCATTTAGTTTCTGTAGAAGAACTTAAGAACACTTCATGAAACTTAACAATTATGTAAGTGGTACCTTTTGATATTTTGGATTTTGTGTAATTTTTTCTGTTCAATGGCAAACTTTGACTTTACCAAATGCAGAGCGAGGTTTTCTTTTACTCCAGAAATGTTATTTATTTTAATCAAGTGTAAGAATTAACATACAATGTATATTTCCCCCCTGTGCTGGTAAATCAGAAAATATAGTGCCCGTTTTTGCTGTTGTACCAGCCAGCTCGAATTTTCAAAGAGCCCCACAAAATGATGTCTGGTTGTTGCCCAAGTGGCTGGCACAGTTCTCTAAATTTACAGCTCGAAAACAATGACTTGGCATGAGGTCGTTTTTTTGGGGGTATTTTTGAAAAGTCATGTTCACTGCAGGAGTGTGAGAATAGGAGCCAGTTTGCTGATTTCCATAATCTTATTTGAAAAGACATAATTTTTTAACAAAATGCCCACTAATTATAACTTGTTGGTAATTAAACATTATAATTATACAAGAATTGTCTAATTTCAGATGTGACCTTCTAAACAAACACATTGTCCACTTAAATTGCAAAGTGTGGATGGCTATCGCATGTTAAAGAGGTTGTCATTCTTGCTGGTTAAAGATCATTTTATACATTAGTGATTATCATTGGTTTATAATCACATATATAGAAAGTATAATACATGTTTAACATTTACAGCATTTAGTGCAATTCTAAGGCCATTGATGAATATACGAGGTCTAACAACATGTGTCTAACAACGTTTCAAAATCCACTTTACTTAGTTTAATGGCAAAAAATCGCTGCATCAGTTGCAGAGTTCAAAATGCTTTAATTTATTCTTACTTACTTTATTCTTACTTAGGTAACTATGGATGTCTTTTAGACCCAACAAACCAAGCACAGTGCCATCGCATGTTCCCCTTGAAAACAGATGTGCTTGCAACTTGGTTAATTTTATCATGCTTGCCGCCGCTGTGTGCCGGATGAAAGATCAGGCCCCATGAGTAAAAGAAGTAATATAGGAAAACCCACGTCCACTGATGTCTTCTTCTTGTTTTACCGGTCCTAATTACTGTGGCTATAAGAACTGGTTACTGAACAGATAGCAATACAAGCAGAATAAAACATATAAAATTCATCTCTTAGATCAATGCTCATAGTATAAAATTCATCTCTTAGATCAATGCTCATAGTAATTTTGTGAATACTCTACCTAATTAATTTGTCTGTCGGGAGATTTCATCTGGTACAGTTGGTATCAGAGTGAACAGGCTGCAGAATGAGGAGCGAACTTCCATCAGACTTAATCTCCTCATTGACACCGCTGCTTTTTTCAAAATCTGATTTGAAGTGTGTATGTGTGTGTGTCTGATTTCCGGTCTTCACCTCTCTGGTTTTGTCTCCATCTTTTTTATTTGATCACGATGTTGTTGTCTCTGCAGAAAACAGCTGCAGCCTCTCAGATTGGCTAAAGAGAGGTGTGTGTGTGTGTGTGTGTGTGTGTGTGTGTGTGTGTGTGTGTGTGTGTGTGTGTGTGTGTGTGTGTGTGTGTGTGTGTGTGTGTGTGTGTGTGTGTGTGTGTGTGTGTGTGTCACTGTAAAATGGACGTAGCTGAAATCTTATAATTGATATTAGATGTCAGTGATGTAAAAATGCTAGTTGCAGCTTCACAGATACTTGGATGACATCTTCAGATTTCTTATTTTGCATAACCAACAATCCAAAACCCACAGATACTCAGTGTACAATTAAACTTTGTTGTTGGGTTATTAACATCGCCAGGGAGGTCAGGTTTTCACTTGTGTCCATTTATCGGTTTGTTTGATTGTAAACAGGATATCACACAATATTGCTATTAACCAAAATTATATAATTCTGTAGCAAGAGACCACACACGCAAAACATCACACAGTCCTAGACCTCACACAGGCCCCAGCTTTGCATGAACACGACACTCAACCTTCTTCAGTGACACTGTGTTTGTGGAGGAAATAGAATGTTTTTGCTCCACCATGGTGCATAAATACAACAACCCAACAGAACTGGGAGAAAAATCTTCACCATGAGAGTATGATTGAGAGAGCCCCAGTGTAAAAAGCAAGATGTTTATGCTGCTAAAGCAGAATCCAAATGAGCTCACCAGTTATTTTGGCAAGTGGCCAACCATCGTTTGGAGGTCTAATTGTGTTTGGAAAAAATATCGCTGTTGACTTTAATTAATGACAGCACAGAAACACATTTTGATATTTATCATGCGGGTGGACCAACAAAAGTATGCTTGTGTCAGTAGTAGATATGTTGCTGGGTATTTCAAATCAGGCTGTATGTACTATGCTGTATTTGCAGTATGAAGCATCAGAGCAAGGTGTAAGCAGGAAAATGTCATTTCTGCATCATTACCTCGCTATAAGTTTATTCTCTCTGAGAGCTCTGTGTTGCTGTGTGAGGCATGACACAATTCATTATCCGTGGTTAGTCACAAGGTTGGGATATATTTTCCACTCACCAAAGATGACCTCAGACGTCTTTCAATTTTTGAACGATACATGTTTCTGAAAATAATCTAAAGTCTTGTTAATACAGGAAACAAGATGCTGAAAAGTATGCACACGATGCATAAATGTTAAAAATACTGCTGTACTGGAGAATATAATCTTGGAATCTGAGGGTATGTTGTAGTAACAGTATTCCTAATATTAAAGGTTATGTTTCATAACAAAATCCCATCATGAGAATGGGGGTTAATGGTATTTTTGATTGTTTTAAAAATAAAATAGATGTGCAAAAACCCCCCCACACCAAGACTAGATAATGATAGTTTTATGATAACTCTATATCTTTTAGTTTTGAAACCACCACTGATACAGATTTTAGAGGCCGATGCCAAAATATTAGTTGATGTAAATATCAAGAAAATGTTCCTAAAAATGTTGTCATCAAACCCCTATGACAAAGAAATGTCATAAGGGTATTTTACAGTTTTACCATGAATGAATTACAATAAAAAACAAAACACATAGAATTTGAATTTAGAAAATCTAACTTTAATGTAAAATTTAAACATAAATGCAAATCTTTTCTAAAGCTTAAATTTTCATGTTGGCATAAACACAGATAGTGAAAAGTCTGTGAAAGGGTTGCATCAGCTGATTTTTATCGGCCAACTAATAAATCAGGTCAAGCTCATAGTTTCCCCTGACAATCCTTTGGCAAGTTGTGGTTTCATTCTTTTTAAAGCTCCAGTCACATTTTTATTCGACCACTGCTCTGGCTTGCGTCTGTCACAGCTTTTAATTATATGTTGACAGGAGAATCTGATATAGGTGCTGCCAGTTGTTTGGAATTTACAGCAGTGAATGATGAGATGTGTCAGAAAACTCATTATAATGAAGATGCACTTTAGAAAACAGTGGGATTATATGACTTATATATAGTCATGCAAAAACTGCAGTCGATAAGGCAGTAGTGGCTTTTATTGAAGAAAATACATCGGTTGGTTCAGATTTTTATAAATAATAATATTACTAGCTTTACTGGACTTTGTATTGTAGATTGTGATAATAAATGACTTTGCTTGATCTATATTGAAATCTTCATGCACCCAGCAGTCGTATTTGTGCAGCAGATCATGCGTGCAGTATTATTGCTTTTATGAAATCTATCGCCATGAAACACTTTATTAGTTAAAGCATCTGAATGAAATTGGTAACCATAAAATATGAAAGACATTTTGGAACACAGGTTTTTCCAGGCTGGGCCCATGGGAGTGGACCAGTATAAAGACTGATGCATTGTTAGGGCATGTGTCCACTGGCAATGTTTGTTTAATTCAAGAATTTTTATTGGTTACCAGGGTGACAAGTCCCATCCCATATGATTATTTGCAGGTATCTGATAAGGGGAGGTGTTTGTCTGTAATTTGCTGAAATTCGCACTCAAAGACACAGTGGAGGAAGATGTAGCCAGAATCCTGAGGGCAGCTGAAAATTTTCCAAGAAATAACAGGGGTAGCACAAGATGTGATGAGCTGCTCCAGTTAGTGATCCTGTTTAAATTACTATTGAAGCTTGGGTTCTGCCATGGTAGAAGAAGGAAAATGCACAAGTACGTTTGTCAAGAGTGGAGATTTATACTTGAGAACCTCTTGTGAAAATAGTGGAAGAAATCCAAATTGGAATTTTTGGAGAATCGATTGTTCTCACTGCAGCTCTAGAGATTGAAACTGCACAATTTTAGCTTATGTCCTCCAAGGAAAGAAGCAAAGAATGCAGCTAGGTGGAGTGGAATGCTGGATGAACAGAAGAGAATGGAAATTAAGGACCATGATGTCCAGGAGTAGTTCTGGAAATACTGGATTCGGTGTAGGTATTTCTTATAGTTTTTGACACTACAAATTGATTTTAGGTAAACAATTGGGAGTGTTGCAGCCTGCCTTTCATTTATCGACTCTCTGGAGTGCAACAGTGGTGACAGGGCCTCTGAAAAGAGAAAAAGAGTTACTTGTTTGATTCTGTTACTAGTGAGTGCTGCACATGAGGTTTCAGTGACAGATGAACAAGGAGAGACGACAAGACGAAGACAAAATAAAGAATGAGAAAGAAAAAATACAATCTGAGTGAAGGAAAGAGAGTAAGAGAGAGATCGTCCGTCTTCTGGGCCGATGTGACCATGGTTAACTACAAAACCTCTCACCAAATCCCATCCCTGCCAAACACTGGAGCTGCAGCTCGGCTCCACAATGGCGCCCTGTCAGTTGAATCAATGGGATCAAAGTGAGATTGCCCACCGCCAAATTAAGAATTGGCCCTAAGGTTTCCAAGGCATGAATTTCAACTAAACCTTTCTGAATTCACGGGCAAATTCCGGCCTCCCTTGTCCACAATCGGCACAACCACACAAGCTGTAACAGAGCCATATGGGTCTGATAATGAATGCTTCCTGTACAAGAGCTCTTACACACCAGCTGGTGGATTTATGATTTGCCCGCGGATGGGAAATGGGAACTCTGTTCATAGGGTGATTTTTTTTCTTTTCTTTCTGTGGCATAACTCTTGGTAAACCCTGTAAGGCAGTTGAGATCCAGAAGGAATGGCTGCACGATTCTACTAAAAATGAACAGAGTCGGTGGGAATAAAAGAGTTGAGTGCCATAACTGTGGCTTGATATTATTCAATTTATTAGTCAGTTAACAGGTTTTGGAGGAGAGACCCTGAACGACAAAAATCAAATGATATTAATTATTTCTGGTTGAATCAGTATCTGTTGGCTGATATTCAATACAATTTTATTAGTATAGCACCCATTCATAACATACATTATCTCAAGGCATTTTACACAGGGTGGAGACGACTAGGGATGTCACAATATAACATTTTGGTGCCACGATTATTGTCAGACTAAAATATCATGGTTTCAAGGTTTTCACGATTATCGCTAATAAAGAAGGAAAAAGACCCAAGCAATTTATAGCTAATTAACTAAAATATTTATTGTCATCAACTACATCCAGTTAGTTGAGTGTAACGTTTGGGTATTTAAAATTAATTTATGTAAGCTATTTTATTTACTTGCCTTATTGTGGAAGGTTGTTCTGCTAATTTATGTTTCCTGTCATCATAAGCAGTATATCTGTATGATACTTTTATCTTGAAGGGTCACCGACAGAAGTTGTTCTGTTTTGACTAGTTGTGAAAAAATAAACGGGCATATTGTCCTGGTTCAAGAACACACTCTTCATGTCCTTATCATACTATTACCTCTCAGTATAGGTGAATACAACTCTTGGCTACATTTATAATAGTTAATAGGAAGACCGAGAGAGAGAGAGGGTGTGTGATCCGCTCCTTTGGAGCTGGTAAGAAACAGAAAGTAAACAATTTCTCCTCTCGCCGTGAACCAGGTTGTTACAACAGTTCCCTCTTAACAAACATTTCAGTGGCTCGCACACACAAAACATCACTCGCGAGAGATTTTCCCACACAGCGTGCACACAAATAACATGACTTACGAGAGGCAGGACACCCAAGCTTGATATTGTAGTTTGTACAATTCTTACGGTTATGTAAGCATGACGTTATATCGGATATCGTAAAATCGGTTAATCGCGACATCCCTAGAGACGACTAAACCATATTTGTTGGTCAATGCTTCTGACAGGGCAAAATTGTCTGATTCTGTCTAAAGAGTTGGTAATCGAAATTCTTTCATTTCTCATCAATAATTACATAGACGAACAGCAACCAAGCAGGTTTAGTGTTTATTTCTTTCATGGATTGCATGTGCTAGCTGCAGGGGGGTGGACTTCTCATGATTTTTATGAAGGCATTATTCAGCCAGCCTTGAAATAGGTCAGAGGGGCTGGATGTTAACAAGAGTAAAGCCTGAGGGCTCTCAGGGCTCAGGTGTACACCTGAAACATACAGTGAGAAAGCTGCATGGATTATGTGCGTGTTTGTACACATAATAAAGAACTGTACACACTGTACATTCTGCTGCTTCTGCTGTTCAATTTTAATCATCACACACTTCTCAGGCCATTTTATATTTATATTAAAGATGGTAACTTGCCAGCTTGCAATTTTGCCCATAACATTTCTACATTTATGTTTGTCCAAGTCCTTCACTTGAGTTTTCTTTATTTTCAAACAACTGATTTCCATCATTGGATCACTTCACTGTTGTTGTTAAGTAGGTGTCCACCTCTCCAAAATAAATGTACTGTGTAATTAAAAAAACAAAATGAAGCATGATCACCTTAAAATCTGTGTTTCTGCAACACTATTGTAGACACAGAATCAGATTCCTATTTCTCACAATTTAAGGTCCATGCTTCCAGATCCTTCATCGGTTAAAGGTTTTAGTTGTAAATTTATAGGGTTATAAAAACAGCAAAGATGACATGACTTGAAACGGTAATAAAGGGAGATGGCTGGAAATCTTTTTGTGTTGCATTTATGGTACATGCTGTATAGAAAACATGAGGGAAAAGAGGACATCTTTGATCAATTAGAGGTAAATTCACATGTAGGTAAATCTATAGATTTAAAGATATATAGATCATTTAGATTATGTACAGTACAGTAGTGTATTAATGGCGATTAAGTGATTAAGCTCAGTATTGTTTAGGGTTTGATGATGATTAAACTTTTTTCTAAACTGCTCTGGCAGTATTCAGGCTGATATTATATTGTTCAGGCCCATTTCCACACTGTTCTCCACTCACTTTTCTTGGTTTTAGAGCCCAAAAAAATGTCCAAATATCACCAGCACTCTTTCTCTTTGACATGACAGCACTCACTTAAATCCTTGATTAAAAACAACAACTTTAATATTTTAACTTATGCACAGAACTGTTGGTTGCTGCGTGAAAGAGTTGCTGCTTATTTGAGCTGAAACTGTTGTGTTTGGATATCTGTGTATGCTCGAAAACAGAAAAGCAAAGCCACAAGCAACTAGGGTTGGGAACCGAAATTCGTTTCCAAATTAGAACAGAATCCAAAATGCCAAGTACCGGGTACCCGTAAAGAATATAGAATTTTGGTGTTGCTTATAAACTCAGTACATAGATTTAAAAATTGTTGATTTTTCTTCAACTTCAACATTCAGTGTGTGTCATGTGTATCTGCTGAGATTAGTCTGCATTTTAAGTCAATATCAGAAATGTTTTACTCCTCAACATCAATAATGGCATCAGCCCCAAAAATCCATATAGGGCGGGGTCTTGTTAAAATGATTTGCTTACAATACTGTAGAAGTTCCAACTCTGCATCGGCTTGGAGTAGCACTTTCACATTCATACACTAAACTGTAAAAACCCATTGGTCTTAGCTTCCTTGCATAAATTAGTAAATTATGGTCAATGAAGACTTGACTTGTTGTCTATGACCTCTTTGATGGTGTGTGTGTGCGCATTGTTGTATGCCCCTGTTTGTTACCATGGTTACATGGCATCTAGCCTGTGCTGCTTTACCCAGAAGCTTACATATCCTCGGCTTTCTCTTAGATACTCCACCAGGCAGGCAACAGCTGCTGCTTCTCTCCAGTTCCCATAGAAAGGGTTGGCCTTTGCTGAGCAGCAGATTTCATGACAACTCTGAGGAAAGAGGAAATTCCAGTGACTGGAGTGAATGAGAGTTGATAAAATGTGGAAATTATTACTGGCAGACCAACGTGACTTAAAGCAGCAAATCAGGGAGGTGGGGCTCTGCTTGTTTCTATCAAACTGTGGTGTGAGGGACAAGTTGGTTTAATATCAATTATTATTGATAGTATGCTAAAGGGAGGGGGAGGCTCAGCGACGTCACCTGGGTGCACAATAGATTTGGGCCGCTGCTTAGTCTTTGTCAAGGTAATTGAGTCAGGCAGCTGTTGATGTGCTCTTAATTGCGTGTTTGACATATCAGACACGAAGGGAATCAACAGTAATGCTAGAGTGAGTCTGATAATGGCTCGGAGGAAGAGAAAAGAATGACACGAGATAAAGGATGGAGGAGGGACGGAGAAAGGGCAAGTACAAGGAGGGAGAGAAGAGGTCGTAGAATGCTAATGCGCTTGTGTGTGTGTGTGTGTGTGTGTGTGTGTGTGTGTGTGTGTGTGTGTGTGTGTGTTAGAATTAATTTTCGCCTTAGTCGCTGGTGTGCAGGGTTTTGATTTAAAATGTGCATAGTTGTCTGAAAGTGTTTGTGTGTGTGACAGTATTTTTCTGTATGTACATATATGGAGCAGGGTCAGTGCCCATTAGAAGTGATGGTGTCAGGATAACCTCATTTTTTTTGTCACGCTCGCAGGCATCTCACACGCGCACCCTGCTGCATGTGAACACTCTTGGGTGACATTACACAGTCACCCAACAGTGGCACTGTATAAATATCACATTTAAATGCATGTTGCTGAGGGCACACTCATTTACAGAGGCACAGAGGATGGCACTTGGAGGAGGGGTGACCCCCCTCTGGGTGTAGACACACATTGCAAGAACATAAAAACCTCACCACAGAGCTTGAAATAGAAGACACAAATACTGAATGCATGCATACGTCACAGAGTGCAGCGTGTAACACACACACTAGCTGTACCGCATACTGTAAAAAAAACAATACACACTTGTCTACGACATATAAACCTGCAATTATAAAGTAAATGCAGCACATTTGAAACACTTGCAATGCACAGATGCATGCATTCCCTAGAACAAACACACACAGCAATCGCCATCTTGGCGTGGCAAATGTTTTCTATAGATTAAAGTGAGACACACAGAATTACAACATGAATATTTATGAGTTGTTTCCAGAGCGATGTTGCGTAACTACGAAGCGGTTTATTTTTGTCTCTGTTGGTCCCACATTCAGCATCATAATAGAATTGTAAAATACATTCACATTGTGTTGTGCGAAGGATAATTAGTATGATTGTCTTCACCGTCCTATTGGTTTGAGTCGCAGTCTCATTTAATTGCTTTCTTTCACAGTTTTATTTTCTTATTCTGTCTGACTCTTTTGCGTCTTGCACACATATTTCTTTTCTTCCTCACACACTGCAACAGACTGGTGGAATGGCATTGGGTTACCTTTCTCACTCAGTGCATGCTGGGATAGACTGGAGACCCAACTGAACCTGAAGAGGATTCAGGGTCAGGATGGGTTGTTCATAGGTGCTGATCACACATAAGCTGCTTACAGACATCCACTTAAGTCTGGAGGGGCTGTAAATGAGAACGCAAATGTCTGAGTCAGTTGCTCTGAACATTTTGTGTAACGTTTTCTGCCAGCCCATATAAAAATACAGCTGGAAAAAGTCCAGAAAATTCACGAGGGGCCGTGTTGATGACGTTTCTAACATGCGACGGATGCAAAACTAGACAAATACAATGATCTCTTATATATAAAGAAAGAGGAGCCATACACTTAGAGGACGCCGAAAAACATGTCAGCTTGGAAAGACAATGAGAATCGAGAGCTTTTGTCAATGAGCGCCGACACTGGTGTTGATGTGCTTTAACGAAAACACTGAGCTTTGTATCTAGTTATATTATCAGTTATATTTAGGGGACTGATAATCTATGAGAGTGTATCATTTGGTGCAGCTTTGAGGAGGTCCTTTGTGGAGGTATGTGCTCTCCTGGCACTCTAGTTGTTTTTCGGCCGAAGAAGAGGAGGAGAATGATGTTTGTTTGAGTAGAACCTGTTCTAAACACGTTGGAATGAAAGCTTTAAGGACTGGTAACATTCTCATCTTCCCAGAGATGTTGTAGAACTGTGGAGGCTTGCAGCTGAGTCCACACAGATCACAGCAGGTCATTAGTTCCTCCCACATTTCCTGTGTTTATCACATGGAAGGTCATTGAAAACTCACATATTTTCACTCAGGAGATTTTTCATACGTGTTGAATTCTGCGGCTCACAGCTAGCAATTTCTAATGCTGTTATTAACCACAGAAACTTAAGCAACACAGCAGGTCTGATGAAAACATTAGGGACAACTCAAGTGTCAATGTGACCCTTTTATTTTAAAGAATTTCCTTCCTCATTCAGTTCATATTGTGATGTAGCCTAGTGCAACATGAATATGAAAACATCAACATTATTCCTATTTACGTTCGTATTGACATTTTCATATTGATTTAAAATGTATTTGAAGCCTAAAGAAAAAAAAATAATCCAGTTTGCTGCTTTGCCAAACATGATTATTTCAAACCATCAACTGCAGGAATAAAACCATGTTTAAATTCTCTTCCTTCTTCCCACACTGCACCCGTCAACTGAAGATAATGTACACACAGGGTATGACCTATACATTGATTTGTAAGATGCACACTATTGTCCAACTGGAATACAAAGGATTTGTCATCCTGCATTTGGTTCTTTATGTAACAGACGTTGAATGTGTTTGAGCTGCATCAACCTTGAGCTCAGCTGTAATTGTGTTTTAATTTGGCTCTGATTCTGTATTTTAAGTTGTTTGCCACTAGAGATTCAAAGATAAAATTCTTCTCAGAACAGTAAAACGTCACTGTCCTGCTGTCACCTTTGCTTCAGCGCCCTGCTGTGTGTTTTTCATTACTGCCCCACATCCTAGCAGGGTTGAGTTGAATCAACACCCTGGGGCTTTGTACCAACAAGTGAAACCACAGATGATGATGGTTTCCATCTCATTCTGGCTTTCCTCCTCATTGTGTTCCTCTACACCTCTCCTGTTTCACGGAACTGATGTAACACAGGAGTTGTGGGGTGGGAGGGCTAAGGTTTCACTTAAGAGATGCAAATTACAGACGAGCCTTCTCTGTATGCAGAAATGTGTCTGACCCCTTGTTTTTTGTCTGTAGCTGTTAATTGAAATGTTGCTGTTAAAATGTTGGCTTGTCCAAACTCAAGTGACTTTGTTTGTCCCTGTGCTGTTTTAGTTTTTTTTAAAGAGATGCTTTTTGGGCACTTTGTCTTTATTGATGGGACAGTTAAAGCCTGGACTGGGGAGAGAGATTGGGCAGGACACACGCAGGGCCGGGTCCAAGCCTCTCAATGCGGGTGGTCCTCTATACCAGGCCTCAGTGGTGGTTGATTTAAAAGTGGTGCATGGTGAAGCTTGATTACCTCTGTCCATTTGTCATTCATCAGGATTACTCAAATAGTACTGAACTGTTTTTCTTGACATTTTTTGGATGTGTGGAGCATGACTCAGGGAAGTACCAAATTAATTTTAGCTTGGTGGAGGTATGCACTCACCGAGGGCCCTTGTAGTTTATTCTTCTATTTCTTGAAGCTTTAATCACACATTTGCATAAATGTACATAAAAACAAATTATATTCATTAATTAGTTCTGATTATGAAAATATTATGTTGCAACTACAAGAGGCCTGGAATCCTTACCCAAATTGCAGGACAAAGACACCTTGAAGTTTGTAAATGCATTAATTTATCGTGACGTGGTTTACTTCTCAAGGCAGTGTAGCAGACGACGTGTATCCAAACTGCAACACCCACACACTGACATGGCTCATTAATACTCCATTAAAGCACCAGGTTTATCAAATTCGCTCCAGGGACTGACACAACTCGACTTCTGTATCCTCACTTCTACTTCTGTCTGTGGTGTATCAGATATGTGCAGCTGCCCCCAATCCTCCAGTGCAGCACAGAGAAGCAGAGAGGTGGTGGAAGAAGTGTCAAGTTGAAGCTTCATGGCTAAGCAGGGAAAACAAACACGTAAAATCTTAACACAAAATAGCAGACAGAAAATCATTTAGATCTTCAATGTTCGAAGGTAATAAAAATGACCTCCATTATTTGTTAGGTGATGATGATATGAAATTCATCTCATCGGCAAAAGTAATGCACCAGTTCTGGGAGGCTCACCTCTTTTCTACCCACTTAAATTTGCAGCTGTGATAACTTTTCGTAGTTTTCATCTCCGTTACAGTGGAATAACCGTTTCCCAAAGGGTCTGTGTTTGCTCTCAAAACTTCATCTCTAATTAGTTTTGAATACAAATCCCTCTGCACACCTTTCTTCTCCCAATGTGTTTTGCTGTTTTGTGTCAGCCTTGGTTAAAATAACTCTTTGTATGTGCAGCCTTGGAGGACCAGCATCCACTCCATGGAGCTAATAGGGATGCAAAGAAAGAGCAAAGAATAAAAACAAATCTCACCCCCTGCCTGTTTCCTTGCCTCAGGGAGGAGGAAGAGAGCCTGCGGGACAAGATACGGGCAGACCACGAGCGAGCGCTGCAGGAGGCAAAGGAGAAGCTAAGAAAGTCACGTGAGGAGCTGCAGGCTGAGATCCAGACAGAGAAAAACAAAGTGATGGAGGACCTGAAAAAGAAGGATCAAGGGCCTAAACCTTTGCCACCTGTCCCGATGCCAAAAGTGGTGGGTGTCAGCGACGGAGAACCACCAGAGCCTGACGTCAAAGAGAAACGAGACAAGATCAGAGAGGTAAGACGACCAGGTCTACTTTTTTAAATATCCAGTTGATAAGTATGTTTGTGATGTCATTTTGTGATGTGTACGCAGTAATGCATCATGGGATTGATGCAGGTTATGGGTTTCTATCAGTGTGACTGGCTCATACTTTTAGGGGGGTCATATTATGTATGTAACGAGCCATCAGAGAAACATTACACTGAGATATTGTAGCAAAAGCTAGTTCTTGATACATTTTTATAATTGTCAATAAATCTATCAGTCACTGAGTCACTATAATAAGCACCTCCTCCTTTGGTGTTCAATTTATCTGAGCTTCACATTTAATAAAACTGTATCAATTTAATTTAATATAAACCCTTTCCTTAATCCATAACAATGTAAATTACTCACTAAAAAGCTTTTAAAATCCTCAACTTTCACAACAGCCTTTTCTTCTCTACTTCTGCAGCAAGTAGAAATGTAAACCTAAAATCTTTTGAGAGCTTGAACAGCTGGTTTAAATGCTTTCGACTTTGAAACTAGACATGGCTGGAAACAAGCACATTCATCAACATTTTAACTTTAGATAAATGCCAATGAATATTTTTAAGGTACTGATTATAATTATCTTTTATTACTGTGATCATATCCTGTTTCAATCTGCTTCAGCTTCTAAAAAAATACATTTCTATCACAGACAAAGTTCCACCAATAGTCCATGAAGAGTCATGTAAGGGACACATAGGATTTTGGGCATTACTCCACTGTGATTGTTTTTGCAAACATCCCTAAAACAGAGCTAACTCCAGAGGGTTGGTGGTTTGATTCCCAGCTCCTGTATTTCACATGCCGAAGTATGTGAAGGACAACGTTGTTGTTTCATGTTTGTAAAATTTAATGTGTGTGTGTGTGTGTGTGTGTGTGTGTGTGTGTGTGTGTGTGTGTGTGTGTGTGTGTGTGTGTGTGTGTGTGTGTGTGTGTGTGTGTGTGTGTGTGTGTGTGTGTGTGTGTGTGTGTGTGTGTGTGTGTGTTGGTGTTGGTGAATATTTCTACTATACCTCTGAATGCATTTCTGTCGCCCGCTGTCTGTCTCAGCACCAGCTTTTATTAAAGGCAACAGCGAGCCAGACGGGACAGCATCTGTGCAGAATGCAGATGGTGCTATCTGCTGTAGAGACCCTGCCAACCCCGGCCTCATCTCCCTCTCTGTTCTTCCTTTCTGTCCTCCCTCCTGCTGCATGATTCCTACATATCTGTTGGTTTTATTCCATTTTTTTTTTTTTACTCCACTTGGAGTCGAAGCACTTGCCGAGCACGGGAGCTGGCCTATACACTCCAAAACCCGCCTTTGTTTCCAGCAACCTTTTTGTTCCCTTCATAATTACCATTCAGACAGAACGCCACACACTCCCAGATGCAAGGAAGTAGTAGCTGTACGAGCTATAGAACTGCACACTACTGATTGCCTTGTGATTCCAAGGAGAAATCAGACAATACAATACCAATTGTGTTTTTTAAATACAGGTTACAGGCAGTTATTTGGCCTGCATTTTGGAGTAGTATGCAGTATGACCATCCATTATTTTACAGCCATCATATATACGTTTCATGAAGATGGAGTAATCCAGGCAGAGGTAGTTATTGAGCCAGTCTTTTACCAAACTACTTTCCATCTGTCTACACCTTCCCTGTATTACTTTTCGTATTATTGGTTAGGAGTGGTATTTACACAGTTCGTTACGATCACTTACTGAAATCTTTGCCTCTGGTTTTAACAATTGGATCGATTTTCAACCTTTTTATTTAATTTTTGCTGTGGAGGAAGTTTTGAACTGTTGATGTGTGGTGATGCTGTCATTAAAACAAAAACACCAAACCTCTCAACATTTGGTGATATAATACAGATGACAGATCAATTATGGGATCATATAATATCAATTATGTCGGATTCTGCAAGATTCCCCAAGATTGGATTTTCTCAGAAACTGACTTGATGCGGCTGCTTAGACATGTTTACCCAGTGCATCAATTAGAATTAGCAAATCTCAGCATCTCAAACAACTACTGCTACAACTTCTGTTTTTTTAGCCTGATCTGATTGATGTGATATGACTCTTGATAAGTAAGAGTAACATTTCAACACGGATCTGTCCAGCTTAGATGAATTGGTCAGATCGAACTAGGGACTTTTGCAGCTCTATGGTCAGGCCCTTTGTCTATCACATAGACTGTATACTGTATAAAGATGGACAACATGTTTGCATATCCACCTGCTGTACAAAAATTAAGCAAAAATATCCAAGATATGGCTTACAGCATCTTGCATTGTTATGTAATTTGGAGTCAGTATGTATTTAACGTACTTTGGCCCATATCCCATCCGTTAACATGGAGGAGGCAATGTTTATGACCTATACTGCAGCCAAACACTGAGGTTATCAGAATGATTTGGCTTCACTTTCGAAAGCCTTCATGTTGGCCAAATTCATATACAGTCAATGGTTTTTCCAGATACAGAAATTTGTATGTCTTCCAAATACAAACTATTGACTGTACAAAGCACATAAACACTCCTTTTCCACCACCTCTATTCACTCTGTGCTCTTTTGCTGTTCTGCTAATTACACGTCTTGGACATTAATGGCCGTTAAACTTTTGTCTGGAAATAGAGACAGAGCTTTAGGGCAATAAAAGAAAAGGAATGGAGTAGTTTTGACTATTTACTGTTCCATTGAAATTTGCCTACCGCATCATGACATTTTGTTGGCCCAGAGCAGTTGAAATAAGCTAGCAGTTAATGGGCCGTGATATAAAAGCATGGTTCCCTTTCAGTAAGTAATGTTTGTTCATCAATAATGCTGGAAAATAATGTAGGAGTCAAAATAATGTTCAGTCTAATATTAGAAGGTTATGTTTCCCCCTCGAGAAATGAAGAATTCTTAATACAGCAGCAGTTATTTATGTTCTCTCTGATGTACTGAAATCTTTGTTCCTGCTTTAGATACACAGGATGTCTTTATTTAAGAGGTTACAGTGCTTTGTTGGATTGCTTATTGAAGGTGCTCAGTGGATTTTTCTTTCTCTTTTCTTTGCAAAGACAATTTTAAATGGTCATCAGCGATGGTCTACAAAAATCACAGGTCAAATTTTGTTTGTCATGAACAGTTTCAAAGAACCTTTTATTTTATTTAATATCAAACGGTAAAGAAATGGGTTTTTATATAAATCCAGATCAAATATGAATATATCGTTAATTCAAAATGATAGACCTGAAGTCACCCCTAGTGATCGATGATATTATTTGGTTTATAGTTTTTTTTGTAGAGCATTGTGATTTCATTGATGGTGAAAAAAAAGCAAACCCCATTTACTATGCATCTCATGTGGATTTACCATATGGGCTGGTTTCAACACTGCAGATTATTTTAGAAAGTAAATGTATCATTGTGATATCAGTCCCCTAAACATGTCTGATCTTTTTATTAAATCAAGATCCATTCATTATTTCCTTCCTACAAATATATTTTTTTGTACTACTGTGTACGTGTTTTCTCGTGTAATGCTCAACGCTGACTTGTAAGCGAGTCTGACATAGCATGTGGTAGGGAGGTGACATTTGACAAACCATCCTTTCTTCTAAACATTGTGCGTATGAATTATATATGGCTCTATATGTCAACAGGAGTCCCAGCTGCCACATTTATTCCCTAATTGTTACCATTAACCTTTAGAGAAACTGTCTAGTCTTTCTATTGGGAAAAAATATTGAAACAAATGTTCTGCGGTTATACTTTTACATTGTAGGTTGGATCACAGTACTGTTACATTCACCTCATATTGTTCATATTGCAATTTTGAGCAGCTCAGTGGGGAAATGTCCAGATTTGGAGATATGAGGAAAGACCTATAACAATACTGTGAAGAAAATGGCTGCAAAGCCACCATTGTTGGTTCATACATCTAAATATAATTCAGTGTTAATAAGAAAACAATAAACTTTACAATAAACTGAATGGTATAACTCGACTGTGGTGGAGTAATCGTCCCTGGAATAACGAGTTTTTTTTGCTTCTTCCCATTCTGCTATTACACACATGTAGCATTAGGGCTGTGTAAGAGGTACTCAAACGTTTTTGACGGTAGGATGCCCCCTTTTCAAGCATCCACCCAGATTATACAGCAGTATTTTTTTAAGCACCTGCATTTGCAAGGCACACTTGTAGAGCATCTAACCCTATTTTTTTATTTGTAATCTTGATCTTCATTTGTCTTTTCCCTCTTCAACATAAATGTAAACCTTTTTCAACTGCTTCATACTCTTTCATACAGAAGGCCCTAAATCATTTAGCTTTTTTGCCTCATGTTATCAAATTCTCTTTCCACCACCAAAAGTACGTTCCCCAACTGTATTTGTGTTGCATTTCCTGCCTAGTGATCATTTATGATGTCATTTTAGGGTAACAGGAATACTTTGCTCTGCTTGTGTCAACAGCCTGTCACATGGGGCGACTAATGGCTCACCTGGTTGATTGTGTGCCTAATGTACGGAGGCTTGAGTCCTCCTGCATCAAAAGAGTCTTTTCTGCTCTCTCTCCCTTTCACGCTTTACTCTGTTCTTTCAAATGAAGGCTCATTAGAAAAAAAAACCCGGCACCGACTACATCCTACAAGGACTCAAAGTTCAATCAGCACCTTTGTAACACAAGCCTAAAAGTATTAGTATGGCTTACTGGAAAACCTAAATTGAACAGAGCTAAAAAATAACGTCATGGCTTACAGCTTTTTTTCGATGTGTTTTGCCGTGAGAAGAGCAACTCCACTGACTTGCATTTTAACTCCATTAGCGCAGGAAGAAAGCTTGTTCTTGATCACACTTTAATGTACCTCGATACACACTAACAGTAATGCAGGAGCTTTAATGGTCTCTTCAACATTAATGCCAGATCACCCATAATAATTGTAAATGTATATGTGCACATGCAATTTCTCATGGATGTGCTTCTGAAGGCAGCAGTTCTCTGGATGCACAGACCAGCTGTGAGCACAGACTGCCACAATAACCAACAATGTTAAATTATATAATCATCACAGACACTGAAATATTAAATTAAATACTGTGATTATTTTAATTATGTCTTTAAATACATGTTTCTGAGCAAAATGCAAGCCAGAGCTTACAGGTTTTTAAAACACACTATTGTCAGGACAGGAATAATTTTACTGCATTTCTATTTTCTCTGGTGAACAATGGCTGTTTTTAAACTCTGCATTTCATGATGGATTCATAATTGCCTTTAATAAAAGTTACTGCTGGATAACGGTTTGCTGATAGAAAGAAAATGTTGCAGGACAGAATGCTTTACCTGCATTGTGTACACAGCATAAACAAACCAGTTACATTTTGTAGTGGGCCATCACTCAGTAGGTTGCATTCCTCTATCAAGGCTCTACCTTAACTTATCTTTCATCAAGAACCATGAATTATTCCTTGGAAAATCTATGAAGATGTCAAAAAAGCTCTATTTGGATATGTTTAAGAAAGTGGGAAAAAAAAAAAAAAAGTGTTCCTTGGACCATGTTCCATATTTCCACCAAGTTTTGTGGAAATAACTTACATAATGTAATACTTGGCTTAGCAATACAAGCCTTAAGTGTTTTAACTGTAAAATGCCCCCTGTTTAACGCATCTATCCAAGTCTATCACTGGGCTATTTCTATTTAAAGCAACTAACTAAAATGATAAAGCTGCATTCCCTCACTCCACTGAGTGACCAAAAGTTCAGTTAATCTTCCGTTGCATTTGTAGGTCAGAGGGAAACAAACTCTTACTTGTGTTCCTTTGGATTTTGTGCTGAACTACATCTTTGGTCTAAAAGAGCAAGAGTCAAAATGTCATCCCTCCCTTTCTTTTTTTCTCTTTGATTGCGAATCAAATCGTGACACCAAGAATCGTGAGTTTGCCAAAGACTCCCACTCTCACTTACTTGCCCGATAGTACAACAGACCTATCAGCCCGTCTGAAGAGCCTAACTGTGTTTGACTGGAGAACTGGTGCTAAGTTCCTTTATTTGACTGAAGGCAGAAAGAAACCCAATCGTTTTAAGTGGAGAACAGGCATAATGATCCGCAACAATTAGATAGCAGGTGATGGAGAGGGAGCGACAGTGAAGCTGGCAGAGGGCAACATCACCCTCTGAGCTGCTGCCGCTGAGAAAGACGAGCTCTATCTCCAGCTTTGTTTCTCTTTCAACCACCGATAAATGGAATAAAACAGACTTAATGAAACTAGAATGATGCTTTATTGACCTAAACCAGTGAGCAAGACACATAACTGATAGAGACAAATGTACATTTATATATATATATATAATTATGAATCCATTCAGTAAGTCTAGTTGTGTTTTATAAATAGATCTGGTTCCCTGACTCAAAACAACATAACCCAGTGTTGCAGAGATACTACATTGAAGGAATAACCCCTTTACAAATGTCTTTGGTTTCTTATCATAGTCACTTGGATTAAAATGTGGCTTTTTAGACAAGCTCATGGTCCCTTTTAAAAAATATATATACGGACATTTTTTATCAAGAACTGATAGGACTGACATTATGATAAGAGTAGAGTATTGTAAGATCTTTTTGTTGGTTCCATACATTACACTGGGGTAACAGTATCTTACACCACAATCTAGAAGACTTGGCTTGGATGCTGTATAAACAGAGGCCTTTACTGTCTTTATTTCACTGTGAATTTATTACCACCCTCTCCCTAAGTGCCATGAGCATATTTACTGCAGGAAGGAATTCAGATATTCACATTCTCACCACCCTCGTGCATCTTCCGAAAGGTCTTCCGTTAAACCAGATAGAAAGCGTCCATGGGGTGAGCTGAAAGGAGATGAGAGTCGAGTGGAGAGCGGGGGGTCAGGTGCTTTAAATCAGTCAAACTGACTCTGGAGGTCGCTCAGAGCAGCACATAACTTCAGCTCTGCTCTCCAGCCCTCAAACCTCCACAAGCTTGTCCCTGTGTGCCTCTTGTAGTGGGAGCTAAGCTGATTTTTAAATATCTCTTTTCAAACAATGGCAAAAGTAATGGCCTTGCTCTTTGCTGCTGGCTTGGAGGGGGTTTATGAATATTTCAGTGCCCTGTGTCTGTTTCCATACATTGTAATTGTGTGTGTGTGTGTGTGTGTGTGTGTGTGGAGACGTGGCACATCAGGGATAAGGGTGCATGAATCACAGCCAGTGGGAAGGAAATGGCTGGCGGCAGTTTTTTTTTTTTTTTTTTTTTCCCAGAGCAAGCAGCAAGCAGGCAATTGCCGAGCACATTGAAGGTCACAGCTCCTAATAGACTGTGTAGTCTTGTTGGACGTGATGACAGAGGCCAAACTGTCAGCTGATTCGTCTTTTTCCAATTAATATCACATTGTCGGAATGCTGTGTGTAAAAGAATATGGCACCTGTCCATGGCATTAATGAATCATTTTAACAGGGGGTACTTGTGTGTATAAGAATCATTTTTCAAACTCTGTGAAAACAATTGTAGAGAGGTCTTAATGAAGCCTGCCTCATGTGTGTACCACAGGTTGAGTGCTAATTTGCTGCAGTTGACCTGGTGGCAGCATTAAGCGCAGAGCGATTTAGAGCAATTTCTGTGCCAAGGGTTAGCAGTGTAGTAAATATGTGACTTATCTTGCATTTGCACACAATCGGACCATTCTGGCAGACTTATAAATCAGTCCATTCTTTGGACTGTGTTTGGAAAATTGTAAACCAATCAAATGGAAATACAAACAAATCTTTAGGGTTGTTCAACCAAATAAATTAATCAAATGAGAAACATGGCTACCTTTCTCATCTAAACCCTGCACTGTACTTGAGGCTTCGTTTTTTTCATTCAAGCTGGTCAGTCGATAGGGAGAGGAGGGGAGGAGAGGTTTTTAATCTCCCTCAGACTCTGACCTTAATAACACAGGGCCACTCCTGGATGGCAAGTTTGTTCCAACGCGAGCTTAAGAATACAATGTGCCATGATTAATAAATTTACAGAGGCAGTATAGAGACTGAGCCACAGAGAACTAAGCAGATCACCGTAGAAGGATGTAATGGACGACTACAGTCTAATCTTCTCTGATTCTGGGTTCACCTCCACACACCAAAGGGGGCTTGGTTTTACAATGAGTGCATTTACACATAAATGATCAGCTTACACAATCAGTGTTTGGTTTGAGGTTTACAGTATAATACATTTTATACCAGCAACAATAACTTATTATTTTCATTGTAATGACTTGGATGCTAATTATCATGCACATTGCAACTGTACTGTATATTAATCAGGCTGGATTGTCCACATTGATCAAATTATTAAGAACAGTAGCTAGAATGTTTCATTCATAGTTACATCTCCAAACTATGCAAATGTTGCCCGAGGTTTCGATCCACATGACCTCTCCTGTCACCTCAGACCAAAAGGATGTCCACAAACGTAGGCAACACTTGACGCCAACATGCCAAACTAATATGTAAACACAGCAGTGACTTTACACAGCCAGTAACTATGCATCTGTTTAAAGATAGTGATCCATCCAAACTACAGTGGGAAATGCTTTTAGACAAGGTTGAAAATGAACGTCATCTTTACGTAATATTTCAATTAAAACAATATCCCATAGGGCTATGCAATATGTCCAAAATCTCATATACTGACAGAGATCATTTCATATCCAGATAATGATGCATATGTCTTACTTGTTACTCATATGTTTTCTTGGCCGTGTTAAATTGAGGCCATGTTTGTGCAGATGCAAGTCGTAAAAGCAGCTGTTATCTCCTCCGATCTTCTTTGTTCTTTGTCGCATCGTGTGCCGGGGGCAAAAGCCTCTCGCAGTGTCTGAGTATGAGATTTGTTTTGAGCACTCGACTTTAGTTTTGTGGCTCTCATCCGTAGACTCTCATAACTAAACTCAGAGCAATAAATAGTTGCTGAATCACAGACTTGTTCCACATGTAATCCACTTTGTATGGACATTTTGTGGGGGGAAATTAAACACATGGAGGTACAGTATACATATATACATCCAATATTCAAATTGTTTAATTATGTGAAATTTTAAGACAAGCCACTATGACCTAGTGTAATGTTTTTTTATTTTAAGTGATTTAAATATATTTTCTTTATAGCCATCATATTTGGATGTAATCCTCATTTACAAGGAGCAGTGTCAGTCATCATCTTGTATTTTTTGCAGAAATAAATGTTTGTCAACATACATTTTTTTCTGTGTTTTTACCCAAGTCAGTGTTGCCTGTTTGTTCATTATAAGTAGTTTGTGCCTCAGGGATTGGAAACAGTGGAATGTTTAATAAACCAGGTCAGATACTAATGAAGTGGTGGTTTTAAGACTTTTTAACCAGCGTGTTAGACTGTTGCAGAACAACAACAGTAAACTCTGGGGGAGAAACTGCACACATGGGGGTGTTTTGTTAAAATGAAAAGAAAAAAAACTCTACTGTATCCCAGTATTGGTATTGGCTAAAATGCCACTGTAAGCTTAATTAAAGAAACTGCACACAGGGCTGTCCATTTATCGACAGTATGCAAGAGCCCATACCTTTGCAAATTGGTGAGTTGTGATTTGGAAGCAAAGTGGGTTGTTTGATTGTACTATTAATTAATATGAAGGTATTAAAATCATACAGTATTGGTGGAAAGGATTTCAGTGATTCCAGCCTTGCCAAGCAGCTGTCACAGAAAAGCTGATAAATCCTGCAAAGGGACAGACTGTGTCTGTGGTAGTTTAGACAGTGATTAGGGTTGAAGTCTTGCGGTGAAGATTACAGTGGGTACAAATTGACAAGAAGATTACCCACCACCAGGACTCACTAGGAATAAAAAGGTGAGGTTGACCAAGAAGTAGAAAGGAACACAAAAATGATTTATAGTTGACATATGATGCTCGTATTCAGGTTCTGTATTGCTTAATATTTGAACAGGTTTACATTTTCTATATACTTTCTCATACTCCCTGCTGAAAAGCAGTAAAACAGGTAGAAGACACCTACGAAGATGTCAAGAGAGTTTGTGGTGATAAGAGCTGACACTGGTGTCTGTGATCACGTGATCTATGCAGCAGAATTAATACATTACTTCCTGCCTCTGTCTGCTGCACCCGGCTGCTCCACCTCTCACCTGAATACTGCGGAGGATTTGTTGTTGTTGTGAACACAAATACGCAGAGAACCTCCCACTGTGTTGTGCATGTGTGAGAGGCAAACTCTGGTTAAACTCCGTTGCTAATTCTGCAAATTTTAACCGCAGGTCATGGAAAATTAAAATGGCTTAAACATTATGTTATGTTGCTCTGATTGTTGCGCCGCTGGCCCACTCTGTTGTGATTGGTCAGCCGCTTCCCGTGCAAAATGTCAGCATCTGCTCTTTCTTTACCTGCCTTTGTTGGGGGCATGCCAGACCAGCCACTAGGCGTGCGTGATGTGGGAGGAACATGGTTTATTATTAATTACAAATGAAGTATCGTATATCATCATATAAATTGATATATCATAAATCATCAATTTAGTTACATAGCTTGAGATATTTTTCTTTTGTAAAACTAGGAGCAGTGCTGGTGGCCCAGTCTCAAGGGGTTGAAATATTTCCCCAAGTTGCTTGGAAACAACTCTAAAGAAGTATAACTCTTGAGAAATTACCTGTTGTTGGGAACCGATGTTGAAAGAGGATTTCAGTGTTGTAGGAAGACGGCTGGTGAGTGAGACTGGGCCAGTCATTGAAATGTTTCATGTTTTAAACACACTCAAAGTCACAACCAAAACCAATGCATATAAAGCTGCTCCTCCGCTCTCAGTGTAGCCCCTACTCACAAGTAATAGTAATTTCAATTCAATTTTATTTGAATAGCGCCAAATCATAATATACATTATCTCAAGACACTTTACATAGAAGGTCAAGACCTTTTTAAAAAAAAAAAAAAAAAAAAATGTAGAAACCCAACAGATCCCACAATGAGCAAGCACTTTGGTGACTGTGAAACATAAGCCTAAACATTTTCCTATTCAGGTTAGATAATTTAATGAAATCAATGAAACATGCAGGCTTCTTAGCTTTTATTGCCAAGTCAATAGTTACAGTTGTTGCTAAGCATACACACTCTTTTGTAGCTGCATCCTGTCTGCTGTGTGTGGGCAAATTAACATTGTGGTTGGGGATAGTTTGTCTGGAAAATCATGGTTACATAAGCCACTTGAAAATAAAATCCTTGCCATGGTTATTAGTCTTATGATAATAAATGCTATTGAAGTGTTTCTTTTGCTTTCCTGGTGTGACATTTAGAGTTTTTTTCCCCTTTTTCCATCCCATCATTGACGTTGCTTCTGCCGGGAAAGCTTGTCCCAAGCGTGCTCTTAATAGCATTTTATTTAATGGCTTGTATCCCAAAGTACCGACCAGGAAGATGCATCATTTAACAGAATTTTCTAACTGCTCCACTTTGCTGTTTGAGACAAAACAGAGTTGGTTGATGATGGTCAATGATTTTGGCAATAACAGCAACCTCTTGACATTAAACAGAACTATTTGATTCAGTATTCATATTAGACTTGTATATTGATGCAGGTTTAATTTTCCTTGTCAGGGATGCTAAAAACATCGGAATTGGCTCCCAAGTTTGTCTTTGAAGCCTGTGTGGCTAATTTTGCAGTAATTGCTAATTTGGCTTAGATCTAATTGTGATAATAACCAGACAGTTTTTGCCAAAACAAACCTACATTCCCTGCTCCCGTCCTTGTGGTTCTCAAGATGCTATGAAGGCAAGAGGTGGCTGTCAAACTCAATCACAGAATTTAGTAGCTTGATTTTCAATTAGTATTCCAAGGTCCTTTAAATAAGCAGTTTGTCAACATTGTCAACCACCCTGCACTGTTTAGCTTGTCCTTGGTATATGGGCCAATCAAAATTTGATGAAGCATCCAATCAACACAGATCAGAAGGAGCCAGCCAAAGCTTAAGTGTCAGTGTCATGGTGTGTATTAATGTGATTTATAAGCTGCACTGTGTGCATGAAGTGTGTCATGGAAAGCCATGAGGCTAAGAACCCAAAGAAACTCCTGGCTCTTGTCTTTATTAGCTTGGCTGCCTACTGGCTCCAGAGAGAAAGAGAAATGAAGGAGTGTCTGGATACTGATCCCCACATGGTGGCATAAAGAGGCAAGCAGGTAGGTGGGCAGGGAAAAACACATAGCTTGGTTGGAGAGAGATAAAAGGTGGTTGACAGATAGCTAAGTTAATGTATACCTCATACTAATTGCTTAATTGAGGGGCTTTTCCAACAAAAGTTCCAGGAACTTTGATTTCCAAAGAACTAATGTGCAGAAACCTCCCCAGTGGTAAAGGTTCCTCAACAGAATTGTGATTTACGTTTCCACAGCCAATTGCACAGGAACATTATGCCAATTAGTCTGGAAAACCATAGTGTTTTGCTATCTCTGTTATTTGCACGACAATGGAGCATGAAATATAAAGCTATGTATATATAAATCTCTTGGGCAGCTCCTTCTTGATTATTGTCGTTATATTAACAAAAAATAGGTAAAAAGTGGTGCAGAAAACGTGATGGTGCTTGACCAGTCAGCAAAGTTCAGCCCATCAAACCCCACCACGAAAGTTCCTCAACCTCCAGAAAGTACTACACCTAGAGCAGGGACATTTTTTGGGGTCAAACGATCTCCATCTATCGATCGACCACCTAACCAACCACCCATGATTATCCTACTACTTATCCTTGAGGGTCACAGGGATCTGGAGCCAGTTCCAGTTGACATTAGGCAAGCGGAGTATACCTTGAACAGGTCGCCAGTTGATACCCAGAGACACACTGTTCACCTATCTCCCCAGAACTTGATTTCAAACCTGGCTCCTCCAGTGGTAACAAAGGTAGATGAACCAAGTCCTGGGGAATGTTTGTCCAGTGGGAAACCACCTTTTGATTTGGACTAAACTACCCGGGGCAGCACACACAGAATCCCTCTTACACTGAAATCTTAGGATCTCTTACAATAATAACAAAAATGTAAGTATAGTTGCACAGGAACAGATGCTTATACAAAGAGCCTTGCTTCTACATAGATGGTCCATCTTGCACCTCATGAATGGAATTGTGATTTGATTGGAAGTAATGTATTTTTCTGTAAAGCTTTATTGCTTGGCAGATGGGTTTAGTCTGCTATAGGGTAAAGACATCTGTGAATGTGTCTGTATTCTGGAAACGACTGACAACAATACTCTATTGATGAGGATTGCGGTTTGTAACCTCTGTCTAATGCGACCGGTGACAGATTTTTAAAGAGCCCCTCTAAAAAGTTGTAGGAGTTGGTCTCAGCTGTGAGTCTTTTAAAAATCATTTTAGAACTGTTAGATTTTTCACAAATGTTTATCATTTTTTATAGAGGCTTTTGACGTATATAATGCAAAAATGAATCATTATTCTTCTTCTCTTTAAACAGAAGTAAAACAATGGAGTTTTATTTTAAAACATTTACACAATAAGATCTAAGGTATTTTATTTGTCCTTTGTAGCTGTTTTCACACCTGCTCAGAGACTACAGTGGAAAACAAAAACAAAAAACAACAACTGTGGGATAGTCCAGGGCATCTGTGCCAACTTAGTAACCAACAACATGAAGGTCATCACTGAGATAATGTGATGAGCTGAAGGCATGCAGAGAGAGCAGCTGGCAGAGGGACAGATAGGAAAGCTGCCAGGTAGAAGGACAGAGTAATATAGATAAGTAAATCATCAGATGTCCACAGAGTGACTGACATGACCAGAAAGACAGTACATTTACTTTTCTGAGGTTGTGGAGTTCAGGGTACGGAGGAGTTGAAAAATAGGTTTGACAGTGACAGAGATCAGCATTGCTCCAGTAAAAACTGGCACCTCTTCCTTCCTCGGCTCTGTCATATTCTCTGTTTGCCCTGCAGCGCCTCTTCTCAACATCAGCCTCCATGTCAGAGCTCATCTCGCAATCTCTTGCTCTTTTTATCCTCTTCCCCCTTCACAAGCCTGTCTCACACAGCCTGGTTTCAAAGGTCACATGAAGAATACAATCTTATTTTGTTTTACCTGGTGGACAAATGTGCACAGACACAAGGACAATGCAAAGAGAGTGAGGCACTAAAGGGAAATACAAAGACATTGTGATACTGCATGTGAGTATTATGTCTGCAGTTGTATGTTCTCTCCTTTAAACAATGAAGTGTGCATATGAACTGTGATGCCACATCTTCCAGATTAAAGTCTTTAGGGTCATGGCCTCACTTCAGTCCTGCCAGCGATTCTTTGTGTGTCTCTGCACGTGTACTTTGGGGTGGATTGTTGTCCTTACATTCTTGTTCGATGAATAAAAGAAAACATGAATCAAGGTGTTTTTCTTCTTTTCCCTAAGAATAAATTAAATCTATGGCAGTAACGGTGCTGCACGTGCACACAGGTCACTTTCAGTTGTCTCTGCTCAGCATTTATTTGGACGTACAGTTGTCCAAAGCTGCAGTTTTTGCTGCAGAGTTGTCACATGCAAATTCTCATATATTGATGTACTTACTTATTTTAATATTTTGGATTTCTTTGCAGATGATGAAACATGCTTGGGACAGCTACAGACAGTACGGCTGGGGTCATAACGAGCTGAAGCCACTCGCCAAGAAGGGACATTCCACTAATATCTTTGGTAGGTCAAGACAAACCACCTTATCCCTCCGCTCTCTGTACCCATCATCCGTCTGCTGACATTTATACACAAACTTACAGAAACATACATGCATAAGTACCCTGTCTTTTTGTCAAAGTTATGTGAATATGCCTTCACCAAGAAGCACATCGCTGTTGAAAGAGAAGAAGCACAAGATTAGCAGAACATGCATCACTGAAATGTTAGATAAGAAAGAAAATCTGAAAATGTTGAAAGCATTGGTAATGATCTTCATCCATGTATAAACCAATGAAGCTGTCAAACTATGCAGCAGTGTTGTAAGACAATACTGCGCTAGTTCCTAATGAAGTTGTTCCTGTTACATTATTATGCCTTTAGTTAAAGTAATCTTATTCTTAGGTTAACAATATTTAAGCCTGAATAAATTTGTCACACAGAGAAATGGTTATAATATAAGATTTTGCATTAGACAGTGGGAGTTAAAAGACTTTAAGGTCCAGTCATGAGGGAACTTCCTGTTTGCAGAGAGAGAAATTTTGCCTTTGGCACTGATCATTTCTCCCACAGAGAGGTCAGTCCACTGCAGCTTCTCATCATCTGTGATTTATGTTTTGGAGGCGGCTTTTTTTTGTATCCACCGCTGCAGCTGGCTTTTGTGATAACATAGATCACATAGCCTGCACTGCACTTGTCACAGCAGGAGAATCTTCACACCTTTGCGAAGTTGTTCTTGAACATTTTCAGAGCAATGATGAAGTTACCGACTTTGACCAAGGCCTCGCATTTGACATTGTGCTCAAATAAACCCTAAGAAAGTCTGAATAAGTTGAACTCACTTCATGGTTTAAGATAGTGGTATATATGCATACACAAAAATAATTTATTCTTCTATAGTTATTCCTAAAATGTTGTGATCAAACCCTTATGACAAAACCCTGTTTTCCACACTTGCTCTGCTGCTGGCCTACATATCACGTCTTCCTGTCTTCTGTAGTCGTGTAGCTTTCACAGAGGATGAGGAAGGTGTTAAAAATATCCAGAGATCCACAGGCCGCAGAGTCAGTTTTATAGACATAATATGAATAAACACATTTCCTGGTGAGCTCTGTCTTTGTGGAACAGCTGTGGGTGCTGCAGGCCTTAAATGACGGACGTCACATTTGCCTTTTATATTCTTCACTTCTCATGCTTGAGACTACTGAAAATTCTTATTTGAGTATTATATTGGTATAAAAATGTCCATAGCTGTATTGTAAGTAAAAATTCAGAATAATCTGTACTTGATTGCAGAAATCCCGTCTTAGTCTCTGCTCATGAGTGTGAATGTATGCATATTTATGGTAAGATGTTGCTTTGTGTTTATTCATCCGAGTGCTTATGAGTTGCCAATTGTGTGTGTGTGTGTGTGTGTGTGTGTGTGTGTGTGTGTGTGTGTGTGTGTGTGTGTGTGTGTGTGTGTGTGTGTGTGTGTGTGTGTGTGTGTGTGTGTGTGTGTGTGTGTGTGTGTGTGTGCGTGCGTGTGCGCGTGTGCGTGTGTGTCAGTCAAATTGGAATGTTCCGTCTGGCAAATTGTCCAGAGGTTTGTCTCTTAAAGAGAGAGAGATCCACAGAAAAGAGAAGGCAATACATTGTAGAAAGAGCAGTCTCTTGTTGCCTGACCTACCAGGAGCATCGGCAGCTTCTGTGTCCAAAGGGACTTGCTTATGCACAAAGGCTGGATGAGTGGATGAAAACTGAGATTGCTGATCGACTTAATATCACAGTGATTTATATCACACTATGATTGCAAATCCAAGACTAACCTTACATTCACATATCAAACTGACTTCAGGAAGTGAAGGAAAAGGAAGAAATATTTCCCTCTGCTGACCAGGTTTGCAGAACATAGCCCCATGTCCGGCTAGAATGTCTTCCCTGCAGCTGTTAAAAAGACAAAGGGTAAAGCTTTGTGTGCTCACCAACTGGCAACTAACTGTGACATCACCCATTGGTTTGTTCTTGAAACCAGAACTAACTATTTTTTGAAGAGCAGGGGGTTGAGCCTGACAGAGCTCAAGGACACTGCACGTCCACCTGCACCCATTGGATGGTATTAGCTGTCAACCAACCACGCCCCCAGTGCCTAACATGATTTATCGTCTATTTGACTCTAAATGGGACCATAATTTACAAAATTAACATCAAGATGTCTTGAAGAAAACTTGAATCTAGATCTTTAGAAAATAAGCTCTTCAGTAAATGTTAATATCTGTGTCCACTGCAAGAATAAACGACAGAAATCTAATTCTGTTTGTGCCTTTTATACAGAATGCTGAGGTGAAATAAATGTACAACATTCCCACCTTAAACAGGCTATGTAAAAGGGGCTATTGTGGTACCAGGCTCAGATAACATTGAGTCCAGTGCCTGGCTCTTGTTTTCTTCTGCTCTGTGGAGAATCGAGTAGGGTTGATTTTGAGCACAGATACAAACACAGCCTTTGTCTCAAGGGTAAGCGGTTCAAGCAAGGATAACGCATGGCCTTGGAAAGGAAATTTAGTTCAAGCTGGGTTAAGAGAGCACAGTTAAAGCCGTGTCAGATACAACCAGCAAGCTACAGTTAATGCACAGTAACACAGAGCTGCACGTACGCGCACACACAGCAATCATTGCATGTTGACGAAGATCCAGCAAAGTTTGAATCTCATTTAAAAATTTCTGAGGATATTTAGCTTGAATATCATCCACCTCTATGTCTTTGTGTTTATAGATACTGAATCATTACATATGAATACATCTTTTGTGTGTAAATCATTTTTTGCTTTTGAATAATTTCAGCTTCTCCAATATAGGGATTTACAGCTCTTCTTTATCATTCATCTAAGTAATTGAAATACATTTAGATTTTATAGATTGTTGGTCAGACAAATTACATCTTATGATAAAACTAAATTAAGTTATGGTCCTAGTAAACTACTTGTGTGAACCACAGACTGCCAGTTCAATGCTTTTTGTATCTTGTAGCTCTGGTCGTAGTAGCTCTGTCCTTAGTGGTGACATTGTCCAGCCAGGTGATTGAAAGCTTTATTCATCTCTAGGTTGTAACTCTGTCTGCCCCCCCAAACACACAGAGTAATGGTATCTATGGATACTGGTATGAGGAGCATCAGCCACCATTGATTCTGGCTGAAAACACTTGACCCTTGGTGACGTTGAGGGTGAGACAGCTTGAAGGCCAGGCTTCATATGGGCAGTACAGGCTCTGATCTTTACTGGAAAATGCTCCCAGCAGACAGAGGTCATGTTACATTGATCAGGACTCAAGTGTGAACGTAAGTCCACACCACTGTCTTCCTTTCCCTCTGGCCAACCCAAGATTCTACAGGTTTTCTTAGCTGGAATAGTAAAGTTAAATGAGACCTGTTCTTTGCATGAGCGACACAGACTGAATAATTTATAGAAAGTTAAACAATAACAATTTCAGATGGAACGCCACTCTGCAGAGTGGATACCTGTGGTAAGACCCAGAAGTCCCCTTTAAATTTAATCAAGGTGTACCAAATGAAAAACTGCCATAGGTATCATTCCTCTAAATCAGTTTGTCATTAAGATCCATTAATTATTCCCTGGGAAATTTGGATAAATGTCAAAAAACAACCTCAACCATCTCACTATGTTGAAGAAAGTGAGTGATCTGTGTGATCCGCCCCGTCCTCTGTATCCGCGGCAACATTTACTGGGTTCTCTCTTGCCTGTGTTGCATTGTTCCACTAAATTCAATGGAAATCAGTTCAGTAGTTTTTGTGTTATCATGTGGATAATCAAACATCAAAGAAACCAACAGGGAAACAAGAAGACGTTGCTTATTTACTTGCTAGATTTTATTTGTGACTTTGACATAACCCTACTTGAGTCATTTGTTGAATCCCATCATGTCTGCCAGCACAAAAGAACCCACAGGTGCAAATCTCTCACTTCTTAGGCACATTGCACTCTCCCACAGGCAGTTTGACATGCTCCCAGTAAACGATATCACAGACCGCCTCAGGCTTGTTGTTGCTTGATGCCTGTTGGGTAGAAGGCGGAGGAGATGACGCAAAACTGGAATGAATTTTGGACATCTGGCCTTTCTGCCAGTCCAGTGCTTGAGAAAGCTCACTCATTATTCATGGCACTTGCTTGGTCCATTACAGTATTACTATGGTTGTTTGTGCATCATGTTGCCCGTAGAGATTATCTGTCAGTATCAAGTCTCATGTAACATTGACATGTTGTTGCAAGAACGGCTGGGTCATGATTTTCAAATTTTTTGTATAGCAAGTAAATCTTTGTTTAATGCCACTATTGGCTTGTCTTAAATTTGCATTAAATCAGTCATGTTTAGCCAGTTTATTTGTTGGTTTGATTGTCAGCAGGATTACGCACAAACGACTGAACACATTTCCACGAAACTTGGTAAAATGACACGACTTGGACCAAGAAATAACTGGGGGCCTATCCAGGATTTATATATATATTTTTTTACATTGTCAAAGGGGCTGGCTTTTTCTGTGTTTTTTTTTTTTTGTGCGTGACATTTTTACCATTTTCCGAGGGAACAATTTGTGGATTTTGATGAGGAAAATTTAACTGAGGTATGAGCTCCACTTTGACTTGTTTGTGTGTCTGACTGATTACTCAAAAATTACTAAATCGATGTCATGAAATTCTGTGGTGGGGCGAATACCCAATAACAATTGGATGGAATGGGTGGATCCGGGATTTTCCTAAACAGAGTGAGTTAAAACGGTAGCCTTGGCAGACGAAAGCACCACCCTAGTCAATTATTTTTTATATAATATATATATTTACTGGCGCATTACTATGTTTTTAAGGTGGTGGGAATACATTGTATACCCACTTTTTTAAAATTTTTTGTTTTACTTTTAATCTCATGAAACCTGTGAGTCATCCCATTGCAGTAGAACAGAAATACTTTGCTGCCAGTTTGTAATTGCCTCGAGCCGCTGTTCTTTGTTGGGCAAGAATTCCCTCTCTGATAATCTTGATCAAAACTTGCTGCTCGGGCTATCAAGGGAGTCAGCTGACTATAGATTCTGTTTCTGAGATAATGCCTCATTCAAAATCCCAAAGAACCACATAAACCAGATGAAATACTGCTTTGATTTCCAGCTTTTTTTAATCAATAGACACTGAGGAGTGTAATCTTTTGTTGAGCTACTGGATATTAATTCCCTCTCGTAATATCTCTGAGGGGTTCATGTCGATGCCGTGATAACCGTGGATTCAGAAGTCCACTCTTCCTCACAGCCATGCAGCATTTTTTTTGCGGCCTTCAAGCTCATGTCTTCACATGATTGTCTCCCAGGACAAAACAGTGTATTGTGTCCTGGAAAAGGTTGCACAGTGGCGCCATAGAAATGCATCCCCATGGGTGAAGACCAATGACTCAGACACAGCAGAGGGAAACAAGAGAAACACCTCTGTGGCCCTGGACATATTCAGTCCATGCTTAGTCCCATAAACCAAGAACTTTAATATTGGACTGACTAGTGATACAAGTAGCACATGATACATTAAATGTAAATGTTAGTGAGAAAGGATACTGGACAGAATTTTATTCTAATGTTTCTATTGTACTGCGGAATACATGTTATGTCTCATGGATTGTGGACTAATTTCATTTTTGTTCATTTTACATTGAATGTTTATCGTAAGTATTTTCTCTATTGCTCAGTCTGACAACAGCATATGAGGATTACGAAATCCCACGTCTGCCCCTCCTTTTCACTCATGTCTCTGTGACCTGAGTTGAGAAGAGAAGTTTTTATTTCTTTCTTTTTGTGCATGGTCTGCTTGTAACCTCCTTCTGAAGCAAAACTAAGTAGCCATTTAAGCATTACTTTGGCCTAAGTAATCAGTCCTTGTGCTGAAGGACATTGAATAAACAAAATGCTAAAGGACGAGTGAGATAGAGTGGCAAAAAAAGAGTACATTTCCACACTTAATGCAGTTGTAATGTTGGGGAAAAGAGAAAGAAAATGTTAGAGGAAATATAGAGCTGCTATTGAAAAGCAGCAGTATGGTGAAAGTTTATCAAATTAAAATATACCAATTGTCTCATTAGTCTTTCCTGCAATACAGTTCTTACTTCATGCCATTTTAGGATTGCAAGGCAAGATATTGAACAATCTGCAGACAGTAATCTTCCTCAGTGATTATCTTATATATTAAGGATGCAGCATGCTGTCACCTGGACAGTTTCATACAAAGCACTGCACCAATTCCATTAATACAGTTTTTGTCAAAGATGATTCCAGTAAATACTCAGCCCCAAATATAATTTACTGTAACGGTGAGTTGAGAAAAACTAAATGTAAAAAGAAATTGCACCACCCTTAGATGTTTGTTTTCAAAGATATCGACCAAATCGGCTGTTTTTGTTTCACCTGAATGAAACTGTTTGTTTGGATGCTACTGAAATGATCATCGCTTGCTACCTACACAAAGGATGTTGTGTTTTGGCCCTTTTCTGTTAGTTTGTCTTTTGGTTGTATGTTAGCAGGATTATGGATAACCACTGGAAGGATTTCAACAAAACTTGGTGGAGGAATTGGACATTTTCTGGTGGAAGGGACTGTTGTGCCTTGAGCACTACTGAGTGCCAGTATCTGTAAAGAGTAGAATGGTGCTTCTAGTATTTTGTATACTACTAGTTAATTTATTCTCTATTCTTTAATTTCTGCTAAAGGGAACAGTGAGATTTTTTTCCCTTCAATCTACCAAAATCTAACATCTGATCTATCTGGGTTAAAAAGATTCATTTTCCCTACGACCTTCAGGGATGTTCGTGTGATGAAGCTTAACTCCACCCAGGACCATTTCCTCCGCTGCCATATTCATAAGCTCACATGCACAGCTGCTCCCCCCATCAGCCTTCTGATTAAAATATCCCATTACAAATCATAAATGCACATTATCACAACCAATGGCAAAATTGTGTTCCCCTGGTTAATGTCTGGTAAACGAATGCAATGATTTCCCTCGTTGGATGAGAGACAAAGCGACATCCTGCTAAACTGAAAACACTCATGCACTGGAAATAATCATACATCAGGCTTTTTGCTCTCTTTTTTTTAGCGTGTGTGTGTTGGGGTGGCACCGGGGTTGGGGCCCAATGCCGATGATCACTTTATAATGACTGCCTGAAGGCCCTAAAGCTTCTTTCTATGCGAGGGGAGGAGGGAGAGAACTTGGGGTTGCGGTAATAGGAAGACAATAGTCATAATGGTGGTTTCCATTATTTCACACAAAATTAGACAAAAGCAGTTAACAGATTTTCAACAGTCGCTGTGTATTTGTTTGTCTGTATAAAGGATTAGGGACCCCACTTTTTTTTTTTTGCACCTCCTGAAGATGTTACCTTTATTCTTGGTAGATTTTTTTTTTTTTTTTTTGCCTTATCCACATCAAGTATGTAATGATATAGATTTTGAAGCCCTCCAAGGCAAATTATTTGTCATTCCGGATAATATGGCTGCATGGTTCCTTTATCAGCTCTTTATAGCTAGTTAATTCTTAAAAATGATTGCAATAGCTTTGGTTGCATTTTTATTAACTGACTTGAGTCCCCATAATATTATGACAACTCGGACATGGAAAGGAACTATGTGTCTATACTAGAGGGTACAGATAGTTGTCTCTAATGTCAGTGTAATGCAGCACTATAGAGCAATCAATTAGTAGTAATTAATGGCAGAGAAAACGTATTTGCCATTATGCTGATAATTACAGAGAATATTTAAATGTCATTAGGTAATTTAGGCTCATGTCACTAGGAACCTGCACAAATGTTTGTCTAAGATTCAAATTCTGTTTTTTATGCTATGATTTTATCGTATGTAGGTTCCTCTAAGACCTAAGACTTTAGGCCTAATGTGACCCCGTTGGCAGTAATGAGTATATCTCCATTTAGATGAGTGAGCCTAATACATTATTTCAACTTTGCAGACTTTGGTTTGCACATTTGCGGTGTGAAATGAGACTGAGAAGAGAACTGAATTCTGATCCAGACAATACATCAACATTTTCTTCAGAGCTCTTCGACTTGGCCTCCCCTCACTCCCCGTTTCGCTTTAGATTAAACTTTCAGCAAGGCTGCTGGTGCCAAATTGGGCAGAAGGAAACAGGAGGATTTGTCTGCTGAGAAACAGTGTAAAAAAGGAGACATTTTATGAAAAGTATTCCCCTTTAAGATCAGACCTACAGGCTTCAGTTTTTCCTTCTGTCACTCTCTACAATCTATGCAAACACATTATAAGGGCTGGAATCTAAATAATGGTGCCAATGAAAAATTGGATGAGTCATTCTGGATCCAATGCCCAGAATGCAGCTCCACATAACTCTACTCTGAAGCTGTTAGAGTTTCTATAAATTTTGATATAACTACCCTGTTGCAGAGTTAAGGGAGCTGCTTCAGTACAGTGCAGGGAGCTTTGGTGGCTGTAGAAATTGTGTGGCTGAACCTGGCTGTTCCTTCTGCCTGCAGTCTCATGTTTATATTACCATGGCAGAAATTCAGCAACAGGGCTGGGTAACATGCAGTGCTATTGTTTCCATATGTAAATTTTGTAGATAGACATATACTTACAGCAGTTTGTGTTACTTATTTTGACGTGTCCAAACTTACAAGTCTGGTCTTTCATGCAATTTATTCTATTGAATTTATACTTCAACTAATTTGTTTAATTACAATTTTGTAAATGAAAAGTCTTGTTGATATGTCTTTGCATTTTACTTAGTGATTCAATAAGGGCAGCTTGTAATTGCCTGACCAATTCTTATTTGCAAATCTGTGTATAACCTCTCAGTTCATTTTCGATATCGATTATCAACAGTTGAAGAACAAACTTAAAACCAATAAGACCAACAAAACATGTGACCTATTGCAGAGTGATAAAAAATGTAAACACGTCAGAGCAAAAATCTCACGTACAGTGTGTTTACACCTCTGGACTAAGTTAATGTGTTTTCTGTATTTTCAGACTAACACCTTCTTTATTGAGGCAAAATCTAAAATGTTTAAAAATGGACAACATGGCCCAATCCTCCTCAGGGTTAATACTGTCTTGAGATCAACAGAAGTCTCCAGATCAGTGGAAGTCATCTTGGTTGTTTCAGGAAGAGTTTTGGGACCGATGGAAGTCAGTCTGACCAACCAACGTGAGCTCACTGATTGGTCTGGTTTCAGTGGTAAAATCCCATCACAACCCAGACTGAGAGGGTCAGATTGAAAAGGAAAACCAGCCAACAAAATGGCAACACACCAAACCGCAGAGGGTGAAGAGACATATGAATTTGGGCCCAAACACAAAAAGTCTGAAAGCTTTGAGTGAGAGAAAGGATCCACTGTGATGTGAGGAAGGTAGTGCATAATCAGGATGAACACAAGTGAGTCTTCCCTGTTACTGCTAGACAACAGCAGTAATCCATTTTGCAGTTTGGCTTTTTTAACATTGTGATGTGTATTTGCCTCTAACCAATTCATGTAATTAGGTTTCTGAATACTCCAGTCAGTGGGCCTTGTGTATGTAATGTTGGATTTTGAGGGATTTGCTGACCTTTCTCTGGCTAAGCTGGTAAGTGCATGAAACCCCGCCTCCTCCCCTCAATTCCATCTTGAGCAACTTTCCCTTTTCTCCCAAATGACTTTGCTCAAGTCACTCTTTCTATTAAACTTTCAGCTACAAAGACCTCCCTGCATCAGATTTTTAATCTAAGCAGACCCCTTACATGTAAGGGAACATAAATTGGAAATTTTAAAGACTAGTTTGCAGTAAGGCAGTGTGCAAGAGGGAAGTAGGGCAATTAGGCCACTAGTTAGTACCTCAAAGCTCACAGTCAGGCAGATGGATAATTCAGATATTTTTTGTAGTTCCTTTTGTAGATAGCGGTTAAGAGACGTGTGTACACGATTTAAAATATTCTGTGGAATTTTACTTTCTGCTTATGAGACTATTGCCTTGAAGAAATTATTTGAAGTCAATTGCAGTGCTTCATCAAACTTCAAGAACAAAGACCAAAAAGGCACTGTAAAAAATATATACTTAGGTATCATACATAAAACTTAAACGGCATCAAAGCATTTACTTGAAATTGCAACCTTCCTGTGCCTTGTTCAAAGGTACCACAGCTTTATTCTGCGATAGAGAGGAAAATGCAGCAGGAGATTGTGTTGGTCAGACTCGCTCACAACAACAAGACAATGTCTAGAACATTCAGGCGAGAAGGGGAGCCTGGGTAGACCAGCAGGAGGCAGGACATGACGTACAGTATATATTTCACTGTGGAAATCCACACCAGCGTTGGCCCTTATCACCAAACGCTTTCAAATCTCATCTCTGTCGTGTCTTCTACATGTATGGCTCCTCCTAATATTTTTTGCTCACAACCCCTCTGGAAGATATCAGGAAAATGTCTTGACTTCATTGCGTGTCTGAAAGCAGTTTTAGTCTCAACTCTGGGTTGCCATAGGTTTGAGTGATTGGATTCATCGGGAATCAAATGTCCGTATCAGGTATATTGCGGGCTCTATAAAACTAAACCTAGTATTTACACATCTGTAGAAATATTTTGTTTATCATATAGACTTACCTTGTATACGATTTATACAGCCTGTTGATTTTGTTGTGGTGATGTATAATCCCTGGCATTAAGTTGGACATACTGTAAATACCATACATAGAAAATGTAGCTCTGAAATTCAGAATTCAGTTGAGCTGATCTTTTGATGCATTATCTGTTCATTTTACACACGTTTATCCTGTACACATTGCTTTAACTGTTGCTACATTGATTCAAAGCAATTTATTTCCTTTTCTGTGGCCAGACGAGAGAATGCCATTAAAATGGCTTCGTAGTAGAAACCCGTGCAGCCGACTGAAACCCTTTGGCACTGGGCCTGGAGACATGCAGTCAGGCTGGGGTTTTTTCGGGGAAGCTCATGTGGAGTGGAAGGCCCAGTCCGACCACTAACCCTCTGAGGCAGAAAACAAAACACAGCAGACGTTTCGGTCTGGTGCCATATAAGTTGGTAACCAGTTGTCTATTCGCAGCCAGACTGGCCTGTGTTGATCTGGGGATTTGATTTGGCTTTGTTTATCGCCACTAGGCTCATTACAAAACAAGCTGAAATGCTTTGTGCAGCAACAGAGGAGGAGGAGATGTGGAGAAGCTAGCTGTGATAGTGAGTGAATGTATGCTCAAATCTGACAAGGGCCAACAAAGACCAAAAACTAAAAGTTTAGATCTGAATACAAAATAAATACTTGGTAAGCTTTGTCTGTTTGGTTAAAGTTGTGTATATTATTCATTATAATTAACACTTTGTTTGATTTTGAGGGCAAAGTTTAGGAGATAAACTCTTATATGAAATGGAAAGTAATGTCACTTATTGTTCAGCAGAGTTCATTGTTTACAATAATCAACTGAGTTGGCAGAGAAGTATGTAAACCCTCATGTAATACCCATCTCTGAGATTTCTACCAAGCACAATGGAGGTGATAAGCTTAATTTGCATTGGTCACAGCACTGGAAATGGTATTTATAAAAGAACAGCAGAATAGGTAGCAGTAATTATCCTATTTACAGACGTATTTTCAACTTAATCACTGTAAAGGCAGTATTGCTCTTTTTATATTGCTCATCTGTACAACTACAGTTTTGTTGTGTTAGATGAAACTGAGAGAGAATGTAGGCAGAGGATGAACAGACAGTGTCGAGGGCATCAGAGGGAGCACAATGCAGGAGATGGATGAAAAGGATAAAAGCAAAATCAGAGAAGCTGCAAGAGAGGAAACACGAGAGAGGGAGTCGTAGAAAGTAACAACTCCAAAGCTCAGTCCAAATCATAATTTCTTGTCAAGTAAAATATAGTCTTGCTGAGAAACACACTGTCATGCACACGCACAAAAAATGCATTCGTCACACATTGAAACAAAGTCAAGGACAACCACACACATGCATAAACTAAAACCACTTCCATGTTATTTTCACTCCATCCCTACATGTTCTTCCATTCTCAAGCACAAAGTCATCTTAAGGATATACATATACGATGATTAAATAAACCTTTAGGTTATGCTTTCATTGCCATTTGTCCGTCAGCGGGACTACTCAAACACCAGAACCGATTTCCATAAATTTTGAGGAGGGTTGGGGTATGTACCATATAACCAATTGATTCATATAAAATATAATATGTTATATAAATGTTGAAGAAGGTGTTAGTCTTGGCAGAAGCATTTTCTCAGATGAGTGCCCTTCCGATTACTTAGAAAAATGTTGAAAATTGCCCAAAAACAACATAACCTCCTTGTGGGATGTAATGCTGAATTCTGACCTGTGCAACACACAAGCACACGCACACCTACCACTACACCTGAGCTCTCTATCATCTTCCACTACTCCCACAGCTGATGGTTAACAAAACAGAGAGAAAGGAGACTGAATAATCACGTTTTTCCTGCCTCGTGTGAATTCAAACCGTAGAGCTCTGAAACCTGTCTCCTAATGAATCTGGCACAGGGACCAAGAGAGTGAGTGTTTCAGTGGGAGAGGGGGATCATGGAAGAGGAGAGAGAGAATGATGTGTGAGAATGTGATGGATGGAGAGAGGAAGTTGGAGAGTTTTAGAGAGTTGAGTTCAGGAAGAGAGAAGGTGTGTGCTGTGAATTCAATCAAAAGAATAGGATTGTACTCATAGGAATGGATGGGAGATAGATTGAGAGAGTTTGTATGCATGAGGCTGTGACGATAATTCCCCAAATTAATAAACCTCATCCTGGCCAATTTGTCACAGATAAGCAATGCCTGGCAACCCTGAACACACAGGACTCTTGGAAGTGCACTGAGATGTAGAGAGGATAGTGCAAACTGACAGCTATGGGCAGTGTGAGAATGTTGAACAAAAATGCAATGGCAACAGAAGGTTAAAGGAGTTTCTTTTGTATCAGGGTTTGAATGGAGCGATCATGAAAGAGAGAAAAAACAAAACTACAAGCGAGACAGTGATGAATGAGAACCAAGAGATGTTTTTGAGAGGAAGGAGGGGCAGATGAAAGTGTGGAGCAGAAAGGAGATGGAGAGAGGTGAGACTGTTGAGGTGTGATCTCAAGGTTATAACCAAAACATTCAAGGGAGCTCAAGGTCACAGAAGAGTTGCAGAATCATAAATACAAATTTTAATTCTGTTTTGAAATTACAACAAAAATTAGCTTGAAGATGACTTTAAGAAGTTTGTGGGTAAGTTGATGAAGTGACAGAAAGTGAACTAACTCTTTGGAATTTCATCAATTTGTGTTATAATATGGTTGGATCTAAGTTACAATAATGAACAATGACAATCAATTTACAACGTCACTTTTAGCACAAATCACTGGATTTTATTGTCCATATTTATTGATCAGCAAAAGCTGGGTGTAAGCAAACCAGGAGTCCCGTAACGGAACCAGATTGGAGTAACATTGCTCGTGAACATGAGTCTGTCGTGTGCTAATCATGGTTGCACGCAGCTTGGAGTCAGGACACCAAGGCACAAGCTGTTGCTGTCCAAAAACAGCATCGCATATGTGGTTGAAGAGTTCCTCCTCACTACAGGGAAAATGTTTTATGGACTGTTGAAAGCACGGTTTAGATCATGATCCCAACAGTGAAGTACAGTGGAGGGAGAGAGCGTCACGACTTAGAGATGCTTTGCTGCCTCTGGGCCGGGACAGATGGCTGCTGCTGACAACCTTTTCAAGTGGCCCAGACCTTAACCCTACAGGGATGCTGTGGAGTGACCTCAGAGAGCTGTTCATGCCAGACTCCCTTAGAATGTGGCAGAGCTGCAGCGGTTCTGTGTGGAAGATGTGGTTGAGCAGGTCTGATCCACAGCTGCCTGAAACACTTATCTGAGGTTATTGCTGCCAAAGGAGTTTGGACCATGCAGTTTTTAAATCCATGGGTGCACTTTCTTTTTCCACCAGCACTGTGAAGTGAATGCTGAATGGTTGTCGTCAGTAAAGATGTGGAATAGTGTTTGTCTTTATTAGTGACTGAAATGAAGATTAGATTATGCACCAATTAATACATAATACCAAATAATACCACAGGGTTCACATATATGGCCCTTGTAGGTTGGAGAAATATTCAAAGCAGGTAAAACACAACCATACATTATTTATGGCCATTTGTGTTTTTTGAGGTCATTGTGTAACTTTCAATATCAATATTCTACTCTACATTAATACATTAAAATTATTATATCCCTTTAACCTAACCTTAAAATAATTATAGGTTCCCTGTATATTGAGTAAAAATATAATTCTTCAGTAATTTTACAATATTATGCTTAATATAAATTAAGTAATAAATTGAAATAAAACGTATTAAAAACTTTGACGATTGATTTATTGTTTAGCATTCAGTCAAACTAAAATAAGAAATATTTGCTGGTTGTACCTCTTTTTTGCCTTTGTGTAGTTTGTGTATTTGAATTGAATACTTTTTGATATTTGAAGTTTCATTGGGCTCATTTTAGATATTTCATAGTCTAAACAATGAATGCACAAATCGATAGATTCATCAATAATTAAAATAACTTAGTAGCTCTCCCATTAGTTTTTATTTTAATGAACTAATAGTTCATAAATGCTGGGACACACCAATTTAAGTAATGTAGACATATTATCATAATATTAATATAGACCTAAAGACTATTTAAAATATCTGAACTTTGCCCAAACAAAATAGGTTGTGTGCAGTAGTAAATTGACATTTTAATACTCTGAATTTTAAAGTAAATTAATGATTGTATTATCATAACTTTGATTTCATCACAGCAGAAGGAAATACTATTCTAAGACCACGTAATATAATTGTATGCCTTGTTTCACATTTATACTTCTCCTTCTTTCAGTATATCCACAACTAACCCTAAAGTGTCTAATACAAGGACGTTTGTGTTTTAACATGTCTAAATAAGACCATGTATCGACTGCAAACCTCAGACAAAATGTCACTATCAGTTACTCATAGTGCCACTGTCACACTGATGCTGCCTCTGGCAGAAATCCAATAATAGTTTGGAGAAATTACGAGATGGTTATTCTGAAACAATTAGGGCTAAACCTCTTGGTATTTCAGAAGCAAAAACATGGCTCGATAACTTAATGTGAAAATCACACTCTTTTGGCAGTGATGGTGACTACTCACTGTGATGTGAACAGAGAGAAAGCGTCACATTCTGGAGCTGTTGGAGAAAACCTTGACATCAAAAAATATTCCCTGACCTAAGATTCTTGACAGGCCTCTGTCTTGGCCTCACATTGCTATGATGCCTAGAGCGTAACCTGTGGGTGATGAAAGAGACAGAAGGGACGGAGATGGGGGTTTCTTGCTGCAGCAGAGGGGCTCTGCTCCCCCAACGGTCCAGGCCAATCTGTCGAGATCCGGCAGATGGCCAGGGCATCTTGCTCTCCGCCGTGCCTGTTTGGCCGCAGTTTATTTTTCCAGTGAAGTAGCGGTTTGTTTCTATAATGGTACTAACGCTACATCTCCCTTTCCCTTTGAATGAAGTCGTAGATAAGAAGGGACAGTAATGAGACTCAGGAATTCCAGCAACGCACACCTTTGCTGATATGACATGGGGAATAATTTAAAGGGCAGTGACACAGACGTTTACCACTGACATATTTGTTAATGTGTGTGCAACAAACTGGACCAAATTCAGTGACAGAGGGGGAATCAAGATGATCTGATGAGATCTTGAAACACTTAGCTGCATTGGTTTACATACAAATGAGGATGTTTAGAATCTGCATTGACTCCTCTGTACTTATAAGATATGTAGTCAGTTTTATTTAACTGCCAGTATGTTACATTGAAGATGATTATTTTACTGAACAAAGTAAATATCGATCCATGTGATGATGTAATCAATTTACATTTGTGGTGTGTGTAGAACTATAAGAAATTGTAATCACATGATGTAATACATATCCTCAGAATAATATTACTAATCTGAGATCTACTGGGAAAAAAATACACTTTGATTTACCTGACTGAAACTGGAGTTTAAGTGTACATTTTAAATGTGCTGTCTATCAGGTATGAACCTATTTATTAAAACATGCAGCGATAAACATCTAGCCAATCTGGCAAAAGGGAGTGGAATTGTTAATAGAGCTAAACTGATTTATTGGTCAGTGCCAACCTTCCACAGTCGTATATCAGTGTCAGTCATAACGTTTGCTGATGTCTGCTGTTATGGAAACTTAGATTTTGCACGTGTATTCATGTTACATTTTAGATTTTTCAGCCATTAAATCTGTATCAGAAACACGTTAATGCTAAATATCTGAGCAGGGGTAAAATTTGTATGTATTATTATACTGTACATAGAGAACTATCTTTGTATATACTGCATTTAGTTCTCTAGCTGTTGGCCATCAAGACAATTTAGGGGGAAAAAAGAAGAAACTGTCCAGGTTAAAGGACAACGACCGACTGACCTGTTAATTACAATTGTAAATTAGGCTCAAATCCCTTTACACAGAGATGTGTTTTTGATGATACCTTCAAAGCCTGTAGTATTTAAATAAGCACAACATAAATTGCTGTGCATTATTAGGCTATAGAAGCCCCAGAGCTGGAGTTGGAGAGATGCTGACCTCAGCTGTAGTGTGATGAATAGTATTAAAATACAACAGTGAGTAGAAACAACAGTCATTGATGAATTGCAGCTTACTTAAAGGGGCAGTGAGTAACATTTTATTTCTGTGGTGCGCGGAAATGCAACCGTTATATATTAACAGCGGTTTATGAGGTGGCTGATCAATGGTAGTGAAACAGCTGCAGTGCTGAGCTGCGCTGTCTTGGATTTCTGACTTTTAGAAGTGGTTCAAACTCAAAATTGGATTACTCGCTCCTGTTGTCAGAGAATTGTATTGCACATACGTGACCAGAATCGCATCATGTCTCAGCCATATTGTCCTGATCTTCAAACCATGACACTCAAGTGAATGAGGCAGATTATCATTCAGTGATGATGTGACACCTTAGCTATTATACTCGGCACTAATTAGCTTAACGTCCCATCTCTGTTACAAGATATTACTCTGTCAGTTACAGACTCCTGTAATTAAGGGAATGTAGATCTGAATGTCGGACCTCCTACTTGTCACAGAAGCAGGTTGATAGAGGTCATACTGTGCAGCACATATACATATATTAATCACATAAATCACATGATTAATAATGGCTGCTAAAATGTCAATTTTGACTCGGATCCATAAAAAATGGATCATTGTCTTTTTTTATTGCAGTCGTATGTTTTCTTTCTCTCTTTTTATTTTAGCTGTTGTGTTCTGTGATTAATTTTCCTCATAATTCCCAGAGGTGCAGGTTTATTGAATAAAGCTAATTGGGTCGTGTGTGACAAAACAAATTAAACAAATTTTTCTATTTGTATATTGCAGGTAATTCCCAACTAGGGGCGACCATTGTGGATGCCTTAGACACTCTGTACATCATGGGTCTGCACGATGAGTTCAAGGACGGACAGGAGTGGATCGAACAGAACCTGGACTTTGGTGTGGTGAGTACACGACTTCTTCTTATATCAATGAAAATAATCACAGAAGTAGCAACACAATCAGGAAATTTATCTGATTTAAGGTCCAGTCAATGTTGATGAGCATCATAGACTATAAATACAGATTACAGCGCTGCCATCTTGTTCTGGTGGGGTCGTTCGAAGTCAGCCATTGCAGTTGTGATCATGTGATAGAGATATAGAGAATAGGTTCCGCCGAGAGACACACACACACACACACACACACACACACACACACACACACACACACACACACACACACACACACACACACACACACACACAATCATGAGTCAGTCTCCGCTTTCAATCATGATGTCTTGTACTGTCCATATACCGCCCATAGTCCCAATCTAAACAATCTTCTCTGGATTTGGATGCATTTAAATATATCGTATTGCTGCTGCTTGGTTTAATGAACCTTGTTTAAGGATTAAACATGTTGTTGTGTTTCCTGCTCCTGCTGTGAAAACACTCTTGTACTTTACAGTACATTACATTCATTTGGCAGACACTTGCATTCAAACTGTGCAGGAGCAAGAGCTGTGTATCGTCCAAAACTGGAAGTGAATCCCCTTGAGTATAAAGCTGGATGGACAGTGACTCTGCTGTATTCACTTTAGCTGTGAGCTAAGCTCTTGACTGATATGAAGGACCAAAAGGTCTGCAGAGCACAGAACGGCTGGAGGCTTTTTACAAGAAATACCTATACCATAAAAAAAATCATAATATCTTTTTCTACTTTCGTCAACAGCCAAATTCATAATTTGGCCAATTACTTTGACAGCAGAGCACAGCCTTTCTAATGGGGTTATAGTGATGCTGGAGTATTCATTAAAAGAGACCAGGAGTTAGCGCTACTTTAATTTATCTGATGAACATGGTTTTCAACATGTCCTCCAGCACCATCAGAACACAGATAACATGCATGAGTCAATTATATGGGATCAGACCCTAGTAGCGCTGGCAGTGTCACCAGTGTTCTGCACCGCATCAATCAAATCACATTGAAACTAATTTAGAATACGAACAGAAGCTGCACGTATTTCAGTATAGTTATAGTTCTCTAGCAAATATTGGACAAACAGTAGCTTTGATTTGGATTGAAAAAGATCAACTCCCTGCATTTTACCTCGATGTGTTTGTGTTCATCAGTCTAATATAAACCTTTTCATTTTTTTCTTTTTCCCAGTTTCCACAATTTGTCAGAATTTTTTACAACTAAGCATCGTAAGCCTAATTTACATTTTCATTATTGTAAAATAGTTCACAGGGTTGTGATGTACAGTATGAATTTAGAATTGTAAATTAAGAGTTGGGTTAATAACATCCCAATAATAACAAAGTTAAGCAGAGCCCGAATGTCGATACAAATATATCAACCAATAAATATCTTTTGAAAACTTGTAAGTGATTTCTACGATGTCAAACCTTATAACCCTAAGTATAATTGAGGTGTGATATTTCACAGTTTAACCGTACATTTTATTATAAATCACAAATTATATAATGAAAACACAAATGCAACCAAACCTTTAGAAATTTAATTAAAACAAATATTTTTACTTAAAATATAACATAAATGCACATCTTCCATTGATCCTGTACAATTAAATGTTTTGTATCAGCAAACATAAATGCAGATACCAATGCAGATCAGCCAACCATTAAATCCATTGAGCTCTACTTCATTTTTTTGCTTGATTCCCTTTTGAGTATCGGTTGATGTTCATCCTTCTTTGTCCATTTACATCCATTTTCTTTCCCTTTTCTCTTCTATCTCCCTCTTCCTTTAACACCCTCCTTTCTTGTCTGCCACATCTGCAGCTCTGCTCATTTATTTCCATCCTCCTCTTTCATTACAGCTTCCTTCTCCCCTTTTCACCTGCCAATCACATCCACTCCTTCTCCTCCCCCCCCCCATTTTCATCTCCCTTCTTTTTTCTTATCTATTTTTGTCTTTACTGAGGCACTACTTTTGTGTTTTCCTTTATAACCTTGTGCTGGAATTGACCATTTTATTGTCCTCGTGTCTCCCCTCTTTCATTACATTTAATCATAATTTTTATCTATCCATTCATCTTCTGCCACAACTATCACTTGTTCTTATCCAGCTCACACTCTGTCCATCGTAAGAGTTCATTTTACTTTCATCTTTTTTCCCCCTGGATAATTCTTACTCCTTCCAGTCTTCTATTCTCTCACTACCTTCCCTCCATCATTCTCCAACCTGTTGTTTGCCTTCTGAATACTAGTCAGAAAGTTATATCCTTTTTCTGTTCCTACTATCTTTCACATTTATTCACACCGCTTTTTGTCATTTATCCCCTCACCTGTCATAACGGCTCCTCCCTCTTCTTTCACTAAACATCCTTTGATTCTTTGTTCTCCATTACCACTTGTCCTTTCTCCCCTTTTCTCTCTGCATTCCCATTCCCTCCTTTGACATCATTATATTGTCCATGTATGGCTTATCCTTGCTACCCCCTCCTTATCCTTTTTTTTACTCCTTACTCTGCCTGCACCAATGTCTGACACCCAAGCTTGTTAGTCCCTCTACTGAGGCAATCACAGGGCAGGTAGGCAGGAGGGGATCTAACAGTCTGACACTTGGAGGGCTAATTAACCTCAGGATCACTGTGGTTGAGCAGCGGAAGGGTGGAGGGAGGAATTGGTGTGGAAGAATGAGAGAGAGAGAGAGAGAGAGAGAGAGAGAGAGAGAGAGAGAGAGAGAGAGAGAGAGAGAGAGAGAGAGAGAGAGAGAGAGAGAGAGAGAGAGAGAGAGAGAGAGAGAGAGAGAGAGAGAGAGAGAGAGAGAGAGAGGCTTAGATGGATGAATGGAGGACGAGGGAGAAATTGGGTCTGCAGAGATGGAGTGACAAGAAGAAGAAAAGTGCAATAAGAGGCAATGAAAGAGAAAGAGGTATGAAGATCAACCACACTGAGAAGATGGGGTTTGGATGAATAGACCAATGAAGACATGGAGGAAGACAGATTAGAGGAGAAGACAAAGTTAGCAGAGTAAAAGTAGCAGAGACGGCTGAAGAAAGAAATAGAAAGACTTTTTAACTCTTCTTACTCCCTTTATTTACAGGCTTATAACAGTCACTATATATATATATATTTTTTTTTTTTTTTTTCATACGTACTTGAGCTAATGTGAGTTTTAGCCTACATTGGTCAAAATTGTGACAGAGATGCTCTATGAAAAGTCAAACTCAATTAGCCATTGAAATTTGCTCTGTAATCATGGACAAATCACACGATGATTTCTGAGGTAATTTATGGAGATTTATCCACAACGGATATTAAAAACTAATATATGAAAGTATAAATCATGTTGATTCTAAAATATCTCTGAGATAACGCTATGTTCGGTTGTCCCCTGAAAGTCAAAGATTTGAATCCTCAGTCACAGTCCCTTTAGTTAATGGACATCTGTAAATCGAGCAGTCAGTCAGTTTGCATAACTTCAGACTGAGCCTTTCTCAGATTCACGCCCTTCTCTGGGGTAAAATCAATCCCCTGTGTCAAGTCGTTTATGGTTGGCAAAAAAAAATACTTGCACATGTCTGATCTGTCATTAACGTACATGTTCGATCGAATATGATAACTTGACTTTTTCTTGCTTTGGCACTGACGTAACACCAAATCCTGTGCAATAAAGCTCTTCTTGATAGTCTATATGAAAAATAGCGAATAATCTAATATTTGCATTGAACAAGCTAAATCTGACTCCGCTGTCAAAATGTGTTCGGTACAGCCCTGATATTCACTTTTGGATTATGGAGCACGACTTTTGATACAAATTGTGTCATTCAAGCACTAAAGGTTAGAAACCCTCTATGAAGCTTAACAAAGTGTGAAAGCCTTTCCAAAATGTCTCACATATCAGATTGTCAGCCTTAGTCTGATGAACGGTACCTCTGAGGTGGATATAAAGGCACCAAGTAGATTGAGGGTCGACAGAATAAGGCAGAAAAACCGGGAAGGGAAGATACATTTTAGATGAACAATTCAATATGAAGTGAACTGTGAACTTGTCAGTGAAAAAATAATGATATATTACATTTAAAAAAATGTTATTGAAATTGAGCCATGTCTTAGTTATCGGTCACCCAAGAAACACTGAGGTAATGCAGAGAGGAATGACAACACATTCACCTGACGCTGTCAATATTTTGATTCTTTAAATATAAGTCAAAGCGTTTTGCAAACAGAATTAGGTATTCTAGCAGAGTGACAGTCAAACCCCTGCAGGAGCAGCCATTGTAATAAAACCTTACAAGCAGTGTGTGATTTACACCTTATTAAAATGGTGGGGACTTATGAAATGTATAACAACTGCAATTAGAATGAAAGGAGAATGAGACAATGATGAAAATATGCTTGTAGAAAAAGCAGAGGTGGAGAAGCCCCTTTGGATACACGAGAGGGGAATGCAGAGATGGGATAAGAGGGTGGAGAGGAAGGAGGAGAGAGGACAGAATGAGACTTAGAGCTGTTAATGGGGAGAAAGTGAGGAGGAGGAGGAGGAGGTGTGTCACTGTGCTTTCATTAACGGCTCGGTTTGGTGCTCTTGTACCTGCATGCATTAGGCAAAGGATTCAGGCATCAGCTTCCAGCTACTGTTACATTCATGAAAAGTTAAGCTAATTTAAGGTCAATCTTAGCAATAGGGCCATGGCATTACTCTGGCTTCTGCTCAGGCCTTTTACAAAATAGGAAATTCCCCGACTCATATGGAGCAATATATTTCAAGCCTGCAGAGGCCAGGCAGTGTAATCGGTGGCAAAAGTGTTATTAAGCTTGGCCCTTGCGAAAAATCAAAGATTTGCTCAACCCAAGGTTGCAGCCACACCAGACCTCTCTTATCAGAGCTCTGGGGCTGCATTAAAGGCATAGTCTGGATTTCCATTTAGGAGATTAAAGACATCACTCTTAGTCAAGTTTAATCACTCTCCTGTGCATGCATGTGTGAGTGCAGGTTCCCCTCAACATTACATTGAGCTTAACTGCCGCTGGGTGTGTTTGCCATCCCAGTTAGACACAGTTTGACCTTCATGATGATGATATTTTTTACCCCTTTTCACTTTATCAAGCCATAGTATGAGACGTGGACCTATGGATAAGTCATGATTTTCAAATAGTTTTTTCTAAGGATAGTATAAGCTGACTAGTTTCTTAGAAAACAGATTGCCAAATAGAAATTAGTAAGTAATGTTTTAATACTGCCAGGATGTGTTGGTAATGCACCTAAGAGCTGTTTGCAAATCCCCAAAGAACAATTAGAGAGGAAGAAGACTGTGTATGCACATGTGAGATTGCCAGCTAGTACCGTCCAATGGTTGCAGGCAGTTATAGGTGAGTGTGTGCAGTGTCCTCAAGCTCTGTCAGGCTGTTTCAAAAAACCAAGATGTCGCTGGACAAATGCCAAACTGTTGGTTTGTAAAAAAAAAAACAGCTCTCAAACCCCAAAAAAGGATTTGCTTTGTCCTTAAGACAAACAATCAAAGATGAGGTAGTGTGAACTCTGCCAGGCAAAGCTAGTTTATCAGTTTATCAAAATGATGCACAGTTATTAGATTGATAGATAGAAAGATAGATTCTATCTAGGAACATGGCAACATTGCTACAATGTTCTGTTGATATTACTTACTTAAAATTACAATTCTATGTTTCCAATATCATGTACACATTTGTATTCTGTGTATTGCTCCCATCAGTTCAGCCACCCACCTGCCATCACCAGCACATCCACGAGCTCCAACACTAATGAATGATTGAATAGTTGCCATGTCAGGTCGAGCCAAGCAGTGAGTCATTGTTTGAGTCTCCAATGTCCTGATGGAGCCCCCGCACTGCAGCTTGCCCTCATATGATGAATGTGTTGGCATGAGGTCTGCATCCATCGCGCCACCAAATTAATGGACTCTGATTACTAATGCATTAATAATCCTGGTTAGATTGCAGATTTAATCAGGGATGATGCTGCAGAGATGGAGAGATAAATGAATTCTACCTGTCAAAGGCTGCGTTCCAGCCTGGTTTGATTAACCAAATTCAATTTTACAAGCGTGACGGTTCCTTCTTCAAATTTTGTTGTGTGTCAGCACTTCAATGTTCCACGCAACACTGTGGAAATGCAAAGTGGTCTTTCATAGTATTTTGGAGAAGCGAAAGAGATGGCTTCATTATAGTGCATGACATTGCTGAGCTGGTGGTCCTACATGGTGAAATCAGCTATCATGTCTGTCATGACGCCCCCTCGTCTCATCTCGTCTCTTTTATACTTCCCCCGAAGCGTTTTACTGAAGGTCAAAGACATGTGACAGTGTCTTATCCAGCCTTGTGTGCATCGTCTCTCTTGTCACCTGGGATGACAAGTAGCTGGAGAATATAATGTCTCAGTGGAGTCACATGGATGACATGTTTTTCCAGTTATTTCCCTTCAGACTTATAGCTATCAATATATTATTTTATGCTTTACTGAAATCTTTGAGCCACACCATGTGGTAGACAACTATGCAGATGGATAACATGCTGTGAATGGGGAAAAAAAGGAAAATGTAACCATGTTATAAGTAAGTCTTGAAAATATGCTGGGGTCAGAGTAAAATATGTTTTTGTCTGTAAGGATGGATATTGTGTCAGATAAGGCTAATTAGTATAATTTCTTACTGTGTCGCAGACTAATCACTATTTGCCATTTTTTTATGACGTGTAGTTTTACTGGAAAGGAATCGTCCCAACTGACTTCCAGGGCAAACATGGCTGTCATGGTAATCCCTTGAGGAAACTCAAAAAACGGTGTTGTTCCGCAGCTCTACAAACCTTTCCTCTGTTTTTCAGTTTCACCTGACAACACCAATGACACTATTCCTCTTTCGCTTTGCCATGTTTACATTCGTACACGGCTTTATCTCTTCTTGTGGAGCGCTGTCAGTTGTGCCCAAATCGGTCAATGTCACAGAGGTGACAAAACATCTGTTATCCATTATGACACACGGCAAGAGATACATTTACTGTTACACCTGATGCCCATCGCCATACATTTTCTGGGCTCAGCTATAATCTGGGTAATATCATGTAGCCTCGTACAGTTCGGTGCACATTATCATACTGCTTCCTTTTCCCTGTTATTTTTCTATTATAAGAACAAGTAAGCCATTTGTATGCTCTCTGAGTTTTACTCCAGTTCACCAGGCTTGTGTTTTGTAATATAATATCCACTTTCTGCTGTAGAAATCTGAGACAGATGCAGAAGAAGAAACCACCAAATAAACCCCCTTTGAATTTAAAACCAGTGAAATTTTTGCATATATTCTTTAAAATGATCAAATGTTTATCAAAGTTGCTGCATTTGACATGTATGGTGATTGTAAACAAGAATACACAGCTGACACTTTATCCAAGTTGAGTATAAGGACAAGCCTCAATTGATGGATCTGCAAAAGCAGCAGAGCGTCAGTTGAATATACATCAGTCAATCTATTTTGATGACCCACTGAGTTTGGATCTTAGCAAGAGGTGCTTTTACAGAAGTGGCAGGATCTGATTAAAATAAACAACGGAGATTGTCTGTGACAGGAATGAAATGTCTTAAAAATATGTCTTGATGTGTTCCTGTTTATACTGCACATTGTGGATATTAATAGAAAAAGTAGAGAGGGTTGGAAAGTGGATGTAATTCACAGGGGAGAGCGAGTACAGTATGTCATTAAGAGCTGTCTTATGATAAAACATCAGAAAATGATGCTGCCCTATTTATGAAGCTTCATACCAAAACAATTCATGAAACTCAGACATCGTGTGTGCTACTCTCGTGCGTCATTGCACAACCTACATGATTCCTCGCTGTCTCATCTGTGTTCACTGCAGGTCTGTTTTTATAGCTCTGCTGCTCATTGGGGTTAGTGCTCCTAAACTACAGATGTAAATGGCTAACAAGTGAGGCTGACGGACAGGGTTAGTGAGACAGATGGATCTTGAAGAACAAAGCTGGCCTTCAGCTTTAAGAGCTTCCCGTCCCTTCATCACTCAGCTCAACAACAACCGCTGTGTGACTCGCAGCCCCTGCTGTTTTGGTGTGTGCTTCCTTATGTGCGTTTGCTCTTTCATTCTTCAGATTAATCTTGCACTTACGAAAATAGTGTTCTAACTTTAACAACGTTGGACATTGACAGGAAACATTTATAAGTTAAATACAGCGGCTGAAAAGGGTCCATCAGCATGCATCATTTCAAAAATCATGGTTTAACTTAGCAACAGCGCCCTCTGCAGCCACGCATGTTGATTCATTCTGTTGGGCTATGAGTCAGAGTGATTACATTGTTTTCTTGTAGAGAAAAAACAAAGTCTATCAATGTGTTGAGTGGAGTTTTGACTGCGTAGTCCTACTCACTGAACTGTAACACAACTGGATGGTGGATATTACCCATAATCCCCAGCTTCCTGAACCAGAAGAGCTATCGCTTTTACAAACATAGTTTAGCACTTCTCATAGAAGATCACACCAGCTCACCAGACTTACATAGCGCAAGTACAGGTGTTTAGAGAGATGAGTGAAAATGGGAGAGACTCCATTCTCCCTAATCCACCATCAAACTCATTTTAAAGCTGAGTTTTAGGGTAAAAATTAAGTTTGCATAGTGTTGCTTTAAATTCTTCACCAGCCTACTGTTTAGTGTATGCTGAACAAAAGATAGAGGGAGCGACCTTGGGGAAGAAAAAAAGCAAAGATAGATATGATACTCTTGAACAAAGTGGGATCTAGTCAAGAAGAAAATAACATAGGTGGAGCAGTGGAGATGAGAGCCATTCTACAACTCATTCATCTTCCAGTTGGTGTTTGACTCTGTTCTCTTCACAACTGCATACATGGGGTCTTTGGGGGTGGGGGCAGCTTCAAGTGAGAACATTAATGAGTACATTATCACACATTCGATTGTAGATGCTTATAAGCTCTCTTCAAAAAAGGTACAATTCATGAGATAGTTTGATGAAAGCCACAATATTCCAGATATTCACACTACTCTATGTCTAGACATGATGTTATGATCCTGAGGAGATAAACAAAAAACCTGTTCTGCTAGAAATTATAGTCCCGTGGAATGAGGGATACTAAGAGGACTGACTATTACCCATAATTCTATTGCAAAGGCCTCCCAGCAGCATTAGTATGACGATTTATGACAGCTCTAGATCATGCATGGTAGAAAGGGCCAAGAGCAAAGAGACTCATGGATTAAGAGCAGGCCAGTGAAGGTAGCTCGAAGTCAGAGGTAAATAAGCAGTGATGTGGCTGCTCCAGCTAACCTGAAACTGGAGGGTGTTATGGATGAAACAGGATTGTGAATGTTTGTGAATAAAGGCTGCAGTGACTTTATGAGGTTATAAAGAGAGAATAAATCGTAGTGTAAACCTTTTTTTTCCAACCTACTTGACAGCTGAAGCCACATTTCTAAGATTCAGACACAGCGTCTCTCTCTCTCTCTCCCCTCTAGAGTGCATTTACTATAAATCGAGGTGACCTGACTTCTTTTTAGAGATAAAAGTAAAGCTCTAATCTCTTATAGCCTATATTCAAATTTCTTCTGAAGTATCACAGCAAGGTCACACGTTAGTTAGCAGATAGCTCTCAGCCTTTGAATGTCGTGGGCTGCAAGGCATCCCAGTCGAGCAGTATTGCCATGTTGTCAAGGAAGTTGTCCATCACATTGACATATCCTAATTTCACTTACTATCCGAATTAACTGACTGTTATAATCGAAAGCATTTTACACCAAGTTGTATTTTTGCAATAAGTGGCTTACAGTTCACATGCTAATTCTAGGCCATGGACTGTGGGAGCTGGGAAAGCTGCAAGACTGGCAACAGGGTGATTATTCTTTGGGGTATATTAGAGTAGAAAATTTGAATATTTTGTTGAGAGTTTAAGCTGTGCTCTGCGAACAAGTAAACCAGCACATCCACTCCTCAAAAAGCAGGAAATAATAGCCAGGGAGAAAACCTTGGACTCAATTGGTTAAATCAACAAGCACAAAATGTGATTGTTTAGTGATGAGACCAAGCTACAAGTGTGAATCCCCAATCCCCAATCTCCTATCAAAGCCATGCCAGGCTTCAATGTGGTTAGCCATAGTGTCTTGTTTGATTCGACTGGTCTGTGACTAAGTTCTAAATTTGCAAAAGTTGTGCAGCATCTTAAAAATGTATTGTATATGTTGAGAAAAATGTCACTTTTTTATTCATTAAAACTGATATTTAAATCCTCAGCTAAACCATAATATTGTAGAGGAAAATAACATTTTCAAATATACATCTTGAACCGCTCAGAACATGACCCATCTTTTCTCTTGGATGTAGCCCAGTGTTTTTTCTGGCTGCCTGAATTGGTCCTTAGAAAGTGAATCAGTTTTTCCATGAATTATATTTTCTCCACAAGAATTATCATTTTCTTAATGTTTGTTTTCTGAGTTGTAGTTAAAGAGGGGTGTGTGAGGGATCAGTATTTTGCTTTAGATGTTTCTGTAAGTCATGGGTTACACAATGCATGTTAAGTCATCTAAAACAAATGATTTTAAGGGGGGGTAAAGTCTGTGTTATTAAATGAAAAGCTGTAAAGTTGTTTGGTTTGCTTGTGATTTGATTTATTTTGCTTGAATATGCTGTTTTGGGAAGAAAAGAGTACTTAGCCTTCTCTGTCTATTAAGATATTTTTTGAAGGTTGTAAAAACTGTTTGATACAAACACTTGTGAAAAAACATGAAAGGAAACTCAAGCTGTGCTTCTGCTCCAAAAACATCCAAAGAGCTCATAAGACAAAGGCTAACTCCAAAATTGTAAAATGGTTGACAGCAACCTGAATGTAATTAAAACCTACCTTCAAAGAGGTCTAAATTGTCAACACAAACTAAATGGGATTTGTTAGTGTTAATTTGATATATAGTTTTCTTTAATTGGTCCTCACTTATGTTTTTCCAGAATTCTGAGGTCTCAGTGTTTGAGGTCAACATTCGTTTCATAGGAGGACTGCTGGCTGCCTACTACCTCTCTGGACAGGAAGTAAGTACTGACCTTCATGTTTGTGTGTGTGTGTATTTGTGAGATTGTGTGTGTGTGGTTTGGACCAAAACCTGTCTAAGTCCGAGAGTAAATTAACCGAACCAGACCTGAACACAATGTTTTCCTTGATTACAGGCACATGTAGTGTTCATAATCAAGGAGCTAGCCCAGCCAATGTGGCCGATCATGAATATCATTGCAAAAACTTTGTTCGATCCCGAGTTTTCTGAAGAAGAAATGGGTCGAGGCTTTGGTATGTGTATTATTACCTGAATGGCAGCGGTGTAAGATGGAAAACGTTTGAAAAAACATCGCCTTACATTTTACAACCTCTCGCCTCCTCCCCTCTTCCCTCCCTCCTCCCCTTGCCATTTTTTTTTTCTGTTCTCTATGGTACCTCCTATCATCCATCCTCTCCTCTGCTCCCTCATGTCGGCAGACAGATTTTGGTTCTCATTTAAGTAGCTGGTTGGAAGTTGACTCCAGCCATGCATCCCGCTTTTTCTGTTCTTTTTCTCTTGGTCTGTCTGTCCCATCCACCCCAGCTTTCATGCCTAGCCAAGCTGTGCTCTCTTTAATGGAGACAGATACATCAAATATGTGCTTTATTCAGCATCCACTTCCACTGTGCTCTCTATCATTCTTTTATGTGGTCTTTGCAAGCACTGGGTAACATATCTGTACCGGGGGGGTACAGATATAAACCTATTATTTTGTTGTCAGATGTTTTACTTACAATACAGCCTGAAAACACAGTCACTGAATTATAGTATTGACTCTGTGAAGTCTGATCGATTTCCTCTACCACACCTCTCAAAAAACCCTGAAGTGCACCTTTAAAATACTGAAGCCATGGCGTGAAAAAATAAACAGCAGTTTCAGTGAATAATTTGGCATTAAGCATCAGCAAGCTGTGCCAGCAGAGCGGTGTCATTTCATATTGTTTGCAGTAGCGGTGGGCTATATATCGAATATACTCGATCGAGGAAATTGTCACGTGAATATTTTAAGCATAAAATTCTCTTTGACATTTCACTCTCTATTCTCATGCCCCTCTCCCAGCAGACTACTCACTCATTTTGTATCAGGAGGGAAGAGTTAGAGAGCCTGAGAAAGAGAAAGTTAGTGAAGAGTGCTCGCGAGTTGACGAGAGTTCAGAGACGGTTATTGACAGTTTGTTCATATTCTTTGTGAACGCTGAATCGAAGAAATCAGTTTACAAATGATAAACGTGAGTGGAGTTCACTCCAGCGAGAGTGGACACTTGTGTGTGTTGTGAGATGCGAGGCGCGTTAACGTGAAGCAGATGGTCAGTGACTTTGTTGAAGAACAGTGAAAACACAGAGTTCCCTCTATGATCCACAGCTGCTCAATGATCAGAAGGCAAGCCCGACATTTATATTTGACTCGAAACAAGCTCATTTACACCATGTTTTAAGCCTAAATGTCCACAGTTATCTTCCAACAAGGTGCATTCAGGGACTGTTGTCCGCTAGTTTAGCCACTTCCTGTGCACTTTTATGAATTTAACATTTCTACTGTGATTTAGAGGAGATATAAAAATATCGACATTTCGTGTATCGCGATATTTGTTTTGGGCCATATGGCCAAGCCCTAGTTTGCAGTACTCAAACTATCATTCTATTTTTCTGATGTTTGATGTGGACATAAACTGAAGCTGCTAAAGTAGATCTGCATGATTGTATTGCAATGTGGCCATGTGATGGGATAGCTACAAGAATAAACAGGTGATCAGGCGTTCCTAATAAAGTGCTTTGTGTGCGTATATGATCAGTGAAATCAAATAAAAAGCTAATTGGATAATGCAGACTTGAACCATTTGTCTGTGGTCACAAAAATATTGACTCAAAGTGTCAAAGTTTTTCCTAATTAAGTTGGTGATAAATAATGACATATGCCTTAATTATCCTCAGAATAGCTGCAGTGTTTTCTGGTTTATAAATGACACGTTCATTTAGGGTGATATGACAAAGATGACTGACGGTGAGTGGCCCACACCCACAATTAACTTTCCCATATTCAAAATACCCATAAAAGCTTAACCACAGTGAGAGATGCAATGGTTGCAGGTTGGCTTTTTGAAACTGATGAACAGGGATTTTTGTTAAATCACTCTCAATAACAAAACAAGCTAAAGTGCCTTACAAGCAAAAACCTAATGTCACTCCTAATGGCGATTCTCTCGCCCAAATCCGACTCCTCCACCCAACTCAGTCATTCATCAGAGCCCAGGCAAATGATAATAGAAGCAGTGGTCGGGGGGGGGGGGGGGGAGAGATGGTGCATGGGAGGGCTCCGAGGAGAGACAGTGATGAAGGGAGCGGATTGCAGGAGGAGGAAACCTGACAATGGAATGGTGAGGATGAGTGGAGGGTGTTTGGAGGTTATGGTTGTAGATAGAGGGATGGGAGTGGAGAAAGCTGATGATGAATGGCTGATTGGAGAGAAAAGCGAGTACAGACTCATTCTTCATTCTCGGGGGGATATGTCCTTAAGGCACTTAACTCCTCAACTGCTTCAGTCAATCGGCAGCTGTCCCCTGGGGGAAATTATGTGTAACTGTATGAATATGAAGCAGTACCCTCTCCGTTATTATTATTTTTTTCAGGTTCACCTGCAGGTTGAAGTGGACAGAGTTTATCAGCATCTTTCCTAGTAGGATGTAAGCATTTGGTTGAAGATGAGGGAGGGTGGAGCTGCCTCGCTAACAGAGAGACAGTGATGAGTTCATGGGAGGTAGAGAAAACAAGACAAGGCGCTGGACTGAATAAGAACAGTAGATACATAACCGGAAAAAAGGAAAGTACAAAATAAATATTGAATTCTAGGACAGGTCAAGATCAACTTTTAGTTTTGTTTAATGACAGAAATAGGCTCTTAACAAAGACAAAAATATATAGAGGTTAATCATCAGCATATAAAAATCAAATTGGGTTATTCAAAATTGAAACGATGCTGCTCTCCTCCTTCATGTTAGCAATCGGGACATGGACCAAACTAAAAAGCTGAACTGCACGTCAAGTAATCTTTTCTCAAAGGTATTTTCTGTCGTTTTAGGTATTCATCACACTGACGTTTGTTCAAGTGTTCATGTTTCTGATAAGTTTGGTTTTATTTATTTGATGATATAAAAACGTGGTGAAAGGTCATGATTGACTCTCGGTGTCAGCGTCTTAGTGTAGCTACCCATCCCTGTTGCTGTAGCCTAATATATTTTGCCAGTAGGTTTGACCCAAATGCAGAACAGGAACATTTTTTGAAAACTACTGTAACTAACTGTTATTGAGTTTGATTTATCGCCATACGTTCATCGCACCTTATTTTTGAGTGTAGCCAATAACTTTTGAAGCAGTGGGAGGTAGAGTAGAGCTCGAGGATAATCTGCTCCTCTGCTGTGTACAGTGACTGATGATGATACAAAGTCATCAGTCATGTTGTAAGGTCTCAACCTTACTCTGTAAAGTGCCTTCAGTTTAAGTGCTTCACTGGCAAGTAAATGAACAAAAACTCTTGTGTTTTCCCCACGTTTATTCTGCCAGTACCTTCAACTCATTGTGTTTACCATCCTTTCTTTAAGCAAAAGAAAGTCTTGTTCCTGCCTAGTTATCACAACAAATACAGTACGATGGTAAAACCCAGAATGGGTGAAGCAGTTAATTAAGTGGATAATATATGACTAATATAAGTGTCACAATATTGTAAGAAACTGCAGTACAATAGTCTTCCTCTCTGCATTTACGTATGTGCCCTTGTTCTTTCAGACAGTGTTTCGATAATAAAACACAGTTAAGACTGTCAAGCAAGCCATGTAATTTCCTACCAACAGTCAGAAGGGAAGATTAATAGATTGTAATCTATTTGTAGCTCATACAGGAATACATCTAGTCCGGAATATGTTTAGCACAAAACTATAAACAGCTTCAATCTAGTAAAGGTAAAACAAAAATGTCAGAGCAGGTTTTTACTGAAAGCATTGTGTTTTGATTAGTAATCAGAAGTTTAGCTCTTGGCTCATATGTCCTCATCAAAAACAGCCTAGAAATCTGGAAATCCTTTGTTTTCTGGTGAAGTTGCTGTCTTTTGACTTTGTGGTAGAACTAATAATGAGAAAATGCATTCTTTAATAAAACCTGTTTAATACAAACTATGGATGCTGATATTAAAACGATGTGGACATTTACAGTCGAGGAGTTTTGGAGGAGCTGTGAAGGAATCGGGTTTATGTGCTTCGGAGTTTGACTTATACAATTTAATCTGTCTCTCCTGACTCCTCCAAAACGTAATTGTCTTTTCAATTTGTCTCCGGCTTGAAAAACCAATTCAATGGTTTGTGACTTTAAGATGGCTTCGTCTGCAAGTCAAGTTCACTGCTGTTATTCATCCCTTGACTGTCTTTCTTTTATTGCACTCATTGTGCTTCATTGTCCTCTTAGCCTTCATTATTCTGTTCTTTACCTCTTTTTGCATTCATTTACTTAATGGCACTGTTCACCACATCTTTTTTTAACCTTACAAAAATCACTTTCTCATCCTTTCCTCTTACAGCCAAAGAGCAGCAGCAGTTAAGTGATCCTGTAGGATACAAATATGTACTCCAGGCAGCCATAGATATGTATGGATTTGTCACAAAGGGATCAGACTTATTCTGTTGAATAAAGGGTTGTTGACGTTGATTCCTCCTTCCATTAAACAAAAAATCGGAAACCCAAGATGACAAATATCAGACTGTTGTGGCTTTCTTGTCAGGGGTGAGATTAAAGAAAGGAGAGGAATAAAAGAAAAAGCAATGGCAGATAAATGTGAACATAGAAGTGCATGATATAAAGTAATAAAACATGTGAGAAGAAATTAGAAGCAGATGATTAAGCCGGCTTCATGGAAATGACGTATGTTTTGAATTTTGATTGCTCTGATTGGCCTCACCCGCTTGTCGCACACTTAATGTCGCCTAGCAATAGAGCTGCTGTTGGACACGACCCTTGGTTTACCTTCAGCTGTACAGTTGAGTTGACGCCTGATACTAGCATCGTACGTCTCATTGCTTGCCGCTCCATCATCTTAGAGAAAACGGTTTGTCATTGAAGCGCGATGAATCTTGTGATGGGTTGGCCCGAGAAGGATCCACCAGCCTTCGTTTCTCGGGGATGGAAAGAATTTGGAGGAGCCTTCAAAATGGGACAGTCAAATCGCACCATTGTTACGCAATTGGTGTTCAAAAAGCACCCTCGGAATGAAGTGGCCCTTGAATTGAGACACAGCTTCTGAGTATGTGCAATTTGGTGCAGAATTTAAGTGGACTGTTGAAGCCTGGCCTATATGCGCTGTACTGAGTCCCCATCTAGTTCTTTTAGCATTAGTTCTTCATTGAAATCTCTCAGAAAGAGGTGTATGAATTATCAAATGGTGTGACATAAGTATCTTACAGTCTATGGTTTACACCTATTATATGTGTAAGAAAGATAACAGAATCTCAGGTGTTTTTTACCCCCTTGTTGCATTAGACAAAAAATTATTCAGAGAGGATGAGCGCGACGGGGCTGATATGAGTAAGGAACAGCAGATTATCCGGTGAAGGGAGAAGGTCAGGGAAGCAGGCCAAGCATTGTGATGTAGGATAATGAGGTGAGAGCGTCTGAAAGAAAAGCTGCAGACTCTGCAGGCATTGACGCTACAGCACAAACCACTCTCTGGATGCATGGATGGAGAGAAGGAAGGAGGTAAAGAGATGGAGAATGACAGAAATGGAACAGCAAGTGAAGAGGAGGGTGGTCGTGAGGCAAAAGCGACAAAAACGATGATAGGAAAAAAAGAAGAAGAGGAGAACAGAGGGAAGGACTAAAGGAGAAAAATAAATAAGGGTGGATGCAAAGACGGAGGGAAAGAAGTTTTGCAAAACAGTGTAGTGAGAAATACAGGGGGCAAAAATATGGGAATGGATATGACATACCAAACAAAACAGAGGCAAAGAAACAAAAATGAATATACAAAAACATGGCACTTAATTTGTCTGCCACCAAACTAATCTGCCCCCCTCATCATCTCACTTGTCCTGAGATCTCTGTCATGACCTCATGTTTGGGGGGTCTTGCAGGGTGTTGGAATGAAGTTTTTCGGGTGACAGATGACGTCTTCATTTATGTTCAATACTGGATGCAGCAGGGTTACAAATGCCAATAAATTATATGTTGAGTTTATTGGACAACAACATCTAAACCTTGGCTCGTGTCACCAAACTATTCTCTCAGATATTTTGTACCTTTCCCAAGTTGTTGTCCTCAACCTTGTGTTGTGCGATACGGCACAAGAAGAAAGGATATTCTGTTTTATAAAACCAGTATGTGGTCTATTTGGAAAATCTGACCTCAATCTATGTGCTGTGTCATGAAAGAGCTCTAAACAAAATAAGACAACAGACAAAGTTATATATCTAGTCCATAAAAATCTCCAACACTCCAAACTTTACTGCTTTTGTCTCTTGTCCAGTGATTAGTGACTGCAGACTGCAGTTTATCCGCTGGCTGTCTGTTTCATCTCACAGCATTGAAGAGGAGAAACCTCAGTTAACTGATGTTCATGTCAGTGAGAGAGCAGCACATATTGAGGCCACCCCAGTTGTTTCAAGCAACAATCTTCTTTCCCTCGGGAACCATTCTCATCTTTTACAGATTTTGCTGTGATGACATGCTTAGTAGCTGCTGTGCCAGACACACACACACACACACACACACACACACACACACACACACACACACACACACACACACAGAGAGAGAACAAGGAAAAACCAAGATGGTGTATCTTCAGCTGAAATTAAAATTTCATTGCAGCTTTATGAACTCCACTCTGCAAACAAATGACTTATCATTCTACTGCAAACTGGATATATCTGCACCACTTAAAACTTAATTATTTGATTCAAGTAAGTTGGAAAGTGCAAGCTCACATAGAAAGCGAGAGTTGGAAGGAGAAAAAGGTTGAAAGGCAGTCCAAATGAGATTAAGTCAAGAGCTGTGAAGAAGAGAGAGAAACGTAAAAGTAAAAAAAGTAAAGTGAAACGAAAGTGAGAGATTTCTGTAGCGGAGATGATGAGCAGAAGGATGTGAAGAAATGGACCAGAGAATGATGGAGAGTGGTAATTGAAGGTGTACAGTGGTTCATGTAAAAGTTAATTTCTACAAGTCCCTTTCTCTCTCCATCGCCTAAGAAAAAATTCAGAAAACTCAGGGGGCTGAGAGAGCACCCTCACCTCCACCACAGAGGATCAGTCAGCGCAGGTGAGAGCTGTTAGCTGATTGGTCCTCATGCTTAAAAAGCAGCATCTGCGCTGCCTCAAGGAGGAACTCAGAGACTCAGACTAGAGAGACTCCCGGACACTCTCCGACAGAGACACTGAGCTACTGAGCTGGAAAGCTCAGGGAAGTATAAGTTTGTAGTTTGAAGTTTATGTTTGGAATTTGAATAAACATGTTAAAAGCAGAATGGTTCGTCTCTGGTTGTTGTGGTGAGAGCCCCGTGGCAAGGTCCACTGCCACAATGATGCATTACAGAATTTCACAGATCAACATCAAATATCGGCTTCTCGAGATGTTACTTAATGTTTCCCAGCTTTGTTCCATTTCCAGCTCTCCTCAGTGGAGAAAGATGGTAACATTCAAGAAAGGATCATCTAAATGACTCAGACAAGATACAGTGGGTGTGACTTACATATAACAACCAGCCAGCACTGATATGTGCCCGGTGGTGTCGCCAATCTCAGTGTCATTATCCATCTCATTTCAAGGGACTTTGTCGGCCCCAGGCAAAAGGGATCTGCGGGGTCCGACATCAAACAGACTCCAACCAAAAATGCCAATGCTTTTTGCAAAAAAACTAGTCACATTTCGGTCTCATAAGGGCAACCCCTAATGAGACCCAAATGTGACTAGTTTTTTGGTGTCGTTATAGTCTCCATGACATAGCCAATCATGGAATTTAAGAACGTTCTTAAAATATTGTCGTTGCTGTGGATCAGACGTTCTCGGAGGGCCTCCTCTCGCTTAGGACACCAGGCCAATTGACGGCTTTGTCTGCCTTGTTGCTAGGCCCCTTACATTGCCAGAAATATGTGCAAAATATCTATCTTGCCCGCACGTTAAACAGCATAATAGTTTTGTTTAGTGTTAAATTACACCTGTCGTCCTGCATCACGTGTAAGATTCTGGCCTTATGTTTAGCGGTTTCGTTCTTGTTTTCAGAATCATCACAATCCTAAAGGTGACAGCTGTCAGGATGACAGTGTGATGTCTGTAATTAAAGCTATCACAGAGCTAGTTTAATGATTCAGTTTAGGTTTTCTCTGTCACTGCTCAAATATTTCCCCCTGCTTTTAATGCAGAGCCACTGGATGCTAAACAGTATGAGCAAATGATCAGCTGATCATGAGGAGGCATGACACAGTATGGAAATGACAAACAGTAACTACACACACACACACACAGCTTACTTAATCCTGTCTCTCCTATGGGGCCTTGGGGTCCGTCTTACCAAGCAGGCACATTCAGCACATTTCACAGTCTACCACTTAATCCGTTTAGGAGGCTCCATTACATGTCAACAGTGGCCCAGTGCTTACACCCATGTCTGTGTGTCTGCTTGTGTACAGTGTGTGTCTGCTTGGGTTCAGTCTGTGTGTGTTGTTTTTTACGTATGAGCAGATTCTTTATTGCAGTGGAAAATTATGATCTTTAAGTCCTTCAGGCAAATACTTAGTATTAGTCTTACTTCTTTTCACACAGCTTGTAGAGACTAAGTTGGATTTAAATAATCAGCGCAACTGGTGCTAATTGAATGGTAGAAATTGATATTATAATTTAGAGTGTTATTATACTGAGAGACATAATCTTTTATTTATTTGGCAAGATAAATTAATAGGTACATTTCTAGCTGAGAAATACCAATGATGTCATTTTTTAAAATAGGGTTTCTCAATGTATCTCAAACATGTTTTTGCGCATGAGACAGATGAAAACGTTTAACTGCCATGGAAACGGATAAATTATGATTCACAGAAATGCCGATTTAAATGAATACAAGCTTTCTTTACTGGAGAGATTAAAAAATGGTGTCAGACATAAACATAAGTCAGATTATATTGGATATATTGCTATTTTGCTGCGCCCTTTTCTTTTGCACCTGACAAGAGAGTTAGCACCACCCACTGCTCATCTCAATGAACCAAATCCTAACAGTAGTGGATAAAAACATGCATACATTTGCATTTTATAAAGCTTAAAAAGAGGTTTATCATCACAGGGTTGTGATGATAAACCACCAATTTCGTGTTGTAGAAGCTTCAGCACAAGGAACACTTTTAAAATGTAGTAGAAAAGAGATGATTAGTTAAACCGCAGTGGCAACAGAATCTGATTATACAAGATTGAGCACAAGAAATACCTACTGCTGTGAGGACTTCAGGACGTCTATGCAAAAACCTGTTATTTTTCTGCTTCCACAGTATCAGCAACATTAATTTTTTTCATGCAGAATAAAGTCTTCACAAACCTAGGATTAAATAAATGCGTTTAAGTTTTATGTGTCTGGGTTTTCTATATGTGACTTTTTGCACTTGTGAACACTTCGTTGTGCGTGTCTCTGTCTAGACTCATCTCTTTCAGCCCCAGCTCTGCTTTACAGCCATTTCAGATTCTCCCAGCTGCTCACAGCTTACAAATGATATCCTCATGTGTAATAACTGGATCATTGGCTGAGTTTAGGACATGTTTGAGTGGCGGATTACAGCTCTCCCTGTCCCTGCGACGTAACATCGATGTTTCATTTCGCAAATGATTTCATCCAAAGCACTTTACAGGAGCATTCCTTGCATTGTTGGCCAGTCCCAGAAGAAATCAACCCTCCCACCCCCTGGCAGCGCTAACGTCATTCTTTGCCATGAGGGCCACAAAACCAGCCTGCGTTCACCCTTCCCTGCTGTACTCTAAATCTGCTGTCTGGGATTTTGACTCATCGAAACAAACAACCCAGCAGGCTGTGGTCGTTACTAATCCTGAAAAAGGGAGAGAGAATGGAGCAAAGAGTGATAAGGGGAAGATAAATGGAATGGGGGGTGAGGGATGGTTAAGGAGGACACTGCTAATGGGGGAATAGAGAAAAGAGAGAAACAGTAAGTGGAAACAGGCAAAAGATAAATGGGAGTAGAAGGGATAGGGGAGTCTGATTGTATTGTCATTTTATCTGGATTATACTGAACATAATATCTGAGTAATCTGATAAATCTATCTGATGATATTCAGTTAACAGACAGCAACAAGAACAGTTTCACCATAATTTGGTTGCTGAAGTAATAAAAACAGTAGAGGTGTCAAGAGCGGATCCTAAGGGAACGATCCTTTCACATTGTAATGGATCTGATAAAATAATAGAGATCAAAATCTGATTCCTTCATTACTGTATGAAACTTTACTGTCTCACGACATTAGCTGCTGAAAAATATGCACATCTGAATGTGAATTATTATTATTGAGGTTTTAAAAGTACGGACCCACTAAGCTCTGGTTTACTATCGCTGTTGAAAACGTTCAGCTAGCAGCTTCTCAGTTTCAGCCGGTGCTGAGCGGCACTTTCACAGGTTATGATGACAAGCGTCAACAACAATACTCCATTTGAGCTGCCGCTAATTAATGTTGATTCGTTGAGTAAATTGATGATGGGACTAATTTAGATGTGGCTGTTGTCAGTTTGTGTGCTTGCTGCTTGCCAAAGATATTTAGTAAGGGAAGAGGATTCACTCTGATACAACCATTTATTCAACCAAATATATATAACTTGAAATTAGAATAAACAGACATTTTTTACGTAAATTGGAAGGTTAACATCTTTGCTGAAGTGTTATTTCTGTAAAATCAAAGTTTTCATACATTTTCAAATACTGACATATCATATCAGACATGTTTTATCGGCTGACAGATAAGCTGGTGTGGCTCTTTTATTTAAGCTCATTAACTTTCAGTATTTGGGTTAAAAAGCTCATAAAAAATAATACGATTAAAACTCTACATCTGTGTTCTTTTATTTAAAAAATGCTGTTTATCAGCATTAAAGTCAAGTAAATATATGTATCGGATTGGATATTGGCATGTACATCCAAAATGAACAACGTTCTCTGTTGGATGGACTTTGTGATGGTTAGAAATCTCTATGCATGCTTGCATGTGTATGTGTGTTCTCTGAGAGGGAACATCCTTCAGGGATCGATATTGAAGTGTGCTGTAATGCATTTTAAAAGGCTGAACACTAAAGCTGTCAGCCCTGGAGGGAGGATGATGGAAACCAGTTTGGAAACACCAGACAACAAACTGTCCTCACTCATCTTCCCCAAGGATTTTTAGCTCAAAGCTCACTATACCCTTAAATATGTCTCCCTGCCACAGTAAATATAATGTCAACAGTACAGATGCACATGGGCCACGTGGTTTGTTTTGCTGTAGTGATTTGGAGAAGTGTCAAGGTGGAAAAGGACATGAGCGTAACTTCTGTTTTGTTGACAATTTAAGCGTGGTACATTTCACAACTCAGTGGTTACTGGTAGAATAGGACAGATTGTCAGAGTGAAGGTTGAATAACTTGATTCAGTAGGAGGAATACGAAATGAGGATATGCTCCAGGAGGGACTCATTGCTGAAGCTCTCCCCTTTCGTGTTTGATGATAATCAATGTCTGATGTTTTTATTATTTCAAATAAAAACATATAGCTGCAACCAGAATATGGGATTTAAAGCAGAACATCATTGATTCCATTTTCATTCGTGTGAATTTTTTCAGCTTTATAGAAACATACATATAATATAATAAAGCCAAAGATCGGCCTTTCATTGTTTGTGTAACTTTCCAAACAAAAATGCCAAAAGAGTTCCACGTTTCCACAACGTGAGAATTACTTTTCCTCGTCTTACATTTAAGTAAATGGGCAGAGGATGTCACACCCTGTTAAAGCCCTATGAGACAAATTGTGATTTGTTAATATGGGCTATACAAATAAAATTTGATTGATTGATAAATATCATAGTCTGGGTTCAGATTATTTAGTTAGTGCTCTAGGAAATTGTGATGGTTATTTTTAACAATAGAATATGCTGTATTAAATGATATAATTAATCAGTAGTTACAGTCCTACTAAATAATACTCAATGATTATACTAGTAAGCTTTATTTGTTTATATTGCATTTTTCTTAAAGTTACAAAGGATTAAACAATAATTGAATAAAATAAATTTTAATTTACTCAGAGATTAATGTTTTTCTAAAAAGGGATTTAAAAGTAGTAACAGATGTCTAATCGTAATTTGTAAGAGTTTGAGGGCTCATGCTAAAAAAGCACATTAGCCTTTAGTTCATTTAGTTAATTGGGGGATGCAGGGAACCCTGAATGATTCCTGTATAAAGGCCATTACAGAAATAGAGTGGTGAAAAGATAAAGGCATGGACGACTCTGAGTCCTCAAATGCTAAGAAAGATTTAATCTTTGAAATTAAAGTAGGAAAAAAATGGACTGATCAACCTTCTTTATTTGGTCCTCAAAGTGAAGCCAATAAAGAAACTGTATATATTGTGATATCCCAGATTTCCGTCTCTATCTCATATAAAGAATTTGGATCGCCAAACAGGAAATGTTTTTTGCTGCGGAACAAATCATTTGTGTACACACAGTTGCACACATATCTACTTATGTCTAAAACACCTAATACATTCAAATAAAGTATTTAATCAAATAAAAAAAAATCTTTTAATCGCATTGTAAAAAATGTACCATTAACTAACCTACCACTGGCAGCATATGTAGCATACCCTCTTAGCTACATAAGTGAAAAGAGATAGAGTACCACTCTTCTTAAGTCTGAAATGCTCTGTAGTAATATAAACAAGACAAGGAAAACCTAGAGCCACTGATGAAGCAGACTCTTGAACCTCTTTCTCTCAGCATGTTTACTTCCTTTAACAACCAACAATATGAGCCTTGTTTCCTCACAAGGGCTGGCTACGTTTTCCCTGAGAGCAGCCTGTCCTCTCATCCCTGCCTCCAGATGAAAGCGGCGGAGGAAGATGATGATCATAAACTGTAACATTTTATCGGTGAAGGCGGCTGGCTGTCTCCTCTGATGGGTCGTTTGGATCCTGTCCCTGCTTGATGACATCAGCAGCGGGATTGACAATAAAAGGCGATGGAGTTTGTTAAGGGCCTCAGTGCTGCCGGCGGGTGGGCCGCAAATCAAAGGAGGGGTTTATGATGATTGGGCAGATGCATGCACGCACAAAGCCTGACCCACACCAGCTTAAAAGCAAGTCACATGTTCTCCCACCTGAGATGCAAATAAGCGCACCCTTCGAATCTCTAGATGTTGTTGTCACTGGTAATGATTGTGTCAATATTTTCTGTTGCCTGTTTTCTTTTCCCTCAGAGGGATCTGTGAACTCTCGGCTTCATAAAGGTGGTCTGTGGTCGTGTTTTTTTTCCTGTACTAGCATTAGCTTGTCAACCTACTGGAACGCAGCTAGTTTTTTGTGCCGAGTAATAACTTGCGAGAAGGAGAACGTGTTTTTTTCACAGCTAATAGAGGAAACTCCATTATAAGAACCATTTAAGGAGATAGGTCCTGTTTCATGTTGTAAGTTAGTTATTTTTAGCTAGTTTAGTTGGGTAAATGCTAACGTTAATGTCTAGTTATGCTTCTATTTCTGTTATTCTGATTTAGAGCACTATAGGGTACTGATCTGTCCTTGGGGTTTGAGTATGAATAACAGTGACGCTTTTGTTTCACGATCTTTTTGACCTTTTAATATGTAGGAATAAGTGTGAAAATAAGTATTAGTTAGTATTAAGTCTACCAAAGTCTACATTCTTGCCTGGAGAGAAAGTGCGTTTATCTCATGCGAGTATGTCATTTCAGCTCTGATAGAAGTATTTCAAGAACGTTTGATTCCAAAAATTCCTGGTAATACTCTTTTTGGACAGTAGCATTAAAATTTGATTCCAGCCCATCAGAGAGTGTGCGTGTGCGTGTGCGTGCGTTTGCATGTGTTTGCCTGCAGCCTTAGCTTGGTCTGTATCTGTCCTCAGGAATTATTCTGTGAAGTTTTCCATCATTGTGTCATCACCTCTTGGCACCAGGCTTCTTTCTATCACTCTCTTTCTCTTTGATCCCCTCTCATCCCTCTCTCTAACGTTTGCTCTCTTCTTTCTATCTTATTCTTGCACTTTCTCATAATGTCTCAATATTCAGGGCTATCTCTACATCTGACTGCACCATCCTCTCGCACTCTGTGTCTGTCTGTGTTTGTACCTTGTTTAACGCCACAGCTTGACCTCCATGTCTTCTGTAAGGTGTCCCACTGGCTGCTTAAGAATTCTGCAAACAGCAGCATGTGTTATTGCTCCCTCTAAGTCTGTGAGACAGCAGGAATTTTCCATAGATCTGGTCTCTATAAAACTGCTCAGCCCTGACAGATTGTGTTGATGAATCAGCCTGTGTCTGCCTCATATTGAAGTGCTGTTCTCTGTGGGTCTGCTCCACCTGACTGTCGGCTTCCTCTTTGAATATTTATTCCACAACTGTCTTAAGTAAAATTGTTAAAGTGGAAATTTGTTGAGTCATTTGCTTTTTAGTGTTTTTCCAGGGCTTTTCTAACAAAGTGGGTCACAATTACACAGCACTTATAAAGGTTTTGAATCGGTAGCACCTTTTGATTCACAATTGTTTGCATGCTTCTGTTGAAGGATGACGTTTTTTGTAATTTAAAGCAACACAGTGTGGTGTTTTTTTTAGCTTCAAATAAATGTCATTGTCCACAAACTCATAGTAGAGCATAGATAGTATAGAAGTATAATAGAATGGCATTTTTTTCACTGCCAGAACGCTTGTATGTAACTTTAGTCTATCGTACAGGGACATTTGCGACATATATTACGGCCAATGTCACACAAGTATACAACTCGAGTCAGAGACAGCAGCTAGCTATAAGAAAAAGCCACCTTGGTGTTCTCAGTATGATCACCATGGCAGAGCCAGCAAATAAACCAAAGAGGAGGAATCAAAGAATAGGTAAATAGAAAGTGACAGAGTAAGAAACAGAACAAGAGTAAATATCAGACCAGCTTTTACTTGTTGGCTAGAGCTAAAAGAGTTCTTTTCCATCAGCCTGTAAACAAATGCGCATGTGTAACACCGTCCATAAGGAGGCTCAATTAGACTTGTATTTACGTCAGTGATGAATTATACCCACCACCTGCAGGGGGACCCCTAGTGTGCCCGTACAAGTAAAAAAGTAAAAGTTTTTGTCTCCTGTTGACTTTTTTTATGAAGCAGATTTTCCCTGGTGTAAGACTCGGTTACTGCGTTTTATATCTAAAAATGTTCTACTTCTTGAATGTTGGCACAAACACGATGGAGCACTCAGTGTTGAGTCACTGTAATGATGTGGAAAAGTGTCGCAGCTCGTCCACAGAGGTTTTGGTGTCTGTGCCTCAGCTCTGTATGATGTGGAACTTCTCTTTGACAGTTGTGTCGACTGGGATTAAGACTTTCTTGAGCACAATGGTTCATTAATGTCATGTTTTCAACAGTCAAAACTCAGAATGCATCGCTCACAGCTGATGTGTTACTGCTGTGTTGGTCCAGTTGCCTTCCATAATGGTTTGCAGTTTATGCTTTCAATATTTTTTTATATTTATATAGATACAATCTAATGATTGTCATGTGAAATGAGGTGTTTATTATTTTAAGTAACTCTTGAGGGGCCACTAATACGAAAATTTGTCTCAACCCTCTAAAAAATGACCTCCCGTGGGCTAAAAATATATATAGATATTTCAAATAGAAATAAACATGCTTCTATATTTAGAAATATTTGGGATCAGTATTCTGTTTATCGAGCAAACGTCTGTGAAAAACATGCCATTTATGCATTTATTTAATTAATTTAATTTCAATATTTGCATTTTTCCTTATTGTTTTATTTGCCGTTTGCTTAGAATCACATTGTGAATGTTTTTCTTCTGTGCAGTTTCACATCATTCATCCAACTATTGTTATTAGCTCTGGGCACAGCCACATATCCAGTTAGTGCAGCGGCATCATAACCTTAGTGTCTTTTCATCTTTTTGATTGGCAGACTGAGAAAAGAACAAGGGCTGCAGCAGAATTTCTCGGTCCTTCATCTGTCAGACGACTGCAAGAACTTGTGTAATCTCAAAACGAACACATCCTCCCCTCCACATCACTCTGTATAAATTAGACGCCAGTCATGATAATAGAAATCCAACTCTGACTGTGTACTTTGTTCTCTGGCGCTGCTCATTTGATGCAGTTTGACCTCCAAGCTTTTCTCGTAGACATCTTTGTGGTATTCTGCAACATTTCACATTACTGCAGCGCAGTGTGAAGGGAGGTTTTGCATATATTAGGCTGCCAGTCTCCCCCATAAATCTGTTCGCCTCTGACACTGTGTAGCCATCATTTAGCAATCGTCTGTCTCCTGTCATCTCACTCTGCCTTATTTGCCTTCGTCCTGCATTTGTTTTGTTTTGTTGGCAGTTGTTTTATGCTTGTACTTGTCAGCAGTTTGAGGAGAATATTAAGCAGGCAAAGGGATGGACAGCTCAATATTCCAATATTTTCAAAGTGAACCAGTGTTAGACTAACCTTTCTTTTCTCTGTTACCAGGTTTTCAAGCTGAAGGCAGTCCAGTTAGCCGAGAAGCTGCTCCCTGCCTTTAACACTCCCACAGGAATCCCCTGGGCCATGGTCAACCTGAAGAGGTCAGTGACACTGCCACTGAAAAACCATCAGCCCTACATTTGAGCCCTTTTCTATTTCCATTGTCAATCTCTACTGATGTCCTATTTTAGTGTTTTATTTCATTGTACTCAGAGGCTGTGTGTGTGTGTGTGTGTGTGTGTGTGTGTGTGTGTGTGTGTGTGTGTGTGTGTGTGTGTGTGTGTGTGTGTGTGTGTGTGTGTGTGTGTGTGTGTGTGTGTGTGTGTGTGTGTGTGTGTGTGTGTGTGTGTACATCCTTCCATCCCCCACTGCATCAGTTTACATAATCCGTTAATGAAACAAGGAAATGAAATAGAATTGCTTTATTAATCTGCAGGCTACTTTGTTGCTAAGCACCCTGGCTCTGTGTGTGTGTTAGATTAACATCCTGTTATATGCATTGGTCTGTTGTTGGCGATATGTACAAGACAAGGCCTCGTTTTCTCAAGGTAGTTCTAATTCATTAGAGAGCAGACACTCAATGTTTTGCCTTAATCTCCCATCACACACCATATACACTTACACATATCCATACACACACATACATAAGTTACAACCTATTAATGTTACTTCAACTCATGTAAAATTGAAGCAGTTCCAGATGCCTCCTGTGTCACATATGGTCGTGTGTTATTGTAATTTAACCAACACAAACTCCTGTTCACCCATCAAACCTGTTGTAAAGGCTGAGATTAATCAAACTCCAGTTCTGCTGATTGAAAAACGTCTTACTACTGTTTTTTTTTAATTGTTTTTTTTATGAAGGTTAAGAGCACAGACTTGAAAAAGCAAACCAGTGTCAATTTAAAAAAAAAAATTAAACGTCGGGAGGCATTACTATTGCATTTAAAGTGTGTTAAGAATGTTAATGATCAACTGTGACATGTACTGGCAAACCTTATTATTTACAGTATTTTATCATTCACATTTTATTATTTAACAAAGTCAGTAATCATTATAATTAACACTGTAGGTATATGTTGACTCAATAGGTCTTATTTTAAAAGCCTGTCAGCCAAGGATTACAATTTATGATCATTTTGTTCTCTGGGCAAAGGTCAAAACTCAGTGTAAAAGCAGTAATAGAGATTTTAACTGGACCAATCTTCCCTCTCTCTTTCTGTAATTTTTGTATTATTTTTATTTCAACAATCTTTCACATTCCTCAACCCACTTTTTCTTCTCCCCTCTCTCCACTACCTCTCCAGTGGTGTTGGTCGTAACTGGGGTTGGGCGTCAGCAGGAAGCAGCATCCTGGCTGAGTTTGGGACTCTTCACATGGAGTTTGTTCACCTCACGTATCTGACAGGGAACCCTGCCTACTACCAGAAGGTAGCACCAATAAGTGATATTTACACTTTGTAATTACAATTATGAAAGACAATCTTTTGTTGTTTTGATTTAGATTAAAACTTTTGTGTCTGGTGATGATCACAGGTGATGCACATTCGGAAGCTGCTAGCCAAAATGGATCGACCCAATGGGCTCTACCCCAACTACCTGAACCCCCGTACGGGTCGCTGGGGTCAACGTGAGTACACTTTTCTGTATAGACTCAAAGAAGCGGAAAACAGCAGGGTTTGATTCAAGACATTTCAGCTTCTGTGGCACCTAATCACTACTTTTATGTTGTAGTGTTACTATGCTGCATCTAATGCCTTAAACTTGACATGTACATGTGGGCTGTTGCTTATAAATAAACAGATATTTGAGGTGTGGTGGAGATGCATTTGCGTTTTCAACTTTTAATTTGAGGATACACTTCTCTGCATCACTGATTTACGATCAGTCTGTTAAGAAAAGTTTCAAAAAGTTATTTTTTCAAATTATCAAAGTACTTGATCAATGATCAAATTATGCAGTACTCACAAGTGCTATGAAGAGAAACGGAGAAAAAAGAGAAGTGCCGTCCAATGGTTCTTTTTTAATGAGAACAAATTAACGCAAGTGGAAAAAGATGGAAGACGGTAGGAACACGGTATTCCCAGTATATTGATTACATCTTGGCGATCTGTCCAGGGAAATTAACATCTCACTTACAGAATCTAGACATGCATTGACATGCTATACCTACTCTGAAACCTGTTGTTAATGCTTGAAGTAATTTTTGACAAATAGTATAATTAAAACTGGTGAGACGTCAAATGTGTTGTCGGCTTACACCAACAATAATTAAGTTTTTCACCCAGCGGGATGAAAGGACAAACAAGAAGTGTAATCGTGGTCACTTTGAGGAAATGCATGAAAAGAGAGGCAGAAAATATTTAGATGGGAAATATGGGAACGTTTTGAGTTATCATTCAAGCATTTTAAATATTTCTTAATAGTTAATTTTCTAAATTTCAGCCGGAATAGTTTCAAACCTAATAAGCATTTACTCAAATTTAAACCTATATTAGATGCTGGATGACAGATGTGAAATGAGGGTCTGTTTAGTTCAGAGAAAGGAAATGAAAAGATGAAATCTGTTTAAAGTTGAATGCTTTGTGGTATTTTTAGTTGTCCAGTGAAGTGAATTGCAATAGTACTATAGTTAGTCTGTTCAATTTCGAAACACTCATGGGAAATAGACAAAATACAAACATTGACTCTGCACAGAGAAGAAAATATAACAGACAAAACAAATGGAGAGCACTCATGGAAGGATGGAGAAATGGAGAGGCTCATTAATGGATGGACAGGTGGTTGACAGTCTGACTGATGTACTTGTAAGTGCACAGACTTTGGGCCAAAGGCAGGAAAAAAATAAATGGATGGAAGATGGAGGGAGGGCAGATTGATTGATGGATGGGATGAGTCCATCAACAGATGAATAGTTAGCTGGCGAGCTGCCTGGTTGGGCAGGTGGTGACGGATGTTTTCTGTTTGTGTGTATGTGTGTGTGTCAGAGAGTCTTTATTTTATATTATTAGTACTTGACCCTTATTGACATTAATCCACCAATTCACTGACCTTCAGTTATGCTTCAGAAAGGTCTACCTCTATCAATACTGCTAAAACCTTGATGATGTTTCCCTTCACACTTGACATCTATTGCACTTCTGTCCGTTCTCACTTCTGGCTCTCTCTGAGGTTTCTACGTTCTTTTTACCCTGTTAAAAGTTTTTTTTGTAGTTTTTCCTCACTCTTGTTGAGGGTTAAGGGCAGAGGATGTCACACCATGTTAAAGCCCTATGAGACAAATTGTGATTTGTGAATATGGGCTATACAAATAAAATTTGTATTTGATTGATTGATTTTATTAGAAAAATATACTTTTGTCTACATGTGTATTTGTTTTCCTGCTTTAATTTGTCAGAGCCACCTGCTACGTATCTCTTAATCTATTTGCATGTTTATTGTGGTCGTAGGCGATGACACACTAATGAGCTTCCTTCCAACCTTGTTGCCCGAACAAGCTGTTGATTACAACACGTGTTTAATTAGAGTTCATTGCTACTCTTTGAAAAACCTCAGCCCTGATGAAGCAAACAATCTTTGTGAAATAATATTTAGTTCTTGTGTGTAACTTTTTCTGGAAGGACAATAGAATAATGCAGGTGATGTCCACATTTTTCCATTTTTCAAAAAGAACATCTATTTATATTCATTACAACACTGTAAAAGTTCTTAAACCTCTAGGTGGCAGCAGGAGATTGGAATTTAATATGTGGTATTACTCTGAGATTCAAAACTCCTTTTTTTTTTTTTTTTTTAAACAATGCCATGTAGCATTGATTAAAAGTTCTTTAAGATGTTTTAAGATTTGCGAGGACCCAACATCAGTTGTTATACCTCTCCGGAAGTAGAAGTTAGTAAGACGTCACCTTTTGTCTATTTTAACTTTGGCATCAAGTTTTGTAATGAAAATGTGGCTCTAGTGCAGAGGTAGCCAACACGGTGCCCGTGGGCACCTGGTCGCCCGCAGGGCCCTCGCGAGTCGCCCGCAAGGCATGCTTAAATTAAAAAAATTAAAAGAAAAAAAATTAAGAAATGAAGAAAAAAAAGAAAAAATTAAATTTGAAATAAAAAAAAAAGTAAAACCGCCATCTCACTCTATGCTGAGACAAGCTAGCGGGAGCAGCAGCGATGGCAAGCTAGATGTGGTTTTTACCCCCCAAACTAAAGAAAACATGGCAGAAAAGCGAAAGAAAACATACTATTTTCATAATGATTGGGAGGAAGACTTATTTTTTACAACAGTGAAAGAAAAATGTGTGTGTCTCATTTGCGGGGCAACTGTTGCGACGGCAAAGCGAGACATTTCAGTACGTGTCACAAAAGCTTCCATGCTAACTACCCACCTGGCAGCGCACTATGGACAGAAAAAGCCCGTGACTTAAAGGCAGCTTTGGGCAAACAACAGTCTTTTTTCACGAGGCCGGTGATAAAATGCAGCATGCAGGCTTCAATGCGCAATGCAAGGGTGACCAAGGCTTCCCAACATTTCTACATTACCACTGCATCATTCACCAGCAGGCGCTATGTGCAAAAGTAACCAGCTTTGATCATGTGATGACTCCTGTCGTGAAGATCATAAATAGCATCCGCTCCAAAGCCAAACAGCACAGGACATTCAAGGTGCTATTGGAGGAGCTGTCTGAATATGGTGACCTGTTACTACACACAGAAATCCGATGGCTTAGCAGGGGATGAATTTTGCAGCGTTTTTTGTCACTTTTGGGCAAAATCAAACAGTTCATGCAATCAAAAGGGGAAGACGCCTCGCTGCTCGAGGACACTGAGTGGATAGTTGACCTTGCATTTTTAACGGACATCACTGGGAAACTGAACCATTTGAACTGTGAGCTGCAAGGCAAGGGTAAGACTGTCGCTGACATAAGTGCTGTAAACACATTTAGAGCAGATGAACCTTTTCTCTGTGCATTTACAGAGAGAAAAAGTGCTGTACTTTCCCTCCGTACAGTCAGTGTTGAATGACAATGCTTCTGCATCTGTGGCTTTTGACAAAGCTGTAGAAAAGTACTCTCAAGTCATAAACAGACTAGGGCAAGAGTTTGAGAACAGGTTTTGTGACTTTGATCAACTTGAGCCATGTGTGTCATTCATTTCAAATCCTTTCATGCAAGTGGACATGACATGCATTGCTGAGCAACTAAGTGCTATGTTCAACTTGGATGCTGGACAGGTGGAGATTGAAAAACGTTGCAAAATGACCTCCACCTCAAAACCCATCATTCTGCTCCAAACTTTTGGTGCCTTGTGGACACATAAAAGTACAAAGGTATATGCACAGCAGCTATGAAAGTTGCCTGCCTTTTTGGTTCAACCTATCTCTGTGAATCAGCCTTTTCTAACATGAACTTCATCAAGAACAAACACGGAACACACCTTACTGATGCACATCTACAAGACTCAGTTGCAGTGTCAAATTATACACCAGATTACAGTACATTGGTGAACAGGATGCAATGCCAGGCTTCCCACTAACAGGCATCTACAGACAAAGAAAGAGATAACGTGTTTTCATTGAAATGACAACATTAAACTCAAATATTGCACAAAAATGTGAAAAATAATTTGTTCAAAAAGTGTAAAAGATGTTATGATTTGTTAAAAATGCTACAGATTTGGTGATTAGTACTAATGTAATAGGATTCATTTAAAAATGTGAAAGAGTTGATTTTTTTTTATCTTACATAACTGCTAATTTGTATAAACATGGGACAGAGTTCATGATTTGTTCAAAAATATTACAATGGTAGTGGTTAGTACAAACGAGACATGATTTGAAGATATGACAGTTAATGGTTTCCTAAAAAATGTTAGAAGTGATAATTTGAAAAAAAAATGTAACAGGTGTGATTTTGAACAAAATGCTGCAAATGTGCTTATTCATACAAAACTGGCAAGAAAGATATTTCCAAAAATATCAGATGTGATACCTCTGTGAAACAGATTAACAGAAATAAATGTTGCATGTTTTAATATATCTGTTTCCTACCATCACTGTTGTGGAAATCATTGTTAATAATTATTGTAAGGAATAATTAACATTGACGTGATCAGACAGTCTCTTCACATATATTATTATTAGGGCGGCTGTGGCTGAGGGGTAGAGTGGTCGTCCTCCAACCTGAAGGTCGGCAGTTCGATCCCCAGTCTTCCCCATCTGCATGCCTGAAGTGTCCTTGGGCAAGATGCTGAACCCTGAATTGCCCCCCATAGAACAACAAAGTGCTGCTAATAGATGCACTGTATGAATGTGTGTGTGAGTGGGTGAATGTAAAATATTAATACATTATTATTATTATTATTATTATTAAAAGGTGATCTGTGCAACTTTGTTATTCAGGAAGTTTGTATCAAACAAGTAGCCCTTCATACTACTCCGTTCCTTTTGAAGTAGCTCTCAGTTTCAAAAAGGTTGGCGACCCCTGCTCTAGTGAGTCCAGCTGTGACGATGCCAAATTACCACACGGTCAAGTGTTCATTTCACAAATCAAATCACAGCAGAAAACATTCACCTCCAGCTGGTTAAAGGTTTGTTTAAGGTACCAATCAAATGTTTTATCACATTCCCACTGGATAAAAAGGGGTATCATGGCAGAAAAGTAAATGAAATATACATGTTATTCTTTCCTTGGTAATAACTAGTATAAGCAGTAGAGTTCAAATACCAAGGATATGAAGACTTATTTCCGAACAGATGTGTACTTTGATTTCAGATTGACTTGAATATTGTTATTTGGGAATCTGTGCATGGTTAAATGTTCACAGTTAGAACTAGGTTGGCATCAGATAGAGAGCATATCTCCTCCAAGAGTTCCCCTTTGAATTCAATCCAGCCACACCAAATCAAAGAACCATGAATTATTTTCTGGGAAACTGGTAAAAATGTCAATTTCAAAGAGAAGAAAAAAAATTGGGTTATTTCTTGGCCCATGTCACATTCTTTAACCAAGGTTCGAGAAAATACGTTGTATAGTTTTTACGTCAACCTGCTGACAAACCAACCAACAACCAAACAATGAGCAGGGGAGAAAACACGACCTCCTTTATGGAAGAAATTCGATTATAGTCAGGAGCAAGCAGAAAGTCAGAAACATCATTGTTATTCATCATTTGTGCCGTTTCAACACATTTTGTCAACAATATTATACGACAAAGATCCTCTCTTAGATGCTCACCCTGCTGAAATGTTACCATCATTTTATTCACACATTCAGGACAGCAGCAAAGAGACTCTTCTGAGATAAATACACAGTGTGTGTGAATAATGGGTTGTTGTCAGAATGTGCTTATTTTTGAACACCTGTAACTGCTGCAGAGTCAAGCAGGGACACGCACGGCCATTTGAATTCATTACAGAGCCTTTTGGACTCAGCTCTCTATACTGGCGAGCGAGAGGCAGTCAGGATGTCTCACTCTAGATTACCTGACCCCTATATCCCCATGCACGCAGTCAAACTAGATTAAACAGTCAATGCTGCTCAGCTCATCTGTGGTGCCTCCTCCAGGTGAGCCTGCAGATTTGTTATCAGTGAAGAGTAAGGCAGCTGCATGGTACAAACATGACAAACAGCCTTATCTGTGTCCGTTCCTTTGGCGTCTATGGTGTAGAATTCAAAAGATGTCCACAGACCGCTTCTCAGATGCCTCGATGTCCTGATTGTCCGCTCATGACGGCTATGATTGCTACCGTCCTTCATTTTTGTAGCAAGACAACACAACAAAACTGGCTTACTTAACTGAAAGGTCAATAGGTTAAGCAATTGGTCGGGCTGATTGTGAGCGCCCTCTGCTTTTTCTTCGGTCAAATTACTTCAGACAATCTGCTGCGCTTCTAGTTTTTATAGTTTGAATTCGTACAGGTCATAACAGTTGTAATAAAAACTTTTCCCCCCACTTTGAATGAATGTTAGAATATAAGATTACAGTCTTAGGTTATAAGGTATATATGTGGGTGTATGTGTGAGAGTCGTGCATGCACTTGATTTATGAACTTTTGATTTGTGAGAAGCTGTAACTATTAGGTGAGGACTATATGTGAACATGTGCCTGCGTTGGAGACAATGTGTGAAATGTTTGAAAGGGTTGCAGCATGTGTCGACAAATGTGTCACCCTGTGTATTCCTTGCTGCGGTGTGTAGGTGTATAGACAGTAGTTAAGCCAGACTAATGAGGAATGAGGCTGAGCTCTTCCATCTTAATGAGATCCATCTGTGACTGACAGTCTTGTTAACACGCACTCCTCTGTCTTCCCATAATACTCTGCTTCCCACACACACACACACATGCACCTTCCCCTCTCTCTTTCAAATGTACTCACCAGCACACGTCTTCGCTCACAAATACACATACTCAGAAGTCCTTCCTTCATCACTAGAGGTCCATATAGTAAAATCTCTGAAAGAGGAAAATAAAACTGTTCATATTGTGTTTTACAGAAATCCACTTATCTCATGTATAGTCTGGACAAGTTGAAGTAGGTAAAAGTAATTTCCTTGCCCTTGTCTCCCAACAGCAGCCATTTAAGCACAAACATACCGTACGAGTTGCAATCAGAAAGTACCTGATTTTAAATTTGGACGCGATCCCAGCGCTCCAGCCACACCAGGGGCTGTCTGGAAGTCCTGTTGCGTGAGCACTGTCAAGCACCATCTGTGGCTCCTGTCGGATATCTTCCACTGAGTCAAAATGCTGACACTTCACCTTGAATTTCACTTTGGGTAAAATTCAAGAGGCTATAAGCGTGAGCATCATGTATTACAATGGAATGCAAAGTTCCCATCATGCAGCAGTTCAGTTCATTTGTGATGAATGTCAGTGACTTACAAGAGAGTCTGACCCTGGAGACAAATTTACCACTGTTGACCAGCACACTCATGGTTTCACTCATGACCAGATATCCCTTCTTGGGTCTTGAAGACGATGGGCTCTTCCACTGGAAAGACATCGTTGTTTTGTCTCTGGGTCGTAGCTGTAGACCATATTTCAGTGTCCTGATCAGACTGTGACTAAGGATAGATGCCAAATCTCCACTTCCTACCACTATCCAGAAAATAAGTCAAAATATCCTTGGTACGAACGCTGCCATCTGTTAACATTTGGAGCCAGTCTATACAACCCTATCAGTGAATGGGGCCATGCTTGACCAGCATGAAGTTTCATTTACCGTATTTCCGCACTATAGGGCGCACTGCATTATAAGGCGCACTGTCAATGAATGGTCTATTTTCGATATTTTTCATATATAAAGCACACCAGACTATAAGGCGCATTAAGCGAAACAAAACAGTCAGTCAGTCAAACTTTATTAAACGTGTTCACAATAACTCTCAACATTGTTCAAACGTTAATGAGCGTAATCACCAATAACTCCCAACCTTGTTCAGTTGTAACACGTAAAAAAAACAGTCTGATACCGCTAAATCAAACGTTAGCGTATTCACAATCACCGGCGCTGTCTCCCTGTCTTGGTGAATGTGTGTTCGCCTTCTGTCATCCACTGCTCCCACGCAGCTCGCAGTTTAACTTTGAACGTCCTGTTGACACCAATATCTAGCGGCTGGAGTTCTTTAGTTAATCCACCCAGAATGATGGCAAGCTCCGAATTAGTTTGCTTCACTTTGTTTTTGACAGCATCGTTGAGATGGGCGCGCATGGAGTCGCAGATCAATAGGGACGGAGATTTGTGGTGAAGCACAGTATGTATTACTCCGCGACGCTCCTGACTACGGTAGCCGTAATGCTGCAAGCGGTGCGGCTTTGTAGTTTACCAAAGTCGTACTAAAACATTTTGACAGAGCGCCGTGTACCACACAAAATCGCTTCGAGGTCAGTAAGCACAACCAGAATTAATCCATATATAAGACGCTCCGGATTATAAGGCGCACTGTTGTTTTTTGAGAAAATTAAAGGCTTTTAAGTGTGCCTTATAGTGCGGAAAATATGGTATACACTTGAACATACATCGTGGGATAAGATCTACCTTATATTATGGAAACTATATTTATGGCGTGTATTTTGACTTATTAGTTTTTGCCTCTGTATGCGTTTCTGTAGCCCGATGATCCAAGTTTAAATGTTCCTCATTTTCAGTTTTTAGGATAAAAAAATACCCTATACTGCCAACTCTTGCTCATTTAAAGTATTTTTGTATTTTGATCTGTGATCACTGATTTGCGTCAGCTTTTCTGTTGACGTTTTTCTGGCTCTGGCACAGGAAAATTGTCTTTATTCTTAATCCTATCTGCAAAGCTTTCATTGGCTCAGTTGTTTTTCCAGCTGGGTAAACAGCCGGCAGTGAACCCAACACCAGATTTCTGATTTACTGAAAACAGGAAATCAAGCGATTTTTGTATTATTTACATCTTTTTAAAAAATTGTAATTCATTTCTTTACTGTCCAGTAAGTTGAATGAGTCATTAATTATGGTAGATTGTATTTTATTCTTGGACACATTGGCTGTTAATTTTCAAAAAGTAAACCTCATGTCCCACCCTGCAGAATTAGTAAATAATTATTTGTTGTGTCCAAATGACGGGTTTGATGCATGATTAGGAAAGTAGAGCCTAAATCATTTTGTTCTTGAATGAGATGAATACTGTGTAGAAATAAAGAAACTATCTCAATAACATCTAGATATTTTTGTTTTACCTCAGCAGCTTGTGCCCTTGGCTCAAAATTGTTGCGTGTTTGAACCTTTGTGACGACGTCTCTCTACATACGTCTGTGTCTGCAGTTTAGTGTGCGTTAGAAGCTTGCCTTTGATTAACAGGTACTCCCTGTATGACCCTGATCTTTTGATTGGCAGGAAAAAGGTGGAGGGGAAAGTGGGAGTGTGTGTGTGTGTGTGTGTGTGTGTGTGTGGGTGGATGATTATTTGAAATATTGTGAGAGGCGATCGTGAAAACAAAGATGTATATGCATAAAGGTAAAATCATCATCAAACGGGTTATTTAACAAATTACTAATTCATATTTGAATCTCCGTTGTCTTGTAATTTTCCTCTTCACATTCAAACCTTCTGTGAGCTGTGGGTGGTGTTCCATCTTTCCACTGGTCTGATGCTGTGTTTTATTATTACTTATTTTTGTCTTGTGCTTCCTTTCACCACTTCAGGGTTTTGTATTTTAATCAAGTAGTTTTGCTTTATTGGTATATTTTCACCTATTTTACTGCAAAAATTAATAGTTAAGTCAGAGGAGACTTAAATAAGAAAATATGAGATCAGTTCAACAAAAACGTTATTCAGAGTCTTGGAAGCAGAGAGTGGTTATTTTGGCAGATCAATGTGGCACATTGACAGCGTGCAGGATGTTTGTCTCAGCCGTCACTTATCTCTCTGCCCAAACTATTAAGTAAATATGTATTTGAGTGTATACACTGTATAATGTGTGCAAACAACGATAATATAACATTAAGATCATAATAATTAAAACAAACTCATTAAATCACACCACTTCATAAATAACATGTCATATATAAATTAAATTTAGGAGATGAGTTTTTGAAAGGAACATACAACAGTATCAGCATCAATATGAAAATTAGCTGAAATATTTTATTATTATAAGTGTGGCAATGATACGAAGTTCAGTTTTTACCTTACCTGAGCTTTTTATTTTTCACTTGGCCCAAAACATGAACTGATACAATTGTTGAGGTGTAAGTTAAATATCACAATTCAACATAAAGTAGAATGACTGTTAAACTGAGAGATTGCAAATAAATAGCTGTTAAGAGAATGTTCACCAGGACGAATGCCACAAACACAGGCTTTTTTCAGCCAAGGGAACAAAGGTGAAATGCTGCTGTAGTCGACCTACAAAAGAGGTTTTTCTCTTTTTATCATGTAGTATGGAAGAGGACCAGAAAAGAACTGGTGACCTGCCAGAGGCTGGCAGAGCAGAACGACATTTACCAGCATTCATTCAGGTCTGCTGGATGTTTCCCACTCAGGGTAGAATAGTTTGAGTGCCATGTCTGAAGCAGGGGAATTGTTGAAATGACATTATTTATGCTACGTTGATGAAAACATTTAATTTATACATATGCATCATTAACTGCCAAATAAAACCCACAACACCCCAGAGGAAGTCTGGGTCATCGTGAGGGCTTCAGTGCTGCTGATCCTGAACAAACACCTGCTAATAATGCATGTGAAAATAACAGCACTGAATACCAGTACGCATTTAAAGTCCTAAAAATATTGAATTAGCAGCCACACAGGTTTGATACTGGCATCAGTATTGTACCTGTGGCTCTACCTATTTACACGACCCTAGAATAACACTATCAAAAATGATCTCATATCATAATTCCATATCTGAAAAAATCTGCCTATTGGTAACAAGCATCATCTCTCAATATGTGTATTTAAAATGGGTTTATACACAATTTTTTTGTTATGTATACATTACATACCCATGTGATACACACATATACCAGTAACCCTCAATTCATTTCTTCCATGGATTCTGTCTCGTTCTGTCTTTGCATATTCTTTCATTTAAAAGTTCCCTGAGTCTTTTTAACTGATGTACAGTTCAGCTTTTCTCGTCAACTTGCTGGACCTGGTTCTGACAGTTGAAGCTGTGACTTTCAGTCAGTTCCACACTTCTCAAAGGAGATCGTACTCACTCACCAAAGTTACATAGAACAGACGTTCAGGGTGAGAAGTGGGAATGAGAGAGGAAACATTCCCCATATTCACACTCACTCAACCATCACACTCACTTTAATCAGGCTGCTAACTTAAGTTAATATGTTGCATAATGTTGCTTTAATTGTTTCTATTACTGGATATAATGAAAATACCATTTACAGTTAGATATCCCTTAAAATATAGTACTTGTGTGTATACATCTGCACATAATATCAACAAAAAATACAGATTTTAGTTTCACCAATCCATTTACACTTAACGGTTCATCATCAGTTTTCTTACCTTTACATTTGTGCTGTCATGATGAGATGATGAATCTCAACTGTATTAATGTCTTATCTTTTGCTTAAACAAGGTCAGGGAAATTGACCCTGAAATGAACCAAAGTGCCATTAAAAAATTAGATGAAGTGGACTCAAAAAAACCCTCCGGAGTAAAGAATTTGTTTTGTTAGTGACTGCTGGCTAATGTCACATCTTCACTATGTGGTGTCCTGCAAATTAGGACAGACATGAAAGCTGTGAAAACTTCCAAGGGGACGACTGGGGACATTGAAATGTGAGCTTATCAGGGAAAGGGTAAACAAAACAGGAAATGAAAGGAAACCTGCTGCCAATATATTGTGGGTGTCGAGAAGAAAAAACACCCAGGGCTTGGATAGATGCTTTTCATGCCATATGTTGTTCTCTGCCAAGGACTTTGAGGCACAGTCGAAAAATGAATAATTCACTTTGACTCTCATTTGCCTGTGTCTCGCTGTTTCCCCTTTTTCCTGCTTTGTCACTCTCTCTCCCTTTGTGTCCTTTAACACTGCTGTTTTTATCTTGTTTTCCCCCCTCTCTCTCGGTGCAGATCACACCTCAGTTGGAGGACTTGGGGACAGTTTTTACGAATACCTGCTGAAGGCGTGGCTCATGTCAGACAAGACGGATACAGAAGCCCGGAAGACGTATGATGACGCCATCGAGGTACAATCTAAACCAAAGATTTGATCCAATCACCATGTAACACACTGTCAATAATGTGAAGAAAACAAACTAAAACTCATCACTCTTCAGTTAGCTGATGTCATTTATCATTGAGCTGTGTTAAAAAAACTTTGAGATAAACCATCACATTAAAGACCAACTCATACATTTCACTCCTGGCAAAAGACACATACAGAAAGAATAAAAAATATCCTTCAGGAGGTAATGAAACATTTACATTTTCTTAACAGTATGTTACTCAGGTAATTTTGTTTTTTATTGAAAGGCAAACAATCTTGTCAATAAGGCTGCATTTTAAAATGTGACAAAGTGTAAACCTTTCCAACAGTTTACATACCTGAAAGTAGTTGCACACATCCCTGCTTTAGGATGCAACCTTTGCGTTTAACACTTGAGTCTTCGAGTCAGTCAAATTTGGCATATTTTGATGTTTTAAGTCAAATAATTGATTAAAAATGATTATTGTAAAAAATAAATATAATTTTTTTGTGTTGAAAGAAAGTGGAAAACAAAATCCTGGATCAGCCTCCAAATTTAATGGGGTCTTCCTTGGTCCATACTCTTCCACCAAGTTTAAATAAAATCGCTTCAGTAGTTTTTGCCTAATCCTGCCAACAGAAATACAAACAGCAATGAAAAACAATCTCTTTGGTGGAAGTAATAACGACATAAATCTGTTGTATTCTGTTCCCATCCCACGCATACATACACTCAATATTAACGCCCCAATCACACAACTTCACCACGGTAATACATTCACATGCACAAACACTTAAAATTCCATTTATAACCTCTGTCCGCATTCCCGCTATAATAAATAAATACTGTGTCATTAACCCTTCTGTGAACTTATCTCTTCAAATGTCCACATTCTTACTCAAACACATAAATTCTATCCTGTCGCTGTGTATCGTTTCTATCCCTACCTGCATACAAATTCAGTCACACACTTAATATTCCATCTGCAACCTCTGTCCACATCCTCACTGAAATGATGCTGCTTATTTCCACTTTTTGGGTTTCTATCTTCCCACAAATGACCTCACTTGTCTCCAAATCCATAAATCTCCTACATTCATCATTTACGGTTTCCACACTCTCATACTTGCTCTCTCTCCTTAGGCCATCGAACGCCACCTGATACGCAAATCCAACGGCGGTCTGACATTCATTGGTGAGTGGAAGAACGGCCACCTGGAGAGAAAGATGGGCCACCTGGCGTGCTTCGCCGGCGGCATGTTTGCGTTGGGCGCTGATGGTTCACCCGACGACAAGGCCGGCCACTACCTGCAGCTGGGAGCCGAGATCGCGCACACCTGCCACGAGTCCTACGACAGGACGGGTGAGAGTCACAAACACACACAACTGCACATGTGTTGTAAGCATCAGTTCACTGGCAGGACAACACAATAAAGAGGTGTCTGTAGAATAATATGTTAATTTTGTTTATTAAAATACAGAAGTGACCCGCGGAGCAAAGAACATCATATTTACTACATCTGTCAAAGGAATTCTAGTTTTATTAGACTGCTAGATCAGGTGCTAACCTTTTTTTTTTTTTTGGCAGATATTATATTTTCAGCGGCTCAAAGCGTAAAATATATTATCTATTCAACAGTGACCTTCAGACATACCCCCTGGGATGTTTTTCAATAAACATCAAAAGTTCTCACCAAAGAAATACCAGTGTGTGGTCGTGCATCATGACCGCAGTCTTCGTGTGTGTAGTCAGAGATCGTGGGGTTGGCTGAGAAAGAGTAGAGGTTACCGTGGCAACAAATGAAGACAGAGAGAGAGAGAAAGAGAGAGAGCAAGGGAGGGCGGGAGAAAGAAATAGAACTTTCTGGTGAGGTGGCAGCGAGTTAAATAGCAACGGTCAGGCTGTCTAAAGTCGGCCTGTTACTTCTTAATTGTGTGTGTGCGTGTGCGCCCCGTGTGTGTCTGGACACACTTTACACACTCCCACACTGATTCATAAACTGAGCTGTATTCAACAGCACTTCAACAATTTGGATGAACAAACACTTAATATATTATTATTAATCTTTTAATGCCTGTATTGTTCTCCTCATCATTCCCAACCTTCCCTCCATTCTTCCTCCTCACACTTTTTTCATTCACTCAACCATCTTCCATCTTTTATTTCTTCCTTTTTTTCGCTTGTCCTTATTCCTGTTCTACCTTCTCTCTCTCCATTCCCCTCTTCCCCTCTTCATTTCTCTCTTTCCCCATCTCCATTTTTCTCTTTCTCCCAACAGTGCTGAAGCTTGGCCCGGAGGCCTTTAAGTTTGACAGCGGGCTGGAGGCGGTGGCAGTGCGGCAGAATGAGAAGTACTACATTCTGCGACCGGAGGTCATTGAGACCTACTGGTACATGTGGAGGTTCACCCACGATCCCAAATACCGGCAGTGGGGCTGGGAGGCAGCACAGGTAAAGAAGCATACATTTGTATTTATTGTAAAAGAGGTCATGGTTTAGTCCATCTATTTTACATCAGGTGATAAATTATTTGATCATTATGAGTTTCATGGCTGTAAGCAGTTTTAACTGACCTCTACACTGCTTTGCACAAGGAGAAATACTATGTAGGATGTTGTGATACATTGGCTTAACTTGTTTTGCTGCAGAGAAAACATATAAGACCATATGTACCCAAACACAGTGAAGCCAAAGATTTCTGAATATCTTGCATCGTTAAATTGAGGAAAGCTTTGAATGAGACAAAGTGAAGACTCCATGAATCATTGGCTCTTCAATCCAATGTCTCCCTCTTGAAAATAGTTGCAGGCAGAGAATGGCTACAAACTGCAACATCATATCAACCTAGAATCTAAATTAAAATTGATGGAACTGATTAAATTGACATTAGCAGGTCCCGTTTTGTACGGTGGGTCATTGAGTTGAGGTCAACAAGTTGAGGACAAGCTATGTATTGATGCTTTGAAGTTGGATAAGAAGGAGACTTAAACCTACATTTAACAATTGGCTTGAAATTATTACAGAGATTCGTGAGATCAAATGATTGTCTTTCATTCTGAAATTAAGAAATGATGCTTACATTCCAAAGTGGAATGGATAAAGAGGATAGGGTGTTTTTTGTTTCACTGATTCAAAACGTAATTTTGCTTCCTCTTGGATATCCTAGATTTTGCATAGATACAAATTAGCAGGCATTTGTTGCTCTAAAGTATTATTTTTACTTTTGTCAAAAAACAATCATGTTGCTGAAGGACATTCAAACATCACTCAGCCCAAGCTTTTTTCCAGCCTCTATATATTAATTATTTTGTATGTTGCACATGTTCTTTCTTATCTGAAGCACTTGATCCAAAGTGGTTGATACGGATCTAGTTTTTTAAAAGTCTAGCAGAGTTTGAAGCAGAGAGTACATCTGTAACAATGACCCTGGTGAGCATGGTAGGAAAGTACACGCAGTGAAGTACATCTTTCTGTGACCTGATCCTCAGCATCCATCTTTTTAGACACTTAAAAACACATGAACTTTCAATTTATTTTGTGGCTGATGCATTTAAAGGGCAGCTATGAAATTGTAGATGAAATGAAAGAAGCGGTGGCCCCAGTGGCAGGTTCATGTTTTTCAAAGCTTCTCGTTAATAACATGGTTTTATCTCTATTTTTCCTGTTAAGAAAGGCAGTATCTTTTAATAAGATTTTCAGTAGAAAATGTGCTTATTTTTGTCCAGTGGGAGGAAGTGGAGAAGATAGTTATCACACTTGCAAACATTTGATGGCTGTTGGTACCACTTTTGTTATGTATGTGTGTGTGTTAAATCTTAATACCTGCTGTTGAATTTGAGGACTTGTGTTACTAGTTATTTAATACCTTTGTTTTTTATGAAAGTAGAAAAGAAACGAAAGTCCTCTCTATCGTCTTTACTCAGCTGCTCCTCTGACACAGGATTAAAGAGCTCGTCTTCTATCCGGCAGTCGATGTGTCTTCTTTGTGTAAATCTCAGCCAACCTGCTCATCATCCATTTCTTCTCCTTTCACTCTGTTTTCATATTCCCCCTTTTCTCTTGCCTGCCAATCGTCTTTTCCCCTTGTATTTCTCAGCAGTGAAGCTGCTTCTCTTTGTTTCTCTAAGTGGGAGTAAGTGGATACACACTCATGAGCCAAACAAAAAATACTGGCAAGTGTGTTTATTATGTGTGTTTGTAACTAGTGTGAGTGACACGAAAGGGAGCCGCTGCTGAAGGGCTCATCCTTGCCTCTCAAATAATTTGATATGACAGTTCCTACTCTATCTTCTGCTGCATATATCAAAACTTGTATTTCTATTAAACATGTTGATATTCAGAAGTCACAAGGTTTAAGTAAAGTCTTTAATGTAACTAAAGAAAAATATTGTGTTTAACTTGCTCTCTGATGAGGGTTGGTAATTGTTTTGTTTTAATCTCTTCTTGGTACCACATATAACATGGGTAAGAAGAGAAAGCAAGACATGTCAGACAGAAATAACACATTGAGGATGCAACAATTGAGGATTTTTTCATCCTTATTGTTAGAAGGTAAAGTAAGATAAGATGAGCTTTATTTGTCACATACACAATTATACATGGTGCAGTGAAGTGTGTTATTGTGCCTGCATCCAGTTTATGAAATAGTAAACTAAAAGACACAATATAAAAATAGCACACAAAATATTACAAAGGTAAACTATAACATTTATTTTGTACATGTTATTATAAATTGACCATAATTAGAATAAAATAAAATAAAAACAAAGGAGGAATCCTCCTTTACCTCTGCAAAGGAGGATTTAATTTTATCATTATCATTGCTGTTTGTCAGTTAGCAGGATTACTCAAAAACTTTGTGGAGGGGTGAGACATTTCCAAAAGAACAACCCATTCAATTTTGGAGTGGATCCAGATAAATACAGGAATTTATTTTTACTTTCTTTAACATGACACGATATGGTGTTGGCCTCTGTGAATGTATGTGCTCTCCAAATGTGTCCTGTCGAGTTGTTTTTGTTAACCTTGTCTTGTGTCTTATTATAATGCTGAAGTCCAACACTATAGACCTGCTCTGACATGTACATAACTAGTGTGTGTAGTTTGCAGCAGGTTTAAACATCATTTTACAGCAATTTATTAATTCCTAATACATTAATATCCCTGAAACCCTTGAATAACTTGGATTCTCTTTGTTTCATTATTAGTTCTCGATACACAACGTTACTGCTGTGTCCCAGATCCACACTACACACATAGTAGTGTAGGGTTTCCCCTGTATGCTGTATTTATTTTTTTTGTCATTATACTTGCATCTCATATCAACAAGAAAATATTGCATACATATACCTTCAGATGTCACTCACTGCCAAGTTCACATCTCAGATATAAGAAAAATATAAGTAGAATGTAGGTGGTATTGTTGTATATTGTTGTGCAGTATTTCACTGTATTGACTTTTATATTTTCCTGGTCAGTGACTGCAGATAGAAATGAGTTGAATTGCTAACTCTGGCTTAACGGTTGTGCTGTACATGGCCCCTTGTTAAATACACTAAGAAACAAATAGCTCCAACTGTTCCAACTTAACTTCAACCCATACTTTTATGGGTTGAAGTTCCAAAATGTGACAGGAGTCTGAATGCGTCTCTTTAGTTCTCACACGTGATGAAATATAAACTCACTCAATTAAACTAATGTGTATGAATGTGTGTGTGACGCAAAGGCTGCTGTGAGACTCTGCAGTGTGGATAGAGAAGGACAAACGCACGTCTGGCACAACAGCCCATGAAGAACAGGATTTGAGGTTGAAACTGCCTGCTACAGAAATCTGCTGACAGCAAAATGATGGAGAATACGTGTGCGCGAGCGTGTGTCATAGAGAGAATAAAGGACAGAGATAATGCTTTCAATTACATGTAATTAATAGTAAAAGTTGATAAGGTTTGAGCAGGAGTGTCATGCAGCCAGAATTTTTATGGAGGCACCGGTTTCACTGTAACAAGTTCTCATTGCAAATGAATAACACACCCAGGTAATGGCGCTCTGTCGCCATCACCAGCTGGATGGCCGCTGCATTTTTACTGAGCCGTTACAGACTCGTTTTTGTGTGTTTGTCTTGTGTCTCCTTTCAATTAGGCAACACATTTCTGTTCCTCAGAGCCAAAAAACGGCACTTTGACATTTGCAGTGGAGCTCATCAAGGTGTGTGGGAAACATGTCATTACGTGTGATGATGACTGGCTCACTGATTTGCGACTGTTTTGGAGAAATAAGCAAGTGCAGCATAGAAGTGGAGTGCTGCTCACGTTGATAATATAATCAGCCCCTGAGAACACATGAGTGTTGAGAGCCACATCAACGGGCTATTCCACAGCAGTAAAACGTCAATTATATGCTCTTACAGATCCATCCACTGATGTCTGGGGACACTACAGACATGTAGTTATTTATGAAACTATTATTATACGTTATAATGCTTTCCTCCACCAAGGTTATGTTTTCACCCCGGTTGGTTGGTTGGTTTCTTGCACGATTACGAAGATACTACTGAACAGATGTCCATTAGACTTGGTGGCACATGGGCCAAGAAAGATCCCATTGAATTTTGGTGCAGATCAGGACAAAATGGAATATCCAGGAAGTTGTTTTTATCCCTTCCTTTACCATTGTGAGATTTATTTGGCTTATTTTTTAGTGTTAGCATGATAAATGTATCATCTCCTGATAATGCTTATTTATGTTCATTTATTTGATTTATCATCTTTTTTATTTCTATTAGTCAACAAGATTATCTCTTTGGTTATGAGTTGCTCTTTTATTTCAAGTTGATACAAGATGTCAGAAAGTTAGTTATGTAGCCATAGGTGTAAAAAAAAGAGCTTTTTATTTGTTCTAAGCTTTATTTCTCTGCAGTGTTTGTTGTCATAGTAACACAGAGGTGACAGAGCTCTTCTGACTAATAATACAGGAATCACCAAGTGTTGGTGATTCCTGTATTATTAGTGTTTTTGGCACAGTGCATCAAGTACAGAAATATACAACATTACAATATTCTGGGCTCTACTGTGGGTTGGGGTTGGTCTGACCGGCTGTCCTCCACGTTTGTAGTTTTTGTTCTTGTTGAATCATCGACATGTTTGGACGGTCTTTTTGTTATTACTTTAAGAAAAATCCAAACAACATCAGCCCTTCAAAGAAAAATTATTCTTAAAATCCATCCACAAACAGATTACACGTCCAAAAGCTGCTGTTTTCTTCTCCTCAAGCAGCTGTGCACAAAAAAGAAAGTGAACAGCTAAAACCTGAGAGCAAAAGATGTGTTTGATAAACGATGCACTTTGCCACTCAACTATCATTTTCCCAGTGAAATCTTCAAATAAAGGTGTAAAGACAACCTGATGAACCCACGGGCTCTGAATCACTTCAAGAAACACTTTGTGTCATTAAGCAGCAGTTTTCCCACATTAGGAAGCTGCTTTGTGAGGAGACATTTGAAAGGAATGAGATGTAAATGCAGGGGAGGCAGAGTGTGGGGGTTGGTGGTAATCGTCTTTTCCTCGAGTTTTATGTTTTTCTTTACAGCTGCTATTTCCTGTATGCATCTCCCTAGGACTCGCTCTAATCTGTCACAAGCAAAGAAATTAATTACAGCATGCTTTTGTAAGCTTATTAAAATTGTGCTCTCCTTTGCCCACTCCACTGTTCTTCCCTTCCTTCCATCCTTCCCTCCGTTCTCGTCTCCTTCAGGCCATTGATAAGTACTGCAGGGTGAGCGGAGGTTTCTCGGGAGTGAAGGACGTCTACTCCTCCAACCCGACCTACGACGACGTGCAGCAGAGCTTCTTCCTCGCAGAGACGCTCAAGTAAGTCCACAGTAATTGGTTCTTTATTGGCTCGATCAATGAATCATCAGTTGATGATTGATTAATCATATTAGCGGTTTGTTGGGGGACTCGCAGGCAGACTGATTGAAAAGATTACTCACATTTTCAAAACTAAAGTCCACATTTTTTCAAGTCAATCTTAAAACACTGGACCCGACAAGATCCTTTTCTATTTTAATTTTAATGTAATTGCTTTTGGAAAAAACAACAAATCGTGTTCTGTAAAATAATTAACATTTTAAATCTAAATAGAAACTTGTCTGAGGTTTCAGCAGAGTTGGACAAATTCAAGATTCATTCATATGCACAACAATTACATTTAGCAGTCGCTGGCAATGAAACAAGTGATAAATGAAAATCCTCAGAATTTCATTCTTCTTCCTATAAAACAAACTGTTATTAGACTCAAGATTGATGAAGCTAAGCACATCAGCTAAAATAAATACATTTCTGCAGAGAGGAGATTCAACTCCTATTTGGATTTTAGGGAAGTAAACTCTGCACTCTGTTAAGAGAGGAGTAACAATGAGCAAAATCATTAAATTCATTGATGTGAGTGTTGACTAGCTTTAATAAACAGACACTTAAAAAAGATGGAGATATTCTTTTCTCTTTTTTTGGTTTCCAACAAATAAGTAGTATAGGTTATAATTAAATATACATCAGTGCAGTTGACTGAATCTTAGTACATTGTGTATTTCCACCCATTATTTTGATTTGCAGACTTAAGACGCTTTCGTCCTTTTTTGGACCTTTATACTTTTCAGTCCGGACCAATTTACCAAAAGTCCATCTGGGACGTAGATATTAGGTCTGGGCGATATGGCCTAAAAGAAATATTGCAATATTTTTAGGCTATATTTGAGATAGACAATATATAGTTTGAAATCTCTTCTAAATCACTGTACTAATGTTAAATTCAACCGATAAATTTCATCAGTATAATGATTCAATTAGACCCTTCAATTTATTTTTATTTACATGCAAAAAGGGGTCAATCACAATCAAGTTACATATATTTTGAACCAGGCAGCTGCACTCGCCGCATAAGCTTTTAACAAATGAAAATAAATAATGTCATGGTAGGCCGTGACATGGTGGCTGTGAATGTGAAAACCTCACTGAACAATAACACTCACATCACAGGAGGAGTGGGAGCGATTCAGAAAACTTCATGTACTGATCAGGTCCTAATAACTTGGGATGAGTGTAGGTGTTTATTAGTCAAAGTGAACAGTGAGGACACAAAAACTCCAGCTCGGTACAAACCAACCTTCTGATCATAGAGGAAGCTCTGTATTTTCACTGTTTGTTTCCATTGTTCCTCAACAAAGCTTACCTGCTTCACATGTCTGTGTGCACACACACACACACACACACACACACACACACACACACACACAGTGTCCACTTTCGCTGGAGTGAACGGCACTCACGTTCTTCAGTTGTAAACTGATTTGTTTGGTTTAGCGTTTACAAAGAATGTGAACAAACTGTCAATAACCGTCTCTAACCTCTCGTCAACTTGCTGGGACTCTTCACTTTCTTTCGCTCTCTCTCATGCTCTCTGAGTCTCTTGCCTCATCTCTTGAAACACAAATACACATGCGCGCATGATAGTGAAAGAAGCGAAACTCCAAAGAGATTTTATGCTGATGCATGACAATTTGTACTCAATGGTTGCGATACAGTCATTTAATACATCTCACGTGAAACAAGCCGCGATACATCGAGTATATTCTATATATCGCCCACGCCAAGTACATATGTCATACAACAAACTTTAATGTGCCCCTGTGATTACAACTTGAAACGAAAAACAACCATATCAAATGTAAACAAACATGAAGCTTGGTTCAGACTTTCAGGTATGAAAACAGCCTTGCACTGGATTTAGTTTAAGAAAGTGGACACCACTGTGTGGCGTTATAATGTCCTGGATACTGTAACTACAGTAATGACACTCACAGATATGATCAATTCATACTAAATAGTCTTGTGAAAACTGTTTGATATTAAAATGTTTCAAATCACTAAAATTTTACAAAACCTTTAGAATCATTATCTTTGTGGTGAGACATTTTTTTGTGGTTACATATAGAACCACTTGACCATAGATCACTTACTTCTCTCTGTGTTCGAATGTTGTGAGAGTGAGTGATGCTCTTCAGAGGGTAATTACAGGTTAACTCGCTGGCATCTGTTGTTCCTTTCCATTAGAGACCTTTGCTCTGTACGCAGCCACAGAATGTTTTAAAGGATGACTGATGCAAAGGCCAGATCTCATTTCTCTGAGGTGTGTCATCATCATCACTGATGGACGAAGGGAGAGAAAGGCCAAGTAACCATGAGCCAGAGGGAGAATTAAAGCCTGATGTGGCTCTCTGCCTTCCCCTGCTGGTAGCTCTGTGAATCTTCTCCCAATAATACTGTAAACACACCCGAGTTACTAGAGGTTAACAGAGTTTATACTGTCACTCCAACATTGTGACAGGTCAAAGAAATTCATAAAACAGAGGACAATCCTCTTTACCGGCTGCTCAGCGCTTCATATTTAACTTTAATGTTTCTGAAATGAACTCCCACAAAGAATCAAATGACACTAAAACGTGTCTTTGGTGTATCAGTCTTTAAAGGTCACAGGCCACACTGGCTGCTTACTCTTTGAGAAGATGACATTTGCATGGCGTCACGCAGCCTTTGGTGTCTCTGTGTTTCCCATCGTCGTCATATCAAGACAGGCTCCTGATTGGCTGCCTGATTGGAGCTGTACAAAGATGTAGCAGCGGAACCTCTGCTCCTCTGCTGCGTGAGGATTATTGATCAAATGTACAGTTTCTTGACTGTGTGCTTTGTCAAATTTGTTTATAAGATAATACGATTTTATTTAAAACTTGCTGAAGTCTGTGCACATACATGCACCTAACAAGTGGATTTAATTGCCGATTTTTATGCTGGAAAACTTGATTTAGAAATGTGTTTCTTTATGTCTATTTACTTCACGAAGCATTTTCTCATGGAAGTCCCTGGGACAGTAAGAGTGAATTATTACATGTGAATACACTGGAAAACCAACTAAAACAATGCAGATCATGAAATCATAATCTTCTTCGCAATAGAATTAATTCTTTTGACCAAGATCTATGAATGAATCATTTGGAAAATTGTGAAAATTTTCCCACAACCACAAACAATTATATGTCACCAGGATTAGCCCAGAACACAAGGTGTTAACCAAACACTGTTTATTTTAAACAGTTGAGTAACTCAAATATTATTTATAATCACTTTAAAAACTCCTCTGGAATTTTATGTTGACAAATCAGCCAATGTTCCTGTTTCACCTGAAAGAGCCCGATGAGTCAAAAAGTCAACACTGATGAGACTTAACTGTCAATCACACATCAGAGGAGACGTAACAGAGTTGGACATTTTGACTTTGCGGTACCTATAACCTGTAACTATGTATTCTGTCCTTCCTCCCCACCCCCACCCCACACACACACACCCCACCCCACAGGTACCTGTACCTGTTGTTCTCCAGCGACGACCTGATGCCGCTGGAAAGCTGGGTCTTCAACACGGAGGCTCACCCGCTTCCTGTTCTCCACCTGGGCAACATCACGCTGCCCGGCAGCGAGCCGGCTCAGCGGTAGATGGACAGACCTTTCTCCCTCCGCCAACGGCACCAGGGGGCGCCACATGTCTGCCCGCCTGCCCCAAAAAACAAAAACAAAAAAAAAAATCACCCACCAACACTGGACAAACTTACATTCTGATCTACAGACTCTCAACTGCGTTCAGACTGCAGACATCGACAGGAGACGGAGCGAGAGCCTCCAGCACAGACCTCTGCACAGAAGAAGAGAGGTTCTGAGGTTCTCCCACAGGATCAGAGAGGTTCTGAGGTTCTCCCACAGGATCAGAGAGGTTCTGAGGTTCTCCCACAGGATCAGAGAGGTTCTGAGGTTTTCCCACAGAAGAAGAGAGGTTCTGAGGTTCTCCCACAGGAGAAGAGAGGTTCTGAGGTTCTCCCACAGGAGAAGAGAGGTTCTGAGGTTCTCCCACAGGAGAAGAGAGGTTCTCTTCTTCTGTCTTTAAATCTTTGACTTTTTCTCTCCATCGCTCTGTCTTCTCTGCTCAGAAGGACGGTGGGTGCGTTGCTCAGCCTCAAGTGTGGCTTGAACAAACTCTTTTCTCTGAAGGACCGAGCTCCAAACTGGGGGCTTGACTTGTTTGTTTTTTTTATAATTTTTTGTGTTTTATTTGACCAAACTTTGCTCCCGTACAGACTCGAGGCACCGAGAGTGCTCTGTGGGGTTTTGTGAAGGACAATGCAGTCACTTTGACACTGGGCCTGATGGAGGTGTCATTTTTCCACACAGACAGACTTGAGGACTTTACAGGGTCTGTTAATAAAGTGTGATATATTTTTGGGGGTGTTGGAAAAATCCTGAATGGAGACACAGGGTTGAATCAAAGCCCTCCGTTTCTCCTGACCCAACCCCGACCCACTCCCCGTTTGATGGTCATCAGATGAACTTTGACCTGGAACTGTCAGCAGCTCGTCACATCCTCGGTTTCAGAGCGGGTTGTGGCAAATCTCCCCACCTCTTCAGATCCTTGTATTTTCAGCAAAGCGGACCAGAAACAGCAGCAGGCCTCCCTCCATCTTCACCACTTCTCAACACCTTTCCTCTTTCTCCTCCAGTTGGACACATCACCCCCAAACCATTCTGCTGCTACTCAATTGGATGCTGCTTTATCTCTCACATTTTTCTTATCAAACCATCTCTTATTTCCCTTTCGGCGTTTCAGCACTTCTCTCATGTCGCCTGTCCGCTTCTTTCCCGCCTTTTCATAAATCACATCACATCATTTTCGCACCATTCAAGGCTTGAACCCAACCATGCTTCCATAAGAGAGTGAGTGAGTGTGAGGGTGTGGTTAACATTACCCCTGCTGTAAATCAAAAGTTTGTGCACTTTGTATGAGAAGAGGAGTGTGGAGGTGTAGCACAGGAACAGCTGAATAAACGAAGACGATTCCACAATTTTCTCTTTTCGACCTTGTATCACTGCTCTGCCTCAAAACTGAAGGCTTCATTAACCCACTGCGGTGTTAAAAATCCACAATCCTACTCATTTTCTCTTCTCTCGTCTCCTTCGTCTTAATCCCTGCGTCACTTCTCCACCAGAAGAAGTCTTAGAACTTTCAGGCCTTTAGTCTCAGGGGTTTCACACATGCTTCGGAAAAATCTGGCAAAGAATGAAACCGTATCTCATATCAGTGAAATTGGAATTTTGAATCGATTTGAAATAAAATGTGGAAAATACTTTTTCCATTTTTAGAGAATATCACCTATGAACCTGCCCCGTGATCTGACCCTGTTCATCACATTGTCCAACAACTAAATGAAACATATCATCAAAAACATCTAGAGCATTAAAACTATAAAGAAACCTTGGTCGGAGGAAAATGTATAGTTCCGTAGACTGTAAATAAAGATGGACGACGCGTCTCCACTTCCTCCCTTTGTACAAAAATTAAGCTAATAGATCCCAGACCTGGGCGCCGCCATCTTTCTCCTTTAACGTCACATGCACTCGACCAATCACAGGTCAGTCTCAGCTGGCAATCATGTTCCACCCCATTTTTTTTTTACACCAAATAACAAATACTAATGCTCACATGGAGGAGGCATTATCAGCCACCAGAGGGCAATACAGATTTTTTGGGAGCCGTCATGTCGTCCCTCTTTAAACACAGGCTCTGGGTTTTACCATGATTTTAAACCATTATTAAGAATAATAAATTACTAACGTTATAAAAATACAATACTTAATGATGGGCTCAGTACACTTGTGCAATGAACGTGTGTGTTTGTGTGTGTTCGTGACAGAGAGACTGACAGTGTGTTAAAAATGTGATATTTTCTAAGAGTGTGTTTGTCACCAGATTGTTTGACATGAATTTCATTTCCAAAATGCGCTGAACCTGGAAGGTTTATATCTGGTTTCCTTCTCGAGCCTTATTTTCATTTGTGACGCCTTGGGTGACACTGTGCTCTTTATTTACAGTGTGTTTTTATGATGTGTTGTTGTGAAATAAAATTCCTGTCATTGTTTTTATTTGCACAAACTGCCGTCTGGCGTGCACATGGGTTTAAAATGGTGTCAGAGCCAAATTAATGGTGACAGCAGACGAGACAAAAACAACAAGATGACGGTTCAAAGTATCAAATGATCACTCCCCAGCAATTTAATTAAGAAACACAGACACTGGGAAAAAAATGAATTTTCTGACATTCACCCTCTGTGCAGCTGTTTGTTTGTTGATAAAGACGAACTGTGTGATCCAGCACCACGAACCAACAGCTCCCACTGTGCTCACAAATCCGATTCTAGCTGCAGGAGACCATCAACACGTCCGACAGCCGAGAAGGACACAGATTATCATGATAACACAATGTAATAGTGAGAACTCATAGAATAAAAATCTGAAGCACAAGACGTTATCGGGAATACGTTTAAACGTTTTCAGCTGTGATCAGAAAGATTTAGGACCTGATATGTGAAAACGTCTGCAGCAGTAACAGGAATTAAAACAAACTTTTAATCCAGTTTTAGTATCACGGTCTGATCACTTATCTTATTAACTTGGCTTTGACCAAGAGTCTGAGATCAATCTGTTTTATCAATCTGCCTTTGTTCTTCTGTTTTAAATCAATGATGTGACGCAAGAGGCATCTGCAGTTTTTTTTTAAGGAATCTTTTCAAGTGTACGCTCATGATTCTTTGCTGCAAAGGTCTTCATTTCCCTCCCTCCTCATCCATCCAACATCATCTCCATCCTCCTCTTTCATCTGATCTCCAGTCATCAGTAATGTTTCCATTTTGGTTCTCAGCCTCTTACTCCCCCCCCCCCCACACAGTCTCTGACATCACGCTGACATCATCACCTCCTATATTCCCAAAAGGAGGCAGCCCAAGGAGAAACCCATGGGGAGGCCATCGAGTCGCAGGGAGCGACGTCGCTTTTGAAAATTGAGTGTTCTGTATTTGTATTTTTACTGAACTAAAAAAATAAAATTAAAGTATCTGTAAATAAGTTTAAAACTGAGACACAAAGTCAATAAAGATGTTATGAAAATTGATTGAGTGTTTTGCTTCATCGTCTGATGCTTTGAGAAGCTCCAGGTATCTGAATCTTCATCCAGCGCCACCATCAGGTCAAATGACTAAATGTCTGCAAAACTAATGACAGCACCTGAAGCCTCTGCTCGATATTGTATTTCTTGATCCTTAAATTCTGTTCAATAAGAAAGTTTGATTCAGCATCAGCAGATGAACTCTTATATATATAAACTATATATTCAAGTGTATGAGATGTGTAAATCTCTGGATCTGCTCTCTGGGCCACATGTAATCTAATGCTAAACTGATGCTGAGCTACCTGCTGTTGGCACCTTGAGATGCATCTTGCAGCCTTGGACATTGACAAGGTGCTGGGAGCCTGATGTCAGCAAACTTTACTTCTCAGAAAAAGAAGGGAAAGATCGGTCTCACTTATTCAGCAAAATACAAAGGATTTATACATTTACATGACCCCCACCCGCCTTCAGCGATCTATGGTCATAAAGCAAAATGCTGTAGTAATCTAAATTTCTTTCATTGCATATTATACACTACAGTAAAGCCTTCATGCTTCATTAAAAACAGGTATAAGTCAAACTTCAGGTATTTATCAACAGTTCCACTTAACCACTTCCCTGGGTCTGATACCTCTGGTGAGTTGGTCTGGAGTTCAGCTTTAAATTGGAGGAACAGGCTGCTGGTGTTTGGAGGCCACTGTCTGCGAAACAGAAACCCACCTTTTGCTCTCATGCTCACATTTTGATCGAGTGATGCTTCTTTCAGTCAGTTGTATCAAGCAGAATATCGTGTTTTTTTAAAGGGTCTGTACACTCAGTAGCTAAATTACTCTTTCATGCAGCAGCATGAACCAAAGTGAGCAAAGTTTTCTCATCGCTCATGTTAGATTTGTTGTTCCAGTAATTGCGAAGAAACTGAAATTGCTGAGCGACTCTCAGAGTAAAGTGACATGTCGATCACTCAGAGGTAAATACTTACGTGACTTCCTGCTCTGTGTGTTTGTCATGCCAGGAAATACTGCACATATTTACAAAAAACATGGGCTTGGTGTTTCTATCAGTACTTCATTGTATTGTTTTGTTTTCCCTTCACAAGCAGCGCTGTTCACGGTTCCACCCATAAGATGTAGAACTTGTTGAGGGAACCCACTTAAAGGGATAGTTCACAGAGGGGTGGGGGGAGTGTTTGAGTCTACAGAACCCTGCTGGAGTTTCAGGGGTAAACTGTTGCAGCCAAATCCAATACAATTGATTTCAATACAATTAAAGTGAACTGAATTGAAGTCATTGAAACAGCATCATTTACAGGTTATCCTCCTCACAGAGGACGTTCAGGATAAAAACATGGTGTAAATGACGCGTTTCGAGTTGAATTTGAATGTCTGGCCTTGCGGACACTTGGAAGAGCAGTACGGAGGCATGTAATGTTTTTTTTCTATTGTTTTTATACGTGTAAAGAATTGCATCACTGTTAAACCCTGAGACTCCAAATGTGATTTTATGACACAAAAGACTCATTGATATTAATATAACTGTACTGACTTTCCAGTGGTTGATATGTGAGAAGGTCCTGTCACTTCAGTGTTGGGTGTGTTCTTCATAACGTTTTCCCTCTGTCAAGTTTGAAAAGCACTTTGGCTCAACTACTGTTATTCTATCACCTATTTAAATGAAGTGATTTTTGCTGCTGGAGAAGACGACACTGATTCAGTTACATTTAAAAACTGACAGCGCCCATGTCACAGACATCAGTGTCCTAAGACACCCGGAAGAAGACCGACAGCAAATATTTAGATTGACCAAGTTACGGTATCATTCAGCAGCCTGAGTCATCCAACACACACCCAGGTCGTGTATGTATGTGTGTGTGTGTGTGTGTGAGGGAAAGAGGAACTGAACTTTTATGTGAAACAAAAAAACCTTCCTGGCACACAGGTTATTGTGCCTGTGTGTGACTGTGAGAGAATGTGAACAGGTGCCTTCTTTTGAAAGGTGAACTAGAAAGTCAACAACATTTTAATATCTGAAGTCATTGTGAAAGCACTAAGTACTGATCCCTAACCCCTGTGTTTGTCTTGGGAGGCGTCGCAGCTTCAGTTTTGGTCTGTCTTTACAACCTGAACTTTCTCTGCTGCTGCTGCTGCTGCTGCTGCTGCTGCTGCTGCTGCAGAGGAAACTTTTGAATTCTTAAACTCACCAACAAACCAGAAAGTGTAAGCCTGGATCCTCTTCTCCCCCAGAACCACATCTAACAGCTGAATTCAGGTTTGTTCTTGCACACAGATGTGGGTTCAGGCTGCTGCACAATCTAATGTTCTCCATGTGCAACCACTGTGAGCAGTTATTAAAGACACACACTGTTCTGTTTGAAAAGTCTCACTCTTCACACAATAACTTCACACTGCATCACAAATGCTTTGTTGCTAAATTCAAATGAAGAAATAAATCCTTCTTTTCATTTGATGGACTGTCTTACATTACATTATTATTGTTGGAGCTTTTTCACCTTTTCACTCCAACCAGTTTACGTGAATGTGTAAATGGTTTCTGCGCCTGTTCTGTTGAGGGAGGGTTTTCTGCTACACCAAAAACACTGGGGAATTTCTCTGTCAAACCAGTTTGCCAGAAAATCACAGTCAGGTATTTCCTCTTTTAAATACTTTCATGACCAAAATGTGGCCCATGCCATGGTGCTGAACATGGAACATGTTTCTGTGGTGATGCACTGGTTTTATTTTTACAGACAGTGTCATCACGCCCCTGTAATCCTCTCCATTCGCTGCGTGTCATTTCAAGGCTGTGTATACGCAGCCAGGATGATTTTCAAACGTTTCACTCTGCCGAGCAGCTGTTTATAAAACCGTATTATTGTATTTGGCCTCGCGGTGAACAGACTCAGCGTTTCTAGAGAACGAGGGAAGAGAGGAGACATGAGGAAAACTGAGGTCGGTGATAATCCTGGATTAGTTTACATGAAGAGAGAAACAATCAGCCCCTTTGAAAAGTAAAGGATGAGACCCAACTCTCCCAAAAATACAACTTGGATGTGTTGGGTTTTATTTAGCCGTGGTGTTTCTGCACTTTCTCTTTGGCCTCCTGCCATGAGCTCTCAGGACATTCTTCCAAAACACAACAAAAGAAGATGGCTGGCATCTAATCAGTCCTCGCTGCCGCCTGAACACTGTCTGACAAAGGTGAAACTCAACTCCAAATTGAGACATGCATCTCAGAAATGGGGTCAAATTGTGCTCAAATCTTTGTGTATAAGAAGTTACATCTGTCATCTCCTATGTTTTAAAAGTCCTCTGTAGTGCCAGAGCCATAACGGGTTGGAAATATTTACAAATCTGCCAAGAGTCAGACAGACTCTTCTGACCCGAGGTGATGTCGTAAAGAAGCCATGAGAGGTGTAGTCGTCTCTCCCGTGTCTTTCTGTGAGATTTCCTCTGCTGCAGATGCTTTTCTCTGTCACATGCTCTCTGTGGGAAAATTAATCTCTGTCTCTCTGGATATTGGCGGCTGTGGCTGAGGGGTAGAGCGGTCGTCCTCCAACCAGAAGGTCGGCAGTTCCATCCCAGTCTTCCCCATCTGTATGCCGAAGTGTCCTTGGGCAAGATGCTGAACCCCTCATAGAAAAAAAAAAGTGCAGCCTTTAGATGCACTGTATGAATGTGTGCGATTGGGTGAGTGGAAATCTGTACTGTAAATCCCTTTGAGTGGCCATCAAGACTAGAAAAGCTCTATATAAATACAATTACCATTTACCATTGAATTGGTTTGAGGAGAAAACAAAGTGTCTGTCAATGACCAGTCTCAGGAGACGGACGGGTTCAGTGATGTGTTTCTGCTACGAATCATTCAAAGTGCCAAAGTGTTTGAAACACTGCTCGAACAAGTGACTCTCAGAAAGCTCCTAACGTGGAGTTCTAACTTATCAGAACCATAAAGGAAACTTTTCCGAGTGAGAATTGGACATAAATGCTCCTTTTGGGGCTTATTTTCTCCTAAAACATGTTTTAATTCAGAACATAGACTGGGAATAAAGATGGACGACGTGTCTCCACCAGGGTGAGAAGAACTAAAATGACAGAAAACACCATTTCATGTGCTTTTAGTTTTTTTAATTTGGCTCATGGCCCATCAGCTAACATGGAGGAGGCATATGAGAATATGGCCTATATTGCAGACAGCCACCAGGGGAAAAGTGGAAAAAATATTCAGAATTTATGTTTTTGTTTTATTTCACAGATTTCCGAGGCTGTTTTCTCAAACTGAAGTTTCGCTCCACTTCAGTTTCACCTGCTTAGACCGGACCTTCCGGTTTTATTTCTGTCTATATCCTGAAAATGTTCACAAAGGGGTTTGTTCATAACTAATTCACAGTCTGACTCAAAGACCATTTCACAGCAGAAAACCCGGTGAAAATCTATTGTTATGGCTGTCGACTCTATTTTCTGATTTATGGAGAAATAAAAACAGATTCCCTCTGTAAAGACATTTTTTTAGAGATATTTTAAACCGGCTTTTAGTCACTGGTCAGATTTCTGTTCAGGAAATAGTGCATCTTTTTATTAGATAATCCATTTACATATTTAAACATATAATATTGGAAAACTGGCAATACCAAAAATATTTGTCTCAATGCAAAGAATCAAGTGGGGGAGTTTTATGGTGTTATCTATTAATACAAAGTTTTACCCTGTTGTTATTTACCTTAAAAAGTAATTAAATATATTAGTGAAAATGGTCAAAGATCTAATGACAGAATTTAGTTTTCCTCAGTGAAACTTTTGAATTGATTCCTCGACCTAAACTAAAGTCTGGAGCTTTCTCAGAAGGTTTGTGATCATCGCCTGCAGATCTCTTCTTTCCCGCAGTTGAGTCAGCAGCAACTTGTTTTTATTCTTACATGCACATAATAATGATTTGGGAAGTGATTCTGCAGGACGACATAAATCACTGTTAAAGAGAGGACGCAGGGGAAACTCGTCTTTTCCTCTGTGGTTTTGTGTTTAAAAAGTGCACCAGCCTTGAATCTGCCCCTCAGACGAGGCCCAGTCATGTAATAATGTGCATATTGAAGAGAGTGTATGTGTGTGCGCTTGTGTGTGTGTCTGATAACAACTATGATGTCAGGTGAAGAGCAGGTTTTTAAATGTCCGACTGACTCATCCTGAAGAGATTAGCACCCGCTCTCCTTAACAGCCTTTAATGGAACCGTGGCGTGTGTCCGTCTGTTTGCTTACATGGGGACAATGTGTCCGTCCACCTACGTGCTAATGTGCATCTCTTTGTGTGTTTAATGTGTTAATGGTCAGTGTTGCTTACTCATCCGAGGCCTGGACACACTGAGTCACTCTTCAGATGGCAGAGCTGCAGCTGCAAAGCACGACCAAGATACACACACACACATGTGCAAACACACACACACTTCAGGTCAACCAACCTCACAAACTCGCTGGCGTCCATCTCTTATCAAGAGCGTTGTGATAACATTCTGTCCTCACCTCAGAGATTCTTCACTCAGGGTGTCAGAGGAATGGATTTCTACACATAGTTGATTTCACTCTAAGACGATGGATTTGTTCAAACATCTAAAATTACTTTGCATTTGCAACAGAACTCCATCAGCAACACACATCCTGTTCCAGGATGAAGGTGCAGCGGAGAGTTGTCTGTGTTGTGAAGCCGTATGGCCGACCGACTCTGTACAAAGCTGGTCTTATGGTCTTTGGCATAAATAATAAGTTGTTAGTATTTATAACCTAAATTATTAGTGTGGTGATTAGTTCTGTTGGACTGTGTGTCTTAGTGGTGAAGTGGTTTTCATGTAGACAGAAAAAACAAAGCCGGAGCTCTGACTGTGTCATCCCTCTGAAGTGAAACACAACTGAGTTTCCTGCTGAAATCCTGCTTAGGCTTTAACACTGCTGTGTTTTCATGTCACGTGGATAGCTCAACTTCTACTGTGACTTAATTTGCCTTTTAATTTGCATCTTCCTCCTGTTTGTTCAAATGTCCATTGTTGACGTCCCTACTGTATTAATCTTTGATGAGAGAGTAAAACGTGGCACTTCTGTTAAATTTCCCTTTAAAATCTCATATAAGTGAGAATATGACAAACACACAAAGAGAGAGGGAGGGAATCCCCTCTGGTTTATGGTTTCTGCTGCTGACACGCTGACACTGAGATGATGTACAACCTCACTCCCTGAGGGGCTCTCCTCACAATGCACACACACACACACACACAACTGTACTGCTGAGGCTCACTGTGGTGTTTGTTTCCGCCACTGATGCTGCAGAGAAAAGGAAAAGGTTCATTTGTGCGAAACTGCATCTTTAGCTTCTTCTTGACGTGTGTGTTTCCTGCAGCCACGTGTCTTCATGTTTCGGTGGAAAAAGGAGTGTGATCACTGCAGGAAAAGAAGATGTTAATCTTTCTTTTCTCCACAATAAATAAACATATAAAAAAACTTATTTTTACATGAATGACCATAAAGTTAAATAATTGTTCCACAGAAGATTTCATTTTTAACATTTTTATGTGTGTTTTTATGTGTGTTTTATGTCTCCTTTTTCCTTATTGATATTTGTATTTTAATATTCTGGATGTTTTTGTGTATGTTTGTATTTTTATGTTCTCAATTAGAAAGGACAATTATAAACTATAGATGTGGTTGGAGTGAGTCCTATGACAAAAAAACATGTTGTGATATGATGTAATGTTATAATGGATTTATCCACCCTGCTAAATGTGGTGGTGTGGCTTTCCTGTGAGAACAAATAATGGTGCATGTGTTTGGTGTTAAACCAGCGAGTAAATACATTTCACACCATTTATGTATCTCACATTTTTCACAACCATGGATCTTGCTTTCATTCCTCTCTCTGTCTTTGTTTTCTACACTTTAATCTGTCATAATCAAATGTTTCTGCTTCAAAATAAAAGCAACAAGCTCTTATTGTTTCAGGGGGACTGTTTAGGCCTGTGTTTTACGTTCCAGTGAATCATTCCACTTGCATCCTTCTCGTGGTTTCTTTGCATCATTCACAGCAACACACCTCTGAAGTGAGGGGAAGAAAACGCTTGATTCCAGAATGTGTCACTGGGGGGGTTCTGCTAAGCTGCTGTTCTCTGCGTCACTGTGGGTGATGACTATGATTGTGTGTGTGTGTGGGACAGAAAGACAAGGGAGGACTTTTTTGATTGTGTTCTAATGAAATTAACATTATTCTTCAGAAATAAAGTCCCTCAGATGTGTCATATGTGATTTTCTCAGTATTTCCCTGATGAGATGAGAAGAAAAGTCTGTCAGACTAAATAATGATGAACGACATGAAGCCGAATTATCTTGATCGCCACCTGGAGGTCATGAATCCTGCCTCCTCGAAGTTAATGGATGGGACCAAACTATAAAGTCAGAGAACACATTTAATACATTTTTCTCTGTGATTTTAGGTTGTTCTCATCACACTGATGTGTTTGAGAGTTAATGTTTTTGATAAATTCATTTTTAGTTGTCTGATGCTATAAGAATAAGGTGAAACACAAGATTAACAGATGAGACTAACACCTTGACACCACTTCTTCACCCCCATGACTCCAGCCAGACTCAGGCTCCAAATGATGTCACCAACACAAGATGGCAGCATTTGTATCCAGGATATTTTGGCTTTGCTTTTGTAAAACTAAATTATGAATGTATGATTTAGTTTCTGTTTCCAAATAGCCTCAAACAAAGTAGATGTGGCTCTGTTCCTGTTAGTGATGGTGGGAGGAAGTGGAGATGTGTTGTCCATATTTAGTCTGTGGCTCTGTAAAAAATACTTCAAAATGTAGGTAAAGGGCATTAATTAAAGTTAATTAAGTTAATAATTCAATAAAAAGAAAGAATGAAAAAAATAATACATTTAAACAAATAAGTAAAGTGACATGAGGAAAACCAGTGCAGTGTTTTCATTCATTCTTAATATTAGCATTGTTATTATGATGATTGATGTTATAAGAATGTGTATTCTTATTTTATTTTGTTATTATTATTATTATTATTATTATTATTATTATTATTATTATTATTATTATTATTATTATTATTATATGAGTTGACAGGTAAACTTATCAGAATCCTCAACATCGGTCGTCTGCCTGGAAACATAAAAAAGCCCGTCGACCAATCAGAGGCTTCGCTCCGCGCATTGGTATCTGAGGGACTGTGTTTTGTCTCGGCGGAGCAGCGGCGTGAGTGGGTCGTGCTGCGGCTGTATAAAGCAGGTGTGTGAGCGGCGGTGCGGACACTGACTCCTCCGCGGTGTGTGTGTGTTAGAGTGAGTGTTTTCTCTGGATCATGAGTCTGAACGAACTTTATTTCTTCTCTTCTGGATTCTGAAGACTTTCAACAAACGTACGTATCGACTTTATCCTCAATGTAGCTGCTTCTGTTGCGTTAACTGCGCGGTTAGCATGGAAACAACGCTACAACCAAGTTTACGTAAACCAACGATTCAAAAGAGCGATGCTGGGATATTTCACCGTAACCGTGAGATTCTTTAAACCTACGTTGACTCTTTGAAACTGTTACCGAGTCGCAGTTAGTGGCCTTAAAAGCGCAGTGCGGTGTTCTCCACGCAGTTTGCGGGTGGACTGATGAATCAGCTGGAGCCGATCAGCGTTTGGTGAATTGCGTGTCGTGTATTTTAACGTTATTCACGTGCACTTTAACCCCGCGTGCGTCGGTTCCAGAATGAAAACGCCACGCTCGTGCACTCTGCTGTTTCTGGAAGCCTCACGCGCTCCTCTCTGTGAACGGCTCGTCTCGTGCTCACTCTGTGCAGCGCTCGTGCTGAACATGATGATGATGGTGTGTCACATGAGTTAACCTTAAAGTCTATTATTGTTGTTTGCTTATCAATATTTGAAATTGTGATTGACATTGGGCAACTATTAAAAGATTGACAATGACAGAAAAATGATCAACAACTCCAATTTAATAGTTTGAGCATTTGTACCCATGTTTGGACTCAAATGACTGTTCAGGATTTATGACCTTTATGTTTTGGACTGTTGAGCAGGAACTAACAAAACATTTTGAGACATAGATTTGAGTTTTGGAAAACTATTATAAACAACATTCTGATGATTTATCAACCAAACAATTAATTGACAAATTGTTCCATACTAGGGACCGAATGGTCAGCTCTACCATGGGGGAATTCATTTAGATGTTTCTGCTCTTTACAGGCTCCCAGTCTTGTTTGTACATTTTGTTTAATAGATTTAATTTTTTTTAAATGGTCACAGCCCTGATTCACTGTCCCTGTAGGATTTTGTGTTCTTGTGGAAATGTTTCAGTGTTCATGATTTAGTAGGTTTTGTTTCTGCCACATTTGAAGCTAATACTTGTTTGTTTTCTCTCTCCTGTCATCTTAGTTAATCAGAACCTTGTGAGACGATGGAGAACAAGGAGGAATCAAAGAGTAGTTCAGTCAGTGTTCTGTCCTGGGAGCAGGTGAGCCGGCTCAATGACGTGCTTACAGCGGTCGTGCCTGTTCACGGACGAGGGAACTTCCCCACCTTAGAGGTGCGCCTCAAAGATATTGTGGCCTGGGTGCGTACCCGCCTGGAGCTGAGGGGCATCAGAGTGAAGGACATTCGTCTCAACGGCTCCACGGCCAGCCACGTGCTGGTGCAGGACATCGGCTGGAGCTACAAAGATCTGGATGTCATCTTCAGGGTGGACCTGCCGCACGAGACAGAATACCGCGTCATTAAGGACGTGGTGCTGGGTACCCTGCTGGACTTTCTGCCTGAGGGAGTGAACAAAGAGAAAATTACTCCCATGACTCTGAAGGAGGCTTACGTCCAGAAGCTGGTGAAGGTCAACACAGAGCAGGACCGCTGGAGCCTCATCTCCCTCTCCAACAACAATGGCCGCAATGTGGAGCTGAAGTTTGTGGACTCAATACGCCGGCAGTTTGAGTTCAGTGTGGACTCCTTTCAGATTGTGCTGGACTCCATGCTCGTCTACTACGAGCTGGCACAGACGCCAATGACGCAGGCCTTCCACCCGACCGTGAGCGGGGAGAGCGTGTACGGGGACTTCAGCATGGCGCTGAGCCACCTGCGCAACAAGCTCATTGCCACCAAGCGGCCCGAGGAGATCCGGGGCGGTGGCCTTCTGAAATACTGCAATCTGCTAGTGAGGGACTTCCGGCCGGCCAGTGAGGAGGAGTTCAAAGGCCTGGAGCGGTACATGTGCTCACGCTTCTTCATTGACTTCCCTGACCTTGGTGAGCAGCAGCGCAAGGTGGAGGCCTACCTTCAGAGCCACTTCATAGGCGAGGAGAAGAGCAAGTACGACTACCTCATGATCCTGCGGCGAGTGGTCAACGAGAGCACGGTGTGCCTCATGGGTCACGAGCGGCGGCAGACCCTCCACCTCATTTTGCTGATGGCCTTCCGGGTGCTGGCGGAGCAAAACGCCATCCCAGACGCATCCTGTGTCACCTGCTACTATCAGCCAGCGCCCTACGTCCGAGACCACAACTTCAGCAACTACTACGTGGCCAACCAGAACATTCCAACATGGCTGCCATGTAACTAAGTCAACAACCACGTGAAAGGATGTAGAAGAGGGCACGGCCACTGCTGCGTTTGAAAATAGGGGAGGAATAGCAGAGAAAAAACAAAAAAATTATATAGAGGCAATTAATGTAAAGTTCCTCTCAAGGCACAAATATATTTAAGTGGACAAGTGTTTTGCTTTGTTTTTGCAATCCTTTCTCATTCCTTATCTACAGAGGCGTCTAGGTCATTGAATAGAAAGTGATATTTTTAAGTGTTATTTAGATTTCTCTCTCATAATGTTTGGTTGTTTCCCTGTTTATCAACTTTATTCTTAATGGAGTTCTGTTTTGTGCCTTAACCTCCAGCTTTATCTCCCAATTATTTAAGTATATGGGCTGTTTTTTTGTAGACAGGGAATAAGAAAGCGTTATAGCCTGAATTTGGTGTCCCAAAAAAAAATTTGAAAAAACTGAAATAATGAGAAAATGCTGTTATTGGGGAAGAGATGATATAAAATGTTTCAGCCCAATTAGGAAAAAAAAAAACAGCACTGGTGTTAAAACACTTGGGAATAATGTAAGGTGATACATGACAAATCCGAAATGAAGGGGAAGCGAGACTTGCAGATTTGTTTTAATTGATTTTGTAAATATCTCTCACAGACACACTCTAATATGCCGGCAGTGCCTGTGATTTGTGAAAAAGCAAACAAAATGTATATTTTTTTATTTTCCACTGTGAAGTTCAGTACAGGACAAGCTCCCCTCCTCTCCCTTTCTCCTGCTTACTCAGTCCTGTACTTTGAGTTGAAAACTGCAGGATGACCATTTAGGCCTCAGTCCGAGGAGGAGTGAGGAGCTTAGTTTTATAAGTCACTGCCAAAGCCTCACCAGTGACCTCCACATGTAAAAATCCTGGCTTTTGCAGGGTGGGTCTGACTGGCGCAGTGAACACTGTGGGGCTGCCCTTGTTGCTCGGAGCCAGAAGCGGCTGGGAGTCCTGCAGTGACTGTCCCTTCCCTTAAAAGGAGCAGCACATGGTGGGCCCCGCAGCGTCGTCCCTCACAGCCATTGCAGGCTCGACAGCAGCCCTGAAATGGGATCCTCCTCTGACGCAACTGGCTCTCAAACTAAAGGCCGGCTATAATTATCCTTTTTTCTGTTTTTTCCTGGGGGAGGTGGGAAAGGGAGCCAGGGATTGGTGTGCCAGCAGAAGCAGCAGTACCGCCACCTTCAGTGTGTGGGGGGGGGCACACAATCACTTCCTGTCCACTTACTCCTTCCTGGTCCCTGCTGGGACCACCAGTGTTTGAACCCCTTTTGTGGTCATGGACACCAGGAGACAGTTTGGTATGTTTAGAGAAATGCCAACGTGCATGCTGGAGGGACACCACCCCCCCCTAGTGGATTTTGATTTATCCTGGAAGCTACAACTGATTTGAGCCACGAGGCCGAACCCCCTTATTCTGAATTTCTATTTCTGGCCAAACGTATTATTAGCTGTGAATTTTGAACATTTGCCGTGTGGTGTTACGAGCAGATGGGCTGAGCTCTGACCCAAACCTGTCATCTCTGCTCTTTGCTTTCCTGACGTCGCAGCATCCATGTCGGAGTTGTTCTTGAACTTCTTGCATAAGTGGCAGCTGCTGTGTCGACATCCCCCCCCCCCATTTCTTTGAAGCCGTAACTCGCTCGCAGCATTGCTGCTGCCACTCGTCTCACTGCAGCACATGTTTATCGCAGATAACCATGAGCGACTGTTATCTGGCTGGCTCGCAGCTCCTGGCTGGTTGAGAATGGTCAGAGGAAGGTCTGCTCAGCCTCCTCTGCAGGTCGCACCCAGGGCAGGGGCAGGCCGTGCTGACTCAGCTGCTGAGCTTTGGTGTAGGAACTGCCGTAGTCTAACAACAAGTGAGGTGCCACACACTTTCTCACTCTGGACCAAAGGCTGCTTTACAACCAGCAACTGAAGCAATCAAGTGCCTTTTTCACTTTTTTGAGAATGATGTAGCCTTTTAAAGTTTGTTTTAATGGTGATCAGGAGGGAAAGTGTTGGCAAAAGGTTATTTTATTTTCAGCCCCAGTTAAACCTAATCATGACAACTGTCATTGCTGTATTAGATCCTGGTTTCTGGGAAAACGCTCATGTTTTTGGTTGGGAGCAAACTTTCTTTGGTTTGAATTTGAAATTTGATTTGTTTTTTGTTTTTCTTTTTAGTTTCAGTCTCACACAATTCTGTGCCTTGAAACCCCTCCTGTGTCATTCCTGTCTGCCATTTTGTTTCAGTCCCTCTTTTGTCATTTCCTGCAGTCTCTGGAAGCCGTGTTGACTTCAGTCTTGCATCGGCACATTTGAGATCCAGCTTTTGATTCATTGTGATCATCTAAACAGATGGTCCATATTTACACCTTTTGGATTTAAAAGTTTGCCAAACATTCAGCTCTGACTAACTTTAGTTTATTTTTTTTTTGTTCTTTTGCTGACAGTTCTCTCCAGATCCGAACCAAAGCAATACCTGAAGTGCACTGACGAGCCGCTCTGTGGCACAGTAGCTAGAGGTTCCCCAGCAGAGAGCCGGTACTCAGACGCACTTTAAAAAGGGGCCTTGTTTTACTTCAAACCCAGCCACCTGAGAGGAATGTAAATAAGTTAATGTTGTCAAATGCTGAGGGAGTTGAGCTGGTTCTCAGGGACATAATGTGTTTTTGAGGCCTTTGTTTTTGTCCCAGCTTAGTTTATGGGACGATGAATTGGTTTGATCTCCCCCTGACATAAAGACAACCACCCCTTACTACTCTATCTTCAGTTTTTTGTTTTCTCTGACTCTCCTCGTCTTAGCTGAATTAAATGTTCTCATTCGGGTCAATCGTACCTGATGTCGGAAGCAGACCCGAGCTCGCTCGGGCCTCACGGCAGCGCTGGAGTTTTATCTGAGAGTCCATATGCGCTGAAACCTTATCACCCGGTGGATAGTCTCATCCCAAAAGCCCAACTCTTAAACTTAACACAATCTTTGCCTTTAAATTCAGGGGACAAAACTTCTGATTGTCGGTCCAGAAACTCTTAATCACTCCCACCTGTAACCATCGTCTTGAGGCCACATTCAGAACCAGATTTCCGGTTCTGCTGTGGCTCACAGCTGCAGGTTGAAGTCTGCCGTGTGATGAGGACGAGTCTCTTCTCAGGCCTCCTTGTTCTCATCGCTCACTTAATATTGTGATCGAGGTCAGATGAAAGAAGAGAAGAGACACAAACTTGGATTAACGAGACATTCGATGGTGAATCAGCCTGGAATGTTAATCCTGTGTGTACACGTTAACTTCACAGGTTTACGGTTATTACAGCTTTTTTTTTTCTCTGACGATTGAAGTTTCTGTTGATGGAAAAAATGACAGCTTTATATCGGCAGCAGGGCTCGTATGACATCACTTCCTTCGTCAGTGTTGGCGTATGTATTTATGTCGATGTACAAACTTTGTGTGAAGGTGGAAAAAAAGAGGATGAAGTGTATTTTTTTCTTTTAGTTTTCCTGACCCCCCCCACTTTTTTTTTTTCTGCTGTAAACTTGTCAGTGTTGTCGATCCCGTTGCTTCTCACTCACCTCGCCTTTTGGTGGTCCAGTTGTTTGGGCCTTTGTTTATCAGTGCAGTGTGTTGTTGGTGTTTTTCTTCACGACACCTGTAGATGTATCCTTTGCTGGGAGATGAGGGTGCAGAGGAATCTGTGGATTAGATATTTAGTCTTACGCCATAAGAATGTGAAGGAGGCCGTGTGGACGCTCTCCTACAGTTTCTATATGAAGAGTCGTGAAGTCTTTGTTTCTCTTTTTGCAGCAGATTTGTGTTTACGTTCATGGTTGGATATGTGTGTGCTCGTTTGCCTGGGTGTATGAAGGGATGCTTGTGGATGTGCAAGTTTAAGTGGGGGGGATAAGAAATTAGTGGCACTATATATATTATTTTTGAAATAGTTAATGCAAAAGAGCTTTTGTCAGCTTTGTGATTGTGACAGTGACTTAGATGGTTACAACCATTATACTATTTCATTTATCAGCACTTTTACCTCACTTGAGTTTTTCCTTTGAATGGAAATGTACGTGTACATCAGGAAAATGTGTTTGAAGGGGAAATAATGAATAAAGAATATTAAATGCATCACTTGCTTCAGCTTTTTCTGTTCACTGGCATCTCAAACTGTCAAACTAATATTTAAGGTGATTTGTGTGTAGTGTGTACGAAGTGTGTTGGTAATTGTCATGTTCACTAGTTGAACCTGCTTTTCATGCCAGTCATTCCAGCATTGAAGTGTCAGACCTGTTGGACTAACATTAAAATACTTTATTTTTACATTAAAAACAGATGGTAAGGTGGAGCACATTTCTCCACCAAGGCCCAACAATCTCCTTCGAGTCAATTAAGCTGCACCAAATTGAACAACATCCTACATATAGGTTCCTTAATTATGCCTGATTTAGTTTTTCAAGTTCCATGATTTATGGTTCTTTCTTCTCCCCCCCTCCCCCCCGCAAAAATGTAGTGTTATGTTGACTACTGAGACTGACTTGTGATTGGTTCATGCCTGACTATGGGTGGGACCTACATACTTTGACTCTGCTCTAAAATCCCTACTCTGGCTCCAAATGATGTCAAAGTTGCAAGATAGCACCTGTCTGTGAAATATTTGGTATTTATGTTGCAGGAAATGTGGCTAAGATGATAGTTAAGATGTATGAATCTTTGAGTGCACCTACAGAAATCGGTATCAACATGTTTCTTTCCTCCATCTTGTATCTGCAGCTTTGACTTCTGACTCCTCCACTTAGGTCTTGTGGGCATCCTGATGGTGATGTTTAACCGTGGATGTTTTCCGTCTCCATCACTGTGGAGGCGGTTAGCGGTGGAGCTCCGTCCGCTCAGCACTCACAGCGCTCAGGCCTCGTCTCGCTGATCTGGGCGCAGTGGAAAACCCTCGAGCCAGAGGTTTTATTGGGTAATAACAGCCTTCACGGTGCTTCTGAGAACACGCTGCTTTTACTTCAGAGTGCGTCGGCCTCGATGCACATTTTCACCAACACACGCTCTGCGCGGTGACGAGGAGGATTTCACTGCTAATGGATTTTTTTGTGACTTGAGGTGAGAATGTGTTTCCCCCATCACACACGCTTTTCTGCTATGCCTTATTCCGTTTAGACAGGAAGCCCCCACCCCACTTCAGCTTTGAGTCACCAGCTGCCATTCATAAAACTCACTGACTTATCTGGGGGCAATGAGTCACTGTGTAGACGTGACGCAGCAATCTGCCCTCACCAACCTCGTTTTCCATTCCTCTCTGTCCACATGCTGATGCTGCTTTATAGACTTTATTGACCTCTATTTTTTTAATCCAACCCTGAGTTCATCTCCTTTTCTTCCTCTGCCTCCTCAACTCCAGTTTCATGTTTTGTTTTGATTTGTCTAAATCATTGAAAAAAACCTGATTTGATTGTATACATTTGAATAAAACCGTATGGCCTTTTGAGAGTCTTTGTCCCCTTTCTCGCAGCAGTTCCTGGTATCATTTGCAAAGCAGCACCTGTTCCCTTCGTGGCTGTGTGACAAAGCTGTTTTTTATGAAACCAGCTTCATGCAGCTTTTTCTTTGTCATAACCAGTTACAAATCCAGAGAGTCGTTCTGATGAGCTGACCTTGTCTTGCGCTCAGGATTTATTTAGTAAGTCAATCACTAATTGATTTGGAGTTGGAACCATTGTCCACGACTGTAAATATTGATCTGAGGGTAGTTAAGAGGTGAGAGGTTAAATATCGGTGTGACATTACTTCACTTACATCACTTAATATTTGTAATCTTCACCATTTACTGGCTCTGTTTTTCAAGACAAACATCTTCTGCTCTCTAAATATTATCCTTATTTTGTCAACTTCTGTAACCACCATAGATATTTTTTTTTTTATAATTAATAGTTAAACCGCTGTCAAGATGATGTAAAACATTAGATTAATAAATTCCTGGATTGAGCGGTTTCTGTGCTACATAAAATCTGACGTTTTTCTGATTTGGGTGAGAGTTCAAATTGTATTCTAGCATTTCAGCAGACTTTCAATGTCCTGAAACATTTGTTTACATTTGCTTGTACATATCAGCAATGTTTCCTAAATTATCAATTTCTATAACATCTAATAATTTAATACTATGACTATGGTAATAATATGGTTCAAAAACTGATGGCTAATACAAAGGTCAGTTTCCTGTTTGAGATGATTTATCCAACTTAACTTAACGTGACTTCACTGACTCAATTTAACAATCTCCCAGTATTTTGTCATAATATGTCATCATAATCTCATCTCATCACCATAGAAACAAATCAGTGAGTTTAAACAGTCCAATCAGCAGCAGGTGGATTTTCCGAGCCTCTATCTCTGGTTCATGATCAGTGCTGGAGTCGGCAGTTTGTAATATGGAAATCTTTCCATTTGAATTCAATTCAATAATAAAAGTAATGAAACCCACAGAGATTTCTATGAAACACATGACCCTGATCAAAGTGGTCAGACACATTAATCATGAATGTTTCTCAGAAACTCGTGTTGGTTCCACATCTCTTGACTTGATGACGACAGTGAGACTGAAAGATGATTTGGCTCAAACTGTTCCCCAAACACCCTCCACCCTTTTCTTATTTGTGTCTCTTCATGTCTGTATTCCTCCTCCCTCTCCCTTTGTCAACACGTTTTCTTTGCTGTTTGTTGTGTGTCAGCAGGATCACACACAAACTACTGAGCAGATTTGGTGGAGGGGTGGGACAAAGGCCAAAAAAGAATCGACTACATTTTGGTAAAAGGTTGTGATACAGGGAAGAATGTATCTCTTTTATTTGTATCTGGATCAGGGGGAAGTGTGAGACAGGATGTTTGTTCTGACATTTTCACCAGTTTCCCAGGGAATAATTCATGGATCTTGATTTTAAAATATCTGACATATTTAGGGGACTGTGTGTGAAATCTGGTGCTGCTTGATTGAATTTAAGGAGACTGTTGTGCCTTGGTGGAGGTACGCACCAGACATATTTGTACCTGAGTTACTGTGTCTGCTGGGAACTTAATAAGAAAATTGTGTTTTTATCTGACCAGTAAATCCAGAAATCTCGACAAATACTCATCCGATCCAAATGTTTTGCTTTTTAAGTAAAGGCAGAATTAATATACCATATACAAGCAACATTTATATATATATATATATAGACATTTATCCACATCTCCTTCCCTTATAGTTTTTGCTGAGTTTTGGGTCTTGTTTCATGAGTTTCAGAGGAAGAAAAACACAGTGAGATGACAACTGGTCTTCATCAGGGTGTTTCAATACACACACACACACACACACACACACACACACACACACACACACACACACACACAGTGAAAACCCCCTCCATTGTTGGCCAGGTCTAACAATGCTTAATTTCTGGAAAAATACCGACACCAGTGTTCATAGCTGCAGAGAGTGAGATAATGGAGAGTGAACACAACAGTCACTGTGTGTCCACCTGTCTCTGACTCACACACACAGAGGTTTCTCTCAGAGGTCACCAAATAGTTATGATGGCAGTTAGAGCGTCAGGACGCACTAAGATGGGTTCTGTCATTGTAGGTTGTTCTCCTCACACTGATGTTTGTTCACGTGTTCATGCCTCTCAGAAGTTTTGTTTTAATTAGTTAGATATAAAAACAGAGTGAAACACCATGATTGACAGCTGAGACTAACTTGTGATTGGTGGGGCTCATGTATTTCCAGAATCTCGATGTCGTGGTTCCATTTCCTGATCACTCCTGCGCAGACTCCAGATCCAAATGTGTGAGATGAGCTCAGATGAGTTTGTAGACAGTGGGAGGACATATCTTTATTTATAGTCTACATTTTATGTGTGAATCCTCACAGCAGTTGGTTCAGGTGAGAGAAAACAAAACAAGACTCATTACTAACCAAACCATGACCTTTTACTACAAGGTATTGTTTCCTAAACCAATATCACACATGTGCACCCACCATCCTCCTTCATACAGCCTGTGTGAGGTACAAGAACAGAAATACAACAACCTTCCTGGAACCATCATTAACATTCCTTCAAACTTGTTGTCATAGTATCCTTTTGGGCTGTGAGGCGACAGTGCTACCCACTGTACCACCATGCCGCGTTGATTGGCTGATATTTCCCTTGTTACCTCACTGACAGCTCAAGACAGGAGAACAGTGTTGGAATAAACAGCAAAGATCACAGCTTAACTCTTTTTTCTTTCGGCCCCGGTTTCACAAGGCCCACTGATATTTGACTGCTTGGGACAGAGTAAAGCTTTAGTGACTCATCATTACCAGAAGTGACTGTGTCTCAGGGATCATCAACCCCTGATTTCGTCCTGAGCTGCAGTGCTTTCAGATATGCAGCAAACAGAAATGTGGTGTGTTTCAGGGTTTCACAGGTGCTGATCGATACCGGCTTGTAGAGTGTGTAGCCGAAAACTCATTTGTGAGGTGGTTATTGTTAAAAAATACTTTCACGTCCCCTCTGCTCCTTCCTGTGCGGAGGCCTCAGGGTTGGAGCAGATTAATTCGTATTTGGCTGGATTACAGCTGATCTGCTGTCGATCCCTGAGAAACCTCATCAGCATCCATGCAAACGATGCAGAAGCAATGAGCTGTGATAGCATCTGTTTTCCTAGTTGTTGGCATGTGTGCGTGTTTTGTTGTGGGTGTGCTGTGTGTGAAGCAGAGTGTTGACAAACATACCCACTTATGTTTGATCCCCTTGAAGATGATAAGCTGTTGTAACACTAGTGATGGCTGCCACACTTTCTCCCCCAACAGAGTCCAGACATCAATTAACTGGGGCTTCGCCAAAGTGCAGTTAACTTCAGAGAACTTTGTTTACACAAGAATAAAGCACAGCAATTGCATTTGGCGTCTTTGCTCTGATGCCTCAATTCACCACAGCTTAAACTTACAGTAACTAATCCTGCAAAGACGCAGCAATGGCTGGAAATGATAAGTCTATCTGGAGCCAGTCTACAGGTGGAAATATTCACACAGCTCTGAGACGGGTTCAAAGGAGGAGGAGGAGGAAGAAGAGGAGGAGGAAGAACAGGGCATTTCTGCAAAACTGGAAATGTTTGTTAGTGTTTCAGACAGAGGAGCATGTCATGTATGAACATAGCAGTGCATCACCATCCATCCAGCACAGTGCACTTATTAGTGGACTAAATAAAATACATATAAGTTGCCATGAGGTGTAAATAAGAACCAGTGTGTGTCAAGGAATAAAGTCAAAAACAGTGCAGTGGCGATAAATGCACCTCGTAGTTAATGAGCCACAGCAGCCAGTGAGGTCCTCCAACAGATTTCTGCTGTGGAGTGAGACCTGACGTGATATGATGATTATGAAGTGCTGTCTGCATTAAAGTGTTTTACTCGCAACTAGAATGACTCTCAGTTTATCGCCTTATGAAACCACATTCAAATTGACTGGATCTGGATTTTCTTTTGAACAGTTATCACACTCATAAATATCAGTCCCCTAAACATTTTATTGTCAATATCCTTGAATTGTTCTCTGAGAAATCATCGAAATGTCCTTCCATCAAGATTTGTGGAAATGCCTTGACTAGTTTTTGAGTAATCCTGCAGACCAACAAGCAAACATCCTTTGTGGCGGAGTATATAAGGTCTCAATGAAGCTGTGAAGATGTTTCTTGTCACCAACCATCAAAACATCAATTGAGAGAATATCTTTTGCAAGATTAACATTCTTCTCTTTTGTAGAGATCCATAAACTTGGAGAAAGAGGAGCATCGTAGCATTGAAACCATCTTTGAGAAAAATGTATTGAATTTGTACTTTGTCCTTAAATTTGGTCCATTTCCCATCTGCAAACATGGAGGAGGCCGTTTTTATGACCTATACTGTAGCCAGTCACCAGGAGGTGATCAAGATGCTTTGGCTCCACTTTTAGGGTGCTGTCATGTCGTGCATCTTTATACACAGTATACGGTTCTACCCCGTGAGCCACAGTCGCCCCCTAAGTTTCATCAGCACCATAGAACATTTGGTATCTTGAATGTGATGCATCCCAGTCTGTGTTCCATCGTCACATGTAAACACTGACACCCTCTCATGGAAATGCACAAGGATTGAAGAGCAAGAATGATCCGTCACAGCCTGGACCCATTAAACGTCCTCTCCATGTGGTGGCTGCCTGGACTTTGACCTGTGAAGGAAACAATTGTGCATTCATAAAAAGAAGAAGTGTGAGAAGTTGAGCAGCTCATGTAAACTGTCCACCCTTCTCAGGAATCAAGCAAGCTGTGCAAACACCGCCAGCCACTCTCCACCCCCCCACTGTGCAGAGCCCCAGAGGAGTGCCAAATATAGGAGGACACTACAGTCCCGAGAAACAGGTGACGGCTGGTGTTAGGCGACCTGTGGCTGAAACAGAGAAAGAAGAAAAAAAGGGACAGGGGGTGGAGTACGGTGCAGCAGGTTTTCATAAACCTTTCAACGCACAGCTGGTTGGTTTCCCAGAAGGACTGTAGCATTAAAACCCTTCAGCATACACACCCACACCCCCTTTCTATCCGTCAACCTACGTAAAGCCAACAGCCACAGCCTCACACATCCAAGCATGATGAGGATTCACAAATATCTCAGCATCAGATTCATTATGATGTGTGTGTGTGTGTGAGTGTGTGTCTGTTTGTGTGTGTGCCCTCGAGCCTCAAAACATGGCCAACGCAGCATGTGTTTGGCCATAAATGCTGGAGAACCTCAGATTGTATCCCACAGCTGTTGGCCGAGCGGTTGCCTCTGTGCTTTTAAAGCAGTCTCAAATGCTGTTCCCATTACACCCCTTAGCCCTCGCTCGTTCAGGGAGTGTGTTCCCCTTCCAGACACATAGGAGACACATGCCTTCAGACTGGGCAGAGGTGGCAAACGTTTCACTTTCAACTTCAGAAACAGACTTTTCTCGTCCAAGTCAAAATGCGCAGAAGAAAGTGACGGCACCACCCGCTTAAAGGCCCGTTCATGTTCAACGACAGATACGTGGATGGAAATGAACAGATGGCCCCGGGTAAATCTCGTCCATATTCACGCACGGATTTTACACACTGAAGTGAGACTCTGTTGTGAATCCAGTGTGTCACTATCTGGCCTCCATATGTTTATTGGAGACGCTTTAACTGCAGCATTTTCAGGCGTCCACCTGAACGGGACTCGGTGGGAATCCCTGTGCACAGCTGCTGAAGTTAACGTCTGCTGGATCACTCACTATAGGAAGTAACAGCAGATCACCATCGTCTCAGCTGCTGCTGTAAAGTCCTTCAACGAGATGTCACCTGAAGCTTTCCAATAAAAATGTGATCATAAAACAAAACCAAAAACATAATTTAATTGACATTGTACAGCTGTAGACAGGGTGATAATGAGCTGCAGGTTTCATTTACGCCTCTGAAGTTTAGACCTATATTTCTATTACGTCTATACTTGGATTCATGCTTGTGTCCTGGATTATAACCAAATATTCCACCTGAGAAAAACATCTGATGGAAACATCTGGATCTGTAGCTGCTAAGTGCTCCACTATGTTCAACAGCTGGTCCCTAACTCTCTCTGTCAGCAGTTTGGAGCTGAGCAGGTAGTTTACAGAGGGTTCATCAGGGCTGAAACCAGCGTACTCACAATCACTGGGTTTAAACAAGTGAAAGTTAATTGTGTTGTTTAGTCCTGTTGACTGTTCTCCAAAGAGCCACAAGATAAATCTGAAGGGTGATGAGATCATTAATGCTGTAGGGAAGAAGGGTGAAATAAATGCAGTGGAGTAAAACGTTAAGTATTTCCCCTTAAAAAATGTAGTGTAGTACTCAGGTAGCATCAAGTAGAAATACTTCTTTACAACTTTTCTACTTTGTAAGTATATTTTTAAACCATTGGTATAATTTTGTTGAATTGTGTGAGATTTCTTGCTTCTTTCTGATTTATTTGAACTAAGCTCAATATTGGAAGTTGGTTTGCGATTTATAATTTGTTGTGTGTTGGATGTTTAACATTCAGTTTGGATCCCAATGTGTCTACAGTCTGACAGTCGTTTCAAACTTTTGTTTAGCAATTTAGAGAAGCTGTCAAACCTTTATAAAATCAATATGTACAATAAGTAAATATATCATTGAAATGTTCCAGATATAACTGGAACGTCACATTCCCTAAAAATAAAGTGTATTTGCTGTGTGTGTGGGTTTAAATGACTCACTGTCTCCGCTGGTGTCGACATTCCACAGATGTTGTACTGGAGGGTCTCATCATCAGTGCAACAGCTTATCTGCACCATTGACACTGTGACGGTATGTGCACTGCATTCAGATACCACATGCATCGGTATCCTGAAGGAACAGAAACTGAAGGAATACAGAGCTGATACAAAAATAAATAAAATAAAATAAAATGGGGACAAAGAATAGTTTCATACCTGCAGATTCCAAACATGAATCTGTTCCAGTGTAATTTAAGACATCATTATTTGTATAGCATATTATAATATTCAGAGTTCATGCATTAAAGTAAAGAGCAGAAGCATAAAAAGCTAAAAAAACTGTATAAGGCACAAAATAAAGACTAAGTAATATGTCATTAAAGTGATTAAGTGAGGTCACCAGAAATAGATTTGGTTTTATCTTATTTTTGAAGCAAGTTGGCAGATTTGATATCCACTGGGATCTGGTTCCAGCAGTGGGCAGCATATTTCACCCAAAACCCAGCTTGTCCCCCTTGTGGCCACACGTCCTCATTGTGTCCTGACCCCATCCTGCCCCCTCAACATGACGCACCATTCACAGAGGCAGAGCCAGGGTGGGCGTTCTGTTTTAATCAAGCGAGCACATGCTCAGCTTGAAAAGCTGCCACGTATCTGGGCCGTGATAAAAGACAGGCCGGACCACTGAGTTGAGACACACTCACACACAAAGAACCGAGCAGGCTGAGCTCCACACTCCTGGGTTCTATGAAATTGTTTTCTGTGATAAAGTATTGCCTCCAGACGCAGCTCAAACTCCTGTCTGTTTCTGAGAAGTTTCCATGAGTAAACTGTGTTTTATGGTGTTGTGTTGAGAATCGCAGTCTTCAAGACTTGAGTTGTTTGGGTGGATTAAGTTGGTTTTTTCGCAACATTACATTTGTCTGTTCTATGGAATCTAGTCATCTTATATTGTTTCACGTTTTTGGTCTATTAGATTGCGATCAATTTTGCCACAGATATTCAAAATCGTCCTGCATCACCAACAAGCCAATGAATGATTTGCCAATAGGAATTTATGGGCCCCAGAGGATGAGTCCTACTAACTTTGGTGACCTTTTCTCCATCAGGGTAGAAATGTTTTATAGATCATTTTGCTGCAGAGATTCCACGTCCCAATGGATAAAAATGAATTACTACTCCCCCGGCAGACCAAGATTTTTTCAACATTTATCCCATGAATTAGCTTAACTTTCTATTGACATTCATCTTTCCCATAACATGTATCCTTCTAAACTCATGACTTTTTCGCCTCGATTGAGTTTAGTATTATCAGTTGTAATCTGGATAGTAAAATATGGATCAGATCTGTGTTTACGGATCTCTTCTCATGTGACGTATTTCCAGCCAATCATGCTTGAGATGATGAACGTGACTCGTGAGCACGACAACATCTTGGCTCAGTTTGTTGAACCACATTTCGGAGCAGTGTTTCAAACAACTTCGCTCCGGAATTTCGACACAGCTTTGAAACAATACTTCAAAATGTCCCATTTGGCAACGCTGGTCCCCAATGAATTGAGGTCAATGGAGCTAAGTAGCTCAAACTATTTACACCTGCTTATAGACAAAAGGGCAATATAGACTATTTTATTTTAATTTGGCAAATATAGTATTGATTTTGCATCAGAATTAAAATAAATACAGCCGGTCAGAGCTTTGGTTTTAGTGTCACGTCAGCTGGTGTGCGTCAGATTTTCCTCTGGTTTTTGCTCCTGTAGACATTTAAACTGTTTTTCTAACTCTGTGTTCCCTTCTCTTGATTTGAAAACCAGATATCTTGGACCGGTCACATGGGATCACAGACACTTTTGTGGTTACCAGTGGTTGCAAGGGACAAATCGCCACATTGGATGAGTGACAGTAAATAAAATGCACAATCCTTAAATGACTCATAGTTTAAATATTGGAATTTAAAAAAGGGGAAATAACAGCAAAAGACATCTTCAACGACTTGCCTTGGAGGTCTCAGCAGTGCACCCCCACACTTATCATGGGTTTGACCATGATATTGACTGAAGACACTTCCTTATGTCGGCCTAATTACGGCTCTTTTTAATCCACTTGTTATCATCTGGAGATCAGACCTGGTTGAATGAATCAGTGGGTCACTCAGTTCTGTCTGAAAATTTGCTTCAAAGCAGATTCTCGGTCCTAAAGGAAGCACATGTTGGTGATGAAAAGTCTTGATTGCATCATCACACTGGTGCTGACCATGTAGTTAAAAGCCTTCATTGCACTGACGTCTGGCGTTTGATGTTGCTGTGGCTGTTTAGCCTCTTTGTCAGCAGCGTATTGATTTTTGATTGGAACAAGCGCAAACATGTGAACCTTCTGCTGTTCAAGGAGCCTGCGGATGAATCATCCTGTTTCACTGCCGTTCCCCATTTCCTTCCTGCAGGTGCACACACTGATGTGATGTCACAATGTTGTGTCAAACAGCTGCAGTTCAATGAGAAAACCAATACAGCCATCATGTCTGTACAGTAAATGTGAAAGTGAGCTGTTCAACTAATCAGAAATATTGAAAACAAGCACAAATCAATCAACCAGGTAGATCCACACTGAAAGAAACAAGGTTTCATGTCGCATCAAAATTATGTGAGGGACATTTTTTCATCAACAAGCTGAATCAATTCTTTTTTGGATTCATACAGAAGTTTCCAGCTTTGAGGAATAAATAAGAAATCACTCCATTCCACAAACATCTGTTTGAAAGAGGATACACCAGTCCATCCATTTGAACTCACGTGATATTAACAAGGTTTCTATTCATTTCCATTGTTTTTTCAACCAAAGAGAGATAAATGAAGTGTTGGTCTTCATGAACTTCAGTCAGTGTTTCGTCTAAAAAAAGATTTTTCCTGGATGTCTATGAAGTAAAATGTCAGTTTAAGGGAAAATCCCAGGAAGTTTGTACAGCTCCTCACAATGAGCTCATGTTATATGAGAAAGGTTAGAACAAAAATGTGACATTTTCTTAATTAAAACGACATTTTACATAAAGTCTGAGCTCAGAGCAACAAGTTTGTTTAACGTCTCCACGATTTAAATTCAGAGCAAACGCCATTGAACAGACGTGGGCTTGTTCATATGATCGTTTTGTTATTAGATGTTTTAGCTGATGAACTCTGAGGCCTGAAGTCAGTAGAATAAAAGTCTGTTAGTTAGCCTAGCTTTGCATAACCCCCCCATTAAATTACAAATTGTCATTTTCAAACTTTGGTTTGGTTTGGAGAAATCAAACGAGGATGGACGTGATGATTAATGAGCTTTACTTGTGTTAATTCGTATGACAGCAGTAATTTGGAAATTCATGTAGATTGAAAGAAGTTTACTTTTATTTATGACACATTTCCCTCCTCAGAGAGTCGTCTGAACACTGACCAAAGGTTTCCTGTGTGTCTGCCTTGTTCTTTTGACCAGCTAATCCCCTGTCACGGAGGGGGGTCCATAAAAGATGGATTTGCTTGTCTACTTGCCACAGCTCTTTGTTTACAGAACAGAGAGCAGCATCCTCCCATCCTCATCTCCTGCTCAGGGCTCTAATCCAGCAGGACTGAATAGAGAGATTAAGAAGTGGAAGATGAGATGTGACGAAAAAAGGTCAGCAGGATGTGGGCAGGTGAAGAGACAGCGAGGTGAGGTGGAGAGCGGAGAGCAGACATGCAGGTTGGAGGTTTTTTAATCAGCACTTCTTCACTTCTTGAAACATGATGCTGTTTTTCTGTGGAGGGAAGATGAGACTGGTGGAAAAAAAATCACACACTGAGTGCAACACCTGCTGTTTCTCCTTCGAACTGAGACACTTAATGTGTCTCAGTCTTTCCTGTGTTGTTAAAGGCTGCAGATCTCAGGTTTGCAGCTAAATCTATCACATCTGACATTTATAAAGATCAATCTGTTTCCATTAAAGACCATTAACCATATGTGCATGGCATAAAACCACCAATGAAACAATATAGTGAATAAAGATGAAAGTCAAGTTTCTAACTGCACTGTCAGAAACTAATCACGATATTCAGTCCCCCAATCGTCAGCTGTTGACAAACTTGTGAATAGACCAACAGGTTTCCAACATTCAAACGATCTGCCCAAGGAGATAAGGTTTGCAGATCAAGTGAAATCTTTTAAATCACTTCTTAAAATCAGTTTTTACCGAATTGCCTTTGATCTCTGATATTCTTTTAAAAAAAGTTGTATTCATCTGCTTTCATGTTACGTCGTCTTCCAATTATTGTTCCTATACTTTATATTAGTATTTACTGATTTTACGTGATCTTTTCTTCTTATTGCATTCATTTATTTGTTTTTATTTGTGTGAATGTGTTTTTTTTGCTACATCCCCTGAGTTTATAGTATATTTCACTTTGTAAATTGTTTTTAAAGGTGATATTATTAGTATATCTTTTGTGTGTTTTGGTCTTCACATCCCTGAGTCTAACTGCTGATTATCATTTCACTGTGTACTAATATCATAATGGCTCCAAGGTTTTATCCAGGCTTATGTTAGCTTTTTTAATGCCAAGAAAAATAGAAAATAATTAAATTTCTGTTATGTTTGTGGCTCTTGAACTTAGTTTTTTACTCAGTCTGACTATTTGGTTATACCATTTAAAGTTACTTTTCAAGAGAGACCAGCAAGACTTTAACTGATGACGCACTACAACATATTGCAGGATTTCCTTTGGCTTCTTATTTCACTGCTGCGAAACCTTCACGTTTTATGGTTTGGTGATCGTCCTCCCTCTGCTTGCAGATGGATTCTCGATGCTCAGGATTCGCGGAGCTGGTTAAATCACCCGTACTGAAACAGAGCGGCTGACAGTGGTGATGGTTTTACGTCTTCTCGGTGCAGACACTCAAGCCACAGGAGGTTCTCTGAAACATTAAGTCTCCTTCAAACATCTTCCAAGTAAACACTGTTTGAAGAATTTGCTCTTCACAGAACAATTTGAATGTAGTTCAGGTGGAAGTCCACCAACATGTAATAGCCGACTTGAAGTCTGGCAAACCAGGCTTTTATTCATTCATCACCTAACAGCTGCAAATGATGGATCTTCTTTTCCCTTCGTGGCTGGAATGAATTCAGCCCAGTTCCTGAACACAGTGTTCCATACACTCACTTTTTATTACTTTTCGGAATTCTGATTGTAAGTATCACTCAGGTCCAAGTAAATCTGTTCAATTTGAAGTGTTAATATGGAAAACATACAATAAGTGAACCTCTAAAGAAGAAAAGCTGTAAAACACATCTCACAAACAAGAGTTCAACTGCAGCTTAAATGAAGAAGACTGTATATACAAATGGACGACATGACAGGTTCCCCGTAAGTGAAGCCAATATCATATTGATGGACTGGCTGCAGTATAGGTCATACACCCAGCCTCCTCCGTGTTAGCAGATGGGACATCCACTCCACAATCACAACTGTGACATTAAAAGCACAAGAGGGCAGCTCCCCTATTTGAGTTATTTTATTTTGTACAATGGTAACCTGACGATGGCGTGGCCGATCTGAAGAAATTTATTAGGTAACGTGAAATTTTCAATGGATTCTTGTTTACAATGACCTTGTCTATGACCACATCAAGTTTCAAGTAATGTTACTGCAATGTTTTTGAGAACAGAGAAAATCAGCTGTAATTGCTCTGAGAATAATCATCATTTCTGCTGAAACAACACATTTTTGACAGCACGGAAAGATTAGAGCAAATGATAAATCTGTGTTCAGCTTCACTCTGGACCAAAAGTTGAAGATTGTTGCCTTTCCTGCAGTACATTAATTCTTTGGCCAACCAGTGGCTTTCATCACTAAAAAGAAACAAAAAAATACACTTTTACAAAAACATTTTAATCAGAGTTTTAAAAAAAGAAAAGAAAACGACAAACCAGGACACGTCAACACCAACATTTCCTGTAAATCCTTCGCATTCCTCACTTCACTTCATCACTGAAATAATAATGATGATAATAATAATACAAAAAGATCATATTAATACAGAAAGTTAAAATTTGGCTCATTCTTTATTTATTTACATTCTGACATGATCACAGTTCTGATGATTAACTTTATATTAACGGCTTCTCTAATCCAAAGTCGTTTCTGGTCGTTAATATGTGAGGAAGCGATTGAAGGGAAAACAGCAACAAAAGATTTACTCAAATTCTCTGCAGTTGTATTTATAACATTCTTAAATACACACCCAGTCTTTAAATCTTTATTTTCTTTAAAGCATGAGGGGTATTTTGTAGATGCAGGATTTCAAAGCAACAATCCATTGGATGTGTTCTTCCTCATTTTACTTTTAAAAAAAAAAACATGATTTAAAAACATTTATCAGTTGAATAATGACTTTTATGAATGTTCTTGACAGAGTGAATAACTATTTTAAATCATTTGAGTGCAGAAGTCACCATAATGTCCTTGAGCAGCTGACACAGCAAATCTCTCCCCGTTGGACAAAATCTAACAACGTGTCATTCACAATTTGAGAAGCCTCAGGATTCAGGCTGAACTCTGCATGATAGTGTCACGTGACTTTCGTGTGTGTGTGTGTGTGTGTGCAGACTTGCTAACATCAGGATTCTGTGAGCGAAGGACATCTCGGGACAAGAGCTCTACCACTAAGAGCCATTGCTGCCAGCACTGGAACTGGAATTATTTAAAGCTGCAGATTCCTGAGGTCTGGATGAGGTGTGTGGCAAGAATTGGTGAAGACAGAACTACATGCAGGTAAAATTAAAATCCCTCCCAACCGTGACAGGTTATAATCAAACTACATTTATGGTGATAGCGTTGACTCTTGTGGCACCAGAGCGACGAGGTCTACTACATTATGACTGCTGGAAAAATCACTACATTCGATTTACATTTGCCTCGATAAAGTGAACCCACCGGTCTAGTCATCCCAGTGGTGAATCGTGGGAAAAGTGAAGAGTGACACGAACTGTGCAAATAAAATAAATCATAATCTAGTGACCCAGAAAAAAAAAAAAAAAATCTAATTTTAACAAACAGGCACAAAAGATTTTAAGCTCTATTGGCAAAGAAAAAAATCAACTCATTTTACTGTCTTTCATAAGGTGAAAGTGAGAATGGACAGAAAGCAGCAGTTCCTACCCTTGTTGGCTTGGGTACCCTTAGAACAAAGTGAGTTATACTAAACATTGAATGATAGCTGTCAAATATCCAGCATTTCATGACAAAGTTTACTATTTCAAGACGATTTGGAAGCAAATGCATGAGGCAATAAAGTTGTGAAATAGGAGAATACGTTTGTAATCCTGAATATCCTCTCTTGAACTCCAGAATTAGGCAGATTCAAGAAAGACTAGTTACAGCATCTTCACACAGCGATAGTAGAGAAGAGAGGTTTTCTCACTGACACCCTTATTGATGAATGCATCAAGCCTATAGGGTGTGGTCCTGAACTTGCTAATTTTAATGTGACCAAATGTATTAAACTTAAAAAAACATAAGCAGCAAATTCTCACAACTGAGGGACTGAAACCAGTGAAAGTTTGACACTCAAACGATTGATCTGGAGTCTGACTGATGGATTTACTGTTTTATTGCTACTTTTAAGTGAGTTGTAGACAGAAGCACATGAGAAATGATAAGATAAAGCAAGAGAAAAGCCAGACACCAACAGTGTTTAAGTGATGCAGACGTCAGCAGAACTTCACGTTCTCCTAATTAACATTTCCAGCACATCACCGACAAAAATATGCATGGATTTAAGCTTAGAGAGCATTTCAACCTATTAGGAAATATCCTTATATGCTCTCCTGTCAAGCATTGGATTACAAGCAGGAAAACTATGTTTCATATCTGGGTATTAAAAAACAAAGTTGCAGCTTGTCTGGCTCTGTAAGAAAATCTGCCTGCCTGCACCTTTAAAGCTCATAAACTAACGCGCCACATCTTGTCCGTGTAATCCGTGCAAAAACAAAAGAGTAAAAGCTACAGTTGGATGATTAACTAAATTGTTGTTTCATATTTATGCACAAATGTGAGAGTGGTATCGATCTTCATCAGAAAATGTTACACTTTTCCTTGAATTTGCTAGATGGATAAATACTAGTTTGATGAATGTGTAGTTCAAGTAAATTTTTCTTCCCGTCTTTCCGAGTGTGACCACAGGAAGGATTGTTGTTACAATGTCGTACCCCAACATCTGATTAAGTGAAACGCAGCATTAGTCTTTTGCAGGTTCAGGATGGAACAGTGTGGAAATCCAGGCAGCACCCTCCAGCATTTGGGAAAAAAAAGTCTGACACATTTGCGAGATTATGTGATACGGCCGCACAATTTGAGAAACTGTCAGGCGTGACACGATGCTTCATATTCAGGGATGTTTGAGGAAACTGCTGAGTAAGAACCCTTGCTGTAAGGCATAATCCAAAAACCATACCAGATCCCGAAATAGTCTGTGGTGAGCGAGAATGACCGCTTACCGCGCCAGAAGCTTCTGAACGTGGCCTGCAACTGTTCATTTTGTCCTTTTTCAGCAGGGACGGAACAAAAGGAGAGTCCCCCCCACCCCCTGTGCTTCAGGGCCTTGACGAGGAGGTGAGGAGGTCAGACAACACGGGCAACACCGATGTCCACCTATGTCTTCTAGCTTCCATTTTATTTCGTTCCGGTCGGTCGCCTGTCACAGACTGGAGGAGTTGGCGGGACGGTAGGGTCCATTCATCTGAGATGGAGGAGACAGACGTCAGCAGATTGTAAACAGATCACAGGAAGTAAACACAATCTAAAAACCGTTTAACTTTGTCTCAATCAGATAAATGCTGTGAGTTTGTCAAATTACAAGGTGCGCAAATGGCAAAACAAATAAATAAATACAGGAGGAGCTTCAGTGACTGCACATGAAAAATGGCAAACTGGTCACAACTGGCATTAATCAAATGAGAAGAAACAGGATTTCAGATGGAGGGAAGTAACCAAGCGCAGCAGCGTGTAGAGTGTGACATGACACTTTAAATTTAGTAATTAATATAGTAAAATAATATTTGGATCAGAGTATCTGTCATACATGAGACACACTTCTCCCTGTTCTGGTTTGCAGTTGAGTTTATTGAATCATTTCCTCAAAATTTGGCAAACTTCTTTTAGAAAATCTTAAATGTATCGTAAGAGTGGACAAAATAACGTACAGTTCCCTTTGGTATGTTGCAATAAATTGTTGTAAAAGATGGTTGGTTTTTACTTTTTTTAAAGAAACTTTTGTGTTTTATCATTTCAGTGCACTTTCCAGGAAAGCTATGATTAGCTGATCTCAGAGGGGAAACTGGAGCTCACCTGTTCGTCTCTCACGCTGCTTATCTGTGTTACAGGTGAAGCATTATAGTGAGATATTAAGACACTTTAAAGCCCTTAATAGAAGTTACCCTTTAAACCTCCAGTAACAACTTCTTTTTTCCACATGGAGGTTTTTAGAGCTTTTTCTGCACAAATGATGTCATAACAGCAGTAAGAGTGAACCAGAACAGTACATTTGCAAGTTTGATGTGTGAAAGATTAGATTAAACTCATTATAAAAAGAAAGGGCGCTGCAGATTCACATGTCTGTAAGTTTATTACTATTAGTGCAACGCTCTCTTTAAGGTTATTAAAAACATCAGATGGCATTCTGTCCTTAAAGAATAATATATAATCTGTATTCAACGTTGATCTGTACACTCAGCTTGAGTATAAAGATGTTGTGTGTGTGCTCTAAGTTACTTCTCCTGTCAGGCCACATTTTAGTGAACAGAAAGAAGCTGTATTTCCTGGACTGTGCTCACAATGTGCTTGATCTCAGCACACCAGACTATTTCTGGATAACAGCAACTCAAAAAGGTGTTGATATGAATGTTACTGTCCAAGTTATTGCAGGGCTGAGGTGCTGAAGGGGGAAATATACTATACTACAGCCGAACAGCCCATTACACAGTTAAATTCTCTACCAAGACCTGAGGTTCACCTAGAATAGGTTCCTGATGAGTAAGTCAAATCTGGGAAAAGGTTAAAAACTATGAAGTTTAGGCAGCACCTGAAAACATAACTAAAACTTACATGGTGTCAATGTATGGATGACAATTTATAACCACATTCTGCTGTAACTATTTTTCTCCCCAACCTCCAATGGTGATGATACAGATTGAACAGTGCAGCGTTACAGTGCTGTTCTGTTTTCACCCCGAACTCCCTCTCTTGTTTATGTTTAAAAATCAGTCTTCTCAGTCATGTAAGGACATGATCTACAAAAACACTGTATGTAAATCACTACTGGGGCGGCTGTGGCTGAGGGGTAGAGTGGTCGTCCTCCAACCTGAAGGTCGGCAGTTCGATCCCCAGTCTTCCCCATCTGCATGCCGAAGTGTCCTTGGGCAAGATGCTGAACCCTGAATTGCCCCCCATAGAACAACAAAGTGCTGCTAATAGATGCACTGTATGAATGTGTGTGTGAGTGGGTGAATGTAAAAACTGTACTGTAAAGCGCTTTGAGTGGTCATCAAGACTAGAAAAGCACTATATAAATACAAAACCATTTACCATTTTACTTCATGTCCATGTGCTGTATTGTTTGTCAAAAATGCATAAATCAACCTGGAATTCAATTTTAAGTTTATTTATTTTATGCTGCATTATCCCGATAAAAGATTTATGGGTGAAAAGTACTCCCATCACATTAAAACCTGCAGGCCTGTCTTCACCCTGAAGCCAACTCACAATGCCAGCAGTAAGAAAGATCCCATGTGTGGATTAGCAAATTGGTTTCTAAAAATACTGTTACCATTTGTTCATGTGCAAAAGAGCAAACCGGATTCACTGGTACAAAACTGTGGCTGTGAGTAATTTACTCCATGTACTTGGTTCCAACAGTGTAGCTTACACTACTTTTGAACTCCCCTGACATCTCGAATTCATGGAAATTATGTAAAAATGACTTAATTGGACCTGGTATGAATCTGACGTACAAAATGAGGTGAATGATACTGTTCAACTGAACCAAATAACTCTCAGTCCGCATCCAAGATTCAACGAAGGAGCCAACAGAAACTACAAACCGCCACAAAGTGTTCCAACAGATTTAGATGGCAGCCATTCACAGATCATGAGGAATCTTAGGAAGCATCTTAGGAGCTGGACATGAAACCCACCATTTTTGATGTCCTACTTTGACACATTTATTTTTTAAAAAGCTGCCTTAAATTCTGTCAAAGATCCACATCTGATGGTTTAAACCCTAGCCTGTATATAAAGGTGGATGATATGGTGGCTGGCTGTGGTATCGGTCATAAACCCAGTTTCTGATTGACAGCTGAGAATGGTCGAGTATCTGTATCAATGGGAATTCAACCCTGCGGCTCCACACCGCTATCAGGACGGAGCAGAATCTGGCTCAAAAGTGCAAGATGGTGGCTCATCTTAAGTTCATTTTTAGTAGAGGACCGTCGTCCATCTTAATTTATTGTCTAAACATTTTCTTCATTTGCTTCTCTGACACTTTCTCACAAGTCAATGTGGAACAATAAAGCTGGTATACAATTAATTTGTGTCATTTCCATAAATGCACACATTCTTACAGACAATTAACAAGTCATTAGCAGATTTTTGCCCTTTTCTTTGGTTTACATCACTAAGAGAGAAATGAAAACAGACCAGGGGCCTCATTTATAAAACAGTGCGTAGGATTCATACTAAAAGTGCACGTGCACACAAATGCCAAAAATGGCATACGCAAAAAGATTATAATTTATAAAACCAGGATGTGCCCATCACTGAACCTTTGTTTCCTCTTCATCCTTCCATTCGCTTGCATCCATCATGCAGCATTACACACGAGTTTCACCACCTCGCGTTTGCATCGTCATTTTCCCATCTCCAAAATGTTCATACGCATGGGTCACAGTTAGCAAGGAAGTGTGCACATTCTTTGTTTTGTTGTTTATAAATCCCAACGTTTGCATGAGAAGTGGCGGTTATAAATGACGCCCCCATGTAATTTCTCCTTATTTAGCCTTTCTAACTCATATTTTCCACCTTCAAAAAGATCTAATGAATAGTGCGCTCAGAAAAAAAACTAGTGCAAACACATTTAATTGTTTGTATTTAGCATGTGAGGCCACAGATATCAGAGGGAGGTTTACGTTTACAACCAGAAAGCAGATGTGAAGCTGTGCAGGATGCAACTCAAACCGCAGGCATTTCACCTGCAAATGGAAGACTGATGGGATATAAAAAATGGAGCTGCGGACACAAACACTCCAATGTATCCCAGGTTTTTGTTTTGCCTATGTGAAATAAGGCATATATGTTATATGTATCTGGCTGAACTCTTTTCTCACATGGTTGTTGTAAAACATCTACCTACAGTGATTCATCCTGCACCCTGCAGTGTATATTATGCATATGATATACTGGATGCATATCATGGGAGTGTGTAAGCTGTATATATATATATATATATATATATATATATATATATATATATATATATATATGACAGGTCAATCCTCTCCTTAGTAAGATCACAGGATGAGATTGGCACATTATATAAAAAGGTACAAAAGTCCTAAAATTCATCTATCATTTAGAATACATGGAAATTATTCATCTGAAGGTGAAGGATGTACTAAATCGAGGGGAAGTTGAGAGGTTGGTGAGGAAAATGTCTGTGTGTGATGGTGCGTACCCGTGCGTCATACTCCAGGACAAATGGAGGAATGTCGATCTGTTCCGGTTTGATGCAGGTGAAGAGCTGGTGCAGGTTGTCCAGGTAGCGGACTTTGTCCTTCAGCCCCGACACACTGAAGGTGGTGAAGAACCACGTTGAGAACTGGTTGTAAAGAAACAATGTCAGAAAGAAAGAAAAACAGAACAACTCATCAGTTATAGATGGTATCTGACTTTTAAACATTAATCTTGTCATGACCGACAAAGATAAAATTGACTGCAACGAAAACTGAAACTACATAACGACTAATGACACTTTAATTATCCCTGATGAAAATTTGGCCACTGCAGCAAAACATACTGTAATCACATTTACCACAAAACAAACAGTTAGCTGTGTTGACCCTGTAAGTTTCCATTTGATGATGACGGCAATCTTACCTTAGAGCGAAATGATGGATGTACGAAGTAGAAGGCCTTTAAATTATTTTTAAACCTGCAACACATAAAACACAACAGCTCAGCAATAATTACTAAGAGCAGGGGTTGTGTGAAGTTTGACATCTTGTATGTATAAAGTTTTTTTTCTCTCGTCTGTTAAACAATGGTGATGCTGCTAATGCTAAAGTCGGGTAAATTGTAATCCTATGACGTTTTTTCAGGGTTCCCTGACTTTTCCTGCTGTGCCTTCATGATGTCGGAACCACCAACATTTATACAACATTTTACTTCTTGACAAGATATCGTAAATAGTGCTGGCAGGATTAACTTTTAGCCAGCAGCACTAACAGATCACGTCATCAATTTTTCAACAGAAAATATCTAAACAATATTTGACTCTTCGGTACAATGGATGTGAGCTTGTCCCTAACGGAGAGCCCAAACAGCCTCTGAAGGAAAATCGTGTTAGTCATTTGTCTCCATGATCTCATACCCTGAGCTCATGACCAGAGGTGACAGCCGGATTCTCTGGAAGCATTGTTAAGATAAAACATTCAAGAGGAAACAGTGAATGTTTGTGCCTTTGATCAACAAAATGTAATCAGTTCATCTTTCAGCCCAAGTGAACTCTTGTACTAAATGTGAAGAAATCCCCTGGAGGTGTCCTTGGGCTATCACCTTCACAAGGTAAAAATGTGTTTTGTAAGGTCACAGCGACCCTGACCTTTTACCCAAAAATGTAATCAGTTCATACTTGAGTCAAACTGGGAACAAATGGGACAGATGGACAGTCAACCTGAAAACATAATCAGGGCACTGCTGCCAGCACAGAGGAATTATAAAACCACCTCATGGGCAAAAAACACAAACCATCCTGAGGTCAGCAAACAACCTTTTCATCACTCCATTTTGAAGAAAGGATCCACCAATGTTTTCTAGCCCCCAAGAGTCAGAGTACCTGACTGTGGCAACTCAAAAAGTAAACTGTAATTACAAGCTGATCATTGAACATATATATATATATATATATAAAATTGCAGTTATATTCAAATTTCAGAAAACAGGGACAGACTTAGCTCTTCAATTCATGGCAGGACAATGAAAATAACTCGCCACATTTGGGACCGATTGTATTGTCAAGCCGTTCACATATACAAAGGGGTGGTCTGGCTGGGGCATGCAGCATTGTGGTCATGTAACACATCACAGTTAGCCAAAAGAGGGAGGAACTTGGTCTTTTCATTGACGAACTAACTCCAGCGCTGGACAAAGAGAGGACAAAAAAAAAATATCATAAACAAACTCAAAAACTCATTAGCCAGACAGTTTTGGAAACTTGTTTGTGTTCATGTTTGGCTTTGGTCTGCTGGTGGTTTGTCTGGAGCCAAAATGCATCTGCAGGCAATCAACAGCTTGATGGGTTGAACAAGCTGTACACGTCAGGCTTGGGTTAGTGGTTCCATTGCCTGCACAGATCAACAGTGCTACGCCAAGTAAAAAGTACCATGACTGCTTAAGAAGTGAAACTGAGAAAAACAAAAGCTTCTCAATTAGTCACACGTCCTGACACAAGAGTTGGACCATGAATAGAAACTGTACGCCTTGAATGACATTAACAGAAGTAGCGGAGGGGAAAGAGTTTGATTCTTAATGGGGGTGTCTGACTCCACTATACTGATTCTGTGCAATGAAGTTTTATATGGAATAAACAAGAAAAGATGCTCACCAAAACATATAGAGCCACCAATCGTAAATAACTACTCGATGGAGACACTTTTTAGAATTAGAATAGCACTGAGTAGAGCTCATAGCTCTGCCAAGGCCCTACAGTCCCATTATATTCAATCAAGCTGCACCAAATTGCACAAACTCATAGACATCAGTCCATTAATTATTCTCTGGGATATTGGTGGAAATATAAATAAAAAAACACCATCATGCCATGTTCAAGAAAGAGACAAAAACCAGGATCCACCCAAAGATCCATCCTTTCATCAGGTTTTGTGAAGATGTGTTTGGTATTGTAATTCATCATTGGGTGTTGTACTGGAGAAGGCAGATGATTTTAACAGCCTGGAGGTGAAATCAAGTTTAAATCAAATTTATTCTGTAAAATAAACAAAAATTCGGAATACGTTCATATACATCTCCTCAGGAAATACAACTACTAAATGCTGTCGGAACTTTTGAATTTCCCAGGCAAGAAGAGGTAAGAGAAGGTTGGAGTGAAACCATTCACAAAAAGAGTTGAAAGGTGCGTGGAGTTCCCCACTGACACAGGAAGTTTGTATGGTTGTGATAGCTAGAGATAAAAATCTGCCTTTTTATATATTCAGTCTATGGTTATAACTCACTCTTGCATTCTCATCCAAGTAAGCCTAACCTGAGGGTTTGTTTCAAGCAGTTTGATTGTCTGACTGTTTGTGCTTTTTGTCCAACTGGAACGTCTCCTAAAACCTAAGATGCCATTTTTCCATGACTGCACCATTGCTGTAAGCAAAGTACTTGAAGAATCATTAAAACCTAATTTTCTTACAACTGTTTCACATCTTTGGTACCCTAAAAAATGTTACTTCAGATAATAAAAAAGTGTGATGCTGTGTGGAACTGAAAACAACTGGTTTTCATTTGCAGGATGTGGCTCCTATTTAGCTTGAAGAAAATATTCTTCTATGGCGACCGTCACAGCAGGCTGCAGACAAAGAGATGCACTGTTAGGTTATTGATGCCGGACACAGCGCCCGACTCCATGTGTATTTGAAATGAAAATGCAGCATACGCGATAACTCCTATACAGAATCTTGAACAAAACCTGACATCTTTCAAGGTTCTCGAAAACAATAGCTGATTTCGATCCAGGTTTGATGTCTGGTCTGCATCTGTCTGGTGTTCAGTGACAAAATAATCCACATGTTGATCTTTAAGAGAGGCAGGTATATCTTTTTAAATAAATGGCCGTGGCTCCATCCTGTATTTATTAATACAGGATAACTTGTGTTTAAATGTGGTTAAGATTTAATTTCAAGTTTTGAAAACTGAAATGCTTGTTTTTTTTGGTTGTAGGGAACCTTCTCTATATCAAGATATCATGAATTCTGCCACTGAGGTAGCATTCATCATAGCATTTCCACAAACTAATGAATCGATACATCTTCTAAGTGATTCCAATGAACTTCAGAGCAACGACCATAACTTTCAACCCTCTGATAAGGATGAGTCACAGTCAATACATCACCCTGAGAACCCGCTCCAAGTTTAGGTTTCCTGCTCCAAATATGGCTTCCAGATTTTCCAAAAACCCACAATGAAACAAAAGCGCTTCACAGTTTATTTTGTTTCCCAAAAAATCGTAATCGTAAAACAGTGTGACTCCTTGGCAGTGTCACACTGTAGCATGAACAATGTATCTGGACTAGTAACCTTGCAGACGTCAGCACAGGCAAGAAGAGAACCAAGTGTGAGCCAAATGAAGTCCAAACAAGGGTCAAACCAGAGTCAAGCCTCAAAGATGATCACATCCAGCTATAGATACAACACTGGGGAGACAATTCTCACTTTGCATTTTTACTTTCTAATTAAATGCTGCACCTGGCTGGGTTTTAACATCCCATAACAATAGACACAGAAACAACAAAATTACCAGGAACCGGTCAAAGTCCGTCTGATGCTCTTTTGTGGAGGAACTTTCAAATACATTTTTAGAAAAACTCTCACGCTCTATCTTTAAAAATTCTGGATGGTAACAACCAGAGATGTGGCTGGTCTGCGGAGTTCACCAAATGATGTTAATCCTCCTGTAAAACCCAGAACATACAGCACAGAACATTAAAGCTTGTGCCCTTGGGTGGGCAGGAGGTTAACCCAATAAGAGCTCCAGAGTTTTTCTATTCAATCACTGTGTGTGGCAGAGGGATGAGACAAAACGGAAAGAAGAAAGACTAAAACAAGGAAACTAAGCTAATGTCTAATCTCATTAGCCTTCTAATTAACCTTGGAGTAAATATATTCAAGTCCTACATTTCAGAATGAGGAGTCTAACAAGTGGAAAGAGGAAAATGTTGCACATCAATGAAATGAAACATATCGCAGCATGCATTGGGTGTGAGGTTTAGATTATGCTCATTTGACTTTATGACCAATTCAGTCACCGTGATACTGGCTCAGTTTAACAACAACAGAGTGTAAAATGTCAGACTGACTTGGCATCAACGATGTCGTAGAGGTTTTTGAGGAAGTCAGAGTTGAGGTGGTTGTGCTCGCCCGTCAGCGTGTGGAAGTAAACCATCACGTACTCCTTCACTGTGATGTGGTCCATCACATGGATGAAGTACAGCAGAGCCTGCACACACACACAAACAGAATCAGGGTTCACACACTTCTATAGCCCTGGACTCTGCACTTTTCTGTTTATTCTTTTACAGTTGTACATCTCTATTTGAATTTCAGTTCACTATGACTTGATTTGATAGCAGGTTTAGTTATTTTTTAGTCATCCATGTTTCTTATATACACAAGCTCAGTTTTATTGTTTAGTTTGGTTCAAGTTTTAGTATTTTTGGTTGGCAGTGGTAAAACTAAAATACAATAACAGATGTAGAAAGTAGAAATAAGACTACTTAAGCAGTGTATTAAATGTATGTACTTGAATTGTATACATTCAGTAAGAAAAGCACATATATTTTATTTAACTTTGAACATATTAACATGTGTTAAACATCAACTTGCAACACATTGAAACAATAAATTTATACAGATGGATTAGTATGCAGATATAAATCTAAATCCAGAACCTATGTTACGTTATATACTTGCATATATATACATATTTGCATAATTTTCACAAAGCCACAAGCATATGTGAATACAGATGGATTTATGAAACAATACATACAAACACACAGATGCATCTACTGAATCAGAGCAATTGATACACACATCCAAAGACAAACACACCATGTTCGTATTTTAAATAAATCTAAAGATGAAAATGAGTTCACAGGCACAAAGCTCTGACTGGTAAAAAAATATTTGACTTTGTTACCTTTTCCAGGTCAATGAGGGTCACTGGGATGTTTCGTCCAACAATAACCATGACTGTCCTGCCACACATGTCCACACCTGGAGACAAAAACCAAAGGTCAAAACACAGTTTCAGTTTAAACACGGACAAAAACACAGGCAGAAGAATTAAGACTGATGATCAGATAAGTAACTCCAGAGCTTCTCAACAAGCATTCATTGCTGCTAAAAATCTCGGCCTGACTTTGACGTCCTCTTCACTGGAGTTCTTGAAACTCAATAGATCTTACTGTGTCAAAAAAAAAATGTAAGAACTGAATGAGAAGAGAGTTGAGTCATATGGGTTTAAACATTTCACTGGTTTGATAAACCAAGTTTTACAAAGTCATGGAAGTTATAAAACATCAAGTTAAAGGTAAAGGGTCAGATCACATTGGAGTTTAACTGAATAACAACACTGCCACCTAGTGGTGGTGATGTTCAACTGCACCTTATAACAGTTATATCACACACACACACACACACACACACACACACACACACACACACACACACACACACACACACACACACACACACACACACACACACACACACACACACACACACACACACACACACACACACACACACACACACACACACACACACCTTTTGTTCCTCTATTTTGTTTCATATTTAAATTACAGCAGTGTCAGCCTGAAAATAACACAAATCTAATATTTAACTTCCCTCTGGCCCTCTCACCCACTGTCCACAACACTCACACACACATACCAGTGTGATATAAAGCTTTCAGTGCAGCGATGTCGGACAGATCCTCTGCTCTTGCTCGACACAGCCAGCGATTGTAACTGGAGGAGAGAGACACACACACACACACATATAACATTTTATTCAATCAATAAAACATGCATTTGGATATGCTTGTGAACTACTGTAACTGTTTAGTGTTCAAATAAACTCCATGTAAAGACATAAACACAAAGGTCATCATGGGACAGCTGTGGGCTCGTGATTAATCAGTGAGAGTTGTGCATTATCTCTGCTAAAGGAATGCACTTTTTTACAAATGTATTCAGTAAAATCCTTTTGAATGTCAAATTACTATGAACAAAATATTTGTTAAATTCCTCTAGAAATTAAAATTTAGCTAAATATTGTTTTAATACATATTCCTTGACAACCTCTGGTGTGGTTGTTCTGTTTTCTACTCTTTGATGCTTTTTTATTTGTGAGAAAAAAAACTTGAATGCACCATGTCTTGACTATAAGTGGTCTATGATATTTATACATCACATGACACACTCTATTAGCATGTTAATTTGTTTGCCACTGTTTTCGTTAATGCTAATATCGGTAATGCTACAATTAATCTGACATGGCTCCACTGAGGACTGGAGCCATGTGCTTCATGGTAAAGTTGGGTCGAACTCTTACTTCCTCTGGTGATGTTTCTGCACGGCTGCCTCTGACATCTGGCCCTGTAGGATCAGTTTCCGCTGTTTGTCCACGTCGCCCTCCATCCGGGCGAAAGCATGATTTCCCACCTGACCCAGATCTGACTCCAGATTCTCCTCCTCTGAATCATCTACACACACACAAAGAAAAAAGTAGACGATAAGTGATTATCCACTAATAATTTAATTTACGTGCTTTGATGGACTTAATGGTAATGGTCACTGTGGCATATGGAAGAAATGCACTTTAGGAAGATACCATAGGGCATATTCAGCTTTGCAGTATATTCACTGATCACAAACATACATGCACATACACAAATAGGACCTAAGAATACTCCTTACAGAATGAACACAACAAAACATCCTGGATCTGGCTTCATGCTGTTCTTCAACATCTTGATTTTCCTCTAATATTTAACTGTACACATTCATTTTCCAGATCAAAAGTCTGTTAACCACATTTGTCGCACACTTGACTGTGCAAGAATGACATTACTTGCATGTGCATTTGAAAAAAGGTGTGATAGAGGTCATATACTCAGGTTCAGGTTCAAGTCTGTTTCCATACTTGTTTTCTCTGTGACCACATGTATCGTTGTCTGCATGTCCACGCATTTTATCTGTATCCAAATGGGCATGTGTTGTCCGTCATCGTTCATGTGTACATCAGCCTGTTCTTGTTGGGTTTCGCCCGCACGTGGCCCGCTTGCTTTGGATCGACATCCCGAAGCCACATTGTGTCTCTTTGAAGCGTCGTGCCAGCTGACACCAGACTGGAGGTCAACGGAGTCAACAGGCTTGACTCAGAAACCACAAACACTCGCTAACACATGGGCTGGTGTTACTTTCACAATCCTCTTCACCAAAAACTAACATTTAGACAATGTGCAAGCAAAAGCTGAGGTTGGTATACTATCGGTTATACAAAATATAGTTTATATGAGGGTTTATGGCCTGAAAGGAAGTTTTAACTGAATATCAGAATTCCTGTTTTTGTTCTTCTTTGCCTGATTTACTTTATATGCAAGAGAGCAAATGACTGCCAATTAATTACTACCATATGGCTGCAGGGTAAGCTACTCAGTTTAACTGTAGTGCTGTGTAAAGTGTTGAAGCACAATAAGCCTCCAATACAGCTTCAATACACCTTGATATAAATTCTTCAAATCACTGCAACTTTAGCAGAGAGAGATTCTTTTGGTAGGTTTCAGTCACCGACTGTAACAGGGTTTCAAACAAGTTACATTCAAGACTTTTAAGACCCTTTTAAGATTATAATGAATTTCAAGTCAATAAACTCTATGTTATCTCTCAAACTACAGACAGAGACAGTAGGTATTCATAGTTTTCCCCCCACAGAAAAGCAGATTGAACCGACATCAATTCTGTCCAAGGTGTTTGGAGACAATAAGTTATCAGTTCCACATTGTCTGTAGTTTAATTACAGCGTGCTACTCTCTGTATCGCTAAGAAAGAACTACATCACAAAGAGCCATTACAATCTATGCATAATGCCATAAAACTAACAAATTCTACAGTGCGACAGTTAACAAATTTACTGTACTTAAACCAACCAATTTTATGGTACATTTATTAATATATTTGAAACAGTCTTTTCTGATTTTATTCTGATGTTTTTGTATTTACTTATTTTCCATACAAACTACAAAAGCACCTGGTAACACACACTGTGTGTGTTACAAGGTTCTGCAAAATGAACCACTTACACACATTTCTCAGATAAAAAATGTGATGTCCTTAAAAAACCTGTGGGATCAGGACAAACACCTGCTCTGTGTTAGACCGGCCTGTCGGTCGCCAACTGAAGCTCTTTGTAATATGCAGATGACACTCTGTGGAAAACATGACTTCCCCGAAAAGGAATGAATGAGTGAGAATTAGTGTGAGAAGGCACATGGGTGAACTAAAGGATCCAGGCAGCCAAATGTTCCAATGACAGTCACAAAATATGCAGCGACACTGCTTGTCCATGTATGCTGACTGAATCACTGAGCAGCAGAGACTGAACATACTGTCCTCATCAAAATCTAATCTTTGTCCTGGCATTCGTGTCTTGGCTACTTTTCATGTTTTTGTTTGAAGAGTTGCTGAGTGGTTGATTAATAGACTGTGACGCCGGATGTGTGACTGACAGGTTTCAAAAATGGCCGATGTAGTTTGTTGACCTCATGTTCAAGTGGCTGACTGGTGCTTCAATAGATCTTACTGTGAGATGAGTGAAAATAGAAACAGGGAGAATTATGCCCCTGTGTGTTTATTTGGGGAATTTTACAGTCATAAACGTCAACATCAGTTGATCTTTGATTGTTTTATTAATGACACAAATTAGACTGATTCCAAATTTAAATATCAGCCACTTGAAACATCTGATTGGTCCTCTTATAATCAGATTACTGACATGAAAGTGAAGCCCATTACAGTGTGTTCCCTTGCTAATGCTGGGAAACATTTAATCATATTAAAAAAAACAGAATAGAATCAGTAGAGTACATACCTCCACCAAGGACCAACACTTAGTTTTAAACCTCACTCAATAGCTGAGGTCTTAGCGAAACATTGATGGGAGTTACAAGTTTCTATCCCCATGCTTTACTGTAAAGCAGCAGAAGAAACCTGACCACATGTAAATCCCCTAGATTGTTGTTTTATTTGGATTTGCATGAAATTGCAGGTACTCTTAGATATCAGTAGCATCAACATGTGTTTTTTCCATCAAGATCCATTCAATATTATTAAAATTGGTAAAAATATCAAAAGAAACTCTCACACCATGTCCCATTCTTCCAACAAGTTTCTGCGTAATCCTGCAAACAAACAACCCAACACACAGGGGTCTGTTTGCTCAACTTGGCGAGAAGTTTTGTACCTTCAAGGCTGCCCGGCTTCTCTGTAATGCGGATCTGTCTCTCTGGGACAACGGGTTCACCCTCAGAGTTGCCAATGTCAGCTGGGATGAGAGGCAGGCAGGCCATTTCCTCTTCCCCCGAGCGAGGGTAGTACAGAGGCAGTAACTTCTTGAACACCGGCTGAAGGAACAAACATTCAAATGAATATTCATACTAATGCTGCATAGCTGCTATTTGTTTTTTAGCATACAGACACTATTTTTAACACTTTTCCAAGGGGATGAACTGTCTGAAGGATGAGCAAAAACATTATGACCACCCCGGTCTAATGTGCAGTTTGGCTGTCAAAACAGCTCAGACTCACTGCGACATGGACTTAATGAGACATCTTAAGGTCCCTTGTGGTATCTGGCACCAAGACGTTAGCAACAGATCCTTTAAGTTCTATAAGATGTGGAGCCACATTAGATAGCACTTGTTCCAGCCCCTTACCCAATGCCCTGCTGAGCGGGAAGCACCCGATAAGTCACAACACTTTAAAGCTGTTCCAAGTCGTCCTGTTTTCAACCCTGCTCATTCCACAGACTATGAGAACAGACTGTTGACGTGTGCTGTTGTTACGAGATAATCAATGTTATTCACATCATGTGAGAGGTAAAATGTTTTTGCTCATCGAGGTGAACGATACCAACCTCCTCTGTGTCTGACACGGCGAACACCACTGCATCGATGCGGTTTCCATAATTCTCCAGGAACCTGCGCACTGTTCCTGTCAACACACATTCACACCTGTTACCTTACAAATGATCACATATCATACACTCAAGGACTGTTGCCAAAAACAACTCTAAAATGTAAAATACAACACAAATACCAATCACTTGGGATGAAGTCTCCATATTGCTGAAATACAGTCCAGACATAAAGTAGCAGATCAGCACATTAAAGAAGAACTGAACCTTGGAATTGTTTCTAAAATCAGATTATTAGATTTTGAAAAATCTGAAAAAGCCATCCAGACATACATACATGTGTTATAATTAAATAGATGTCTGTCTGCCTGTATAACTTGATTACCTCATTTTGTGTATATACTGTATAGCCACATGTTGTGTGTCTTTATGGGACAGAAGTAAAGAGCGATGATTGCATCGTTTCTAAAACAATGATCTGAGTGTATGTGGGTCTCTGTCTCTTTCTATGTGTGTGGGTGTTTGTACCGAAACAGAATCTGTGATATGTGACATGTTGTGTATGCCTGTGCCTCACACATGAATAGCTTTGCATGTGTGTTTTTTGTACTGACACTTGTGTGAGTGTATGTGTCTTACTGAACGAGATGTGTGTAGCATCCTCCAGTGGGTAACCTCGTTTGGTCGTGCTCACCACACATATACCGACAGATGCCATTGACTGCTCTCTGTGGAGGCAAGAAAAGAAACCACATCTCACACACCTAACATAACATTTATATTGCACACCAGTGATTGGTTTGACGGTTTCCTTACACACTCACACAACAACTACACATTCTAGTACATTAATACTGCATGGTTTTATGATTTACTGATGGGCTGACTGACAAAATAGTTGATTGGATTTTGTTGATCTGATTGTTCTTACGCAGCCAGCTGCATGATGTTCCTGTAGCAGCTATATAGCGAGCTCTCCGCCGCCGTCCTGTACTTGCTTTTGAACTTTGGTCCCACTGTGTGGATGATGAACCTAGCTGCCAGGTTGAAGCCTTTGGTCAGCTTCGCCTCACCTGTCCGACATCCTGCACGGAAACATGCAAACAAAACTGATTTACAATCCGGTATAAAGTAAGCTGAAAAAATTGCTTTTTTTTTAATAAATGCAGCTGAGCGGCATGTGTCTGGTTACGTAAAACCACCTGTGAGTACGCACTCATATGCTGACATTTTTTTCATTCTGCCTCCAGACGTGAACTCACAGCATCACTGAGCAGTCGAATCAACAATGTTTACAGCTGTACCTCATCTTTCCAGTTTTCTTTTTTTCACATCAGCGCTACCTTTTACTTTGAACAGCTCATCTCGCAGCTCCGGCCCTGCGAGCTGATGGATGCTGTCAGACACCGGGTTCTTGTCGTTTAGGGACTCATTGCTGGTGTTCACAATGGCAGTGCAGTTCAGCAGGGCGATGTCCCCAGTGCTGTCGTGGGAAAAATAAAAGTTACAGCATAAAAATGGTTATATAAGCACAAATACACATGTAGTGTGTACAGCAAGGAGCAAAAACATTTTTTGGGGAAGACTGTATGTTGTCTGCATAGATTGTACATCAAGATGGTAGACGCATCTCCACTTCCTTCCATTATGCAGAATTGTGTATGAAATATCCAGAATATGAACACTGCCTTGCATTGATGATGGAGTCATGCTTTCGGAGTCAGAGTTTCTGCAGTAGTGATCAAAGAATGGAGCCGTAGTAGCGAGATCCAATCAGTGCACATGTTTGACCAATAGCGGGTCAGTCTAAGCTGTCATACATTTTTAAAAAATTACGTTTAGCATAAAATGAATAATTAAGACCAAACTTATCAGAAACATGAAGTGTTAAATCGGTGTGATAAGAACTACTTAAAATGACATAAAACATCTTTGAGAAACATTTTTTGTTTGGTCCCCGCCCCATTTACTAACATGGAGGAGGCAGGGTTTCTGACCTATTCTGCAGCCAGCCACCAGGGGGCAATTGAGACATTTTGGCTTAACTTTTAGGGAGCAGTCATATCGTCCAACTTAAATTAACACTTTTTAGTCATATCATTGTGTTTGGTATATTGTTGAAAGTATATCTGCATCATATTTTGCCACTGGTGTGAATTCTCAAATAGCTTTTTTCAATAATTATCTCCATTCAATTTATTCTTGATGTTTTGTAAGTATTTAATGTAAGGATGATTGGTTGAGCAAACACACATATGCACATATTTATGCAATTAACTTTATACACAACATTTAGCCAAAGTAATGTGCTTATTTTACTGCTGTGATTACTCTGAAGCCCTTCAAGGTTTGTTTGGAGAGAACAATGAGGAACTACTCAACCCTGTGTTGAAAGCATTTGGTCACAAGACAGGTTGAGCTTCCAGGAACACGTTTTTTTCTTTCCTTCTTTCACATCAACCCTCTTTGGATTATAAAAGATGAGTCACAATCCAAAGCCAACCACTGCCAGAAAATAACTCCAGTGAGAAATCGACCTTGTTGACTCTTGGAACCTGTTTTACTAATAGTGGCATTGTTTGCAACTAAAATTAAGATGTGATTTATGTCGTGACTACAGCAGCAACAAGCTTATCTGAAAGTTTTACTTCAGCAGTTTGGTTATATAAGGTCATGGATCTTCATACTTTGATAACAAAGTTATCAATATCAGATTGTTAATTGATTTGATGTGAGTCAAGATTATTTGATTCAAAGCTGATTTAAAATTCATCTTGTCATTTATTTCTAAGAGCAAAACAAGCAAAAGTGCAGGTTTATTGATCAGGATTACGATGTTCATTTTACACTGAATCCCATACAGTGTATTAAAGGAGATATAGATGCAAATTTACTGTTTCTCTCCTCTAGTGTGTTACAAGGTTTTTTGTGTGAAGTAAAAAATTCCAAAGTCCGCAGTAAATGGAGCTCCTCTCCTCCACAGAAAACACTGATGCTCCAGAAACACCTCATCAAGTCCAGACCATACTTCCGCACAATTGTTATGTCATTGTCATGTGGCCTGATACCCCAAATTATACCCCCACTATACGTGCTGGAGTTGGTTGACCAATCACAAACAAGTGGTCGAGAGCAGGGCCTTAAACAGACAGGAGCTAAAATGTGTAGTTCGATTTCTTGAAAGGTTAACATAAGGCTACCGTGTATCTTATGGCTTTAAACTCAATAGCAAACAGTTAAAAAGGGAAAATATATTTATAGTGGGACTATTTAACACTTATTGACTTACGTAACCTTTAACAAGGGTTCACTAGAAGAATTTTTTTAAATTTCAAGTGGTCACAAGATTAAGAGCACTGCTCGAGGGTCAATTCTTCCTGGTCATGGTCGTGCAGCAGGAATGTGCCTGCTCCTGACGCCTGAGCATTGGAGGGTGGCTACAACAACAAGGCTCTCACAGAGAAAGTGCCACCATGTCGGGCACCAGACGGTCATGTGTTCCTGCACAAAGAGGATTTATGAAGTGATTTGGACTCTGGACTGAGCTGGGTTAGCACTCGGAGAGACACAGGCAGCATTTGAACTATGAACCCAGAGCTGCTTCTGACACCTGATGAGTTTGTGTTACTGCTCCTGTATTTTCTAGGATGTCACTCACATCTGATAAAACTGGCAGGAAATCTGCATAGAGAATTGCGAGGCGGCAAATTTCGTGCCGACTCTGCTTTAGACAATTCTCCCGACAGAATTCTAGTACTTGTTTTCACCGAAAAACATAACTGACACACTACAATTTATGCAATATTTGACATCTTCTTTAACCCCTCAACTTTAAATGGGCTAAAACTATTTTTCTAATCCAATGAAAGTTGATTTAACGTGTGGGGAATTTTGTTAACATTTGGGTTTATTACTGAAGTTTAAAGAACTACAGAAAACCTGATAAAATAAAAAAATATTACTCAAGTCCAGTTGCCCTTGACCAAAACCACCAAATAACTACCAACACACTGGGCTTTTCACTCTGTAGAAAATCAGTTTTGACTTGGAGATTCACAGATTTTCCCATGAACTTCTATCAAACAAAAACAAAAATCAGGGAGAGACTCTGATTGCAAACATCTTTCTGTTCAGAAACAACAAAGCAACAGTCACTTCACAGATAAATTAAAAATAAGATCGGTGTAAATCAAATTTTCCAGGGTTTCAGATGTTTGAGCAAACATCAAATGAATAAAGCAAGTAAATCATGGCTCTGGATTTAATTCTGCTCATTCAATTGTATGTTTGAAGTGCAAACAGTCAGATGAGGGAAGGTTTAAACAAAACTAGAATTACTGCCTTGCAGTTGAACATCTCTGCCAACCAATCAAGCTGCAGTTTAAATCCATGCCTGTCCACTCATGATACACATGTTGTGGAGACTTGCTAAGGTATTAAGTGTATTTTGTCATGCTCAACATATGACCTTGTGTGACCAGTGAGACCTTGACCACTAATGTTAATCGGTTCATTGCTCAGTCCAACTTGATGTTAGAACAATCTTGAGATATCTTGTTTAAAGGGATCGTTCACCGAAAAATGAAAATTCACCCATTATCTACTCACCACTATGGCGATGGAGGGGTGGTGTTTGAGTCACAGTTTTGGAGTCTCAGGGGTAAACAGTGTTTCAGCCAAGGCGACTGCCTCTTCAGACGTAATAAAACAACAGAAAAAACATAACATGTCTCCATACTGCTTGTGTGGTGCCATCCAAGTGTCCGCAAGCCCCGACAATCAGATTAGACTCGAAACAAGGTAATTTAAGCCTAAATGTCCACTGCCAGAAGTGGCGATGCTAGAGGACGTAGCCACACGATGGTGTGCCCGAGGGCACCTCGTAGGACGCTATCAGAGGAAATTTAGGCTAAAAACACGGCTGCAGAACTTGATCCAAACTGTGCAAATTAGTGACATCCATTTCCAAGATATTTTAACTTCATGTTTGTGCAACAGTAGGAAGCGAAGACGCGTGATCCATCTTTATTTAAAGTCCACAATTTTGATTTGTTAAAACCAGGTCAAAACACTGCACCTCCAGTTTAGGTTTGTTTATATTTTGTATATCCATTCAAAAGACAATATAATCCTCTAACTAAAACTGAAGCTGGGAATCTGAGCAACTGAGCATCTGCAGGGGACTTTAACCCAGCAGCAACAAAGTGGAAAAATGTTGGCGTGACTCACAAGAGGATGATCTTGCGGTTGATGTCTGGTCTGCAGGGGAAGGGAGAGGGGAAGGCCTGCTGACTGAGCAAACTGTCGCTCTGATCCTGCGGCTCCTCACCATCCTCACCCAGCTGCTGCTGCCACGTGGGGAGAGTCTGGATATCTACAAACTGAGAGCGAGCACCCAGAGGATCCATCCCCTCTGGATAAACAGGCTGGCACCAGATCTCCGAGCAGCTTCACTGCAAGAAGGGTTCAAGAGAGGAATTCTAATTATTCAGTAACATTAGATATTATGTGAGGTTAACTTTATTTCTAAAGCATAAAATATACGAAAGTTGTGGAAAAAGCTCAGTGCAGGGGCCAAGGCGACGTCTACAAAATGTCAAAGAGATGATTGTAATGATACACAATTATAAAAGTAGTTAGTAGAGGTGACTCAGTAATTTGATTTGTTAATCATTCAAATCATTGATGAAGCTAAAAACGTCTGCAAGTTTCAGTTTCTCAGTTTTTGAGATTTGCTGCTTTTCTGTGTCTGTGCCACTGTTTTCTGACATTTTATAGAGGAAACAATTATTAGATCATTTCAAAAAAATTACTAAAACAAAAATAATTAGCCAAATAATAATTGAGTTGTATTTGGGTGGTTGATTAAATCTTCGTGCTGCATCAGGTCTATATCATCACTCTGGGCGGTTTCACATTGCAGCAGATTTTGTGATGCCAACTCATCTATTTCACTATGGTTTTGCGGTCGGTGTCTTTCTGGTCAGTTTCATGCTTCCTCTTCTCTGGATGGTTTGTTGCAGGTTGGTTTAAACCAGCAGCTCTGGAATATAAACCCTGCTCTTTGATTCAGTAGAATAGAGGACGTTGATGTTTGCTATTTTAGTGCTCAAACTTTTTGCTCGCTTGTCTCTGCTAGAAATATCTGGAGGTGATGTCATATTCTAATTTGGGGATTTTAGTATCCACATCAAAACATAAAATATACCTTATTCGGGTCACCCTTAAAAAAACCTGCAAAAATGCAAAAACATTCTCAAAATTAAAGCTTGTCAACTGAGAAGATCTGCTTTCATGCTGTGTTTAACCTCAGTGAACTTCTTCCAGGTTTGGACTGATCAGGTAGTTTGAACGCATCATTTATCTTGACCTTGAGCTTTTAACAGTGCTCACAATCAATACATTTATATAATAGTATCTAGTTTGGTTATATTCAAGTCTTATTTCCAGCTCTTCTAGCTTGAAAAATTTGAGGATTTGCAGATTTTTGTCAGTCATGTCTTGGCATAAAAGACCTTGTGGTGAAAAAACAAACATCCTAGTATTTATTTATTGATTATATCATTTAGCAAGCAAAATAAGTCAAATGTTGTCAAATGAATGCTACCTTCCTCTATTTTACATCTTTGTAAAATGAACATCTTCCTGGTTTGGACCGTTAGAAACCATCACTGATCTTAAAAGTCATCTTTAAATTGATATATCAACATATTGAACAGCACAAAATAAACAGTAATCCATAGTTTATTAGAACAATTAGGAATAAACTGAATTCCTATGAGTAATGCAGCTTAAGTTTAGCTTTTACTTTTTGCTAAATGATAACCAAGGACAAATAATGATTTATATATAATTGTGTGGATGCTACAAGGCTCCAAAACAGCTAAATGTCATTACAAATATCGAGGGATTAACCGCAGTAAGAAAGTCAGAGGCATAAGTGGTGTGAGAAACATCCCAGCTACTGTCAAACACACATTTCCACCTCACAGATGAACTCATTTATCTTCCTACACATGTGCATGACAGTTCAAAGGACTGTAACCTGCTTTATATGTTATTAAATAGTGTTTTTAAACCAGTAAACTAGCCGGTGTGTGTGTAAACCACAGATTCAGCAGTTACCTCCTCACTGGTCAGTTGTTGTGTTTCCTCCAGACTCAGGTGATGTCCACGACAATAAAACATGTAAAAAATATGATCAATAAATGTCGACACGACGTGTGTGGACTCAGGAAGTGTGGTCGTCCCTCGGTGTTTTCATACTAACGAGTGAAGACACCGCAAAATCACACTAAAGGCCTTAAAAGGTGCCAAATGAGCAGCTTTACACAATTAGCCAACATGCTAGGTGTTAACCGCTATTACGTCAAGAAACCAGGAAGTACCGTTAACAACGTCCGGTTCTGGATTTCAAAATAAAACCACAAGCAAACCTCAAAAGCTCGATTTTTCAAGTTGATTTTAAATTTGTTATGCAGAGGGTCTTGAAAACCCATGAACTACATTATTTATTTTATAGAACAATATTTAATCAGCTCTTTTTATAGTTGTATTCCCTCTTGTTTGTAAAAACTTTGCACGTGTGTTACACATCCTATTTCGAATGGATTATGTGATATTTCTTTATTTTACTCACAGGATAAACTATATGCATATGATTCCTTTGAGGAAAAAAATTTAATTTGCTGTTGCTAATTTGCAACAGAAAAAGAGTGATTTTGTTTTCTGAACGTATTTTCATGTACATGATAATTCAAGAGTTTAAAGTAGAAATTTCGCATTTGCAAAGGGTGTAGATGATGCAAGTAGATTTTGGAGCAGTTTGGTGTATATTTGTGCAAACGAACGAGGTCAAACTGATACAAAAAAATCAATTCTTAATGATTTGTTTTGTGTCATGTTGTCTATGGTGCGATATATATGTCTCTTATCAAACCTGTGCTCTTATTGCAAATTTTAAAAGTTAACTATTAGGCCTTTTGCCCGGTTCTTTCCCCACTGTGATGGTTGTGAAGTCATTTCCCAATTGTAAACCAAACAGGCTTTTATTTTCTATTTACTAACTGGTACTATTCCTGCTGTTTGTATTTAGCTTGACGTATCCCATCAGTTCCTGATCAGCAGACCGTAGAGAGAACAACATTTCCGCTCAGCTTTACTTTAGAGACAGTTTTTCTGTCTTAACTATGAATCAGTAATATTAATAATATGAATAATGATAATAATGAAACTGTGGGAAATCATGATGAAGATGAAAATAATCCAATCATCTGTGTATCACGTGTTTGTGCGTCTTCCTCTGGTCACAGACAAAGACAACAGAAACAGAACCATCGATGAAAAGCACCCAGTCTGGGATGTAAGATTACTCAGGTGTTTTACAGTAAATATGTATAGTTACATAGAGTAAAATAACAAATACCCCACTGTGAACAAACTCCATTAAAAGTAAAAGTCAGGTATTAGTAATGCTCCTCAAGTAAGAGTTTGTAAGTATGATCAGAAAACAATGTGAGAACTCTGTAAGTAATACGCATTTTATCATTAGATTATAATAATTATTATTATTGAGTAACCAGCTCACTATCGTCAAGGGGATGGAAACTAATTAATATAAATTAAAAACATATTGTCTCTATAGAATCGAATTTAATTAACTCAATGTGTTTTGTAAATAATAAATAAATGAGGAAAACATGCCATCACTATTACCCAGAGCCTATGGTGAAACATTATAAACAGTTATCTTTTCTTCCACTATTTTATTATATTTTTTGTTTGAATGTATTTCATTTTAATGAAATGTATATATATTTTTCCATCAGTTTATTTTATTTTATTTTTTAATTACTTTATCCCATCATACTTTAATTTATTTGTACATTTCCATTCATCACATATACTTTCATTTTGTTGTATTTTAATTAAATTTTTTATTTCATTTATGTTTTTAACATAGTTTATTTCACTTTGTATGCTATTTTCATTCAGATTTTTTATTTATTTGTTTACTTAATTTTCCTTTTCTTTTTTCTTCTTTTATTTCTTTTTTATGATCGTTTAGTTGGGTCTGAATGAGCAGCGCAGGAAGTACAGCACAGGTTCGCTAACGGCTAACAGCTAACGGCTTACAGTTCGCAGCAGCAGCTTTTTAGAGGTAAGAGACGAATCTGATGCAAAACAACAACACGCTGCGTTTAAGACATAAATACGGAGTTTGTTTACAACACTTGAAGAATCAAATATGCGTCATATCTGATGTAATTGACAAGATTTAAACCAATAACTTCAACACGTGGGCTCAGGGACAACCAGTGTTTACTCGATTTGCTGCACATTGTTAACCAGGCGGGCGGGGTTTGTCTCGTGTTGAGTTTATTCAATGGTCTCAAGCTCTAAACTCCGACCACGCGGAAAGTGATTTGTCACAAAACGAGTGCTTCTCTGACTAAAAGACTATTGAGCTCTACTCGTGTAGGAATTCACCTAAAACTACGTCTGGAGGCGAAGTATCGATTATTAAAAAACTTGATCGACACATTTTAGCTATAGAAACTCAACCGTACATCTGTTTTAATGTTAAAATGACACAACTGCGGATTAAAACACTATATCTATAACAAATCACTATAAACATTAGAAATCACTGTTATGTGCGTATTATGACGATATTTAAATATGAATAATGTCACAATTGTTTATCTTAAATGTAAGCGTTTAATTGTAAATGTTAGTCAAGCTCTGTTCATTATTACTATTCTAATGTAAATAAGGTATAAATCATTTTATATTTAAATGTCACTTCTTTTTCTACCTCATATATAGACTTTTATTATTAGTATTATTTTTATTTATTTTTATTTGTAAAGTTTTTATGTATATATTGCACCTTTTTCTTCTACTTATGCTGTTTGTATTTATTATATGCAACTTGAGGAATACTGCTAAATTTCGCTGTACGGCAATCTATAATGTCAGGTAAATAACAGGATTAATCAATACATCTCCCAATCGGTAATGAAACCAATCATAAGTTGCAACCTCGTTTGTATCTGGGGATTTAAACGCATGGATTTACTGCTTAATAATTACATGTTAAGATAATGGAGAGGTGTCCACATATTTCTGGCCATATAGTGAACTTTCCAGATGTTTAACAACAAAGTCCAGATGATGTTATTGTAATTTAATGTTTCAGAAAAGTAACAATTCATATATTTGTTTTAGTATAATGTTAATAATGCCGGTGTTGACAATGAGGATTTTACAGAGAGATGAAACATTAATTATCGTAGAATTAAGTTCCTATAAAAAGAAAATAGGCACAAACTTGTCAGAAATGTATATTACCTGATCTACGAGTTTATCATAAGTGCACTGGATGTGTTATCTGATCAGGTGATCCGTGCACATGCATTTGACTGATCTGTAAATAAATACAAAGAATGTTACAAATTCTTTAGACATATGGAGACACAGGAAACTATTTTGAAAGCAAACATTACTACATCTAGCTGTGTGTGCATTTTTAAATCAGTTTTACATGCTCCTGATATTTGTGTGTGGATTTGAACATGTTATTTTTCACTTGGAGATGATGTAATACACATTTGTGACCATCTTTATTTTTTTCTCTCCATATGTTGATGCTGGAGGAGGAAGTGATACCTTGATGTTTAGTTTTGGCCATTCAAAGCAGTTCAGTGCCATAACTACCAATGTTCTCTTTGAAACAGGGAGAAGAATCACCTCAAGGCTGCTGGTCATGGGGTTGACCAAACAGTACCTGCGTTACGTCACCAGCGCGGTGTTTGGAGTAATCGGGAGCCAGAAGGCCAACATTGCATATGTGAACCTCCGAGGAGGAGAGAGGGGGCGCTATGTTGCCGTGGCTGCTTGTGAGCACGTCTTCATCTGGGACGTCCGGAAAGGAGAGAAGGTGAGAGGACAGGCCTAAGTTCTCCTGACTTGGATTGTCTCCAGGTTTTATCTTATGTTTTTCGTCTCTTTTTGTCAAGATCCTGATCCTGAAGGGCCAGAAACACGAGGTGACCTTCCTCTGCCCTTCACCTGATGGCGTCCACATCGCTGTGGGTTACGAGGATGGCGCTGTGCGAATCTTCAGCCTCCTGAACGGCGAGAGCAACGTCTCTTTCAATGGTCACAAGTCAGCTGTCAGCATCATACACTATGACGGACTGGGAGCACGGCTTGTCACTGGGTCCAAGGTACGTCAGGCAGATGTTTGTTCTGGTTTGTGTGGGAATATTTTTACAATCATAAACAGGGATCAAGTGTTGAGGAGAAGGCAACTTTTGAGTTTCACCTGAGATGCAAATGTGTTAAAATCAGAAGAAGATAAATTAGGTTACATGCTCTTGTTTTCTCGGGTCTGAGCAAATCCTCTCTGGCCTGTTCAATTTCAAATACACCAGATTCCAACAAGGGTTCTGTACTATTGGTTTGTCTATTATGTTACAGCATGTGTTGAGTATTTATCTATTTATTTATGACCTGTTCTTCCTCCTCCTTCAGGACACAGATGTGATCGTGTGGGACATCATCAATGAGTGTGGTCTGTACAGACTGAGAGGTCATAAAGACGTCATCACACAGGCTTTGTTTCTCAGAGACAAGAACCTCCTGGTCACCAGGTAACTCATCTTTCCTCCGGAGCCTCGACTCATCGACAAATTTATTTATAACCTCAGATCCTAAAAACAAACAAAATTATAAAAACATGGTGTTATTTTGAACAATATGTTGGTGGTTGTAGCTGCTTTACATGACTTGTGTTTGAGTCCTCATTTCTTTTTCATGTAATGGAATATTTCATGTGTGTTTTAAATCTTGGTTTGTAAGCAGAAAACAAATTAATAACACAAAGTCTGCCCATCACTTTGTTCTGCTGTCTAACAGCTCCAAGGACAGCTTTGTGAAGTGGTGGGACCTGGACACGCAGCACTGCTTCAAGACCATGGTGGGCCACCGCAGTGAGGTGAGGAGCTTCTCACTCTGTGATCATCAACATAGGCAATGGGACATAAAGTACATAGCAAAAGAAGCTATTCAATTGGATTGATTTAACTGGCTAACATCATATTAGGCTTGGTTAGTTCAGGTTTAAGTTTCCATTTTAAAGAAAAAGATCCAGATTATGTAACACTTGGTCACAGTCTTTGATCGTCTTTTCAGTTCCTCTGGTTTCTGCAGCAGTGAACGTAGTCTCCTGATATTTCTCTGAAAAGGGAGTTTGATCGTGTCGTTTGACAAAGGGAAAAAGAATAGAGTCATTTACTTGAATGGAGGCGGATGATTAGACTTCTCTTTGAGAAACATTACTCCATCTCAAAAAATCAAGACACGAGCTTGTAGCTGAATTTTTCATCCCGGTCAGTGGGGACGTGTTCTTTATCTATCTTGAACATGATATATTATTCTGCATATTCACTGCTTTAAGTTTACTATGGGCAATAGAAGATTTCATTTACATCGGCACAAACGCTTTGAGTGAAGGTCTTTCTTTAGTCTTCAGTGATGGGGCCGATATCGATATTAGTGAGTGAAAACTCTTGGACAATGACATGAAGACGTTTTATTTATTATGTTAAATAATGTATGTGTGTGTGTCAGGTGTGGGGCATGGTGCTGCTGAACGGGGAGAACAGGCTGTTAACAGGCTCTGCAGACAGCGAGCTCCGAGCCTGGGACATCAACTACCTAGAGGAGGTGAGAACACTAAAATGTATTTATCATTTTTTTGTTTATGATTAAATGTCATATTGATGATCCTGCCTTAAGTTGTTGTTAAGGCTCCGTCTCTGTCTCAGGCAAAAGCTGAAGGTGAGCCCAAAGTGAAGAAGGGGAAAACTCTGCTGGAGGAGAATGATGATGATGATGAAGACAATGAGGAAGGAGTGGACGAAAGTCTTGAAGAGGTACGAGAGAATCAGTGATGCAAATACTGTAATAAAGTGCATTGATATATAATGTTTTCAACACAGCTTTATCTTTTATTATTCATGTCTCAGATGGATAAAGATTTCATCTTTGCTTCATGAGCACTCACTTAAGGAGAAACTGAATCACATACACTATAATGTTCATATTTAACTTATTATGTTTTTAACCGTGACGTTGTTGTGCTTCATTCCAAACTTGACTTTAAACTGTGTCTTGTGTCTCCCTCTTTGTCGCTCAGCGGATCTTGAGTTGTCAGAAAGCAGGTTCCATCCTGAGGGAAGCTCGAGACAGAGTCGTCTCTCTGACATCGGACGCGAGGGCCCGAGTCGTCGCCTGCCATGTGAGTGTCGGAGCGGTTTTTCAGACTTCTCTCTCTAAGGTTGTAAAATGTCTGAAACACAAGATGCAGGATCTCATTGTTCCTGAAAACATAAATCAGGCTTAAGGTTAAAACTGTTTGGTGCCATCTGAGGCGACAGAAAACTGTTTACAGGCCCAATTCGGAATTGGAGTCCTGTCGTCAGTTTGTGTTGCGAACACATATCAAGAACATTTATTTTCTTTTGTGATGCCACAAGCGTTGTTTGTTTCCTTGTTAGTTTTGTTTGTCGTTGTTTGTTTTCTGGATCAGGAGCCTGTTTTAGTGAACGTGCTTGTCTGCATTCATCTGCCCATCAGCTGTTTGCTGTGTTTTCAATTAATATCAGGTGGAACGAGGCAAAAGTTTATTTATGAAGCTGAGCTGATGAATAACGAGAGACATTTTTACATCTGTGTTTTTGATGTTTGGAGTGAGACGGTGTGACTTCAAATAAAAACATTGTTTACATTGATATTCTATAGAAAAGATGTTGATGCTGCACATGTCTCCTCTCTTTCCACCAGGGCAACGATTCAGTCCTGGAGCTTTTCACAGTTCTGACAAATGAGGAAGTTCAGAGGAAAATGACAAAGAAGCTGAAGAAAGCAAAGAAGAAGGCGGCCAAGTAAGAACAGGAAATATCATGTTTTATGTTTAGTTCCTGTGAAAGATTTACATCCTCAGTGTCTCTGTTATTACTGGAGCCTGATTTTAGGGGTCAACACCGATATGATGGAGTAAAAAAATATCAATGCCTATATATATATATATATATATATATATATATATATATATATATATATATATATATATATTATTTATTTATTTATTTATTTTTATTAAGATGTTGTTATCAAACCAATTTGCCAAAGAAATGTAATTGAGGCTTGATATTTTACACTTTTCTTTATATAAATATAAAGACAACAGTCATTATAATTGTAATAATAAACTACACTACATGTTTTTGACAATTAATTTCACAATTTCAAAGCAGTTTTTGTTTGTTTTGGTTGTTTCAGTCGGGCTCTGATTATCAATGGTAATCTTACTATGATATAAATACAGGGTGTAGAGTAGATATTAACGATTTTTGTCGTGTGGCTTCCCTATGAGACAAATTGTGATTCATGAATATGGGTTATACAAATTCAATTTGATTAAATTTGATTGATTCCCTGCTGCAGAGCTCAGGAAGAAGCAGGAGAGGAGGCGACAGAGCCGGTGGTGGAGAAGATGCTGAAAGACGAGATCGTCCGGCTAACGAACATCAAAGCATCTTCCAAGATCAGGTAAGTTTGGAGTCTAAGAGGTTAGAGAGCTGAGATCCCTGATAGTCAAGGAAAATCACAAGATGGACTTTTCCCTCCCCCCTCAGATGGGTGGACTGCTTGTCGTGTACAGGCGGTGAGCTGAAGGTGGCGCTCCTCCTGCAGAACAACACCATTGAGACCTACAGCCTGAAAACATTAGACAAAACCCCCGAACCCAATAAGACGTCTCGCCTCACGCTCGGCGGCCACCGCACCGATGTCCGCACCCTGGCCTTCAGCTCCGACAACCTGGCCATCCTCTCCGCCTCTGGAGACACAGTCAAAGTGTGGAACAGGTGAAACTGCTTCGCGCTCAGAAAAAAGAAAAATGTTTCTTCATGTTGCAGTTAGTAAGTGATCCTCTAACTGTAACGTCCCATCTCCTGCCATAGATCCACTCTGCAGGTGATTCGCACCATGTCCTGTGAATATGCTCTCTGCTCCCTCTTTGTGCCTGGAGACCGACAGATCATCCTGGGAACCAAGGTATTCAGACACAAACCAACTCGGTCAGATACTAAGACCTTGATAGAAGTTTAGCAGGTTTGTGAGGCCGAACAATGGTCTTTTTTGTAGACAAAGTTTAAATCACTGTTTTACCAGCTACATGGTTCAAAATAGTTGTACTTGGTCTTTTCATTAGTCAGGGCTAACTTGCAATAGACAGAGAGTCAGAGTGCCATGTCCTTTTCCCTTTTAAAAAACCTTAAAAATCTTTCTCCTGTCAGAGTGGAAAGCTGCAGATCTTTGAGTTGTCCTCAGGAAGCCTCCTGGAGACTGTAGATGCTCATGGTGCAGCCCTGTGGTCCCTGTGCCTGGCCCCAGACCAGGTAAAGTCTGCAGTCACACATCATCTACGAATATGTCTGGACCAGGTTTTAAAACATTCTTTTAACTATATTAAATGACTCTCCTGAGCTGATTTATTTTTGCGTGTTCAACCCTACAGAGGGGGATCGTGACAGGAAGTGCAGACAAGACAGTGAAGTTTTGGGAATTTGAGCTGATCAAGGACCAGGGGAGTGAACAGAAGTAAGTCAGCCCCTTATTCCATGATCGAGAATCGCACGTCAAACAAAGCATTCAGTTAAAAGAGAACTAGACCTTGATTTTTTTCCTGTTGTTTTCATGGTAAATAATTATATCTTGACACAAAAAAGTGGGTGAAATATGCTGCAATCTCTGTACTAAATTGTTCTGTATGATAAATGTTGTGTGTGTGCGCACTGTAGGAGGCTAACGGTGAAACACACACGCACGTTGCAGCTGGAAGAGGACGTTCTATGTGTAAAGTTTTCTCCTGATCACCGCCTGCTGGCCGTCTCTTTGTTAGACTGCACAGTCAAGGTCTTCTACACAGACACACTAAAGGTAAATCACACACACAACATTGCACAACATGTGGACTGACTGTATTTGATCAATTATATTTAGTGTTTAACTGTTTTATAACCAAACACGTCTTCTTCTTCTTCTCCCCACTTTAGTTCTTCTTGTCACTTTATGGACACAAGCTGCCTGTTCTCTGTCTGGACATCTCACATGTGAGTAACCACAAGTGGCAAAACTGGATTTAAGCAGTGACAATATGTCTTTTGATTTGACATATGTTCATTTGCATTAAATTGAGAAATCATCGTGGACTAGTGCAACAGTCCCACTGGCCCCCGGGCTCTGACCCTGTGTTTACGTTAACCAGGACAACACGCTCATCGCCACTGGATCCGCCGACAGAAACGTGAAGATCTGGGGTCTGGACTTTGGCGACTGTCACCGCTCCATGTTTGCTCATGACGACAGGTAACGCCCAACGACAGAGACACAAATCAAACAGTCGTAGCTTCACTGGAGCGGTTTCTTTTTTTCACTCAACGTCTGGTAATGAAATCAGTTTGTGGGCTGTTGCGTCTCCAGCTCTTACTTCATCTGTTGTGGTCAGAGACTCTGATCCATGTGCTGTTAACTCACGTCACCCTGTGACTTCACACCAGCTGCTCTTTCATCTCTCCGCTCATCTCATGGATCATCTCACTATCTGTCTTCACCGTTTTTCTTTTTCTTCACTTTGCCTTTATTTAATTATCTTTTTGGGTCATTGTAAGCTTCAGTTTATTTTTATTTCAGCTTCTTTCGTGATGACTGCGTGCCTTTGTGATCTTTTGGTTCTTTATTTTCTGCAATTTTTTGAGTTGATTTTCTTTCCTTTCTTGCTTTTGAATTGTTTGTCTTCATCCTCTTCCCTCACTCTTCTTTGTTCTCCGCAGCGTCATGTTCCTCCAGTTTGTCCCAAAGACTCATCTGTTCTTCACAGCAGGAAAAGACAAGAAGATCAAACAGTGGGACGCCGATAAGTTTGAGCACATTCCAGACGCTAGAGGTGACGCTTTTTTATATATTTAGAGTCGAGTCGTTTTGCCCAAAGGTCCCTCACACCTAAAATGCAGAAATGCTAAACCGACATAACTTAATTTGGTCGTTATGATGACGACAATAACCAATCACATTTCCCCACTCGGTGCATGCAGACATGATGTGCAAGCTGTTCATGCAATCATAAAGCAAAGTAGATGGGAAATAAACTCTACAACCAGATGAACACATACTAAGATCACCAGCTCTCTCTATCTCCTCTCTGTTGTCGCAGAGTCTCATATTTTTGTCTCTTCTCTCTGCCATACAGGGCCACCATCGGGAGGTCTGGTGTCTGACCATCAGCCCCAGCGGCGACCATATTGTGTCGTCATCCCATGACAAGTCCCTGCGTCTGTGGGAAAGAACCAGAGAGCCCATAATCCTGGAAGAGGAGCGGGAGATGGTGAGAAGGAGCGATCGAAAGATTTTACATATATTCAGACACACACACACTTATTATCTCTGAATTAAACATTTTTTGTATATACAGGAACGAGAAGCAGAGTTTGAGGAGAGCATGGCCAAAGAAGATGTGCCTGTGGTGAGTTTTTAACTTCAAGCTTTACTTATTTCTGTGTGATAGAGATTTTGATGAGGATGGGTCAAAATTATCTCCTTTAACTGAAACCAGGCAAATATTTACTCCCCTAAACATGCCTCATTTAAAAAAAAAATCAAGATCCAGGAATTATTCCCTGGATCTGCCCCAAAATGTAATTTGTTCTTTCTTGGTCCTCATCTTATCCAATTTTGATTGCAAACAAACTAACAAATACACCAACGGACAGAGGTGAAAACATGACCTCCTTAGTGAAGATCATTTATTCTGCCTTTGTATTAGATGGATGTAACTGAGGCATTAATGTGTTTTCCTCTGCAGGTACCTGGAGAGACTCAAGGAGAAGTAGCACCCGCTGCGAAGAAAACTGTTGAGACAGTGAAAGCTGTGAGTTGACTTCACCTCTTCTAGCAAGAACACCTTTCTCTCTCCTATTTGGCTACTTGCTTTAGACATCACTTTGAAGTGATAGATGTTTAAGTTAAAGGTTGTTGTTTAGTTTTAGGCTCTAGTTGATGGGTTTAAGATTTTTTGTTAAATCCTCTAGATTTTAAAAGCCACAAACGAGCAACTTTACGTTTTATTTTATTGATGTTGTTTTCGTGGGATTTCCTTGCAGGCGGAGCGAATAATGGAGGCTCTGGAGCTTTACAGAGAGGAAAACAGGAAGAAGGAAGAGCATAAATATGCTTGCATACACGCAGGAAAAGAGGTAGAGATGTCATCACCCAATAATTCTGTGCTCTATAGCTGCACAGTTGTTTTTATGATTTTTCAATGTAATGGTTCATCAAATAGTTTTGATGAACAGCTAATCTTGTTTTGCAGCTTCCTCCTCCGAAGCCCAACCCTATCCTTGTGGCCTTTGGAAATGTTTCAGTAAGTACAACAGTTATGGAGAATACATTTCTTGCCGACATTGACTCCCCTGACAACAAAATGAATAGTAAGCCTAAATGTATTGTCTTTGTTCCTCTTTCAGCCGTCACGCTACATTTTAGACGTCATAAAGAAAGTCAGATCCAGGTAAGACGTGAGCTCAAGGTGACAAGAACAAACACATAAGTCTTTGTGCAAATAACTACACAGATTTTTCTTTTTCCTGTGTCTGTGCTGTGATCATCAGTGAGCTGGAGGTTTCTCTGCTGGTGTTACCGTTCCCTTACATCCCCGAGCTGCTGACGCTCTTCAACAGCTACATCCAGCAGGGCCTGGAGGTGGAGCTGGTCTGCCGCTGCCTCTTCTTCCTGCTCAAGTTAGTAACTTCTTTCATAGATCTTGTTTTCTTAGTTAATTGTTTTATCATTCATAATTATTATTATTATTGAAATAATCACAAGGAAAATGCAGCAAATACTGAATAAAGTTTGATAGAAGATGGAATTTTGAATGTTTATTAATTTTGTATGACAAAAGGTTAAATGGTGATCAAAATGAAAGATGTTCTGAAAAATGCTGAGTTGGGCATCAGTACGCAAATCTATGTACTGACTATGTACTCTGATACATATTATTTTCGTGGAAATCACTTCATCTACGCGGCTCTAAAACTACAGTTGTGCTGTTCTGCCACTGAGAAGTACTGTTTTAAGAGCAGCAAAGAAGAAGTGTAGCGAGCAATGATCGCAATTATCACGTCCATGCAGGGTTAGTAGCTCACAGCTGTTAAAATACATTTAGCAGATATGCAAAGTCCAGGTATGAGAATCAGGAAGGGAAAATGGCATTGAGTGTCTCTTTATCTCAAATCAAAATATTGACCATTTAATTATTTGACGAATTAATTAATCAGCATAATTTCAGTTATAGTTGCATGCTTTTTTTAAATAAATTGTTGAACCATTTAAATTTATTAGCTCTTTTGTTTTGTTTAAGTTTTAATTTGTAATCTAGGACATGAACTGTAGATGACTGCTGTTGTAAGTGCAAAGTTGAATAGGAAATACTCAAGTAAAAGAAGAAGTACCTGAAGTACAGTACATGAATAAATGTACTTAGTTACATTCCAGTATTGTTGTTTTACACTGATCTGACTTATTGGTCTCGTTCTGTCTTTCCAGGATCCATTTTGGCCAGATCTCCAGCAACCAGATGTTGTTGACTGTCATCGACGGGCTGCGGATGAATACTCTCTCAAAAGTTCGGGAAATTAGAGTAAGTAACATCTGGAGAAACATAATTAGTATTTGTCATCTTGGCCTTTCCTCTCCTTTTCCTCACCACTTTTCCTTGCGTGTTTCAGGACATGATGGGCTTCAACAGCGCCGCCCTGCAGTTCCTCCAGAGGGAGATCGAGAGCAAAGAGGACGTCATGTTCTTCGCCGATGCCACAGGGCAGCTGCAGGAGAAGAAGAAGAAGAGGAGGAGGAGGGAGAGAGCCATCCTCACCATCGCTTGAATCCTGATGGACATTTTTCTGTTTGTGTATAAACATACGCTCCCGTCTCCTCCCCGCTTCCAGGGCCGGACCAGGACGTTTACTCTGCTGGTTTTTGTATGTTATGAATGGATCTTACTCAGTGTTTTTCAGTGACATGCTTCAGCTACCAAATAAACCTGTGTCTGAATTTTTCTCACAGTAACTCAGGTGTGTTGGGGGCTTTCAAAACAAGTAAATCCTCGATGGCAGAGAGAGTGTGTGCACAGCCGTTCCCTCTGCAGCTGCACATCTTTACACAAAATACATCGTCATACTGTTAACTTTTAATACAAGTCAGGCTTAAAGCAGCAGTGGCACTCCCTCCATGGTCACCACACACAGAGGTCAGGTATGATTTAAGCTGGTTTTCGGTCCCACAGGCCTCAGGGAGCAATTGAGGCCCGGAGCCAAACCAGGCTGAGGATGTTTTGGACATGGTGGGGGGTTTGAACCCTGTCAGAGACGGCCTGAGCCCCAGACCACCTGGGAGCGACCGAGCTGTCCCACAGAGGAAAACTCCCTTGGAGCCTGTTGGCCTCGCTGCTGCAGCCGTCCACCGCTGGACTCAGGGAGATGTGGTTCGACTTTACAGCCGCTGTAACTTTGCCTGAATTTATTGCCCCGGGGCCGGGAGATGTGGTGAACGTATTTCATAACGGGAGCAGAAAATCTTGGCTCTAGGTTTTCAGGTCTGTGTTTGCTCACGGATGAATGTGAGCGTTCTCGCGCCTCTAATCCTGCGACCTTTAGAGAAGTTTCACACCCACATCAGACATTTCATTTTCCTACTGTGTTTATTTCCTGACCGTGGGGCACAGTGGAATAATGAAATGAACCTTAAGGATATAAAAAAAACCACCTCTCGTGCACTGTTCGAGTTTTAATTTCACGGTTTTGACAAGAAACAAATTAACTCTATTTACTGGACCGTAAAAGAAATGGAGGGAGGCGGCAGCAGCTCTTTACAGGGCTGGATTTAGTCTTGAGACCGTAAATGTCACACCTACCAAAATTAAAAATTCTTCAGGAAAATGCCAAACCACACTCGCACACATACACACAGTCTTTAACAAACACTGACACAGTCTCAGCATCCAACAGCAGTTTAACTTAATCACCATAAATTGGGGTTAAAAGAAGTAAAAAAATGCAACAAGTTAAGTCTATGAATCAATGTTTGTTTCACACGTATCTGAATTGGGCGAGAGGCGGAGTTCACCCAGGTCGTTAGCGTATCACAGGGCCAAAAGACAGAGACTAAAACATTCACCTAACACCACTATGCATGTCTGGACTGTGGGACCACAGTAACCAGAGAGAACCCACCCACGCACATGGGAAGAACATACAAACTACACACAGAAAGATCAAACTGGGAACCTTTTGGCTGTGAGACGATAGTGCTACTCAGTCGTGAAGTAAAACAACCACACAAATCTGCACATTACCCAAAGTCAGTTAATCAAAAGCATAAATTTACTGTAAAATTGACAAAAGAAATTAAGATGTTTTTTAATAAACTGAACAAAAAATATTCAATGACATTTTAGCAAAGTATAAATATGCTTCAACTAACTTTATAAAGTTTCTTGTGTAAATTAGGTCTCAATACCTTTATTGTGGTGGCAAAACACAAAATATAAAGTTCGCACCAGAGTTCACCCCAATTTAAGTCGGAGCAAGTTTTGAACGTGGTCTACAGAACAATTCGTACATATCTTAAAACAGCACTACACACTACAATTTACCAAGAAAGATCGAACCCCATTAGGACATTGAATGCAGGTCGTCTAACTTTGAGCCACCAGATGGGAGTCTTGCCTTTCGTTAGACTGTTGCAGCGTCGTTCCCTCTGGTATCTGACCCATGTGCTGCTCCATGTTCGGAGCTTAGAGGCCTCCCACCACCTGCTGCAGAGCGAGCTCAGTCCATAATGGTGGAGAGGTGGACACGGTCCAGCACTGACAGACACAGGTCAGGGAGAGTCAGGGTAAAGGAGGTTAGTCACCTCCGCAGAGAAATCCACACTTTTAGCGCTGATGGTCTCTGAGCCAGAGGCCACGTCTTCCTGCAGGCGACATACTGCTGCTTTCAGAGACGCCGTTCAGTTTTGGGCCACGAGTTGAAATCTGCCAGACGCTGCCCTCTTCTTCCTGTTCTTTATATGTATTCACAGCAGCCATTACTGCCCATGATATTAATCTATACAATCGTATACTGTTTAGTCCAAACAAACGGGACATGTTAAACACATCACTTCCCCCAAGACAGAGGGTTTCTTCCCTGGAGGCAGCGACCAGGCGTCGGTGCCTTGAATGTGCTGTGCCTCCACCACACGGTGTAATGTGTTATTTTACAGCCGGTATTTGCATTACACTTTGACGGACAGGAGATAGTATTACTTTATGTGGTCTGCCTTGCTATAGTCTGTCATCATATGGTCTGCATGACATTATATACTGCAGGATACGATCAACTCGGAGCTGCTGACTTGATTTGGTGGTGTCTATAGCCGGTGAATACGATACGAGCTATAAATGCGTATGAGCCATTCTCGAGATGGATGCTGTTGGCAGTGACGGGCGTCCCGTTACAACAGGAACAGTTTGCACAGCAACTCAAACAGCGGGCCTGGTGCGGAGTGATATGAAAACACAGGAAACATGTCGTTTTATTTACTTTTTATGTGAAACAGGCTCCAACTGTTGTGTTTTAATATAGAGTGTAAATTAATTTAAACATGAATTATCCCCTGGAGATGTTATTTGTTTGTGGTTGGAGGAGAATCTGGAATACAACAAATTACATTTATTTAGTGACTGTACTTAAATACATTTCTAGTGGATCTGTTTTTTTAGTAGATTTGACTTTTCACTTTTACTCCACTACATATATCAGCAAATATACTTTCTCTTCCCCTATATTTTAACAAGGCATTGTGTTCAATGTTACCCCCTTTTTAAAAGTAAAAAATTATTACAGCGGAGTTCTGATCCAATCAGAGCGAACAGGTAATATTAGACCCCGCCTCCAGTAGCAGCAGAAGAAGAAACACCAGAAATGGATTCAGAAATAAATCATCATAAATTAAAATGACAGTCTGTATTATTCTTGTTTTAAACAGAATATACAGTAAGTACAGTTAATGATGTAGTTGACCATTGCATTAGGGAACCGGCTACTCTCTGCAAGTACTTTTACTATCAATACTTCAAGTATATTTTAAAAGAAGCAGTTTCTTTACTTTTACTCTTTAGTATATTTTGTAAAATGTTTCAGAATTTCTTCCACCAAAGATACAATATTATTTTATTATTATTTCCTTCTCTTTGAATAATGTTAAAAACAACCTCTATTTTGGGAAATTGGAAAACTGTGTATTGTTTTAATAAAAAGGAAAATAAACCTTACATTTATAAAATGTATTATGAAAATGAAAGCTGCAGACATAGAGAAGTTTTCTGAAATGGATTAAACATATTGTTTTTGCTCTTCTCATTATGTGATTTGTGGGCAATAAGTAAAACTATGCAAGATCACCAGACTTTACTTGAAAAGCTTTTCAAAAGTTTGAGTCAATCGTTCTTTAATCATTATAATTTTGTACATTTACAAGGTAATTACAAATGTGTCTGTAAAGTCAAATGTCGAACATTTTTGCAGTTTTTGACAAGTGGTACATTTGGCAAATGATTGCATGACAGTCATTTCTTTAAATGTATTTTACTGCCATTCCCTCCCCTAATTTCCAGGAAACTAAAACTAAACTTCCAGCTCTGCCTGGAAAATGACACTGTGTATAAACCTTTTGATACACTTAGATTTTTCATGCTTTACTTTATCTCAACTGATGCTTCTTCCCATAGAACAACATGTTTATTCTAACTCTTACCCACTTGCCAACTAGCTCCTAAAAATAGGACTATGAGCAACACATTTTGGTTCATTGACCTCAGCGCCGTCAAAACAGCATCCAGTCAGACGGCAGACAGGCCGTCCATCAGCCTGCCAGGTTACCAGTCATCCCACTGACGGGCCTCGTGTTAAATCTGTGTCCAGCACTCATGAATGAGCGGGTCATTCTGATGAGTCGTACTGTGGCGGCCTCAGCAGCAGCAGGAGCTGCAGGGCGGAGGCCTCAGGGCGTCCAGGCAGGCCAGTGAGTGATGAGGTGATGGTGCACGCAGAGGAGGCCAACAGAACCGACTGGCCACTGACTGAACTCAGCTGAACTGCAGAGCTGCACACATACAGCCATGAATGTTTCCTTTCTCTGCGTTCTGCCTCTTTTCCCCCGTCTTTCAGCTGTCCTCTGACTTTCTCACACCTCATTCTGTGATGTTTGTTTGTGTGATCGCCCCCTCACAGCTGATTTCTTCATATACTGGCTCAAAGTGTAGTTTCACCAAGATGAAGAAATGCTGCAGCTCCATACCGCAATTTTTGACAGCAAAGAAATCACGCATTTTAGTTTTGGACCTTGAATTTGATTAAAATGCTTATTTTGCAGAGATGAAAATAAACAAAATCATGAGTAAAAGTAACATTCTCTTTATTCTTACATTGAAAGTCACCACGTTAAATCAACAAATTTATTCAATAAAATGATTTTCAATCTATTTCTGTACAACTGTTAGTTATAAAGATGCCGTTGGCTGAAAGAGCCGTCATTGTTGAGGGGTTCAGCAGCTAAACAAAGTCAATAGAGCTGCAATGAAAATAAATAAAACATTATTTTACTTTTGCATTATGATACAAGTCTAAAAATATTCAAATCTGGGGCGATTCCAAAAAGTGTTAAAAAAGTGTTTCTACGTCTTAAAACTATGGTTGTTTAACTGAAAAATCTTCAATAAAATCCTGGGAAGTGCAGTCGATCCAACAATAAATCAATCAGTTTAGTTAATAAATGATTTTGATCTGTTCTTGTACGACGGTTAGTTTCAGTGTCAGAATTTAGAGGGTGCCGTTGGCTGCACGTGTTGAGGGGGTCAGCAGCTCACCTCCTCTCATCTCAGCGGAAGAGGGAAACATGTTTTAATAACCAGGGTCTGCAGAGATCAGGGGAGAGGAAACCATTTTTTTCCTCCCGCCCTGCACCAGGGTCAGCCCTCTGTGGGTTGTTATGAAGCCACACACACACAAGCACATAGCCGGCTTGTTATTCTGCAGCACACACACGGGCAGAGTTAAAACCAAACAAATGCACTCAGGACCTTTAGAAAAGTGTAAAACAGAGCAAAATATTCACTTTAGGCACGAGACAGCCAAGAGGGGACAAACACATTAGGCATATTAAGTCTCACACACACACACACACAACACACACACACACTTACAGCCACCAATACCCCCTTTAAGAGCTCTCCCCAGAAATCCACATAGCTGATGTAATTAGTGATTTTAGAGCTCTGCACTTCATATTACAAGTCATAAACAGACATTCAATACTGGGCTTTGAGAGAGCTGTTTATTCTGGAGTTTTATAGTCCACGCAGGACCCTTCTGTGTTTATTCTCTGAGAACAATAATGCCACTATGCTCCTGGGTTGGAATGCTACTCATTTGTCCAATTAAACACAGAAAATAAATAGAAAAATGGAGCCGTCTTGTTCTGGGCCACAGTTTCTGCTCCAGAAACACTTTAACAACGGCCCTCTGCTCATGGATTTACAGGGTGGCGTTGGCTTGATGAAATTACATGGAGTTTGCTAAAGGTTTAATCTGTGTTATTATCTTAATAGGCCACAGCATGAATGTGGATTAGAGAAGCAAAACACAGATTGTGCACTAAAGGGGAAAATACTGGAGGAATTGAAGTCTGTTATTCAACTTGAAGTTTTTTTCTTTTTCTTGGAACAATGGGGACAATAAATGGGAACGATTAAACGTTTTTGCATGAGGGTTTAACTCTGATGAGAAACTACAAATCCACTGGAGGAGATTGTTGTGAAAAAAGGGAGTAAATCAAAGTGTGAAAATAGTGAAATAGCCAGTTTTACAAATTTTAAATATGACGCAATTTGCTGAAAAATAACAGTTTGTATATCGACAAGGTGAAGGGAGCAGAGCGATTTTAAATAACATGGAGTTAGAGCGTGGTCACTGTTAGAGCCGTGATTTAGGAGCAAGACGCTGACCCACAATCCTGACAGACATGCAATTTCCTGTGTGAGAAAACACTAACTTAATCCATACAGCAAAGAAATTCACGGACAGAAACTATTTGTGAATGAGTAATAGTCCAACCACTGGCAGAGAATGTCAGACGAGAGACAGTCAGACTGTCACTGCTCAAGAGTTACAACTCACATTTTCCTAGAAAAACCCACGGCTATTTACTTTTACGGTATTTCCTGTGAAAATCCATAAACACAGACAGGACAATTGGCCTGAAAAGTTTACTTACTTTATGTAATACCACAAATCTGCGGGCACAAATCTGCGGGATCATAAATATCCTGCAACAACACACACACACACACACACACACACACACACACACACACATGCACACATCAAAACACACCACCACTTCTGTGTCTGAAGCAGAGTCAAATGTTTCACCCAAGCTCTGACATCATCATAAATCTTTCAGTAAATTAAACAGAAACAAGGGCCAAGTGTTTTCTTCTTTAATATTTCAGCATTTTCAAGTGTCACGAAAACATATTTGGGTTCAGCTCATATATTGGTTTATCCGAGTGCCGAGTGCAAAATCAGGTGGATAATAATCACTTGATATCAGTCGTATCAGTATTTATTTTACAGACAAAAAATGGAGAAACGATGTGTATTTATGTTTCTTGAATCATCAAGATCCATGAATTATTTTCTGAGAATTCAATGAAAATGTGTAGAAATGTCAAACAATGTGAAAGGAAGTAAAAGAAGAAAATGCTGGATCTGCTCCCTGATCTGGATCAGCAACAAAATTAGGGTTATTTCTTGGGGCAGGCAATTGAACTCAATTGAGTAATATTTGCTTAATCCTGCTAACTAACAAAGAAACGCAGATGAAAACAAAGCATCCTTTATTGGTGGAGGTGAATATCAAGCCTTAATTACTTGTTTTTATTTTGTCACAAGGGTTTGATAACAACACCTAAGCAATCACTGACAATTTAGTTTTATTATATAAATATATATATAGGCTGATAAATCCTATTGGAAAAGTTTTACTCCCTTATCGAGCCCTAAAACTCCATATGTGTCAGCCTCTTATAAAAAGTGTAAAAGTGTTTCTTAAAATCTTATTTACCTAAAACATCTAGTTTTATGGAAATCATTAAACTATACCTCTAGTTTAGTTTGAAAGGAAATGCTTATAAATGATGTGGCACACTAGATGAGTAAATAGAAAGAAAACAAGAGGGAAAGCACATTTCTCTGCCAAGGCTAATGCTTTATATCGCCATTTTAAAGAATCTGCTTCAAAATATAATGGGTTAATCTTTGGATTGTGCCCCAACCCTCCACACAACTTCATGGAAATCATTCCCTTTGTTTTTACATAATTCTGCTGAAAATAAACCAACAAACAGACGCTAACAGAAATCTTTTTCCACCATCATTGCTGCCTCTGTATGTTTAATACACCTGTTTTTTACCAGTCTACAACACAAGATTCACTCTTTGTTTCCCTGCAGACTGAGTGTTGTCCTTCCTTGGTGGCTCAGCAGAAAACCAAAACAGCCAATTACCAAGTTCCATTCATCCATTTGACCCAAACATCCTCCAGGGCTTTAACACAGACATGATCAGTGGTCCATCCCTGCAGTCACGTCCACGCCTCCGTGTTTGGTCTAGCATTGGATCAAGGTGTCAAAACTACCGTGGAGTCCGGGAGAGGAAACAAGGAATAATCAGGAAAAATGAGAAACAATGTGAAGAATGCCTGTGAAGTCTGGTTGGTGGTGAAGCTCTACATCTGGACGAGGTACGACATCCAAAGGGGAAAAGGTCAATGGCTGTTTTAAGCCTTCGGCAAGGATATGGTTATTAGCCTGGAGCAGGAAGAAAGCCTGTGATGGGAGGGTTGCCAGTTAGGGTCAGATGATGGAGTTGAAAAATATGGAAGGAGAAAGTTCAATGCTCAACAGCTATAAACAAGTCGAACGTGTGTGTAACCTTTAACAATCGTATGCAACGTACTTCTTCAAGGACACATTACAAAACATCAAAAATATCTCATCTGGAGCGAGAGCTGGGGAGCCAGAGGGATTTGAACCACAAGTATTGGAGCAAGAAACTGGAACAATAGAAACTCTGGTGGAACCTGAGGGAACGTGTGATGCTGGGAGCTGATTGGAGGATTGGGAGCAGGTGGATGATGAGTGAGGCCTGGAAACACTGAGGGAATCCATGGGTAAGTATAACATTTTCTTTTTAAACAAAATTACATAAGTGATGCTTCGTTTGTCATATCTCAGCTCAGGGTAAACAAACATTGTGAATAGGGAAAAATCCACACATGCATTTGCAGATCTGCCACAGTAAAGCAAAAATAACGGCCGATTACGAGGCCCGTCTGAGTTTCAGCTCTTGGAGCAAAACATTTAACCTTTTGGGCAATTATTTTTTATCTATGCATTCACAGAACTATGCATTCATTTGCAAACACAGATTTTGAATTCACATTTGCAGATTTCCGTATGCATTTGCAAATCTGAAACTCTAAATCCATTATGTGAGCTACAACAAAATCTATCAATCATGAATTCCAGATAATCAGTGAACTTAAATAAAAAATGATGGCTTCGTCAGCTGAACTTACATCAGTGATTTCAATGACTGTACTGTTCTGGTTGAATTATTGTTTGGTCCTGGTCCCAGATTCAGCTGTAACTCCAGACTGAACCCTGTTAAAATCTGCCCTAATGTCCCAAGTGGGGAAAGGCTCTGAAATCTTTTATGAGGGCAGCATGTCTCTTAAACTGAGGTGTGTCACAATCTGTCTGACACGTCAGATTCGCCTCCGGGCTGAGGAACAGACCCATGACATGGGTGATGTGGCTGCTCCCTTTAAAGACTTTTGAGGGGGGGGGATGAGGGATGAAAAATAGCTGCGAGGGAAACATAGACCCTGTTGACCCCTTCACCAACGCTACCAGAACCACCTCTACCTCCACCTCCACCACCACCACCACCACCCGGAGACCACCCAGATACAATAGTGAGCTGTCAATCATTTCATTTCGAGGATAAACACTGCAGTGTTTTGTTTCTTGGTGAAGTATTGCTCTATATTTCTTAAAGCCATTTAAAGGATATATTGCTGCAGTGTGCGAGTTCTTTATTTATCTATATGTGCGAGGGTTCACTTTTCTCTGAAGAGCGTCCTAAATCAATGTTTAACTTAATGCTTACATTTTTAATTTTTCAAACCCCCAAAAATTCAGAAAGAGTCCCTCAGACTTTTAAACAACTTTCCCTGTGTAGAAATACAATTTTAAAAGACTTTAGATATCAAGTATAATCGATATTATGCAGATATTTTTTAAATAGCTAATGCATGTATGATAAACACCCCTCTTTGCATGTCTGCATCAGTGAATTTACCTGCAAATCTCCACAGTTTGCATCCCCTGTGTCCTGTTGCAAGAGCTGCTGCAGATTTATAGGCAGTGTCATCAAGTTAAACAGGAGGATAAGGGGATATTGATCAGCTTAATAAAGACAGCCTTGAAATGCTGGCTAATCATCGCCGTGACTAACATACACACACACATCGGGGTCAGGCGAGGGCACAGGCAGTGTGTGTCTCCAGAGTGTGTGTTGACTCTCAGGGGCAGGTTGTCTGTCAGCGCAGAGGCTTGAACTCCGAGCTCGCCATAATCCCTCTGTCAATGACTGGACCTCCTGCCAGTAACACACACACACAGACACACACAGACACACACTCACCAACTCCTGACCAACCAATCAACCCACCAACCTGGAGTTTTAGCATCAGTCCAAACATAACCCACAGCCTCGGTGAAGACCACCGCACAGCTTTCTGGCATCTGGCTAATCTAGGGAGATTTAGGAGAAGTTGATGTAAACTGCCTTCCTTTCATGTAATGACAGTCAAATTACATATCAGAAAACATTGAGGACCACTCACGACTAAGCTGTGAGACTGGCACTATGTGGTTCGGATGGGAAGCTATTGTGGCAGCGGATGTTGAAATCCCAGCATGATGTGTCAATGCAAAGAGTTTTTATGGAGCAGATTTCAACGAGGAGCAACAAACTGATATTATTTCATGTATGAACAGTGATGGAGGGTCTGCAGACTCAATAGTAGAACATGCACTTCATGAGAAAACACCACTATTTGTCCCTTCTAGTGCACAACACATCTAATTCATACCAGTGATATTTTTACTTTTCCGCCCACAGCCCCACATCCTCTTCAAAAGCGTGATCACCTTTAGTTTTTAAACATGAGGCGACCAGGTCAGAGGAGCTGAGTGACCCATTCTGTACAGATGGAGCAGGTCCGGGATGTAAATAGGGACCTTAGTCAAAGTTCATCTGTACTGACATGAACTAAAGTCAGAGACTGTGGAGAAAGAAGGGAAACACATTGAACAGTCAACATAATGGTGCAGGATTTGTATCTAATGGTCTAAAACATTCAATTCACTGGTACTTTAAGGTGGCGTCATGTTTACAGTCACCTGTGACCTCATAATTCAGCTTCTGGTGGATAAAGATTTATGATTAAATTATGGTTTCTGAAAAATGCATAAGAAATTTAAAAAAATCAAGCCAAAGGTGCAATGGGGCAACAATGAATGTATGTAATATTTTACCAAAAACATGTATTTTTAAATGAATAGGTTGAATTTTGATTTGACTTTGATAATTTAACCATGAGTCTGAACACACTTTCAGTTTTTCAGTTCTACAGTATTTGGCCTGAATTATGCAGACATACATGCATTATGGGTCATTATTGAGCATATCATTCCAAAACTATGGACCTTAAACTGCTGAAAGTCATAAACTTGCACAATTTTGGAACCTGAGTGCAGGGATTTGCTCAATTTCAGTTGCATTACTGAGGTCCGACTCTGATGGGCAAGGGAAACAACTCCTTCAAGGAAGTTGCTTTATGCACTGGGTCATACTGAAAAAGAAGATGTTCTTTCCTGGACCATTGCTGCACAATTAGAGGCGTTGATTTTACACATCAAAGCCTGTTTACAAGGTTTGTATTGTGTTGAGGAGAACTACTGCATGTGTGAAACAAAGTTGTGTGAAACCTTTTGTGGCTCAAGAGGGAGCAGTGTAAAATCTGATAAATTGACAGTGGTCGGGGCTGAAGACTGCAGCTCTGAAAATGAAAAACATCTGGGTGTGTGGAGCTAGAAAGAAGTGAGTTTAGCAGACGTGTGTGTAGACTGTGCTTCATGTCTACTGAAGACAGATCTAGGCCACATTACATTGAACATGTCCACATACTTTTGGACATATTGTGAACGTCTTTGTTCAATAGAGATTTAAGGAGTTTGCTGGACAATAATCCTTCTAAAATATTGTAAATATTGTCACGAGTCAAATTGTTCCCAATGCCACACACACACACACACACACACACACACACACACACACACACACACACACACACACACACACACACACTAATCTTTCTATCCTCATCTAATAACACGTCTGACTTGGCCAGTATTGGAGACTCCAGGGGGGTCTTCCCCATCAAAGAATGCAGCTCCAGCCACACACACACACACACACACACACACACACACACACACACACACACACACACACATGAAAGCCCCGATAGAAAAAAGGCAGAGGCGCTGCTTCATATTAGAGTTTAATTAAGTTAAAAGACCTCTCTCCACCTCTCTTGCTCCATAGTCCAATAACTCAATTGAAGCCGTCTATTCTTTCATGGCTGTGAGCTGGCGTTCCTGATGCCTGGGATCACAGGCCAGGAAGAGCAGATTGTGGCATCGCTGCCCCGATAGCCGCCTCTGGCCATCGCTGATGTCTCACTCATGCGAATAACTCAATAAGACTATTACACAAGCCTCCCTCTGTCCACAAACCTTTCCCTTGCTTTGTCTCTGGTGCCCCCGCCTTTTGTTTTCTTTTCATTCTACCTGCTCTCATCTCCGATCTGCCTTCTCCTCTCCGACAGAGTCCGAGCTTTACTTTCCGAGGTTCAAGTTTGGCCCTCCAGCCAAAAGTTCAGGCTCACAGCTGCCAAGACAAGCTGGTTGGACTCTTTTATCTCGAACTTACAATATATTTTGTTTGTTTTAGATCTATACTTAAAGGCCGACCATCAAATGCATAATATACGGAACAATATACAATGATTGAGGGTTCAGCAAAAACATAAAATCCCAAGAAATCAGATCAAATGCTGACGTCTTGCAATTTTACATCAGTTGGAGCCAGAGGCTGCACAGTGGTGATCGTGGAGTGGAGCTGCAATTTCATGAAGTAATTAAAAGTAATAAATTACTAGAAGAATTTTCATTTGAATCGGTGTAATAAGAAAATATATCTAAAATGAGAGAAACAATCTTTGACGAAAAACATATTTGACATGTACTTTTGGTCAAAAAAGATGCCCCATTTGCTAACATGGAGGAGGCGGGATTTATGACCTATACTCCAGCCAGCCATCAGGTGGCGATTAAGATGCTTTGGCTTCACTTTTATTGGGCCCCTGTCCCATCCACTAACATGGAGGAGGTGGCATTTAAACCTATGCTGCAGCCATCTACCAGGGGATGATCAAGATGTTTTGCCCTTATTTTTGAGGAGCTGTCATGTCGTACATCTTCATATACTTGCTAAGGTTTGAACATGTTTATCAAACATTACTATGGGTGTTAAAAATCTGCAGAGAGTTTGTATTTGTAAATACTCAAATTAAAGTCAATACTTCAGCTTAGTTGAGATTAATCTGTAGCCAATATCACCAAATCCCAACATGCATTACATCAAGGCAGGTTACATTGTAAGATTGTAAAGGGATAAGGGCATTAAATAGGGCAGTGTGGTGAATTTTTTATTTTAATTCTAGTAATCATTGTTTTTACATTTGAAAAGTGTTGATTATATTCCGATGACCATAGACCATAGCTCCATAGACTTTATCCCCATATCCCAATATGTTCTTATATTTTTCCACGTTCCTGTTGTATAATATATGTTATATAATATCCTTCAGTCAGCTGCACTGGTCAATTCTCCTGCACACCATCATGAATCTGATGACAATACTTTAGCCCTGGTTTTTCACTCTAGTCTTTACCAGCTTGTTCTTTCATTTACATTATGCCTGTGTGCCTTGTGTTAATTCCTGTTTCCTGTGCTCCAGGTTCACCAACCTGTTCCTGTTCCCTCTCTGCTACGTCCAGCCTTCGTCTGCCTCCTGTCTGACCTCCATGGATCACCTGTTGGTATTTAAAGATTCTGTTCAGCCAAGCAGCCTCAATCTTCTACCTGTGGATAACATTTTAATGGTACAATAAACATTTGATTCAACAGCTAAAACCTTTTGCATGGACAGAAGTAAAAGATAAAATTGTCAGGTTGATGACAGGCTCCTCACATTTCAAGTTGGTGAGAAACTATGAGTGAGAAACAATATTTGAATTTCATAACTTAAAAGAAAAAAGGTGTTCGCTGCCCTTTCATCCTTTCACACCCGTGTATTTCCACCTCCTCTTCCTGCAGTGCTTCCTGTCTTTTTCACCACCTCTCCTCCTTTTTTTGTCACTCTATCCCTCCTTCTTCCTCCTGCTCGTTTACAGTCTCATTGCTCCTTTCCTCCCCACCCTCCTCCACAGTGACAGATCTCTGCTTAGCCGATAACCCCCTTTTTTTGTTTTTTGGGCTGTTTAAACACGAGCAGGCCTCGTCTCCAGAGGTCGCGGCTGTGGTCGCGACCGGATGTCAGGGAGAGATAGAAAAACAGATCAGAAAACTCTTTGAAAAATTCCACACTTGTGTTATCATTATCAGGAAAAGAGAGGAGAGGGCTTCAGCTGCAGCAGAGAGGAGATAAGCTGCATGTGTGGGAGATCATTAGATAGAAAGGCCTTTGCTCTTTATCTCCATTTTTCATCTATCTGTCAAAGTCTTTCATTCTCAGTATCCCCTTTACTTTAAACACCTACAGCGGGGGTTTTAACTTCTCAAGTAACATTTTATCTGGCTAACATGCTGTGAAATGGCCGATAAATTTTTCTCCTTGCTCAGAGCGACTCCCACGGTTCGATTACATCGCCTTGGCAGCACATTTTATTTTATTCCCCCCAAATTACCGTGTCAGAAAAAGGGAAAGAAAAATCTATGAAGCCGTATAAATCCGTCATTCATCACACTAATGTTTAAAGTCCACTGAAAGTCCATGTTGATTCAAGCCCTGAGTATTTCATCCTCGGCCTTAGCTGAAAAAGCCAAAAAGAGCCGACAATGTAACTGCTGTGTTGAGGGTTATGTTTAGCCTCAGATAAATCAGAGCCCTGGAAATGAAACGATTTGAGATGAGGCTGCTTCTGAATTCTGGCGGCGTGGGGGTGTTGAGAGGGTTAAGGACCACTATCCGCTGGTGGTAGAGGTGGTGGGGGTCTCCTGGGCAGAGTGCCATCGACCGGTGGGGGGGCCTCGTACTGACGCTGCCTCATTCCCCGCTTGAATAGAATATAAATTTACTCCCTGTGGAGATTAACCACCCGTATCGCATGAGAGCGTCGTGTGTCCGGATTGTAAAAATAAAGTGTGTGTGACACCACCGCTGCTTTCACTTCCTCTCACTGCACACTTGTGGCACATTTTTGTTTGGTTGGGTAAGAGTATCTTGTTCGGCACCCCAGAGATACCAGCAATGGATACGTGTGCGGGTTGCGCAGATGGGACAGCAAGGCAGGGAAGGGACAGGAGCGTTGGAAGGTGAGAGACGCGGATGTCCAGTCCTAACGAGACGCGGTAACTCAGGTCAGAGAGGAGAGCTGTGAGTTATGACCTTTGAAGCCATGCTGGGGTTAAGTGTTTTCATTCCCAAACCAGCTGACACTCAAATGGAGAGTGCGTAGACAGCTTGATGTGTCTGCGGCACGATTTATGACCATGATCATTGTCTTTGTTATTTTTGCCGTCTGAACTCGTCCGATTATCTTCATAGACTTGGATTTCCCTGTTGACGCTCAGGTGGCAGGATGAGAGCAAACAGGCTGAGATACCAGCGTAGGAACTGAAGTGACCCAGGGCCTTGGCTGACATTTGGCATTTGGGATTTTAATTAGCATAAGAGTGACCCTTTAACACTTGAACCCTCATCTGCCGGAGTGGGTTTCTGTTTGACGTAATGAAGCCAGGAGTTGGGTTGTGTTCGATTTGACTGATAACGCTCTCATGTTTTGCCAGTGGAGCTCTTTTTTCAGCCCCCTCATCCATCTCCGGCACAACACTAAATTTGGTCACATGTCTTGGATCAGCCTCAGCTGCTTGCTCGAGCGACACTATTTCCATGTGGCTCGACTCTGTCAGGACATCCAACTTTCCAGAAAGCTTCCCTGCAAAATATTGATCTCATCACCAAGTTTATTTACTTGGTGATGGATGTTAGGGGTAATTTTTCTCGACTTTGAGTAAATCCATCTCTCTTTTGGAGGCAGTTGTGTGACCGATTTAGGCAAACGGCGTTACCACTAAATACTGTGTGAGGGGATGAGCTCAAGGATTAAGTAGAGGTTAACTCAATTTACTGACTTTTTCATTATGGGGATATTTTTATTGCTTGAAGACCGTCATAAATGTTTGGATGAGTAACAATAACAGATATAATGTACATTAAGATAAATGCAAAATATAGATAACCTGACTGACATCCATGCCGTTGTCCGACCACCAACATGCAACATTTTCCACTGGCTGCAAATCACCTTGTGAAACTGTCTTGTAACTCACCAGCTCTTAATTCAGTCCTGTCTTGCAAACTGTAGATTCTCCACAAGGAGGAGCTGTTTGGTCGTAATGAAAACCTGTGCCAGGAAAACAGAGGAACATCAGTAAAAATGTTCGACTAACAAACGTAGACAACATCACCACCTTCAGGTCAATTAAAGAAGGCTGTTACAATTTGTATGTATCAGAGCTAAGTAGTTGCAAATGATTTTAACCATTTTATGATGCATGTAGCAATTTTGACTAGATTTCTTTATCAGATGGAAAAGAACATCAGTGGTAAAGCTGACTCCACGTTTGACAATTTCTTTTGTATATGGTTCTTAATATGTTTTTATGGTCTGCTATACTCTGTTTTACTGTTTGTACCATCCAAAGCCCTTTTTAATTTAGCTCTCATTCACAGACACATACCTGCATATCAGACACAGGAGTGTTTGGGGTTTGGTGTCTCGCTCGAGGACACTTTGACGTGGTCAGCAGGAGCTGCCAACCCTATCAGATGACACGTTCTATCTGCTCAGCATTGATATGGTGAATTAGTAAACGTTAATAAGGAAGCATTAGCAGAAAGCCTGAGGACCTGAGTTTGAGGTCCTACTGATTGTGTTAATCACCTTTCTACCTTCCATTCAGCCATTTACTCTGTATCTGTTCACCGATTACTGCTTCTCTACACCTCAATCTCCTGCACTCACTCCATTGCCCTCTCTCTTTCCACACATCTTTCTCTGAATATCTCTGTCCATCTCACCAGGAGAGCAGAGATGCTGAGAGCTGGGCTCATAAATTGTGCCTGGTATGAAACAGAAGATGCCTTCCCTGGATGACCAGAAGGTTTTTCATCACCGAAGCCTTTTTAGTGCCGTCCACTCCCACCGCCGCATGTCACCAAAACCAGTCCAGGCCACGTGTTTATGTGTGTGTATTCAGGACGGGGCAGTCTGCATGCACAGCAGCAGGGAAGAAGATGAGTGGAGTGAATTGTCGATGAACAGAATGAACAGGATGATGAGAAGTGAAGAAGCAAAGAGAGGTTAATAAGCAGATCAATTGGGGTTGTTGTTTGAGAAAAAGACCATAAAAACTAAAATTGTGTCATTTACTGACAAGATTAACATGCAGTTGATGGGAAGGTTTTCACGACAGGGTGCCAACAAATAAACACAATTCAGAGATGACACCTCCCCTGTGGGGTAGGCACGACGGACGGACAGCGCCATTCCGCGAATTCCTCCGGGGTGATCCGGTGTCAGATGGTCCCAGCTTTTCTGTCTTGGCCCTCAAGGGACGGAAAGGTTATCCTGTTCTGCGAGAAACACAAATATGGAGGCATGGGGAGGTTGTGTGGGACAGCTGGGGCCTTAATCTCAAATCCACACCAGCCGTTACACGGCACTGGCAGATCACAGTGTGTCATGTGATAGCAGTGTGAAAATGAGACAATTCCTTTTAGGATACGTACAAATCAATTTGCTCACAGTGGTGGTGCCTGGTTACATCGATCAAGCAATTTAACAACAGAAAGAAGCCGGTGATGGAAGTTTGGTATCAAACTAAACAATTACATGAAAATTACACAACAAACACATGTTTCATTATCATGTAGAGAACTTTTGTGACGTCATGTTGCAGTTCTGTTAATCTGCAGATAATCAACAGCTCAAGTCTTCTCTACATCACAGACATCAGCAGAGAGGTGCTGGATGACTTTGTGCGTCAACAAACTTCAGAAAAATCTATCCATATACACAAATAATATGTATTTCTTTTTCACATACTGCATTGAGATATATGGCAGGTAGAAAAGGTTGTTCCGTAACAACTGTCCTTGGCAAGATGCTCAATGCCAATTTTGGTGAAAGAAAAAATGCTGCGTATAGAAGCACTATATGTGTGTGTGAACGGGTGAATGTGACTTAAAGCACTTGAGTGTTATGACTAGAAAAGCACTATATGAATAAAAGTCATTTTTTAAAGCGTGGACACTAAAGCAACTGGAGGCACTAATCTGAGAAACAAGAAGGAGCATAACTTGATGCAGGGAAATCTATGATCCGTCCCCAGAGGTACGAAGTGTCCCGCTTCATCAGCTTGTCCTGTCCAATGCCAAGTTAAATCTTTACCCTCTCTCCCCTCATCTGTTACCATCTCAGCATGCTCGAGGCTTATTTGGGGACTGTGATAAAAATAACGTGCCAGAACAGATGGCGTTAGCGCTGAACACATGCGAAGAACCATATAGCAAATGGTTGAGAACCGATGAAGCAAATGTTGAAATCTCCCCCTGTATTTTTTTTGTCAAGAATGATCCCTGAGAATGGCAGGCAGGTGCGCAATTCAGTCTGAAGTCTCACGAGTCCTCCGGAGATGCTCATCACTCTTCCTAATTCTTAAAGCCACTCAAACACCCACTTAGCATCCGTGTACATGAGAGCAGGAGTAAAAAAGCAGAGTGAGAGTGTGAGAGTGAGAGGAGGCAGAAAGGGAGAAATGCAAACAGACAACCGGAGAACAGACACAAGGGCTGATAGACAGACACTCATGCCAGCCGGCCACCACAGGGTGTCTGTGTACACCAAGTGATTTATGTGTGACCGAGGATGCCGACAGCAGAGGGGGAGGTGGAGGGCAGACTCAAGATCCTTGCTGGATCTTACAGAGATGAAGAAGTGCAGGAGGCCGCACGTATATATGTATAAGTGTATATTAAGTCAAACGTTGCGATCTAGTAGGGAGTGTCGATACAGTCTCACATCCAGATGTTTTACTCCTCAAGTGCACTTGATGCAAACTGTAGTATTGTAGGTGAAACTGTTGAGGAATTTTTGACCATCCTCACACATTACTGTATATGCCAGTATATATTAATGTATATTGTATATTACACATCATATCTGTACAGGAGAATAGTTCCTGTCTTAATTCCACACACACTCCTTTCTCTCTCTAAGCAGGACCCAAGGTTAGGTTACAGATACAGGACCAACCAACAGTGCATTGTAGTGTCTACATTTAGGGACTTTCATCTCTAACTCAGATGCACCAGACAGAGAGACACCGACTTCAACTCTTACCGACTTTAAATCTTTTGTGTATTTCACCAGTGGCAAGACGCAAGGACACAATGTGATTTAGTTATGCCTACTTTAGGCTTAACTATCCAATAGGATGTGAACACTTATACATAGAGAGTGACAGCAATTCTAGCCTTTCATGGATGTGCTGTTAGAATGGGTGACGCAAGTAGAGGAAGATATATGGGGAAGCTGTGGGAGACATCTTCAGACGTGGGGGTGACAATTGCTCATGTTACTCTGTTAGCGTTTGTATATTGTTTCACCTTCTGGTCTCGTTGATGCATCGAGTCTACATTCAAATTTCTGCATAAGACATCAGCTGCTGCCGGAGTTCTCCTTTCTCTCCTGGACTAACTTGCATGCATTGGACGCATCATCCGAATTGCTGCTCATTCATTTTAAATGGGGCGACGTCATGCATTGCCATATTGCATTCTGGTTTTCACGCGGCATTGGAAGCACCCGCAAATCCAAGTGCAGATGCTAGCCAATCACGTCACATTAATGTGAAGCTGTGTACTTCTCTTTAGCTTTGTATTGATGGCTAGCATGGCACGTCAGCCGGCTTTGTGTGTCCCAAGCATGAAACAGTGATTGTTGCCATTATGACAATCATGCCTGCACCAAACGTCGGGCATGTGCACAGACACATTTGTCTCTTTCTAAATATTATAGCAATCCCCTCCGCTGTCTACATGTCACGCTGCAGTGGATATATTACTTTAGAACCTTGCAGAAGTGAAGGATGCATGGAGGTATACGGGCAGTGACATACACTTCGGCCTGTGGACTAGAGGTGCAGGAACCACCTACCTTCTGTTAATGGACCACCCGCTCTATCACCCGAGCCACAGCAGCCCTGCCTCATATATGTGTAATATAATACTCAGGAATTGTTTTAATAAGTCACCTTTAGAAATGCAACACCTCAAGTTCCACAATTCAAGTGATCATATGAGGAAGTTATGGTAGAAAGAAAGAGGGAAGTAGAACGAAAGGAACACTTACTTTCTTTTCTTTAATTCCCAGCCCTGACAGATCTAAGAACCCAAACAAGGTTAATAAAGGGAGGAAGGAGACACATGAGTTTTATCCTGTGGGTTTGTGTTTATGTGAATAAAGTTTATGGGCTTTGATATAGAGAAATACTGTCTTATCCGTACACACACACACACACACACACACACACACACACACACACACACACACACACACACACTATCACAGTGACAGGTAGCAGCACACCCACTCCTCAGATTTAAATTTATCCTGGAGGTTGGAGGAGCAGACAAGGCCTGAAGCTGTCAGAGTTGTCACCGTCCTCCTTCCCGTCTCTCTGTCTCTTCCTCTTTCGTCTCCTTCCCCTGTGTTCCCATCGTTCATCACCAGCCTAGCGCCTCCTCCGTCTCCTCTTCATCTCCTCACATAGCGATGTCTCCTCTTCTCACATGTGGTATCTGGTCAACACTTTTATCCCACGTTCCTTGCAGCATTATGGCTGTGTACGTTTTTAGTGCGGCGTTCCTCTGTGGGAAGTGGACTGGAGCGGGAATATGAGTGCGATGCAAACATCCTTCTAATTCCCAACCAACCTCTGAGTCTTACAGCGTCTCACCCTATATTCCATGTATCTGTCTCTCCCTTTTTCTATTCCTGCCTTTACCACACTGTTTTTATGTAAAAAGAATCCCTGAATAACATTCATGAAAAAGAAACATTATTATAATTCATTATATTATACAGTATATATCATACATAACACCGATCATTGGTTTTATTTTTCTGTGAGTTTACTTTCCAAATTCATGGATAAATTAGCATTTATTATGTACATAACACTACCTAATAGAATTTGAACCCTTTTAAATAAGTTAAATATTGTGGAACAGTGCTTGATAGCGCAAAGATAAATGTCTGATTATTATTTCTTTCAAGTTTAAAGACAGATTTTTGCTCCTGAGTGAGGGTTATGGGTTAAAATATTAAATGAATACGTCTTAAACCTTCGCACTGTGTTTGCACAAGGCATTCATGTCATATATACATACCTAACTTTGTTAAACGGATATTGATGAAACTTATATTGTGATAATAAGTTTTTATCATCCAGCCCTTCACAAAAACAAATGTTTTGAGTGCCAGACATAAAAAAAAAAAGCAAAATGATTGTGCATATCATGAGTAAAGTAAACTCCTCATGGTCCTTTACATTCAATTTGAGGAATGACTGAAAGCTTGCATTTGTCCATTAGCAGCTACTTCAGCTTGCACAAATGCCACCAACTCCATCTAAGCTTGTTGGGCGCAGTTTTCTTTTCAAACACTGGTTACAAACTGTCTGTTTGGCTAAAAGAGAGAAATAAAACTGATTTCTAAAAGTGATTTGACAATTCATCTACACAAAGCACTTTGTAGAGGCAGTCATTAGCGTTGATAGTTCAAAATACCATCAAGTTGCTTTAATTTGACTTTATTCCTCATATGCAAAAAAAAGTGTCCTTTGATTTTGTTCGACTTTTTACTTAATTCTCAAAATGTAATTCTATTTCTTATGATTGGCCCTAATACTCTTCTTTAGAAACAACACTCATACAGTTGAGTCTGATTATGTTGTAGAACCTGACTTTAGATAATTAGCATTATTGTACGTAAAGTATTAATGTGATTTATTTGCTGGTTATTCTGGATGTTCTTCTGCTTTCTCTCTGCTTCTCTATAATCAATGTTTTCCTGCTGTGGGTGTCCTGTGTGACAGGTCGACACTGACAGCTCGTCTTCATCAGGGCTTTTTGCTGTGATCCGATGGCCACAGTGGCGCTTGGTGTGGCATGAGCACACAAAGCATGCTGGGACATATAAATGATCTGTCGCTCAACCTGTCCACTCTGAGCCCTGGACCAGTAACCCCCAGCAGGCCGCTGCCGACCCCATGACCTTAGCTATCACTTATGTGCACGTGAAAACACGCACACGGTCATGACTCAGATATAAGAAATCAGGGAAGTGCACTGATGTGTGTATTATAACATGTAATGTGAACAAACACACAAACAGCATGCATCAGAATCCTAGTTGTATCATTTTGAGCTGGCGTATAATATGTTTCAGTTCAGGTCTTGTTCTCCCACACCCAGTCATTCACACACACACACACACACACAAACACACACACACACACACCTGCTAGTGTCGCAAACCGCTAACTGCCAAGGATCACAGAGTCCTTTTGTCAAACAGGGAAATTAGCGCTGGCCCTCACTCGTTAGAGACCCATTGTAGCATTAGCACATTGTCATGGCCACTGAGCCTCTTCACTTTAGCACCGCGCCACTTCAGCTCCGACACTTGTCCCTCGGGGGGGAAACACACAAATAAAAATATTCTGAACAGCCCTGGAACATGAGGACAGCATCATTCATTTTAAAGTTTCAGGAAGTAAAGTAAGCTACGCTTATTAGCAGCATATTATGAAAGGAGAGCCTTCTAAAGAAATGAGAAAGACCACCTGCAACATCTGAATCTGTGAGTGCTTTACATTTTTTTGTGTCTTCTATTACAGGACTTAATCGTGCACACTGAATTGTAGTCAATGGCAACATAACGACGATGGTGGCGTTCAGATTTTACTAGATCATGTTTTAAGCCAAATATTGAAGTTCTCAGTCTTCTCTCTAAGCCCTTACATGTAGCTGCAAATCCTTTAACTTGATTCTTGTATTTAATATATCCTGAATATTCTCTATTAACTTTCCTAACTGTGCAATAACAAATTGAAATAAATATAATAAACCCAGTCACCTCCATGTTAGCAGATGGGCAATGCACCAAACTAAAGTCAAGGTTTCTGTCATTACAGGTAGTTCTTGTCAAACCGATGTTTGTTCAAGAGTTCATGTTTCAGATTTGTTTGGATTTAATTAGTTATTTGATGATATAAAATCTGGTAGAAGAATCATGATTGACAGCTGAAACTGACTAACGATTGGTTGTCAGTGGGACCTCAATACCACGGCTCCCACCCCCGACTGCTACTGCACAGACTCAACATGACGTAATCTGCGTTAGATGGCAGCGTTCGTATCTGGGATATTATGGCTTCATCTCTGGATAGTGGGAGGAGGTAGAGAGAGATGCGACATCGTCATCCTCTTTAATCCTCCAGATACAATCTATGAGGATCCTGACAAAGAAAATTTGAATTTTGACTTGAAAAACTCAACAAACTATGTTCTTAAAAAATATACTGAAGCTAAAGCTGATCTGGCTTCCCTGCAGGTTTGTTGATTTATAGAACAAGTTTTCAAACTGTGCTGAATGCAACGTTCTGAACACGAGTTCTTACTTGATGTAAAAACAGTAAAAGGGTCAATTGCCTCTGGCTGAGAATATCTTGAGTGTGTGTGTGTGTGTGTGTGTGTGTGCATGTGGGAAGGTGTTGAGTATAATGTTCAGGGTTAGTTTCAAGGTCACAGGCCCAGGGTACCCCCCCACCCAGTCACACACACTCTCACACACACACACGCACACACACGCACACACTCACGCAGGATGATAATAGCGGTGCTGACAGACATGTGCGACCAGCTGAGCTGAATCTTCATCGGCAGTTGAAAGCTCTGAAAATGCCGTTCGGACACTTTTAAACATCAGTGAACTTTGAGCAGCAAAGACAGAGACATCTGTAAACAAGCGCCGGGAACAGATGAGGGATTACTGGAAATGTCGAGGACTCTGTCTGTCCGTCTCTCTGCAGGACAAATGACCTGTTTATAAACGTCATCAAATATCTTACATATTAATTACCTTGTTTTTGTTACTATATAGATAATAGATATATAAAATTGCAATGATTCAAATAATATATTTATTCAGATAATTGAATGTGAAATATAAAATACATTTAAGTACTAAATGTTCATTCCAAAGTAAAATGTGGTTCTTCATGAACACTGAAGAATTATTTTTCTACTTTTATTTAATGTTCTTAATTAAGCTTCATATTGTTACGCCATTAATATGACATATACATTACATACATATATTACACCATACATTTGTTTGGATTTTAAAAAACTCCAGCGAACAGATTGTTCAATTTGTTTTAAATTCTTGACCAAATTTACACCATTACTGAGAAATAATATAATAAACACTCTGCTCTTGGCAAAAAAGGTTTTTACGTTCTCTATTTCTTTGAATGTAAATTGTCATCTTTGATAGTGTTCGTGAATGGAATTATTTTATTTAGATTATTGCATGAAAATGAATGGTGATGATGGTTTTAGAAGTTTAATAATATTAAAAAAGAGAATTAGAGAATAACTCACTAAACATTGAATATCACCTATTTAATGGCTATTCATATAATCTGACATCAATGTTGATGGATATTATATAAATACAAATACACATATTCTATTTATTGGAAATCATTTTTGAATAGAATGTTCAGTTTCTGTCTTGACTTCACAGCCTCTTTCCAGTTCAGCATGGACCTGGTGTTGGATTGGAGAATCGTCCATCTTGCTGTCACGTACCTTGTAAGACAAGTGTCCAGGTTTGTCACGGTCACGTGTCAGATTCCACCTAACGTCCAGCACCTGGTTGTTGACAGTCATCGCTCTCCTGTCATTTTAATTGGTGCACACACACACGCAAATGCATGCAAGCACACACACATGAACACACACACACACACACACACACACACACACACACAGACACAGATCAAAGTCTTTACTCGTTCTATAAATACATGGAGTGGATGGCATGAGACATGTCTGATGTATGATAATGTTCTCATTACAACAGGCTTTGTGTGTGCATGTGTGTACAGGAATGTGTGTGTGTTTATATGCAGTATGAGAACGTGTGTACAACCTGCCAGTGTTCTGTGTGTGTTAGTGCATGTGTGTGTAGAGCTGTGCATCTATGTTAACTTCAGTGTGTGTGTGTGTGTGTGTGTGTGTGTGTGTGTGTGTGGGTGTGTGGGTGTAACAGACGTGAGTGTGAAGCCGACAGGTTTCACCACCTCGCTGATCCACGGTCTCTCCTCTGGAGAATCCATGTTCTGGTCTTCAGTTCGTGCAGCTCTGTCACCTCAAAGACGACGGTAAACAACATTCAGGATGTTTGTCACCTGCGAGGTATTACTCACTTCTCTGAAATGAAACTGCATCTTAGGCGATGATCACAACTCACTGTAATATTTATTAATTTTATTTCCTATGTATAAATTATAAATATATTTAATTTGGTCTACTTTCGACAGAAAACTAGCATCTAATGCAGCGTCTGTTGACAGAAATCTATGAAAAGATTTTTCTTTTCACATTTCTGAAAATGATGAATTTAGCCAAGGAAATGTATAATATGAAAACTTTTTGTAAGACATGTAAGGTGAAGCAAATTGTGACCACAGACACTTGGAAAAAGTTGGGAAAAGACGATAGTATAAGATACAAGTTATATAACAGTTATTAGATACAGCTGTAAAACAGCAAAGTAATAATTAAAAGGAATTTTGAGGAATATATTTTTTTGTCCTGTTGCTTGCATGCTCCCATTATTTACAAAAATATCTTAATAAAGTAATTTCCTTACCTACTCCTTCCTTACTTTTGTCATAAGCTCCAAAGATTGTTCACTTTTACGAGGCTGATGCAGCAATTTATTAACTAATTCAATCTTTCTCTTCTGTCAGAGTAAATTGGCTTGTTAGTCTTTCAGGTTGATAAATCAGGAATACATTAACATGGAATGCAATGGTGAACTAAAATCTATTTTTATAGAGTTTTATACATCAGCTACAGATGACCGTAACATTTTCAATTTAAAGTCTACGCTCCCAGATCTTCCTAAAGGTTTAATTCCTTGCACCAGTCATGTTACTACTACTACTACTGTTACGAACAATAATAATCCTGAAAAAGGAAAAGCAGAAAAAGCAGAGTAAACAGGGTTTGGATTAGAGAGAGCTGGTTGTTCTGATCCGAGAGCAGCTGTAGAAACACAAAGTCACATGGGATCAGGCTTTCCCTCCAAACAGCTGGCCAAACAGACCCAGCCTGCTCACACACACACACACACACACACACATACGCGCACATCCAGAAGCACACACACATGCATGCACACACATGTTGTACCCTTATAAAAGTGTACAAATGGTGTGAAATAACTGTATATGCTTGTACTTATACAAAGAAACATGGTAGTACAACACACACACACACACACACACACACACAGTGAAAAGGTTTCCAGAAGAGCAGAAAATGATAAATGAGTTTTCATCACTGTCACATTTCTAATATGATAAATTTACATGCGCAGAAAGTAAAGCAACCACCGTGCATTTACAAGTTTAATATTCCAAGAGTAATAATGACCTCATAAATATTCCACATGAAATCACCAGAATTAAAACGTTTTTACACAACAACAGAAAATTGCCACAAAAGGAGTTTTTACTTTTAAAGATTGGCTACCTGCAGAATTATAATAATAATACATTTTATTTCTTTTAATCCAGTGTCATCTCACCTACTCATTTCAGTCGTCCCACATCTCTTCCTGGCTTCCTTCAACGTGTCTTTGGTTTGACGTCTGCGGTCGTCTGAATCACTTGCCAACTCAATGTTGAAAGCACCTGCAGGAAAATAACGAAACTCAAGATCAGTTCCAAAAAGTTTAATTTCCCTGAAGTGTATTTTTGTCTGTAAATATGGATACGAATTAGGTAGAAAGCAAAGCAGTGTCTTTACAATATTACGACCTTACGTCAGACCGGCTTTATGGCGGCTGTTTACAGTAATTACCATTAACGAATGTTGATGTTTCTAAGGGAGGACAGTGCGTCTAAAATAATTCTAATTGAGAAAACGTAAAAGTAATAACACCCTCTGGCCCAGGGGGTGTTAACAGCAAATTGAAAAAGGGAAAATTATAAGAGCAGCAAATGTCAGAATTGATGACCGTGATGATGATTATGACCGTAAATGAGTCATTTGCGAACAAGAACTCAATAGAAACTAGAATCCATGCAATTTATGACAACGTGTAGCTTAGCGTGAAAGTGCTTACCAACAACTGCATGCTAAACTTTTTAGCACGGATTCTATCACTCCACATAAAGTGTATGCTGAGGCTTCAAAGCCATTTAGATCCACACATTTGTTTCAGACTGAACAACAGGACAATCTCTTGTTTAATAAATTAACATTTATTAAATACCTGTAGTTTAGCCGCTAAGTCCAGTTTCAAAAGAAAAGCCTGTTAGGGGAATATCTTTAGGGATGAGGGCTGGCGTGGTGCAGCATTTGTTCAGACACAAATGTGAGTGTGTGTGTGTGTGTGTGTGTGTGTGTGTGTGTGGGTGTGTTTGCCGGGTTTATACATCCTGTTTCCAGATGGGATCATTTACGTGTGAAGATATTGTTCACGGCTTATCAGAACGTTTGCGTCTCACAGTGAGAAGGCTGCGCCCGGACGGATCACCACCGCACCGTCACGGACAAAGACAAACTGAGCTGAAAATGCCAGCAGAGAGAGAGAGAGAGGAGGTCGCGGGGGACAAATAAGAGGTCACAGCGGTTGCCCCAAAATACCCACACTAAATTTAGGGGGTGACACAGGGTGAAGAGGAGGAGATGAGTGGGGGGACAGAGGCTGGGGGGGGGGCATTGGACGTTTTTTAGTATGTAAGCTCTTAGAGCCCTCGGCTTTATTCTTCTCAACTCTATCTGGCCCTGTGATCTCTTACTGGCTGGAACAACAAAGAAAACAGCTTTTGCAGCTTTTGCATTCTGATGAATGTTGTCTAAATGTGGTGTGAAGTGTGTCTGATTTCACAGGTTACAGGAGACGAGCTGGTGTTTCAAACACATCACAGCGGCAGATGAAACGGGCCAATACAGAACTGCGTTGCAGGATAGTGATTTCTTTTTTCAGCGAGATGGGTTGTGTCTGTGTTTAGGGCAGGTGTGTTTAAAGGAAAATTGTGGGTCCTAGGCAAAATCTAGATGTGTTGATGTCCACAAAATCTTATTTGATACTATACCAACAACCTCAAATATTTTTACTATTCCTGTGGAGGCTTTAACAAAAGACGAGTACAAATGATCACTAACAAGAAAACATAAAATGACCTATGTAATCACTGCTATTGGAAAAACTTTTTTTCACCATCTGCATCTGAGAAATCTGCATTGAAGCTTATCAGTCAGCGAAAATGTGAAGAATAACTTTCTCGACCTGCACCAAAAGGCTCTGTGGTATTTCCCCCGTACGCAGGATCTGATCTAACCACCCTCGTGCCTGGGGAGAGATTAAAGCGGGATCTGCTCTGTCAGCGGTGAGCTGTCTGTGCTGACTGATAGAGCGTTTATGCTGTAAAAAGAGAGACCTCAAAGAGAGCAGCATGTCAGCATGGCTGCTCAATTTATAGCAATCCCTCCACCAGCTCTTTAGTCACAGAGTCACTGAGTAACCCTATCTGTGCAGTGTATACACACACACACACACACACACACACACACACAAAGATACAAAAATAAATGCTTTCCTCTCTCTGTGGACGATTTAATGGGCACGACTGTATTTGACAGATTTTAAGTAACTGAAACCCAAACAGAAAATCATACAAGCAATAAATGCTTAACATTTTCTCAAGTAACAGCGATATAAACCTAAATCAAATTAAATTTTTAAATAAATATTCTCAGCTCGTTATTTATTATTATTGTTATTATTCTGTAAAACATAAAATCCACCTGATTTCCCCTTAAATCACGACAGCTCAAGTGAAGAATACAGGATAATGGAAGGTGTGATACTGAATGATGGTTATATTTATTGTCACAGTAAACAAAGCAATATAATATCTAACTATTACTCTAATAATTAGGACTTATGAGATGGTTGAAAGCTCCAGAAAACACAAGTAAGAAAAGGTCTAAATTCTAAATTGGGAAGTCCCTTCTTATGTTTAAAGCAAAAAAAAGAGAAAAATATGTAATCAAAACAGACAATATTCATTCTATTTCATTATTAGTTCAACTTATTATACATACAATATACATACATATACATTAATAATAATTCATTATTTAATCTTGATTAACGTCAGGAAGCGACAGTTTGTCAGTTTTTGTTTAAATCATCATGAACGGCCCTTTTCTCTCAGCTCTTGTTGCAGCGTATCCCGCCTCCGCTCCCAGGGGCACTGAGGCCTTTCACCACTTTCACATGATTTACATTTTCATTAACACTGATGTTTGTTTTCTGTCAATCTGTGCGTTGAAATGCCTGGCAATACCGAAACACGCTTCCTGGGGCAAAGGTCAAAGAGTTTGAGTCAAGAGAAAGAAAACGTTGATGTGGAAACATGTCGAGCAGTTTCAACCCCTCTGACAACTCTGACGTTATCAATTTCCATTTTGTTTCTCAGTCCCTCGCAGCAGCTTCTAAAGTTCCCATTCAGACACCCCTGTGCTGTCACTTGGTATTTGTATGTAGGCGGTATGACCAACCAGTGTTTGATTGACAGAGGAGGAAAAGAGCAAAAACACTTAATTAATAAAAAAGGACCAACAGGAAAATGTCTGGTGAGGGGTAATGTTGGGTAGAACATGCAGGAGACAGGACATGGCGTTTAAATTCTACTGTGGAAATCATACTTTTGTTTACAGGACATCACCAAAAGTTTTTTCAGTTTTGTGTCAATTGCGTGTTAGAAACGTCATTTACATGTCCAAACCCTCGCTGGGAATTTTCAGGATGTTTTCTCACACGGCGTCACTTCACTGGGACATTTTCTCGACATTTAACTAATTTTAAAAGAACAACACCTCCAGAAAATGTCGGGAGCAAGTGACTCAGGCATCCCTGGTATATATTCATTCATTTGTCACTTAAATTTGAAAAGTGGAAAACCTTAACTCAAAAGTAGATCTTACACAAAATCTAACCAAAAAAGTGTGCATGCCATCGTGAAAAAAAGCTTTCATAATTTACACAACGTGACTTGAATTATCAATCTCAAACCATCCACCCATGCCATGCACAGGTGTCAGAGCTTTTCAGTGGTGTTAACGGTTCAACTGGAAACACCTAGAAACCTGCAGTTTTTACACACAGCTCTTGACAACACTGTGGCGAAGCCTGAGTGTTGCAGCGGCAGCAGAGAGCTGTGGAAAAGAGTGTCACTGCTGGCCTCCAGATGTGCTGCCGAGTGAAAGGTTTCACCTCCACAGCCTCCATCTGAGGAGAGGAGTGACACAAACCCTGACAGGAACTTGGCTCAGCCCACACACACACAGACACACACACACACACATACATACATCACACGTGTGTGTGTGTGTGTGTGCTGCTGACAGAGAGTGACACTCATTCATGGATTCACAAATGCACAATTTTGACACTAACTTCACTAAATATGCATTTAGTTTACTCATATTTACAGTGTTTTGCCATGAAATAATTATCTGTCTGTTAAGGTCAACGTTGTCCAATTAACAGTCTTGTTTAAATTGATGGTGGATGATGCATTTAGGGTTTTGAATGTGATCTATCAAAGTCGGACTCATGCCAAAAGAAGTTAATACAATTAAGACTCACCGTATATGTTCACGTCTTCTGAAAGCTTGCGGATAAGCACAAAACTGATCAAATGGTGCAGTACCATCCGAAATAATTGGGGGCCGGTGTTGCCAATAGTTCAAGCGAAACAACCATAGAAAATCAACAATGATTTAATCGCCCAAATGTGTCGATGCATTTATCACAACCTCCTCCAGGGTAGCCATGTTGGTAGTCGTCAAAAACTCTCCTCTGCACTGCCCTCTAGTGGATTTATTTCTGATAACCACGCCAATGCAAAGTCAAGTGTGCAGTGACGGTTGGATGGATGTCTCTGTTCCTACATAAGGCAGTATAAATGAGCCTTTAATATGTATATTTATGATTAGATATATTTATAGTATAGTATTTAAGGATGTTCTTAAATTCAAGGGATAATCTTTATTTTGACAAGAGAACCCACTGTTCAGCAGCTTGTTTACTGTCTCTATACAGACCACATCTTTAGTACAAGGTAGTTAAAAATTTTAAATAAGATCTTTCCACGAGCATAAACAGAATGATGTATTAACGTCCATTATACTGAGCTAGAGGCAAAAATGTCAGAGGTGGAAATGTAAAAAAACGAAAAGATCATTATTGACACCACTAAAAGATGTTTGTAACTTGTGTTTTGTTTAATATAAATGTATATGGATCATTTAAACTCCTGAAATATTGTGGAAAGACGTGAGCCTGCAAACGATTGTTTTCCAGTTTCATGAAAACATTTAATTTGTAAAACCAGTAAAATAGAACAAGTCGTCAGCTGAAAGTCATAAATTTTCAGCGTACAGACGTGATGATGGCCACTACCATAATTTTATTTTGGAAAATATTGTGAAATCACTAACAGCCCCACTGTGTGTTTCAAACAAAGATGACTGTGTTTTTCTACAAAAAAAAGTTTCCCAGCTAAACTTCTCTCTTTCCATCTCTGTCTCTCTCACGCTCTCCTCTCCGTCGTTCTCCCTGTGGAAGTCCGAGTGCTCTGGGCTCATCCACCAAAGCCAGGGGGGTTATATTTACTGCATGTAGACACGTGAAGGTCAGACGCGTAAAGTGCCCCTGATGGCTTTGCCAAATGGCAGCTCTCGCCTCTCGCCGTCCCCGCCAGAAGAGCAAATGTAATTTCCACCGTCCATTGGTTGTATACGCCTCCGCAGTAACGGCCATGGTGAGAATTCAGAGCGACTTCAGGAGGTGACAAAGAGTGGTCTGTGCTGACATCTCAGGAGTAATAATAAAACGCGTTAGGCGACGGGATCGAGCAGCATTTAGCGAGTGGACTGTTCTGTGATGTAGGAATTAAAAAAAGAGCAGAGGTAGACTCATTCTGAAGCTGGGAGCCAGGCCGTAAAGGGACGTCTGAGGCCCCGGAGTCATGTCCAGTGAATAATTCACGTTGAAAAGTTTTTTCCTCCTTAATTGTCAGTCTGGCAGCCTTTTCCCCTTCAAATAATTTAGGGCTTGTTCCTTGGGAGCAGTGGGCACAGGGTATGAATCACCCGCCTTCCACCGAAGCCTTGCTCAAGAGCATAAATGTCCAACTATCAGCAACCCCTCGCTGTGTGTGTAAATAGCACCTTCAGAACCACTGTGCTCTCATGGAAACGCCGTTAACTCGATAGCTCCTTAAGATTAATTTCCACATGGTCGCAAAATGTTTGGAAAGTTCCAGAGAAGATGAATGAGTTCAGTTGTTGAAGAGATGTTTTCTCCACATTCTGATATATCTAAATGTTACTGTGTTTTATATTTCATTTGTAATATTTCATGCTGTGACGGACAGGTGCTGCAAATAGCAGTCAAACTTGTCGGGGTGATGACTTTGGGTCTCTTTAGCACCACCTGCCTCCAGACTTGTAAAAGTTACGACATTCCACAGCTCATACTCACCTGCTGCGGAAGTGTGTGGTCCGGCTGACCTCAGAGACGCAGGGGTCAGAGGTGAACGACGTAAAGTGAGGACATCAGAGAGAACATGTTTGACTTTGACCTCGGGTCAACGACTCTGAAGGATGAACTGACCAGACGTGCTGAACGCAGGGAGAGAACAAGGGAGGAATGTTTACTGTGGAGGCCTCAGACATTTTCACTTGTGTTTGAATAATAAAAACAGTATTTACAAGGACATGTTCTCACAAACTACAACTCTAAATAATGAAACACAATGAAAAAGATCAAATTTGACCTTTCATAGCAGCGTTGACTGACAATTGCCGTTTGCAGGTTCATCATTATACCCTTGTAGGAAACATCTATTTCCTGTGGTTGAGAATATGAGCCTCTCTGCTGATTGGCTGACTGGCCCACTGATGCTGGAGCCTATAAGGAGACATGTGAAGCTGCTCTCAGACATGCACTGAAATTTCAGGAGATTATTATTTGAGTTTCTCCAGCCAGTCCCCTGGTAAAAACTCTGGAGAATGTCTGAATCAGCTCAGGAGATTATCTGGATGATTCTTTTCATGTCTGAAGCTACATCAAGCTACATCAAGAAGATGGAAAAACCTCATTGATTTTGGTTCTTTAAAAATCCAAAACCAGAAAAAGGTTAAAAAGTAAATCATTCCTCAGTACAATTGGAAGATGGAAATGATAGATAGTGATGTCTGTTAGGGAGATTAACATGGACACAGTTACAGTTACTGGACAGAGACGTTGCTTTGTTATTACCTCCTTCCACTGTTTGGTTTTGGTTGGTTGAGATTTTGTGGAAGGCCACAGTCACAACCCAATGAAGAATCCATTCAACTTTGGTGTGGATCCAGGAATTGTCTTTCACTTTCTCTAACATTTGGAGATGAGATGGCGCTTTTTAACATTTTCATTCATTCTCAGAAAATAATAACTTTTATCTGGTAGAAAAAAAATCTGGCACTGATATGTGTGTGCAATCTGTTGCAGAGCCAAATGAAAATCTGCATCTTGTGGAGTTAAATGTGGTTTCATGAGGTAACTGTTGGCAGAGATGTCCAATTCTAGTTTTTATTAATTGTAATCTAATTGTAAATTTAGTTTACTGCTGTAAGCACTGCAAACTGGTTAAAGAAATGCTAATGGGATGGAAATAATAGCTAGATGCTACTATAGAGATTTGTGAGAAGATATAGTTTAGATATTGTATTGACATAGTTCTCAGAAAAACGGCTGCCTATAGATACACTGCATGAATGTGTGTGTGAATGGGTGTAAAGCATTTTGTTCAAGACTAGAAAAGCTCTATATAAATACAGACTAATTACTATTTACCTTAATCCACGACGGTGCATAAATCTGCCTTAAGAAGCGATAGCAGCCTGTGTGGGGAGTAAAGTGACTGTGTAGCCAATCAGAGCTGAGGTTTGTTCACAATTTACTTGATTTGTTATTGATTGGTTAATTTGGATATACTCATTTAAAAGGGCTGATGTTACCAGCAGTATTCTTCCTCTGTAAGAATAGAGGAGTGTGTTATGGTGAGATCACATCCTCATGAAGGACGGCTCACGACCAGAGGTTCATCACATCTTTTTTCCATCGCTCACGCTGTCTCTGACATCGGTGAGGGAATCTATCACACGGGTGAATAAAGATGATGGAACGGTGGTTTAGCTATGGACTGCAAGTACTGCAGGCATCCCTTACTAAACAGCACGCAAGCTCATCGACTGTATGTGCACACGCACGCTCGCCCGCAGCTGATGGCTTTAACATCTGACGTCCAACTTTGGTTTTTACAGTCTTGGCTTGGCCGGCAGGTTTCCTGAAATAGATATCGCAGAGTGCACAGAAGTGGGTGAGACTACAAAGTCAAAGGCAATTATCCAGCTTCTCTGTTTTCTTCCACTTATTGAATCCAATTTTATTACCGGTCACTACAAATGTTTGCGAGGTCACAAGATGAGGAGACAAAGTTCTGAATATTTCTTGTCGTTCTCAAAGTGATCACAGTTCTGCTCGGCCGTCATCCTCCCTCACCTTTCCTCTGACAGCCACTTGTTGACCTGTAAATCTTTTATTGGGATTTATTTTTACCAACAGTGGAAAACGTCAAACCCTCTCTGTTGTCATCGGCCCCACAGTGTGACACTAAGTGGTGCCACTCACCAGCGCTGTATCCGTTTTACAATGTCACAGCATTGGCCACAGCATCACACTTTAGCTATTTAATGCAGCCACTGTGGTGACACCTGTGTCACCTCTTTGTGCGATTCACATTGTGGCGACGGCGGCGGCCCCGCTCAGAGCACCCCGTCGACTCAATGTCATCTCTGTCTGGTTCCTGCTCTGACAGGATTGCACCCCACGGGCCGCAGCAGCTGTCACCTGCCTGAAGAGTCTCTCAGATGATTCATAGATAGATCACTATCAAACAGGCTCCGTCAGATGAAACTGCAGCAGTGTTGGAGTGTGTCGTGGCTGCTCAAGTCAGTATTGATGAAAGCACATAAGCCTCCACAGGTAATAGCTGACTGATGTTGTATTGCACTATTGCTCTGCCTCGTCAAAAACCTTAAATCCAAATTGTACACACACATATCAGCCCACTAAAGATCCCTCTGTTCCTCCCTGTAACATTAACGGAAATATTGAGTGAAAAAAGTATAAAATGCCCTTTATCTTCATCTACATCATAATTTAATTTAATAAGTTCTTCCCACGGGCTCAGGCCTCATCCCCACAGCCAAGTTGGTTGGGAGTTGTAATTGCAGCAGCTGTTACCGGAATGTTTCCAACAATGTGCAAAACCAGAGAAATCCCCACTTTTATTGTTATATATATATATATATATGTTTCGTTTTGTTCGCCTTCTAATTGCGTCACACCCATTTTAGCTGTTTGCTCATCATGTGTGATGAAAGAAAAAAAAAAAGCACCAGTCGGCCCTTTTTCCTTCCACTTCTTTATTGATCACTCGTAACAGATTATTCTTCAATGTTTTCCACGTAAGGTAAAACTTGAATATGTGAAGTCATTTGTGAACATGATTTGAGCTACATCATCTGCAATGGTGGTGAAAACAACAATTCCCATGATCCCACGCTGCTTCACAAGACGTCTTTTGTTATTGTTTTGATTGAGGGACCCCTGGTGGCCTAAATTACATAACTGTAAGTTTAAGAAGAGCTCAAAAACATACAGTTGAGATGGATATTGACTCTCAGGTCAGCACCACGTGTTACAGTAATGAGATCTGGGATGTTTGGCTCCTTTGTTTCGGTGCCTCCAGTCACCAGTGACACCCTTCATTCTCTTCCTATAGGACAACTTGTGTCTGTAGCATCTGTCTGATGGATGACGGATGGATGACATCTCCGGTTGCAGAATGTGTCTTAAACAAAGTGCAAAGGCTTATTCAATCTGTATCCTCTGGCTCAGCAGGCGTGATTAAAACTTCACAATAGACTCACAATAGAGTCACTGTATGTTCTGCCAGCACAGAGACACACTGCACACTGCAGACACACTGCAATTTCACGTCTAAATCTTATTTCACATGGACAGAAATGTATCGATCGTATTAACATCAAGGCGTGAAGACAAACACACATATTCCTGAACAAACTTACTGGCACAAAGACGCACACAAATATATAAAGAGCAGCATATGTTAGTTTGTGTGCATGCAAACACACACACACACACACACACACACACACACACACACCATGCAACATTGATTACCCCTGCAGCATTAAAGCCAGACATTAAGCCCTGAGCTCCACAGCATCCAGAGGCGACACCTTAGCCCAGGATTTAATTTTGTGTGGCGGCGGGTGTTGGAAAAACACATGATGTAGCCAGTTGTTTTGGAGGGCAAATGGAGCAGCCATCATAAAGGCCGGTTTTATTAGCTGTTGCTTGATTTGTTCCTGCAGCCTGCGGAGCGAGCTGCTAAATCAATGCGTCCAGCTGTTCTCCGAACTCGCCGGGGCTCTCTGGGCGCGCAGCAGGTGGATGTCCCGCTCGGCCCAGTCACACACACCCGCTCACATAACAAATAATAACGGCCTCCACACACGGCCCATCCATCACTGTTATGGCCGGGCCCTGGAGACCGCTGCTCACACACTCAGGCACGCCGAGGGACTGCAAGTGTGTGTGTGTGTGTGTTTGTGTGTGTGTGTGTAAAACAAAGAGCACACTCACGTGCTCATACAAATTTTTGGAAACTCACGCTGACAGGCATTCCTGCACTTAAATTTTGTATTTAATACACACACCGGTATCTCTCGACTTGTGAGGACCCTGTGTTGCTTACACATGCGGATTTAAAGGTGACACATCAACAGACAGGCGAAGCAACACTTTTCCCATTTGCACACAAACACACACACACTAATCATCGCACCTGCACTTCTGCACACAGTTGCACTCACACACAAATTGCAGTCCACAAGTATGTGACTGAAAGACGTTCTATATATGTGCACAATTTCATAGACACAAAAACACACTGTGAAACTGACACACACATATACACACAATATTATAGACACACACAGGTGTTACTTACAGGGAGTATGATGAGCAGTACAGTACAAGTTACACACATACCTCTATCGTAGTAGACATGACACTAACACCCAAGCTTCACACACACACACTCAGAGAGATTATGATGTGCAGTATTTACACACACTACCATACCAACACACACACACACACACACACACACACACACACACACACACAGAGGGACGATCAATCATAGTTATGGGTCGGCTCCACTAAGAACCCTGTTTTTTTCAAAGCAACTCGGTGAACAGCTCGAGTCCATGAAGAAAAATGTTCCATGTGTCTCTGTCACCAAACTCTGCTGCTGCCATCACTGCATCTCACACTCTGTTGAGTTTAAAGGTTTGATCTGAATATTTGCATTGAAATATGTTTTGTCTTCCAAGAAACACACACAGCAGAGTTTGTTATCAAATGTCACATTGAATGATTTATACGTTTACAATGCTGTGAAAACCACAAATCAAATTCCATCCACCTTTATTGTGTGGAGGCAGAAGTCTCATTATCCTGTGAAAATAAACTCAAAAACATCCACAAAGTAAGTAAGAGAGGTTCATTTGCAGGTGGCTGACAAACACAACAGCTGGATTGCGGTTCGGTCGAAAATCCATCAGTCTTTCAAACAGCGAGGGTCCACATCTGGTGTAACTCAAAACTAGAGGGGGGGAGGAGAGGTGATTCAGCAGGTGATGGCAGCAAACCTCACTAAAGAGTGAGACCGAGAGGAGAGGAGGAGAAGAGAGGATAGGATAGGAAAGGAAAGGAAAGGAAAGGAAAGGAAAGGAAAGGAAAGGAAAGGAATGGACAGGAGAGGAAATGAAAGTAAAAGATGTAGGAGAAAAGAGGGATGGAAAGCAAAGATAAGGAAAGGCATGGAAATGGAAAAGGAAGGAAAGCAGAGGAGAAGAGATGAAAGGAGAGGAGAGGAGAGGGGAAGAGAGAGAAAGGTATTAAAATGAAAAGAATGGAAAGAGGTAGGGGGAAAAAAGGATGGGGATTCGGAACCAAAACAAGTAATTGAGGAAAGAGGAGAAGAAAGAACAGTAGTGCCAATGAAATGGTAAATGGTTTTGTATTTATATACATTAAAGGGGTGGCTATATTAACAGCCACCCCTTTACTATCACTCAAAGACTCATAGAACAACACTCATAGAACAACAAAACAGCACTTTGTTGTTCTATGAGGGGCAATTCAGGGTTCAGCATCTTGCCCACAGACACTTCAGCATGCAGATTGAGAAGACTGGGGATTGAACAGCCAACCTTCAGGTTGGAGGACAATCACTCTACCCCTCAGCCACAGCCGCCCCAAGAAGACAAGAGATCAAATTAAAGGAAGCAAACAGGAAAGAGGAAAATAGAAAAAAGTGGCTGAGTGGAATAGGGACAAGAGAGGAGAGGAGAGGAGAGGAGAGGAGAAGAGAAGAGAAGAGAAGAGAAGAGAGGAGAGGAGAGGTTTTGGTTTTCAAAATCCATTTATTGTGAATTTCCAGGAAGAAAAACCCTCCTTCAACAACCAAATGTAAAACCACAAAACAAGATTAGTAAATAATAAAGTTTTCCTTTCCATATATACACAAAAATACATACACACATATATACACACGCATGTACATACACGTGCACACACACACTGTATTTTCTCAATTTAAAAAGGTAAATACTCAGTTCCCTATCTTCCCCAAGAGAGCATAAAATCCCCCCAACAGCCCATATGTGACTAAAAGCCAGCACATTGTCCATCATCCTGTAGTAGGTGTGGTCTTATTTTGCGTCTGGCTTTCAGAAGTCCCACTAGCATTGGCGCCGGATGTACGCCACCAGTGTTCAGGCCTGGTTCCAACGTCCACTACCCTCCACTGGAGGTCTGCTGTCCGTTATTCGATGGGCAGCTTGTACAAGGACCGCCAGCTGCCTTTCAAAGAAGCGTCTGGTTCCAAAAGCCCAGTCCACCTTGACTCTCCCGTCCCTTCCAGAGGGTGAAAAGTCAGCCTTTACACAGGTCTGGCCTTTTTCAACAGTCTGAATGTTGTCCAGGTGAGGAGTTGGGAAGGACAACAGCTGACCACCCCCCTCCTGCCACTCCCCTACAGCTGGGATGATGGAGAGGGAGGGGAAAACTGTATTCCAATTCTTCATTCGACTGGTCACACAGAGCATTTTTTTCAAAAACTCTCAGGGTTTGTGGCAGGGTGGCACAGACCTCCTCCAACACATTACTGATCAGTCTGGTGGACGTGATGTTGCTTTTCTCAATTAATTTGAGTACATCTTTTAAGTAAATTAAAAAAGTTGACTCTCTCTAAACCTTGATTGGGGGCATATACGTTCATAAAGACGAGCACTGTACTTTCTATTTCTGTCCTAACTATTAACAGCCTCCCCTTTACTACTTCTGAACTGGATAAGATGGTAGCATTTGTTGTTGTTGTGAACAGGACAGCTACTCCTGCACTAAGAGTAGAGGCATGTCTAAGGGCAAGAGGACCCTCCCATCATAAACCCCAGTCTACTTCATCTCTAGGTGTCTCTTAACACACAAAAAAATAAAAATAACACAATGTGTTTCTGAGCAGAGATCTCAGCTATTACTGCTCTTTTCTGACTGTCTCTCCCTCCATTGATGTTTAGCGACCCTGTTTTTAATTTCCTCATAGATAAATCAGAGCAGAGAAACTGGACAGGAAAAATACAGGAGTCAGTGAAGAAGGAGAAACACCATGTGATGCATGATCATTTTGACGTACTCCTCGTCTTTCTCATGGTTTTGACTTTTGCATCCTTCCTCATGGTTGTCATATGTTTCTTAAGACGGAAGCGTTTCTTCTCATCCAGCTGATTGAAACCAACCTGTCTTTTCAAAACAGCCACAGATCTAATAAATTTATCACTGTCTTCAAAGTATTCGTCTGCTTTAACCGCCCTCCCAAAAGTTTTGTCCAGAAAGCTGTTAATTTCTTCTAGGGTGTAAAGAGAAGTGTTTCTAGCAGGGGTCCCAAGTGAGGATACACTGTCTGAGTCTGAGTCTTCCACCATTTCTTCGCCTGACTGTTTGACAGACTCTGTCCCTCATTAGTGTCTGTGGCTGTGGCATCTGAGGAACCTGCTTCCTCAACATGTTCTTCTGTCTGTGAAACTGCAGCAGCTGCAGACTGAGTGGAGTTTTCTACATCCTCAGACACACGTAGCTTCTTAGACTGACTCTGACCCCCTAAATCCTCGTCTCCAGGCTGTGAAAAGGCCGCAGCACTCACAGTCTCATTCACAGATTCGCCACCACTCAGAACTCTGACGCGAGTGGACTTTGCCGATTCGGTGGGAGCGGACTCCTCCGCTTCGGCGCTAGGCGCATCTGCCACCTCTGAGCGAACAACACCGGCAGCAGCTTGCGTGCCGCTGCTGTCACCTGCCGCTTCATCGGGTCGCTGTTTATGCGGACACGAGAAGCGTTTATGTCCAACATCTCCACATTCACAACATTTAAGGCTCCCGGAGCTAGCGTACACCATGTAGTGACCGTCACCATATTTGACTCTGAAGGACACCTCCAGAGTGTTCGTGGGTGAATCTAGAAACATAAAAGCCTGTCGCCTCAGGGACTGTACGTGCTTCAGTTTGGGGTCCTTACAACCTAAATTCAGCGTTCTGAAACCGCTAGAAAATGTTCCGAACCTGCGGAGCTCAGACTGTAGGAGCTCGTTGGGTATAAACGGGGGAACTCCGGATACCGTGATCCGCGTTGAGGGAACCGACAGTGGGGAAACCTGCACGAAGCCATCCCTAATATACAGGCCACTTTCAATCAGCTGATACACCTGGCGTTCTTCTTTTAAAAACGCCACCACTGCTTTGTTCATCCTGGAGGCGAAAACTAAATTATCATGTCCTATCTGTTCGCCGACAGCCAGCAGGACCTTCTCCACCCTAATGTAATTTTCCGGCGGGACTATCCTCACTCCCTGACGGAGGATGCGTCCCGGGGGACACCATTCCCCCAGAGACCACCGCCAAAATCCAGCGGTCTCTTGGTTGATACTCAAAAAACGATATTAAAGAGAAAGCTTACCTGTTCATGCAAAGATAAGATGAGAAAGTACAAGGAAATATCCGTAAACAGACCCTGTTCAAAACTCTGTGCCACTCACACGTCCACCACCACCACTCATTCACACCAGAAACGGAAAGAGAGGAGAGGAGAGTAGAGGAGAGGAGAGGAGAGGAAAGGACAGGACAGGACAGGACAGGACAGGACAGGACAGGACAGGACAGGACAGGAGAGGAGGATGTACAGAATTAATAATATTGTGATTTGAGTTTCCAGATATTGTTCTTTATACGTTATACTTCCCAACCAACAGGAGGCTCTCCAGCAGTCACACTATACATTTGTGTGTACGTACATTTGTGTGTGTGTGTGTGTGTGTGTGTGTGTGTGTGTGTCAGACCTAGCGTCAGAGAAGCAACTGCTCCCGGGAAGCAGGGCATATCTTCAGTTCTTAACAGCTGGTCCCTGCAGTTGCCATTTTCCACACATGAAAGGGTAACAGTCACATAGTGTGTACACGCATGCAAGCGTGTGTGTGTGTGTGTGTGTTTGTACGTAAGACATGAAAGGGAAAGGCAGCAACAGGCTTCACTAAGAAACATCAACTGTGTCGTAAATCAGCACTACCCTGATGCACGACTTTAACAGAACAATTTGTGTGTGTGTGTGTGTGTGAGAAAGTGTGAGTTGTACACACATACTGCAACTATGCTTGTATGTCATACATGTGTATGTGTATCCATGTTGAGACTGACTGATTGCAGGAATGAGATATGTCTCACATGATGGTGCCAGAGACAAGGGTTGTATAAAGTTGTATGTGATGTTATTTTTCATCAAATTACGTAGATGATACAACCTAAAACAAAAGAATTTTCAAATAACCCAGTTTTTGTGGCAAAATAATAAAAAATACTCAATAAACTGTTAGTACAGACGGACGTGTCTCTACTTCTTCTCACCACCCAGAAATGTAGCTGAAATATCCTGTATAAGAACGCTGCCATCTTGTAAATTTAAAGCCAGAGTCTGTAAGGCAGCGATCATGGGATGGAGTCAATGATACATGTGTTCGACCAATCGTCAGTCTCGCTTGTCAATCATGACGATTCACTCTATTTTTATATCATCAAATAATTAATAAAAAACTAAATTATCAGAAACAGCTCCACTTGAACAAGTGTAATACAACCTAAAATGACAAATTTGATTTGTACTTTTTGAATTTGGTCCATATCCCATCGGCTAACATGGAGGAGGTGGGATTCATTATCAATTCTCAAGTCAAGTCACCAAATTATGATCCTGTTTCGAGATTTTGTCTCTTACTTATTTCACCCTGCAGCAGTTTGGATAGAAATTTCCTGCAGATTTATTTCGCGAAAAAAAACTTTAAAATATGAGTTTGAAGTTAATTACAGTCCAACTGAACTTATAATAGTTTTTAATTTTTAAATGTTATAATCTGGACCTCTTCAATTTTATATTTCCCCAAACACAGTTCGACTAAAATCTATATATACTAGTTGCACTTACACTATACTGGACAAGGCCTGACTGCAAGAATATGAAGTTAATAAATGTGTATTAATATGCTGTCTTAAGCATTTCATTCAAAAGAGAAAAATGAGCATGTGTGCAGATCCGGCAAGTTTAGCTGCCTCAAACAGGAGGCCTTGCAGGAAATGGATAGACACTAATAACTGATGATGGTGCACAACATATCCCACAATTATCATCTTGTCCTTTGTGGATTGAAAACTTTCTCCTTGCTTCTTGCAGAAATTCTGCTCAACCCTGTTACACTGACACTGTGTCTGTGAGAAGACTCTGGTTTCAGCACAGGCCTCAATGAAACCTCAAATTACCACCAAGGAAAGTTGACTTTATTATCACAGCTGTCTTGACCTTGTTCCATTTATGGTCTATGTATAGAAAATAAAGGCTCAATTTCACTGCTCTCAATTACTGACCTTTCAGCAAAATGCCAGCTTTAAGGTGTGTTAGTGCAGTGCTATAGGAAGAATTTAAAACTTGGTTATGCCAACTTTTAGGGAAATCCTCGCTGAGCCAATCAATCAACTCTGCACCAATACATGTACAACAATGATCACATGACAAATCAATTCTGTTCTTTCCATTACATCACATTTTCAGATATCTGCATTTTTACAGTGTGTTGTGTTGTTTAACTGGTACCCTTATGCATGAACACATTCCATACGTGACATTTCATTTCCTTAGCACAACAATTGGGTGTTGGGTTGACTTCTATGGTGGCTCGCTTTACAGGCTGCTATATTATCTGGTGTGAACCAGGTCAGTGGCTATAATGGCAGCGCAGCAGCCAACCGGCACCGGAGGAAATGGCCGAAGGAGTGAAACAAACAACCTTTCAATTAGTACAGGGCTATGTCCAGATCCATTCCTAGAATTTAGTTCAATCTTGGCCCAGATAGTTTCGTGAACATCTGTTTATATGTAATCCTGCTGACAATCAAACTTGGTGGAGGGAACAAATTGCTATTTCTATTCTATTTATTACAATGATGAACAACACAATCAGCTGCACATATAATGCTGGTGTTGCGTGTTCTGGAAACAGCTGAGATTGAAAGATTAGAACTGAATTTAAAAAGTGACTCTTTAAACCACCTTCTCACTTTTCAAGGTAGGTACTGAAAGTGCAGTCACAAATCACAAATCAGTCTAAAATATATAATCAGCTGTATCAATTTGAGACAGTATCAATCCATGATGGGAGGTATATACATATGTATGCATGTATATAAATGGCTGTGATTGTTTCAGACTGTAACAGCTCAAACTATTTAAAACAACAGAAGCTCTGGAGCAGAACAAATCGATGGTCAGCTTGTGCTTCCTGTAAAGTCACTTCCTCCGTCTCAGAAGCTATCGTCACCTCACTGCTTCTGGCCGCTAGACAAAATAACCCATAAGGCCCAATCATAACAGAGGGTCGTTTGGTCATGACCTGTGCAGTAAAAGAGCGACAGAGGGTTATATTTCTCCTCCACAAAGAATTCCCAATTCATTTCTCTCCCTTTGCAGCGTTTCCGCCTCTGCGACTTCTCAATGCCACAGACCCTCTGGCTGATTCGGTACCTCGGAGCATTAATCACCAGGCTGGAGCGCTTTAACAGCCAGCCACAGCCGCAGACCCTCCCTCCCCAACCCCGTGACCCCCATCATCCCTCAAACACCATCTCCATGCCCCAATAAATTCACAGCAGGACATTGACGTAGTCCGTTTGTCTTCTTTCCTCACACTTCCTGCCTGATGTCATCACTACAGACAAGAGGTGTCATAATAAAAGACAACAAGGGAAAATAGTTCATTTTACATTTTGCCATTTTTATGACCAAAATGTCATAAAAGTTCAAGCACATGCATTATTTCTTTACCAAATATACTTTTGTACCAGACATTTCACCACAGATGGTAGAAACTGTCACACACATATAGTACATACAGTATCTTTGCTACTTAAATAGGTGTGTGGTATCCTGTCAGTGTCAACAACAATAAGAGTTTGGTCTACAGTAAGAAAAAAGTGAATTGCAATTGGTCAAATGGTAACACAAATTAATTTAACATATAAAATGTAACTTCGACCACTCAAAACAATAACAAAAGACCTAATTTGATTACCTTGTCAAACAGTTGAAACACCTGTTACCACCATGTACCTGAAATCTGAACCAAGCAGTTGCTCATATACACACACACAGTGTATGTGTGTAAGTCAAATTTTTTCTTCAAATTCAAATTAATTAGATGTGTAACTTGTTAACATTAGGTTGAACAATTAAAAACTTTTTTTTCCAATTCTTTTTAAATCTTATGTGAGTGACCTCTCTGTCCTTTGGTGTCATTGTGATGTTTGGAGCTAAGGTATTAGCTTTAATTCTTTTTGCATATGTTGGTCTATTCTGTTTTTTTTATACAAGTTTGGTTTATTAGACTGGTATATATACTTTTGTACTTCACAGCAGTGTCATTGAAGACCTGCCTGCTCTCTGTCATCATTTGGTCAGAATTATTATCTTTGTCTCCACTGACACTGCTTGGATTCATTTACCTTTATAATCCTGATCCTGCGGTGTCAGCTTGTCCTTTCATCAACAGCCTCTGAATATAAGCTAGCAACAATAGTTGACCAGTATTTATTGTTCCAACACATAATAGGCTGATGTCTCCCCCATATGTGACACAAACATGAAGGCAAAATCTGCCCAACCCTATACACATACATACAATGAGAGAATGTTGTTGTTATTAACTTTTTTTAAATATTTCCCCAGAATTGTTGTAGTCAATATCAAAATAATTAAGAACAGTGTAATACTGTAAAAAAAAGAAGAAACATGTCAATTCAAAGACTCAATTGCTTTTATCAGAACATTTTCTTGAAGTATAATCTGAAAATAAATTACATTGTGAGTGTTGAGCATAAAAATTAAGATCTAAGAGAAAAAGGCTGAAAATTAACGTGTTATGTATTTTGCCTGAAACCCCCATCATTGCAATCTCGAGTTAGATCTCACGCTGAAGATACAATTAATAATGTCAAAGAGATTTCAGGATCAAGAAAGAGCACAGTGGCCAATCCTGTGGGTCACTGCCCCCCTTCCCAACTAGGTCATTACTGAAGATGTGGGGCTAAAACCGGATAAAAGAACCTTCACTGCATTGTGTGAATTTCTCAGGACCCCATCTCATATTTTGTTATGTTCACTTACTTCATGGTGGCTTAGTAATAGGGGGCATGCAAATCTAGATTTTAAAGCATGGCTAACAAAGGAAAAAGGCCATTCTCTCTGTATTTCAAAACAGCTAGATGCTTCAGGTTTCAGCTCTTGCCCTTAGGATATTGTCCAGACTGGAACTCTCCCACTTAATACAATGCAGTTGTTAACAAATAGCAAGGTACTTGGCCTTGTTTTGGACCAATCCCAGAGGACACACTTACCTATAAAGACCCTGAACGTAGCCCTACCCTTTTGAACAAACTGAGAAGATGTACTAGCCTTCAAGCAGCAGAATCAAGGTTTTAGAGGAGAGATTAACCAATTCAAGGCAAAGCTAAAGAAACACAATGAAGATTATTTTACTTTTACTCGCCTTGATAGTCAAAAGTAGTCAGCTAACGGTGGATGAGTGTGGAACAGAAGCAAGAAGGCCACGGGCTGATGACATTACAGTGCAGTGTGGTACTTCATCCATTAGTCTGGCGATCCAAGTCTGCCCAGTCATCTACACTGGCTACAACGACACTCTGCTGATCCTGAACTCAATGTTGGACACAACCTGTAGAGCAACCCTCGATGAATCTGTGAGTCCACCTGTTGCCCGCTTCAACTTCCCCTTAAACATAACCAACGCCTGTGGAAGTGTATTCCGGACCACCAGTGCTGCTGGAACAGGTATATTCTCTGACTTCTCCAACATCCAGACGGTCAACATCAGCGGTATAGTTCGGTCCGTTGATCTAACAACTGGCACAGTCACCTACAATGCTGAAGCTTAAGTACTACTACTCCTGCGCCTATCCCTTAGAATATCTGATCAACAACACCCAGATCGATGTGTCCTCTTCCTCCATTGCTATCAAGGACAACAATGGAAGTTTCATCAGCACCCTGAGCATGAAGCTGTTCCGTGATTCTGAATACGAAATACCCATGGTCATTCCACAGCTGGGCATCGAACTGAGGACCAAGGTGTATGTTGAGGTCAAGGCGACTAACTTGACAGGCCAGTACCATATCTTGCTTGACCGGTGCTACGCCACCATCTCACCACTGCCTTCTAACTCCAGCTTCTTCAACCTGCTTGTCCCTTGCTCCAAGGATCAGTTCACCACCATTATTGAGAACGGTGACAGCCAGAGCTCCCGCTTCTACTTCCCAGCCTTCCGCTTCATCGAGCAGCAGGACCAGACCGTGTCCACCTACCACATTCACTGCGTCACCCGACTGTGTGAGAAGAGCACCTGCAGCGCATTCAAGCAATGCAGCAGCCGGAGGAGGAAAAGGAACACCGTTGACACAACTGCAGAGGGTATTGACCAAACTTACACTGTCACCTCTGGAGTGATCATCACCAAAGCTGACACTGGCGAGTCCAAAGAGAAGCCCATTGCTGCCGAAGAAAAAGATGAATCTATTGTAGGGCTTGGGGTGACTGTCGGCTTTCTCACTGTTGCTTGCCTTATTGCCCTTGGTTTTGCAGCCGTGTTTTACAAACGGCTCAAGATCTAAGGAGGCATCCATAAGCTGAAATGCAGAATACTTGCCTCAGCCCTATATGGGCCAAACACTTTCTGCTCCAACATTTTATTTCTTTGGTGGAGGACTAGACTCAGTTCATCAATCATCTGTTGGGAGATCTTTTTATGTCAGTTAGTGTAGTCCTATGTGTGTATCAGTCCTGGAGAGATAGTTGGTGAAAATGACGCATTTAGAGGATTCAGTAGATTTTGCTAGTGTTATACATTCCTCATTCCCGAAATGGACTAAGTAAAGCTTTGAGAGTTAATGCATGTCTGCACTTTATAAGCTTTAAAAAATAATAATTATGGAATAACAAAAATGGTAACTGGAGGGAAAATATCCCAAAACACCACGTCTTTATCCTAAATGTGGAATGTTTTGAAAGTGAACTCAGAGTAACTTTAAAAGTAGTATGTCTAAGTTATTGAATTCTTAATATTTCATCAAATAAAGCTGTTGAACTGAAAAAGCTACACTGGCCAAATCCAGAAGCTGCTTTTGTTTTTCACTGAGTTGACACCAGCTTTCAAACTAACCCCACAAAGCCCATTTGGCCCCACTACACTTAAGAGTGGAAACAGGGTTGTTGTAATGAATTAGGATATGAAGAATTAATCTGTATTGTAACGCTGGGTTCATACCGGCGATTCTGCTTTCTCCGCTTGTTGTTGTATGTAACCTGTTCAATGTAGGGGTTCGGGGGTAAATGATGATGGTCTTCATAGCCCCCACCCCCCGGATGGGCAGATAGGGAAATGTAATAATGTGAGGGGCAAAATTGAAAATCCAGGACAACAGCAGGGAAATCCAAAGTATGGGATGCATATTGGATCATTTATATCATATATAATATGTAATTTATATCGTTTAAAATAATTTTTCAGTGTGTTTCGGGAAAATAGACCTGACGCCGAAACCATAGGTGCAGAGCATGAAGCGGAGCGCAGCCGATGTGAACAACACAATTGGGTAACATGGGGCGGAAAGGAGGCGCCCGTTTTTTCTTGGCGCTGCGTGGTGCGGCACTTCTGTGTCCGGTGTGAACCCGGCTTCAGGCTGTTTTCCTTGTTTGTTAACCATCACTGATTTCTCTGCATTAATCTACTGCTGTTTAAAACAAAGACAAGAAAAAATAAACATATTAATCAAATTCAGCGTCCTTCATCATTGTATTAGATGTTAAAATGTCAGCGTGTGTGTTTGTGGGGGGGGGATTAACAATTAATCCCATTGTTTCAAGAGAAATAAAAATACATTTTAAAAATGGCTACCCAAACATATTTACTAACCCTAACCCTTTTAACTTAAAGGTTTTGCTACATCATAAGTGAAGTTGTTTCAGTTAAGAAAGAAAATTATGAACATTATTCATGGATGCATGTAATGGTATGTTGCTTATTTATTACAGCACCTGAGAGAAATACATGCAAAACCACAGAAAGACAAATATAATATATCTATCAAAAACAATAAGCTCAACGATGCCCTGTGCATTTTCTTTTTAGGCAGCATGAATGTGGACTGCTTGTCAAAGTTTCCCTGTCTCCTGTGTGAAAGTCTCCCAGGTGTCCTCTGGCCCCTTGAGGCCTGTGTATATGTCAGAGGAGGAAACAGCCTGACAATGTGGACACACAGGACAATATATCTCTGACCCCTCTGGGCCACAACTGCCCTGTCTCACTGTGTCTTGCTCCGGAGGTGAAGGTTGATGAATTGAAAGAAGATGCTGAGCCCCTTTTCACGAGGGTTATACGACCAGACCTGAGATGAAACGTTTTCACTAATAATTCTTTGTGCTTGTTTGAGTCCTTCTGTAGTGCCATGTAGACAGCCTGTTTCCTGCTCCAGGTCATGCAATTTAGAACCTCGTAATAACACAAAACAAAATGTATGTATACCTGCTTGCAGACATACAGGATGCATTCAAAGCACCTCTGCTTTGCTGTCATAAACAGATTAGCTCACACATTATGCCGTCATGCGTCATCCAGGTAATACATTAAAAGCATGCATATCCACAAGGAGGAATAATTGGAAGTTTATCAGTCTTCCCTTTGGAAAGTTGCTACTGTAAGGTTGAAAATTAGGTTAATTTATGTGTTTTTTAATTTGTTAACAGAACCTTCAAGTTACACTACAAAATGAATAAAACATTTGAGACTCAAAGCCCCTCACCTACATCCTCATCATGGTCTCAGGTAACACAGGGATCTGGAGTTTACTAACCTGTGAGCTACACCAGCATCTTACTTGAAACCTCCATGGGAGAGAAGTATTTAATTGTTTGACACCAGTGAGTCCCCCGACTGGAGGGATGAGGATCATAGTCCTGTTGTCCCCTTTGTCTCTTAATTTTCTTACATTTTCAAGTGCATTATTTGTATCCACACTTGAAGTCCAACATAGAGAGAAAACCTCAATGACAGTTCAGAAAAGTATAAATAAATATAATGGCACTAAATGGAAGGCAGACCTCTGCCAAGGTTAGTCTCCTTAAATCCCACATGTTTGTTTGGATATAGCTTTGAAACTATTACAGATACATACAAACTGTTGATTCTTAATCCACAATATCTCAGCTACACATTGTTGCTATGTTACAAGGTTGTATATTCATGACTTTTTACTTTAAAAAATCTTGAGCCCCTATGAAACCATGTAAAAATCTGCTAGATTTTTATTGAAAACAGACAATATCAATCCTCTAAATATGCTTGATTTTTTTACGTACGGATCCATGCATTATTCGATGGACAATGTTTAAAAAAAAAAACTGAACGCCAATGATAAAATGAACGCCAATGATAAAATGATAAACACAAAATCTCGGATCTAACCCTTTGTCTGGCTTCATGACAAAATTCATCCATCTGCTTTTCCAAGCAGGTCAGAAAAAATACTACAGTGATTACTTGCAAGTACTACACAGTATGAAGTGTGAATAAGTCACCCTATAAGCCTCATGCTTTAAAAGAGCTGTACACGACGAGCAGGTCCCTACTGTATCTGTCTACTGTAATAAAAGATACAGGATACGGTGTGATGGAAAATCCAGAGATTCAGAAGAAACATTTGGCATTGGCACACACGCACACACACACACACAGACGTGCGCACGGAGCAACTTAACCACGGGTTTCATACTAAAACCCTAAACCTGATCAGCTCATTATTTGCTGTGGACACAGGCGAATCTGGATTTGAACCGTTTCCCAGAGTCATGCTGGGTTTGATCTATGGCACTTTAACATCCAGTGAGGTTTGGCGAGGAGATGATAAGAGAAGGAGAACAAGAGGAAGAACGAGATGGAGGGAGAGGCAGTAGGAAGTAGGCCCATTCTTTGATTGCCCTCCCGTGTGTGAGCATTATACATTCTATGAGATTTATTCTCTCAGGCTCTTTTCAGGGGAGTTGAGTGCTGGGAAGTCTATTTGTCTGCTCGACTGTCCCTGACTCCAGCTGGCATGGACATGTGCAGTATGCATGCAGCAGATTGAATTTCATTTATGCTCAGATTCAAGCACTAGTCATATCTCAGAGGCCGAGCTGCAGAAAGTCTCATCGGCTGAGTGAAACCACAAAGAGACAGTTGTGCTTTTTAGGCAAAGTGATTTGAAAGGAACGAGAAAAGAAAAAGTATAGAGATTATTCTGACTGAGGCAACTAGATTTCGCTCATTAACTTTCTGATATAAATGCAGGTTTTAAACCCAGGTGATTCATTTCTTAAGGAACAATTTCAATTTCAGTAATTATCACTGCCACTTTCAAACATTAACTCTTGAGAATTCCCGGAAAATTGGGTCAGGGCTTTTTCCAGGGCATCACATATGAAGGATGCAGCAGGGGTGGAGCTTGGGTAGAGTTTGCAAGCGGCAGGAAATTACGTATAAATTCTGCTGCGAAAATTCTTGCTCGTCGTGATATTCCTGGACGTGTTCCCACTGTATTCTCACATGGGCTTGCTCAGACATTTTGCGAACATCTTCCAAGGGGGCTGGCATGAATAGTTCTGGAAACTATCCAGAGCCACTTACTCAGACATTTGTGTTCTCACATGCAATTTCAGGAATTGGAAAATGTCTTGAGGTCAGTGCATGCATGAAATTAATTTTATTAATATTACTTATGAAATACTTTTGGTGTTTTTGGGGAGGTTTTCTGTCTTGACCAAACAGAGCGTATAAAAATTGGCATCTGAAGAGAAATTGGCTTTTTCAAAACAATAATTTCCCTTTACAAATAATATTAAAGCAACACTATGTACATTTGACTGAGCAACAGCACCCTCTGTCCGAGCAATTATTTGGTTTTTATGTAGAGAAAAAAAGTCTATCAGTGTGTTGAGTGGAGCTCTGACGGCCAAGTCCCTGAAACACAACTGAACAGTGGATATTACCCATGATCCCCAGTTTCCTGAACCAGAAGAGTTTCTGCTCTAATAAATCCACCAAACTCTGTTTAGAATTCTTCTTATCTTAAGTTTCCTGCTGAATATTGGATATAAATGCTGGTTTTGAATGACCTCTGAGTCTTTTTAAATGATCTACAGTTCAGCTTTACTCTTTAACCTGCTGGACCTCATTCTGATCATACCCACTCACCAAAGTTACATAGAACAGAAGTTCAGGGTGAGGAGTGGGAATGAGAGAGGAAACATTCTCCATGTTCACAACCATCAAACTCTTTTTAATCAAACAGCTGTTTCAAAGAAAAATGTTGCATAGTGTTGCTTTAACAAGGGCTCTCTTCTGTTCTAGTGTGACAGTGAGCCAACACGGACCTGGACTCTGAAACAGAAGCAGCTGAATGTCATTTTATTATCTGCACATTGCTTTTTCTACTGTGACATGTAAAAATGTCTTAAAAGTGCTAGGCTTTGGAATGCATGTGTAGTAGATTGTTTCAGCCAGGAAATCTGAGAGAGGCCAAACAGCATGGGATGTAAAATAAAATGCTACAATAAAGCCTGTAATGAAATCAGAAACCAGCTGGCTTTCAGATACTGTATATCAGCATTATGTATCCTCCGATGGCCTCGTGGCCCCGGTGTGCTGATATGACAACAGCAAACGGCCTTGAGCAGCGGTAGTGAGATGATCGCTGAGCATGCTAAACGTATTACTTCAGTTTACGGCTCAGCAGCAGGAGGCAGGCCGGCTGGAGGACGGAGGAAACAGGAGGAGGGAGACCTGCTGTCCGTAAACACAGGAGAGCATGCATGTGTGAGAGAGTGTGTGTCAGTGTGGGAAAAAAAGACCCAAACTAACGTACCTGTCGGATGCAGTTTCATCAACTTAACTGTTAAGCTCTTCATATTTCCATCCCACATCAATCACGTTTCTTTCGGGCATTCTTGATTTATGCATTAACATCTGGATTTTCAAATATCACAGGAGGATTACAAGTAAAATTATTTCTTCTACTTGGTCATTTTCTCTTTATTTGTGTATTATTAAAAAAATAATCTCCCACATTTCGAGCATTGCTTTCTTATTATAAATCTTTTTTTTAAATAACACAGACGCACAATTTCAGCTCCATAAATCTGCTCCTCCCTGCAGAGAGAGATGACACTGCCTCCTGTAGAGCTGGCATGGGCAGACAGAGGGAGCCGCATATATCATATCAGCAGTACATGGACTCCTGCAGTTCAAGTTAAAGACGGACAACCTTTCAACAATCTGTACGTATGCATGTTCATTTCTTTAGGTCTTCAAATGTCCAGACTGTCCCGAAAATGTGGGATTGAACTATATGTGTTCAACTACATCAGAGATAAGGCAGTTGTGTCTGTGTGTAATGGTGAGGCGGGTCTGGTACATATAAGTATGTTTAAATAATATCTACTGCTTGTGATTGAATGTGATTTAATCATTCGTTTTTGTATTTGTAATGCTGTCAGGTACGGCCCATATTTTTCAAATAGCTCAACGACTATCAGCTCACATTCACGTCCATCCATTATCTGTAGGCTACCATTATGCCTGAAAGGTCTCTGTGGGTTGGAGCCAGGTTCACCCTGAACACTTTGCAACCATTCAACGCTCACACTCACGTCACACAGGGGCAATACAGAGTCTTCAATGAGAATGGCACTCAGTAGAGTGCATACCTCCGCCAAGGCCAGTTGCCTTACATCTAATCAGGGCACATATGTGTTTTGGATTTCAATCTAAAACAGTTTTTGTTTCATATTTTAGTTATTTTGTTCATTAACCCTTGTGTTGTCCCTGCTTCCCCTGGCTGTTGGACCCCTCACATAGCCCACCCCATATTAGGACGCACACGTAGGACACCCGCGGCACACAGGTGTGAGTTTTACAGTCCTTCTTCCTGCTGCTAGGGCTATGGAGGAGGCTTTTACAGCCTTCACAACCGCGGCGGATTCTTCTGTGCAGGGGATGCGCTCCCTTCGTGCGATGAACGGAGTCACGAGAGCCTTTCCCAGCTGCTCTAGGAACACCCTCCGCTTGTTCCGCTTGCCCGGCATCCAGTCTGGGTTGATCTCTCTCCATATCATGAAGGCGTTGTAGGAAGAGACGTCGATCATGTTGTGAAAGGCGACCAGGGGCCAGCGCGCAGTCATCCTCCTGCAGCTGTACGTTCTGATCACCTTGTCTATGTTGTCCATGCCACCTTTGTTGCGGTTGTAGTCCAGGACGATGACCGGTTTCCCGTCCTCGCGGCCGCTGATGTCGGCCTCGGCGTGCCGTGTGCTCAGGAGTACCACGTTCCTGTTTTTCTTTGGGATGTAGGACACCAGAGTGGTGGTGGGCGTGAATGCGAACTTGGATGAGAACACCTCTCTTCCCTTGACAGTGAGCAGCCCGGTCGGGAGCTCAGGCTTGTTCTTCCAAACCGTGCCAACCACGGTGAGCTTCCTCTCCAGGAGCTGCCGTGCAAGTTCATAGGAGGTGAAGTAATTGTCGCACGTTACGTTACAACTGTGCAGTCCCTCCGTTACATCGAGCACTACCCGCAACCCCTGGTTCCGTTCTGGGCGTCCGCCGCTCGGCTTTCCGGCATACACTCCGGCATCTTCCAAGCGTAGCTGGATTTCGAATCGCATGCCACCCATGACTTGATCCCGTATTTCGCCGGCTTGCTGGGCATGTACTGACGGAACAGACACCAGCCTAGGGAGAAAAACAGGAGGAGAAGAGATGAGAGGAGAACAGGTTCTCCAACAGCTATTCTCCCAGCAACCATCCTCTGAACCCGAAGACGACGCGAAAGAGCCAGAACGGGTTAAAGGAAATGGGACACATTTCAACAGTCAACGCTGCTGACCCATACCCTGATTGTGCAGTAAAAAATAAAAATAAACCTCATCTCCCAATCTGAAATTTCATCTTGTGGCTCTGTGTGATTGTGTGTATGTGTGTTTGTGTTTCTGTTGCTTAGTTACAGAAAATATTACGAGGAACAACAAATTGTGAAAAGCAAGAGCAGGGATTTATTTTCTTGGACTGAGGACCAGGAAGTGTTACTGAGTAGTAACTGTTAAGAACTAGAGTGTGGATATCTGACCTGCTGTAAACCTGACCTGGGTCAACCTCCCGGGTGCTGACAAATAGTTTTAAATGATATTGGGGTTAGGGTGATGTTGACTGGGCTTCCTACTTAACTTAACACATGGCTGTAATCAACAAAAATGTTGTGCTCGGGTCAGGTTTGGGTAGAAAAAAATGAATTAATCTTGGGTTAGTTTTGTGTTGGGCTTGGTCTTAACAGATATTTGTGGCCTGATAAGAAGCAGTCAAGAAGCAAATGTGGGTTACTGTGTCTTCATTTTTGCTTGCAGTATGTGTCTCCGTTTATGCCTGTCCATTCTACGATGCCCAGGAGTTTGGAAACTAAAACGGGGCCAGCAGTATTTACAAACGTCTCTGTTTATAATGCGGATTTAACCTATGGCTTAAACTGATTCCCTATATGTTCAATCCTTGCAACAACATTTGCTGAGTAGTTCATTCTTGAATGAAAAGTGACAGCCATGGTATTTACAGTGTGGTCAAACAACAATGTATGAAGAACAGAGATGCTGTGATCAGAGTCCAACTGTAAAACATTTCTGGTGCAGTGTAAGAATTCCTCATTCCAAGGCCTGACTTCAACTAAACTGTAAGAGAACACAAGTAAGGCAAAATAAATTAGGGGATATTTTCATAAATTGGATCCAGACACAATAAATCTGGGACATTTCTCAGAGACATCATGAATCTCTACTCAGCAAAGATTTTTATTAAATACGCTATCCTGTCAATCGTGTCTCCGCAGCAGTAAGTCCAACATGGATTCTCCACAGTGACAATTTCTGTGGGATTGTTTATGAAATGCAGATGTCCGTAAAATCCAGGATTACTTAAAACGCATCTTCATCATCAGTCTGTTCATATACGGATGGTTTATTAGAACAACAGCAGCAGGATGATGGGTGGCATGTGTTGGGTGTTGTCTATGTTGGAATGTCAGTGGATGTGAGGAAAGCCCCGGGATCTTTCACTTGTTTCATACCGACAGGGAATAAAAGTTCTCCCACAGTCAACCAGAGAACTAATAAATGTTAGAGGCACAGTTTAAAATAAACAGTAAAAAATAAAATGAGCTGATACTTAATAGATTAATAAATGATGTTAGCCTGCAAATACCCAGCAAAATTCTTACTGATTGAAAAAGCTGTTATGCAAGCTAGATATGTGTTAACCCCGCCTACTCCATGTTAGTAGAAAGGACAAACTAAAAAAGTGCACGTTATATCAATTTTTCAGAGGTGGTTTCTGTTGCTTTAGGTAGTTCATATCACATTGAGATTTGTTCAAGTTTGGTTTTCAATTTGTTGTTTGATGATATTAAATTGTCATGATTGCCGACTTGCTATTGGTTGAGGGTCTGACCTCCTTACTGTGGCTCCACACGATCACAACTGTGAAGACTCCAAATTATGTAGTTGGCACAACATGGTTTCATTTCTGGATAGTGGGAGGAAGTGGAGATGCGTCGTCCATCTTCATATACAATCCTTACGTAAAATGACAAAATGTGGTGTCGTAAAAAGTTTGGAGCAATATGATGATTTCAAAATATAAATTTTAAAAAAAAGATTATCTATAATCTTTAAAAAAAGAATCCAAGTGTATCTTTGTAAACTCTGTCTATTTTTATGCTGCATGGTTTTTCTCACTGATAAGGAAACAGGACTCTGGAAATATGCCCCAGTGTCTGTAAAGAGCCCTCATCTTGACCTTACCCGTCAAAAATTGAAATTGTAGTATTACACAGTAACACAACACAGTTTACTATGGCGGCAGAACTCTCCGCAAATCACAGTTCCCACTGCAAACAGTTGACGTGAAACAACAGAGCTGATTTGAGTGTGAACAGGGATTTTCATTCAGTGGGTTTTAAAGATCAATTTGTGGGCATTTATGGGAATCTAAAATCTCAATTCCAAAAGGAAAATAAGAAGGAGCATTGAATCTGTGAGAAATTTCAATCCAACCAAATAAAAAAAATAAACTAACAAGGAGCAGAGGGACGGAAAAAAGAACGGTTTGGCCCCGAGTTAAGTTCCTGCTTTGTATTGACTATTATCACGGCTGCTCCTGTCAGCACACACCTTGTTCAGCATTGATATCTGTATGTGGAGGAGAGAAGGATGGCTCAGAGCTGAGGGTGAAGAAGTGTGAGCGGAGGGAGACATGATGAGTGAGGACTCCACATTTATTCCTCCATGGGGAGAGGGCTGTCATTGCTGGATTCCTGTGAATGAGGTATGGCAGCCAGTTCCTGCGAGCCGGATAATTCACCGTTCTAGGTCAGATGTATCCGACGTGGAAGTGACACTTCCACAATCGTGTCGAGAATTCACACGAGGCCCGGCCGCCCGGACTCCCGCAGAGCCACTAATTCTGGCAGTTTTAAGAGGGACGGTCACCGACAGATGTGATGGACAGGCTGTGGAGGTGTTGAGTTATTCGCATGCTTAATCCGAGCTGTAACAATAGCAGAGAAGGTTGAGGATGAATTGTCTCACCAGGGAGCTTTCAGTGACAAATTAAACAAGATGAGTGTGAGAATACAACTTGACATTTATCTCAGTTGGCTACAGGCATTAAACAAGTAGAGAAGTTGAAGGTATGAAAGGCTGAAGCTGCTTTCAGACACTGAACCCCAGATATTCCAGATCTCCTGAAACTATGCAGAGGGTCTGTGTGTGAGACAAAACCGGAAAAAAAGGAATCAAGCTAACAAAAAGAATACAAACATCTTCGGATGAAAAAGAGGATCCATAAACGTAGAAGACTCAGTCCAAGATGTCAACGTGGAAAGTCAGATTCGAGAGTTTTGGAGATAAGAACTAATCCTGGTGTTGATGTGCTCAACCTTAAACACGTGATTTTATACATCATGTCCTGCTTCCTGCTGCTCTACTGAAACACTACATGTCATCTGAACGCTTTTCAGATGACAAACGAGAAAGACGAACTCCAGATCCACTTGTGCAGACATTGACTGACAACAACTTTTAAGAGTCAATCGCATGGTGCCCTTTCGCAAGAGAAACTCTGTCCTGACAACGCCACCTCCCGCTTAGGGGCAGGAGGAACACTTAAACCCTCATCTTTATCAGTCTATCATGTGACCAGCTCTGTGGCTTCCCGGAACAGGAACAATTGACAAGAGGAATACTTTGTACATGAATAATTGAGCTTTATTACAAATAGCACAGTCCCACCACAGAAGGAAGACAGTGTGTCAGCACGGACCTGGCCTTGTACAGTGTCCACTATGGCTACAGAAGGGAGGAGATAGTAATAGGCACCTAGTACCTACAGCCTAACCCACTACAGGTAAACCTCAAGTATCAATATGACGGGCATCTACTGGACCCAGCAAGCAGACAGCTGTTCGGGGGAGATAAAAAAAAGAGTCCACCGCAACAATGTGCATGCAGCAGGGTCAAGGAGCTCTCTACTGAAACAGTAGACTTTTTATCACTTCCTGCTTACTGGCTGGTCATGTGACTATGTCATGTGAGCCAGTCACCTAGATTCCCACACTAACAATTAATCCAATTAATTGTGTCTTATTCTTCAGTTGTGATCCCTTTTTAATTTATTCCACTGCTTTTTTATTGCCGTAAAAATGTTAAATACATACAATATTTTAATCATTAAAGTGATTTTATTTTCTTTTGTCTCATGCTGCTGCAGCCTTCATTTTAATCTGACTTGTTCTGTTTGAAAATAATAGAGAAATGCTGGTTTCCATGTTCTATGGTTGGAATAATTTATATTTTACGACTCTATTTTCAGTTCAAACTATCCTGTTTTTAACAAACCCTCCAATGAAGATGCTTGAACACATTAGCTGCTGGAATGGAAGAGCTTAATCAGGAAAATGTGACTAAATTGATAATACAGCAAAAGTGCCAAAAATCCACATTCTACCACAAAATGTTAGTGAAAAGACATTTTATATGTGAATCCTCATGAAGAACAAACATTACAGTAGAAGGTCGGAGAGAGGACCTGATTAGCGGACTCGATGACAGCCTGCTCAACACATGTGGCTTCCACCTTATTTACTGTCTGCTGACAGCTAAGGTCGTCTCAAAGTCACTCTGTGAGCCCACACCAAACAGCCTCTCTCATTTAGGACTTTATTGTTGTTGTAACACACGATCCCACTGACTCACTGCTTTATGTTTACATAGGAAGGGGTTTGTTTATGCTGTGTGCTTCTAAAGCTGCTGCCTTAAATATGACACAAACATTCTCGGAGGGATTAATTGCTGTTATGATGACTAAGGTGACCTGTAGGTAGATTTTAATTATTTTAGGCTGTAAAATCCACTATTTGAACTGTAAGTTCCACATTATCTGTTTACTACTTTCAAAAATCTCAATTAATTTTTTCAGGTTTACACTTGGCATTTGTATTGTTATGGGCCCAAGGAAGTGCGATGTCAAATTTGGTGCGATTTGGAAAAGCAAAACGTTCAATATTAATAAACCCAGATGACATGAGAAAAGTGAAAATTATGGAAATAACTTCATAAATTAAATGTATTTAAAAATCTATTTAATTTCTATCTTGTGGTTAAATGAGAGCAACACCGTATTGGCCAACTGATCCTGTATTATACCATGAACATAATACAACATCCGAATGTCAGGACTTTTAAAATAATGTGCGATGTATCTTCTTGTTGCTGGAGCCTCACGTTATCATGTCCCATGGAAGCACCTGAGGCCTGGATGATACCTGTGACTCATCACATAAGAATATTCAATATCAAATATCTCACTTTTCTCTGCTGGGTTTCCTGTGGTGTTCATGCACCAGCTTAAGCTTTTAAATGACTGTAAACCTGCTGTGGCCATGAAACCAACAATAAAAAATTCCTTGTGCCGCTACTGCTCATGTTCAGAAAGCCACTTGTACCGGAAGTGAAAGCGGAGCGGCAGACGTCGCTGTTGCGAGGGAGAAATTAACATGTTTCCAGTTCTCTCCGTCCGCCTCGCTGCACCTCTGGACATCCTTCAGTGTTGGTCTGTTTTACGAGGAAAGAAAAGGATAGAGCTGTACTCTATGAAAGTTCTTTAAAAGGTCCACACACACGATAACCTCTCACACACGCACACACACCGTCACCCCTTCATCCCTGGCATGTCGGACCTGCGGTGGAGCGTGTAATCGTAACACCATGTCCGAGGCGGTAGAGAACTCACAGGCCAAATTGTCCATGTCATCACCTGCCTCTGGCTGTGAAATAGTGGATCTGACATCATCGGCCCTAGGGGGTGGGGGGGTGGGGGGGGGTACTGCATGGGATACTACAAGATTTGGGGGTGACACTGTAGGAAATCTTGTATCTGTGGAAGTCGTTACGTGGAATTCCCCAGGTAAACATCTAAAATTATTACCCGGTTCCTTTTCCCCCTTTAAAATGCTGCTTCCGCTCTTTTTTTCTTCTTCTGTCTTCCTACCACTCCGCGTCCCTCCATCTTCCTATACCCTCTTTTTTAACAATTTTCACAGCTGTTTTTTTCCCTATCTTAGGTTTAAAAAGGAGTCACTTACACTTAACCTGCTGCCCACCTTTTAACTGCCTGTTCTCACCCGTTTGGCTCGTTCGTCCAAAACATAGAATCTCACTTTCTTTTTAGATCTCTCACTTGCTCACACACACACAATCATCGTCATCGGATACAAGGCTGTGCCTCGGTTGTTCTCCAACCAGAAGGTCGGCAGTTCGATCCCAGTCTTCCCCATTGGCATGCCGAAGTGTCCTTGGGCCAGATGCTGAACCCCGATTTGCCCCTCATAGAAAAAAAAGTGCTGCTAATAGATGCACTGTATGAATGCTGTACAGAATCTATGTAGCTATTTGGAAAGCAGTTTAACGGTTTCTAAAGAGAGTTTGTAGGTTTCCTGTATTCTATTCAATCTAGTTACAAAAAATTTAAAAACAACACTTACAAAAACTTTGATTTAGTTGTAATGAAAAGCAAAAGAGTACTTAAAGAGGACTGAAAATAAGTAGTTGTTGTTGGGTGTCATTAGAAGTGAGCTTTGCTGTACCGGTAAACACAGTAGTGATATAATGGGGATATAATGTAAAGTGCACCCCTTCATTACTCCAGCAAAACATGACGTTATAACACTGGAATACAGCAAAAACAAGACTTTTAGGGAATGTCAATCTTAAATGTGAGAATAATGTATCGTCAGGACTCATGAGTCACAAGTGTGCACAGATCTCACATGGGGGGAAATTCTATACCTCATGATTAGAGTAATAACACAATTTTTGTCTGAACCCGGTTTTCCACGATTCCAGGCATGAGCAAAAAATGTATACATTTAAAAAAAATCTAGAGCTCAAACTGAATCAGATTATCATTTCACTGCCACTGGTTGATCAGGATCCTTACACAGTTACGTAGTTTTATTAAATATCAGATAACGGTGGATAAGGATATCAGATAACTCGCTTTAAAGGTCAGTCTGTATTACATCAGCAGATATCAAGTTTTAAAAAGTGGGTGTACTTTTACCAAACCCAGCCCACCATGCCCTGCCCTTCAGCTCGACCTTGGGGGAGCCACCGGCCCACAGGCTTCTCTGTCCAGCCCTCACCGGCCCTTTTTAAGTGTTTGACAGGTGAAATATGACGGGCTAATCTCTCTGCCCCTCTCAGGGACACAGCCAGGGAGAAAACATTATTCCTGACCTTGAAGTTTCAGATGAAAATACATTGTAGAGGAGACAAACAGTCGACCCCCCGTTGACCCCCATAGTTTACCCTGGACATGCACATGCTCACACGTACATGCTCATGCAGAGGCAATTTCTTACAGGATAACAATCACTCATTTCTGTTGAGGAAAAAAAACACGTAACTGCACACGTCATTAATTCATGCCTCACAAAGATAAAAAAAAACAACACTGCTCCTTTGCATTAATCCCACAGAATAAAAAAGAAATAACTCATACAACATGTTGCCATCCAAATTTAGTTCATGTGGTGTATTTCCAAGTGAAGCCTTGTCTACACATAAACACCTGAAATATGAAACCAGCCTGGTTTTACTCAGCCAAGAACATGTTTGTGAATAAACACACACATCGCCGCTCTATTTATAAGGTGTTTGCTTTATTTGAACGTTATAGAATGTGACTCACAACGGAGTCAGGTTTACAGGTTCACATTCAGCCACCGTGAAAGAGCTCAAGTCACCCGAAAAGCCATGAAGTGGCTGGTTCACATTTCTAACTGGAATTATATCTCCCATTAGAAGATGGAGGTTTGTTGGTGTCACCTGGTAAAAGTTTGGAAAGATTTCACTGAAGGAACAAAGGAGCTGCTTCCATCCATTAAACCCCACCTACTACATCTGCCGGGCCACACTCCCACACACATTTGTTTTTGTGGGTCTGTACAGTCCATTGACAGGAGCTGAGGGATGGAAAGCAGGTTTGCTATGTCCGCTCAGGGCTTGTTAACACAACCCACAACATGAAATCAGGGGGAAAAGGCCAGATCCATGACCTGTAATTGACATTTGAGGAATTTCGCAGAGGCTGTAAAAAAGCCAACTAAAAAGGTTGAGTGTGTCAGATTTGAAATGATCTATAGGCAGAAATGGAATAAAACATTTATAATTAGGTTTTCACTTCACTGTGTTTTCATAACCTTATACAAGCCTATATATTTAGAGTGTGGGTCCTCTGCCATGTGTCGCGCCATTTTTTCTACAGTTGCCCAAAAAGGACAAACCTAGACAATGCATCAGACTTTTCAGACGTCTGATACATCTCATCTCTGCTGGCGGCTGGTGGCACGGATGGAAGACAGCAGGGATTCAAAAAGCTAAGGTCAGGGGCAGCTAGAAGACAGACTTCTGCTCAAGGTGTATGTGCCCATGCTATTACAACCCAACCAAAAACTAGTTAAATAATGTATTAGCAGCAAACGTCACAATTCACAACAAACAATTTTCAACCTGCTTTAAATGTCCTAAAACGTAATTTAAAGCCTAATGAGTTAATAAAGAGTTTTCCAAGTGGGGTTCCAAACATTTGCACATACCACACTTGATGTTTCATAAAAAAAATTAAGAAACAGTAAAGTTCATTAAGATTTTAAGAAAGTAATTTTTCCTGGTCTGTTTGCTGCAGGCGATTTTCATTTATTCACTTCAAATATTAACAGTATGTGTAAATTGCCTGTGGCGCCCAAACTTTTACATAAACCCGTATAATGTTTTGTAGCACAGGGTGCGATTATATTACACCGGCTCTGATTTATCTCTTGGCTCTGACACAGAGGAGCCTTTTAGAAAAGTCTGTGATTTCAGGTTGTTGCGGAGAACAGGTGGTGGACATGTGCAGCAGGAAGTCTCTGATGTTCACATTCCTTATTATACGTACATCTCTGTCATCAAAGAACTTTCTTTTTATAAATCAGGGAGTTTCCTTCTTTTTGGTTAGAGCAGAAACCAGCACGGTGAAGGAGCCAGAGGATGTTCCGCTATCAAATTTCTACTTCTCAGCCTCTAAAGAGCACGATCTGTCAGGACGAATAATGCAAACATGTCTGTTTTGTCTGGATTGAATGGAAGAAGGAGTTAAAGAGAAAACAGTGATGAGAAAATGTGGAAGATGCACAGGGGAAATGAGCAAAAGAATCCTGTGATATATAGAGAAAATGAAGATGAACAAATCCCCACTTCCCTCTCATATTATCAAGGGAAGCAGGACTGTTATCCAAGAGCAGAGAAAGAGAGAAATAACGGGAAAAGGTTGAGACCACACAAAACCGGCTCACAACTTCTACTTGCTCTGAATCTCGAGGGAACCCTAAGCCATACAGTGAGGTAATTCAGACCATCTGCAGGGAGAGCAGTCTGAAGAGGGGCCCTCCGGTTCAGCAGGGCTCTATAAAACAGCTTTGTTGGATGGGATTGGTCCATACGGTGGCTCTGGGCTGTGATATTCACACCAGACTCATAAAGATAGATGAAATCTCCAACACTTAATTGATATCAGTGGTCCTGGGTAGTTGGCATGAATGTGAATCTCAAATTGGGGATTCATGAAGGAAGACCAGAATGTGTCTGCCTCTTTTACAAACACCTTCCAAAGTGCAGACATCCAAAAACTCCAGTTTTTGTGTACATGTAAAACACAGCATTTAGTAAAACGATGATGTCACAGTTTACTCCGTGTGCTTGGGGCAGAAACAACAACAATGGCGGCTATATGCTTGTTTATCTACATTTGGTGAGCACGGCTAGGTCTGATTTACAAGATTGCAGCTAAATTTAGCATCACTGCACCATGTGACGGACGTTCACAGCCGTCTGCCAAGAAGCAACAGGATGAATGAGATTTCTGTTTTCTTTTGGGAATCACAAAATCTCTCAGATTATATGTCCTCGAATAATCTTAGTGGCCACATTATCATCTTCTAAAACATCAGTCATGTTGCCACAAATTATAATTTTACAGTAAGACATGAAGACATATTTAGTCCTGTAAATAGTAATTGTAAGTTTCAGGAAAATCAGACGTATCTTCTTACCTACTTGCCTCTTAATTGTGCACATACAACTTGATCTCTCTCTCACACCACACACACACACACACACACACACACACACACACAAGTCATATAGAGATCCCCTCTCCACAGCCAGATGTCCCATTCAATTTGGTAATGATCTGCTGGTGGATATTCTTGGAAAAGACGATATAGTGAATATGTGCATACCTAGTGAAATGCAAGGAGAAGCCTTAATCTCATTTTCAGGGGGGGATTAGTGGAAAGGTTAGCCACGTGAAGTTATCAGTCAGCCTATTGGAGAAACGATGTCGCTGAGGATACTGCACCGGCACAGCTGAGGGACAGGAAAAACATGTTCTCCTCCGACCTCACGAGGAGGTAAAGACTTCTTCGGTCGGGGTCAAACTCCCAAAGACCACGATAAATTGTAATTTCAACGACGTTTGGTGTAGTTCAGGAAACTGAGGGAGAGAACTATATCAAATCAAACAAAACATGGGTCTTCCATCTTAAATATACTGTTCACCATGATGTACATTTAATCCTGATTTGATTAGATGAAGCTTCAGCTCAGAACATTGTCGTGTCATCTCAGGTTTCATTTTCTGCTATTTTTAGCTTTGGTTCATCTATGCAACATTAAAATGCTTCCTGGCAGCTCATAATGTTTAATCACATGACTGTTAAACTTTGATCCAACTACGCAATTATACATCTACATCCTATCTACTTCAATAATGTTTTTACTAACATTCAATATTAATTGTTCAATTTAATGAAAATCTAATTATCCTGTTTTCTAATTGGTTTTATTAAATGATACAAAAGGACAAACACTTAACTATTATCTTTGCAAAATAATTAAACTGCAATTATGTCCGATAATTTACAGTCGTTCCTTTGAGAAAAATGATATATTCATATTTGTTAAGTTTATTTATAAAGCACCTCTGACATACAAGGCAATTCGAAGAGCTTAAAAATACATTACAAACAACATGCCACGACTATTAAATTCACATGTTGCAGAGGGTTTCACAACATATTTCATTGTTTAATTTGACATTCGAAATGGACAAAAGGGTCAAATGAATTTGAAGATCATCGATTTTTACCAGTGACAGTGAATGTGAGAATAATTGTTACTATGGCAACAAGTAGCAATTACATCACACAAAAGGACACTTCACTTCTTGTTCTAACTTTGTGTTCAAACCACTGATATGTTAAATTGTGACTTTCTAAGACAGTAAAAATAACGTCAGGTACTGTCTGCAGTGTGCTTAAACTCCACCTTCAATCTGAAACGAGCCATGAGGTCACTTAGTTTGTAAAATGTTGACTCCCACTTCTGATTTTGATGCCACTTAGATCACTTTGTCTTCTCCCATATCGTTTCACATAATCTCAACAATGCAGCTCATAGGTGACTGGACAGCAACGACGAATAAGGACAAAAGGATGTAAGATCCTTTAGCACCTGAATCCTGGCTAGTACAATAAATGTCACAGTGATATTTATAGTGCAGTATATGGAGAACATCCAATTCCCCTCTCCCCAATAACGCCCATGCATCTGCTAACGGCATCAGAGCAAAGAGCCTGTTTGGGGTGAGAAGGGTTTTGGGGAGTGAAAATAGAAAAGTGCATCGCGTCAGCTCGTCTCAGTGCCACTGCAAACTTTCTCTTAATTTATACTTTAAGCTCCTCGTAACCCAAACCCCCGCCAACTGCAGGCCGCACTGCCCTGTAGGGTCCTGGGACCGAGAGCTATATATATATCCAACACTCACCTTTACAGCTGCCAAGAGAGGACACATCACAGCGAGCTGGGTCACACCAAACACTGTCTGGATATAAAGTGCACACGATACACAAACAGAGTTTAAAGCACCGTTAATATGCATGTCAATGTATTTAACTTAAAAAATAAAAGTAAAAATGTTAATCTAGAATTTATTTTGTTTAGATTTAAATCTACTGTGATTAAGATTCTTTCCTTGGGCCAAATGGAAACATAATTATGTCACACGACTCAAGAGTAGAAGCTGACTGATTGCTAGTTGTTAGTTGAAATAAAGAAGTTTGGCCAATACATATCAGTATCAGCATTTGTTTGCTGATATAAAACCTTTTAATTTACAGAATAAACAATGCAGACAAGATTTGCAATTATATTTATATTTAATAAAAGAAAGAAAATTATTTTCTGCATCCAAGCTCTAGAATAATAATAGTTTATGCTTAAACTACAATTTCAAGCCTAAATTATATTTATTTTTCATGAGGGTTTAATAACAACATTTTGAACATCATTCAAATTTATATATATAATATTTCAGTATTGGAAATGTTTTGCTCATCAGCATTGGCCCCAAAAATCTATATCAGTCAGACTAAAGAGCAAACATTCATAGAAGGAAGGATAAAAGAAAAGGCATTTTATTAAAATCTTTTAACATCGCTGACTGAAGATAACATAACTAACGCTTGTTATCTTCCTAAAGCTCATATAATAATGATGTGAAAAAGAAATATGCAGCAAATAAACACCTCATTTTTGCAACAAGAAAGAGGGGGTGCTCATTAGTAAAAGAGACCCTGGGGGTTAATTCACTTCACTACTCCCATTTCTGAAGTATGAAATTAAAATTTCTAACACTTTATTACACAGGGACTGTAGGGAGCAGAAAAAGTGTGGCTGTGCATTAGAGGATACATACTGACGAACTGTGGCCATGGAGATTATAATCATCAGAGATAACTCATTTAATGTTCACTTCATGTTTCATGACATCTGTTGATATTTGTCTCCGGCTGGTATTAACCTAAACGGCTTTGAGATGTTTGATATAAAGGTCAGTTCTGTCTTTTAGTCATTTTACATGCTCTAGTAAAAGGTTAGAGACGGCTGCATTGGTAACAAGCTGTGGAAAGTGCTCCCAAAATGACATGTTGGGTATCTGAGCAAGTGTGGCTGT